>CAIGQV010019356.1:15710253-15798349 GCA_903798115.1 Danio jaintianensis | reverse complement strand
AAACAGTTTTAATCTTTCTATATTTTAATAGTTATATTAAGAATAAATAAAGGAAGCTGCATGTGTTGTAAATATCTGACGTTTTTTTTTCTAAAATAACCCACCCATAATAATGCATTATAAATCACACATAAAGGTCTGAGTCTTTTTAATTTTTAATGTGCATTGTGTTTGAGTTTTTCATTTCATGTGCTTATGTGCTTTTTTTAAGATGCTGTGTGGTGTTCACCATTTCAAAGTTATTAACATAACAATCATGCAGAATTGCTGTTAAAAATGGACGCTGTTTCTGATTCTGTAGAGCAGAATGAAACATATCTCCAGTGCATCTCCAAAAGAGCAGTGGGTGGTGAGTGTGGGTGTTTCAAAGTCTCTCCTCATCTCTGTCACTTCCCCTTGCTGACATTTACAAACCTACAAAGCCCTCACAGTAACTGCTGGAGAGATGGATTATACTGTAGCTGCCCAGCCCCTCCAACAAACATACAGTTTTCATTGTACATGTAAGGGGAAAAAAAGATTTACAATGACATGTACAATGAAAACTGTATGTTTGTTGGAGGAGCTGGGCATATATATAATTTTTATTTATCAATATACAAAATCATAAATGAACATAATGTAATATTAATATATTTCTTGACTGAATTTGAATGCAATGTTTGGTTGATTTCCAAACACACAATCCAACTTCAATCCAAGGCCTTTGTATGTTCATTTGTAGATTCATAGGTTTGTACTCCCATTTTTTTGCCTTTATTATATGTATAATGATAAATATATATTTATTAAAGGTTATACATATTCATTTAAGATTACAAGCAACTAAGCAATTATATAATTTATTTTTATTTTTAACTCAAATAACGTTCTAATAATGTACACTGTGCATTTCTGATAGTGTTTTGCAGGTGTTTGTGTCTGTGTTTGAGAAGAAAAAAATAAACAAAACATTTAATACGCTCTCTAAAAGATTTTGCAATTCAGCTCAAAAAAAAAAAATTAAAATTGGTTAAAATTGAACTGTAGGGTTTATATTTTTAGACATAATTACAATACAACAAATGGATTTGTTCATATCAGCCCCAAAATAAAATTGTTGTGTATATTAAATGTTCTGTATATTTTTGTTTTAATACACACACATCCACACATGCACACACACATACCCCCCCCCCCCCCCCCCCCCACACCCACACACACACACACACACACACACACACACACACACACACACACACACACACACACAAAACACCTGCAAAACACTACCATGACTGCCCGGTTGCTATAATTTTTTACAAATGTTACTATGTCCAATCTCAAATAGATGATTGATCTCTCTTTGTTGTAGTAACTCCCTTCACAAGAGAAGACATGACAGGAGGACAGATGGTGAGAGCTGTGCACTATGACTGATATCCTAGACACGCAAAGCCAGCGCGAGCATCAACTTATGCAACGATCGATCAGATATATGAATATGGAGGCTTACCTTTACAGCTCACTGCCGTTGCAGATGACAGCTCTTTGATTGAGGCTGGTGAAGCTGCTTTATCCGACCGCTCTGTTCTTGTGTAGAGATATCTACTGTTGCCCACATGTAGCAATCATCACACAGCGTGTTCATCAGTGTGAAAGCGTGAGGAACGGAGAGAGAGAGAGAGGGAGAGAGAGAGCGAGCGAGAGAGAAAGAGAGATGAGAAAAATAGGCAGAGGGAGAGGCTTTGTCAACACACTGGTCTCTCTGGAGATTCAAAGAGCATTACTGTGCCATTTTGTTTTGCTCCATCGAGGCTTTTTCTTTTTTTTTTTTTCAGTAACATGTTTGTGTTGTCGAGTGCCAAGTTTTTATTCTGCATGGATGTCTGTCATTTGAGGTCTAGTATTCAGGTTTTGGGTCGAGGTAATGGGTTTCTTTGAGGAGAGGAACAAGGAGACTGAATGAAACATCAAAGGCGTCTTTTCATCCGGCACACTCGCGGTGGCAAATCCGTGTTGGGTTTAAAATGGAGACACGCTGGCCTCATTTGATAGCTCTTATCTGAGTATGGACTGCTTGAGGATTTAGCCTTCTCAGCTCTTCACTAGAGACATATTATGTCCTCAAAACAGTGTGGCATCATCTTAGGAACCCATAGAGGTGCATGTGAATTTTGCAAAGGCTTCATTAGGTTTTTTATACTAAAGGATGTGAATGGTGCTAAGTGGCAATGAGAGAGGCCTGCTATATTCTGCTATATTTAAGTGTTTTAGAAACAGCTCCCTTGCTTGTTTCAATGACACTTGAAAGAAAACAGAGATCTGTATCTCGCAGGGCCCGTTTAAGGACACCAAACTTTTGTTAAAATGAAGGAAAGGATTCAAACATGTCCTGAAATAACACTTTTTAATAAATGATTGTACAAATGTGTAAAAATTAAGCTTGAAAAATAAATGAATTGATATTTTGCAGCCGTAGAACTGCTTTTGGTTCCCCAAAGAAGTTTTCAGTGAACGTTTTTTTTTTAAATAACAAAAAACATTATATTTCTCAGTTTTTAAAGTTTATTAAGCATATGGTAGATGTCAGATAATCTTAATCTTTAAGACTGTAAGTCAGAACATTAAATAAAGCATTTAATTATTAGCTTATTATTATTTTGAAAGAGAATTTGTGTGATAGATTTAAACAAGGTATTTCACTTAGGCCTACTAAAAAACGAATTAAAAACATAAAGGCTTCAGTTGAATTTTTCAAAGTCTTTATCTGGGGCTTTTTTTTTACTAAAGAAAGTGAAAGTTATTCAATGGTACTGAAAAATACCTACAGTATTAGAATTTTAGCGGGATCATATAGTATGTTTGTAATTTGTTTTCCTTGGTTCTTTAAGTGTTACAAGCTGTTTTGCATATATGATTTGTAAAATATCAAGAATTAAGTCTCAAACCCAAAGAGATATTCTTTATAAAAGTTAAGCCACCACTAAAACGCCTTATTCAAGCCCACGCCTACAAATCTACATCAGTTGCTGAGCAGATTGTAAAAACACCACTCAAAAGTTTATGCAAAGAAAGATGGCTCAACTTGATATAGTATTGTTACTACATGTCGCTTGTCGCTGGCATGTTGTGGAAACACTGTGTGTTTCATTGCAAAAGCAAAACTACTTTGTTTGTAAAATAGTTTAAAAAAAAACCTTACTAATGTGTTACATTTGGGTCAGGTTCAGCCTCGAAATGATAAGGTAGTAAGGGCATACTATTTCTGTCACGTGCTTGAGGTATTTGGCCAATCAGAGCACACATCTCCTTTCATAACCAACAACAATGAATTTTGGATAAAATCAGTGCATTTTAGAACAGCGTGGCAGAGACAAGCAACAATAATGTACAGTATGTGGAAAAGGATGTGTTTTTGAAGATTAAACACATTGCATTAATATACAGAATAATGTTCTTTTTAGCTGTGTCATATGACCAATTCAGCAGACTGCTAAATAACAGAAATAATACAAAAAAAAAACTCAGTTTTGTTCAAAAGAAAGAAATGGTTCAGTTGAACATAGCTGGTTAACACCATGCCATAAAAGAGCCATTTCTGGTTCCCTAAAAGAAGCTTTCAATCAATAGTTTTTAAAAGAATATTTATATTATTCTTTTTTCTTAGTTTGAAGGACATTTTGATAATCTTTTTAATAATCAATTTATAATTTATATTATAATTTATATAATTTAATTTTATTAGGGAATACAACAGGAAAATACAGGTTAGAGTTTTTTTTTTCTTTTTCTCTTTTTTTTATTTATTCATTTTTCTGTTTTAATAGTTTGATATGGAATCCCAAAGATTCCCAAACTTCAGTAAAACATATTGGAGGCTCTGGACTGGAATATTCTGAAAAGCACTGAAAAGTAAAAACAAAATAAAATAATAATAATAATAATAATAATAATAATAATAATAATAATAATAATAATAATAATAATAATAATTATTATTATTATTATTTATTATATTTATTCTTTTTGTATACATATTTCCCATATTCTATATTTGTATATATATATATATATATATATATATATATATATATATATATTAATAAAAAATAATATTTTATCCATTTCTCAGTGAATATAGGTAATATATTGTGGTGCAAAACAGTTTTATTAAACGAATGTATTTACTAAAATAATATTTTAGTCATGAACATCTTTAGAAATAGAAAGACAATGCATTTAAATTCATGCAAAATAAAAAGATGCAATGTACAAAATTTCAACAAGATTTTATTATTTTTTTGTTTCTCTTAAATTTTGCTCTTTTTAATTTTTTAATTTAATATTTTTCTCTAACATATAAATTTGGACGTACTAATTTTGGACCGTTATCATAAGTTATTCTGTCAGCTTTAGATTTGGCTTCAGTACTGACTAATCTAATGTATATGCACAAATATAATATTGTAAAGCTTCCTATAGAAAATATTAATTTAAATAAGAGATTTGTGAGGGCTGTACTCATATATGTTGAGCACTGTATATTGTTAACTTACAACTTTATTTATTTTAAATACAGTTATTCAAATGAGTTAACAAGAATTCTAGGAATGATTCAAATCAATCATCAAAGAACAGGCAGGCAGTGGTGATGTGCTTAATTGCTGGCTGAAGCTTTAAATCAGGATTAAACCCATACAGCTCAGACGTTACACAATATGCACTGAATTACTTGTTTAGACTTCATATTTTCCGGTCAGTTCACGCTGACTTACAGTGCAATATTTCCATCACCATTTTATAATTTAAAATACACTTGATGACATGAGGTTACACAACATGCAAATGGACTTCCGGCTTCCGGTGTCTACTGATCAATTAAACATTACACAAGTGAAGAATGTTTGCTAATGATATTTAAGGTCAGTTAGATTTGTATTTCTTTATTTTATTTGATTCATTTATTTGCATACCAATTTAGCCTATTAAGTGTGATATCACAGGCATAACTTACATTAAAAAAGTTTTTAAATTAGATAAAAATATATCACTTTATAATAATAATAATAAATAATAATAATAATAATAATAAATAATGATAATAATAATAATAACAATAATAAAATGATAATCTAATAATAATAATAATAATAATGATATTGTTGCTGCATTCTTTTAAATACATTCCTTTAAATTGCACTGACATAAATCTGACAAGCACCTGGAATAATGGGTCAGCGAGACAGACAGTCAGCGAGAGGCGGTGAGTGATTTTAGTCAGAGCTGGTAAGTAGGGTAGCACTCAGCCATACAAATACTGTTATCTGAGATAAATACTGTTATCACAGGGAACATTCCAGTTTAATCAGCTTCAAAGGTGGATTTACTATGCTTTCAAATCGCTGGGAAAGCTTGATGTGATGAAGGCTGTTAAATGGTCTTTTGAAATGAAAAGAGATGACATCATATAAGACAAAAATAGCATTGAATATAAAGTAAGCACCCATTTGTGCAGCTTTGACTAAATTTTTGCAACGTACTAAATTGCATCCATCTTTATCCATTGATTTAGCCATGCTTTTTAATGCATTCAAAGTTTATTTGCTACATATATAGGAATTAACACACTAATACCAATAATTATTGAGAACAAATAGCCAATAGCATTTATTTGATTAATATAGTAAATGCGTTTTCTCACTTTTGAATCTTAAATTGTTCCATCTGACTTTTATTGATTGATTGATTGATTGATTTAATTTTTCAAAATTGAGTTCTTCCCATATTCTTATTGTGATAACTTTTTTTTCTGAGGGATCAAACTGTAAGATGGATCTACTGTATAAGGTTCCATTTTTAAGACATTAAGTGATTCAAGTACAAGAGGACCAATCATAATCTCAAAGACCAAGATGAATGCCATTGAGTCCATGTTTAAATTCATACTAATAGCAGTTAGAGAGTATTATAGTGCTGTGTTAAATATATATGAAAATAATGCATTTACACACATGACTTACACCCAAGTTGAAACAAAAGACGCAGCACTTTTGCACACTTTCGGTAGAGATGATCTACATTCAGAGCTCATAAACGATTTACTCTTTAAAAATAAAAAATAAAACATCTGTCAACGTGATGGTTTTATGACACTATATTCAAATAATTTTGAATATTTTAAACATTAAATGCTCATTTAAATGTCTCAAATTGTATGATATCAAACTTTAAAGGTCAGCAATTAAAGTCAGATATTTGACGGGGTCTTAATTACAATATTTTCAGCCATACTCTGATCTAGAGAGAAATCACAGTGTTGGCAGTTGCTGCATTCTGTCTAAAGCAATTACTAACTGTTTCTGCAAAATAAATAAATAAATATTTACCTTCCAGATTTCATATCTAAAATTGACATCTGCACTCAACAACATACTTAGCATTGTCTTTTATGCTTAAATTGAACAAAAATAGTCATGAAATAAGAAATAAATCATAGTTTAATATAATTTTTTCATGCATATCAACAGATGGTTCCTAATGTTGTTTTGAAACAAATATATACATTTATTATTTAAACATTAAATAAGCTCTTTGTGTTTTTAGAAAAAAAAAAATTGTTTAACATTTTGCAAGGTAGAACATTTATAATTTCAAGCAGAAAGTTATTTATTTAGAAAACATTTACTTTAAATCTTAATATCGAAAAATGTAGATAAAAACAATGCAGACTCAATCTCATAACTCTAAGGTTGGAGATATTTTGATATTCAGAATGCTTAAAAATGCTAACAGAAAGTATGAAAAAAAATATTCTGCAAGATATTTAATAGAAAGTTGTTGAGTGTTGAGAGCTTGGCACATTCAACCTGCCAATGATTTTTCAGGAGTGGCGCATCTAAAACAGATGTATTCATGTTAAAAATCATTATTTTATAAAGAGCAAGTACAATATTGCCACTCATGCTGTTGAAGCTTCCAATAAAAGTTCAACATTTGTGTTTTTATACAGTCCGCTCACCTTTTCTCTCCACTCAACAGTCTCTCCCCAGACATCACACTGTTTAAACGCCTTCTACTTTGTCTTCTCACTTCGGGTTGCGACAAGCACGTGCTCTCCCTGTAATTAAACCACTCTTCCAGCCATTAGATCCCCCTCTTTTGTCACTTTCCATGCAGTCACTGATTACATGCTTTAGGATTCCCAAAAGATCACTAGTGAAAGCTCTGGGTTTATTGTAAAGCAATGACAGGAGAAAAGGAACAGATCTACACCCACACAGCTGAAGGGAAAATGCCTGTGTACGAGGTCACTGTGTATAGTTTATATACTATAGTTTTAAAAGAGTTAAGATATGATAAATCAAACTTGCCTTGATCTTTTGGCATATAGAGTAAGATGTCTTTGTTCCATTAAATCATACTGCAAGTTTTATTTCGTAAAACATCCTGTTCATGAAGTAAAAGCATTTATTCAAACTGCAAAAATGACTTGTTTGCCATCAAGGTGGCACGTGACATCATTGGCATTCCTTCACTCAATTGGCCTGTTCAAGTACTCACACTTATAGTGTTGGCTACAATACAGCATGTGCGCTCAACAGGAAGTAAGTGCGCAAGTCTTGCCCATGTCTGAAAAATATTGTTTTTGTGTTGGTTTGTGTCCAACCGAAGAAAGAAACTCAAATAGGTTTTGAACAAGTGAAGGGTAAGTAAATGATTTTTGGGTGAACTATCCCTTTAACACACACTAAAGCCACACGGTTGATGTGTTCCAAACGGGATATATATATACATATATACTGTCATCATGGCAAAGATAAAAGAAATCAGTTAATAGACATGTTATTAAAACTTTCATGTTTAGAAATGTGTTGAATCTTCTCTCTGTTAAACAGAACGTCATGGTTACGTCCGTAACCCACGTTCCCCGAATAAGGGAACGGAGACATGCGTCTGGAACAGACTATGGTAGTGCGTCAGACGACCAATCACTCTGAAGAGTAAGAAAACGGGCCAATGAAATGCCAAATTGCATTGGCAGAGCTCTGCTCCACAGCTGGCAGCAATGAGCTATCAGCGCTATATAAGCTGCACGCTGCGGTGTGAGCCTCAGAACTTTGCCTGCTGAAGAGCCGATCACTCAGCTAACAGCTGGAGACTCAGCTGCTGTGGCAGTGGAGACGCATGTCTCCGTTCCCTTATTCGGGGAACGTGGGTTACGGACGTAACCATGACGTTCCCCTTCATACGGGAACTTCAACATGCGTCTGGAACAGACTATGGGAGACTGTATGGAAAACGCCACTGCAGCTAAGCCCGTCACACCCCTGATGTGAAGTTTGCCAAGCATAGCGTGAGCGCACAGCATCACCAGGAGCCCAACCTTCCAACGTCCCTAGGCCCTTAATTACCATTACATGGGAATTATTAAAATTTAGATCGGGAGTCGTAACGAGCTTTTACCTAGCTAATATAGACTAGGGATTTTTTAAATTACGACAGTATGTTGGGAAAGCGTGCCAGTCCCCGAAGGGGGAGGACGCTGCGGAGCCACCTGCTACCCAAGAGGGGAGACTTGATGGTAATAGAGCATATGGACTAGCCCTGATGAGGGGGAGTACTACATATGATAAGCTGGTTAGCGGGTAGGGAAGACACGGGTCTGCCTGGTCAGGGGGAACACTCCGTGGCTGAAATAAGCGTATGGGGTCACCCCAGGGGGGGGGACCGCACAAGCTGGCACCGAACCTCAGCATGTGGGTAGACCAAATGGGCATACAGACATCACACTGAGCCAGGCACCCGACTCCTCCGCTGAGTCAGGTGCTGGGGGCCTCGGAGGAATTCTCTAGGGTTCGCCAAGTGGGAAACTTACTAGTAGAATAAGAAATGCGCACGTATCTCCGGGTTAGGGAGCATGGCGCGGCAAGCGTTTGTTAACACCGAGCTTAGTTTCCCTCCGATTGACTGGGGTTACCCAGTAATCGGGTGGAAACCGGCTCCACTCGAAGATTATAGAATCTCGCGAATGTATTAGGTGTCGCCCAGCCCGCAGCTCTACAGATATCTGTGATAGAGGCGCCGCGTGCTAATGCCCAGGAGGAGGCGACACTTCTAGTAGAGTGTGCTCTCACATTAGCGGGACGCGGCTCGCCCTGGCATTGGTAAGCAAGGGCGATGGCATCAACTATCCAGTGGGCCAACCTCTGTTTTGATACGGCACTTCCCTTCTGCCAACCACCATAACAGATAAAAAACTGTTCACCAGATCTTACACTTTGCGTTCGTTCCACGTAAAGGCGCAAAGCGCGAACGGGACAAAGCAATGAGTGGGCTGGGTCTGCCTCCTCCGAAGGCAGCGCTTGCAGGTTCACCACCTGATCTCTAAATGGGGTGGTAGGAACCTTGGGCACATAGCCGGGCCGGGGTCTCAGGATAACGTGAGAGTAAGCCGGTCCGAATTCTAGGCACGATTCGCTGACCGAAAATGCCTCCAAATCCCCGACTCTCTTGAACGATGCCAACGCGATCAGCAGAGCTGTCTTCATTGACAGAAGTTTTAATGTTACCGAATCGAGTGGCTCAAATGGATCTCTCTGCAGACCCGCCAGGACTACAGAGAGATCCCAAGAGGGCATAAGAGGGTGGCGGGATGGATTTAATCGCCGCGCGCCTCTGAGGAATCGGATGACTAGGTTATGCTTCCCGAGCGTGTTGCCATCCACCGCATCATGATGAGCGGAGATGGCAGCCACATAAACCTTCAGTGTGGAGGGTGACAGCCTACGCTCCAACTTATCCTGAAGGAAGGATAACACAACACTAATCTGGCAAGTCCGGGGGTCTTCTAGATGAGAAGCACACCACTCAGTGAATAGACTCCACTTCAGGGCGTAGGCATGCCTCGTAGAGGGTGCTCTAGCCTGAGTGATGGTGTTAACCACCGCCGCCGGTAAGTCACCTAAGTCTTCCGCGCTCCGTCTATGGACCACACGTGGAGGTTCCAGAGATTTGGGCGCGGGTGCCAATGGGTGCCCCGTCCCTGGGAGAGGAGGTCCTCTCTCAGGGGAATGCGCCAGGGAGGGGCCGTCGCGAGGAGTGTGAGTTCGGGAACCCAGGTCCGGTTGGGCCAGAGAGGCGCAACAAACAAGACCTGCTCCTCGTCCTCCCTGACTTTGCACAGAGTCTGTGCGATTAGGCTCACTGGGGGAAACGCATATTTGCGCATGCCCGGTGGCCAGCTGTGAGCCAGCGCATCCGTGGCGAGGGGGGCCTCGGTCAGGGAATAAAACAACTGGCAATGGGTGCTTTCGAGAGAAGCAAACAGGTCGACCTGGGCTTTCCCGAATCGCTCCCATATCAGCTGGACCGTACCGGGGTGGAGTCTCCATTCTCCACGGAGCGTTTGCTGCCGTGAGAGCACATCGGCTGCACGGTTGAGCTCGCCTGGGATATGAATGGCACGCAGCGAACTCAGCCGCGTATGACTCCAGAGGAGAAGACGGCGAGCGAGACATGCGACGAGAACGTATACCTCCCATACGGTTGATATAAGCTACCGTTGCCATGCTGTCCGTCCTGACCAGCACATGCTTCTGCTCTAACACCGGAAAAAAGCGGCGGAGAGCAAGAAACACTGCCAACAGCTCTAGGCAGTTGATATGCCAACGCAGACGGGGTCCGAACCACGAACCCGCAGCTGCGTGCTCGTTGCACACGGCCCCCCAGCCCATGCTGGAGGCATCTGTCGATACGACAACATGCCTGGATACTTGCCCTAGGGGCACCCCGGCCCGTAGAAAAGCAAGATCCGTCCAGGGACTGAAGGTGCGGCGACACAGCGAAGTGATAAGCACCCGGTGCGCGCCCGCGCGCCATGCCCGTCTGGGAACCCGATCGTGAAGCCAGCGCTGAAGTGGTCTCATATGAAGCAAACCGAGCGGCGTCACAGCGGCTGCGGATGCCATATGCCCCAGGAGCCTCTGAAAATATTTCAGTGGAACCACTATGTTCCTGTCGAGCGTGCTCAGACAGGAAAGCACTAGCCTGGCGCGCTCCTCCGAGAGGCGCGCTACCATAGCGATCGAGTCCAGCTCCAGCCCGAGAAAAGAGATCCTCTGCACTGGGCAAAGTTTGCTCTTCTCTCGGTTGACCCGAAGCCCCAACTGGTCGAGGTGCCGAAGCACCCTGTCCCTGTGCATAATCAATTGATCGCGAGACGAGGCTAGGATCCGCCAGTCGTCGAGATAATTGAGAATGTGGATGCCCGCAAGCCGAAGCGGCGCAATGGCACCCTCCGCGAGCCTGGTGAAAACCCGCGGAGACAGAGAGAGCCCGAAGGGGAGGACTTTGTACTGCCATGCTAGTCCTTCGAACGCAAACCGGAGAAATGGACGGTGGCGTGGAAGAATGGAGACATGAAAATACGCGTCCTTCAGGTCTATAGCTGCAAACCAATCCTGAGGACGGACGCACCAGAAAATGCGCTTCTGCGTGAGCATCCTGAACGGCATTTTGTGTAAATGACGGTTCAGTCTGCGCAGATCTAGGATTGGTCTTAACCCTCCGCTTTTTTTCGGCACGATGAAATACGGGCTGTAAAACCCACGACCTGCTCGATTGCATCCTTCTCCAGGAGGACAGCAATCTCCTCTCGCAAGACAGGGGCGCTCTCGAGGGAAACCCTCGTAGTATGAACACCCGTGAACCTGGGAGGGCGGATAGCGAACTGAATCGCATAGCCGAGTCTGATCGTCCGCATGAGCCACCGCGACGGGCTGGGCAGCGCTAACCAGGCTGGCAGAGCCCGCGCTAATGGCACCATCGGACTGATCAATGACATGCCAACGGAGGGGCAGCTCGGGAGGGGAGTGCTCACCCCGGGAAGCAGAGTGGCCCGAGGAAGAGCTGAAAATAAGAGAGTGTCTCTTACCTTCCTCCCTGGATCCCGTGATGAGGCTGGAGTGAGAGAAAGGAGCCCGTTCTCTTGCACTCTGTGAGCCTGTGGCGAAGGGGCCCGGCACTGCGAGCTAGAAGGCGGAGCGTCCCAGACTGGCAGGGCTCGGGTTTGCACATCCGGAGAGAGGGAAATTTGCTCTTTTATTGAAAATTTGGGTACCACTGGCCCGGAGGCCAGCAGTGGTGCTTTTAAAGTCTTTGCTGACTGTAGGTGTCCTCGGCCCTCCACCGAGGAAAGAGCAGGTTCCCTCTTCTCCGGATGGCCCGTCTCAGGGACGCTTCGCGGTCCGTTTACCGGACTTAACGGCGCCCTGGGGCGGTGGCGTCGCGGTCCCGCGGGAGGCTCGGCGTTGCCGCTTAGCCGGCGGAGCGGGCAGCGGGAGCGGAGCAGGTTTTGGGGCCGCGGGTGGACGCCCTCGGCGAGGAGCAGCCGAGGTAAATGGGGCAGCGGGGAGAGCAGTTTTCCGAGCCCGCTGGTAGATGACCTCACCCATCGCCTGGGACTGCTCTTTCACCGCCGAGAACTCCTGGGTAAAGTCCCCGACGGTGTCGCCGAACAGGCCAGCCTGGGATATGGGAGCGTTAAGAAAGCGAGCTTTGTCAACATCTCTCATATCGGCCAGGTTTAGCCAGAGGTGGCGTTCCTGGACCACTAATGTGGCCATCGTCTTCCCCAGGGCACGAGCAGCCGATTTGGTGTTCATGAGAGCGTAATCGGTTGCCGTGCGGAGCTCATGCATCAAGCCCGGGGAAGAACCACCCTCCTGCAGCTCAGCCAACTTCTCCGCTTGGTAGCGTTGATAGGTGGCCATAGCGTGCAGAGCGGATGCAGCCTGTCCCGCAGCAGTGTAGGCTCTGGCCACGAGGGACTCAGATAACCTACACGCTTTGGAAGGGAGTCTGGGTGGACCTCTCCAGGTGGAGGCGCCCCGCGGGCAAAGATTGACCGCGATAGCGCGCTCCACCTGGGGAATCGCCTCATAACCCCTGGCTGCTCCACTATCAAGGGTGGTGAGAGCGGGAGCGCATGAGGACCGGGCAGAGAAAGGTGCCCTCCATGCCTGCGTGAGCTCACTGTGTACCTCCGGGAAGAAAGGGACGGGGGGTTTGGAGGGTCTTGCCCTTCTAGCCCCCACGTAACACCCATCTAAGCGGTCCGGCCGTGGTGCTGGGGGACAAGCCATCTCCAGACCCACGGCCGAAGCAGCCCGGAATAACACGGCTAACATGTCCGATTCCAGACCCGAGGCCGCACTGACCACCCCGGAGGGTGGCAGAGGGTCCGGATCTTCATTGGAGCATGTTAGCCCGCCCTCCAATGCAGCGATGGACATCACGTCCCCGGTGTCATCTAATGAAAGCGCGGCCATCCCGGGGGATGGACCAGCGCTCTCACTCGAAGCTTGGACAGAACCAGCTGAGGAGTGAGGGGTCCGCGGGCCCGAAGGCGACGGATAAGCCCCCACTGTAACCCCCAGGCCTGCCCGTGTGCTAACCGCATGGCGGGGAGCAGCAGGGGTGATGCACCCTAATGCAAGGGTGCGCCGCGACCTTAGCTGTGCAACAGTTAAGCCCTCGCAGTGAGGGCAGCAACTGTCCGCGAGCACCCCATCAACATGCCGGACCCCCAGACATGTGACGCAATGCTCGTGCCTGTCATCCGGGGAGAGGAAACCACCGCATCCAGAAATGCACGGTCGGAACGACATCTTTAAAAAGACGCGTTATGCGACCGTGTGCTCTCTTAGGGAATTCTGCTCTTTTAGTGTGAAACTGCTCTTTTAGTACACCAGTGAAACGCCCAGGGGACGTAAAACCCAGATGAAACGCCGCTGTTGCGTCTTCTCCCGCACTGGTGATAAGCGCTGACACTTTCTCGCTAGTCAGGTTGGCAGATTAAGGTCTTCAGTCTCGTGAGAGGGTCTGAAGCAGAAATTCTGAGGCTCACTCCACAGCCTGCAGCTTATATAGCGCTGATAGCTCATTGCTGCCAGCTGTGGAGCAGAGCTCTGCCAATGCAATTTGGCATTTCATTGGCCCGTTTTCTTACTCTTCAGAGTGATTGGTCGTCTCACGCACTCCCATAGTCTGTTCCAGACGCATGTTGAAGTTCCTGTATGAAGGGGAACTAATATATATGTATATATATATATATATATATATATATATATATACATATATATTAGTTCTGTTTAACAGAGAGAAGATTCAACACATTTCTAAACATGAATGTTTTAATAACATTTCTAATAACTGATTTCTTTTATCTTTGCTATGATGACAGTACATAATATTTTACTAGATATTTTTCAAGATACTAGTATTTAGCTTAAAGTGCAATTTAAGGGCTTAACTAGGGTTATTATGTTAACAAGTTAGGTTAATAAAGTCATTGTATAACAATAGTTTGTTTTGTAGCCATTTGAAAAAAAAAAAAAAGTTTAAGAGGGCTAATACAGTTTTTCCTCAGTCGCTTTGGTACATTTTTCAGATCAGAATGTAAAATTTGCAAAACAGTAAGTGCATTTCTCAAAACAACGCGTACAAATAGCAAAACACCATGCAACCATGATTACCTGCAAAAGCCAGTCTCTTGCTCAAAATCCTTAGTTAATCTCTCAAAATTAAGTGTCTGTGTCAATGAACATATCAGTGCCATCAGAATGACAAGTCCTTTTGTCACTGTGTATGGATAAGACACTCAAATTACTTAGTCATGTTGTCAATATAACAGTGTACTCTGAAGGGGTGTTCTGATGTAAACTATGTCATTTTTTTAGCTGTACTGTAATTTGTTGACAGATCATGTCATTGTGATACAGAAAGGAAAAGACAGCACTGCATAACACAAAGATTCACCTGGGAGAAATGTACCAATTGTAGACAGATTTAGAGAAAGAAAAGTCTAATGGAAATGTATAGAAAAATGCATTATGACAAAATATTATGACAACTTGTTCAGACATTTTGCATGTAAAGCATATGCCATGAACAAACAATTAAATGTTGTGGGGGGTGAGACTATATTCAACAAAGACCAAAATAATAAATTTAAAAATGACATAAGAAGATGTACGCAAGCATTTGCAATTTGTTCAAAGTGATGAGAAACTGCTTTTTTGATGTGCACACATGACACAATGATGTGAAGATTGAACAGGTAGTTTTGAGAATTTCAATTCTAATCTGAGAAATGTACCAAAGCGACTGAGAAAAACTGTAATATTGACCTTAAAATAAGACAAATCGAAGGGTACAACTTATGGACACTTCAGGCCCTGGTGATCCTTTGCACAGGAAATCACACACTGCATTCTGTTCAGAAGGGCTCATCCCTATGCCCTAATCACTTTGAAGCTGTCACCCTTTGAAGAGATTAGGGCATAGGGAGCCCCTCCGAATGGAATGCAATGCATCTCAAATACTGCATCTGAGTGAGCAGCTAAACATATTCCATCATGCATCATGTTCAGAAAAAAAATTGTGAGACTTTTTGTCTAGATCTCACAAGATGTTGCAGAATTCATTCCATTGTAAGATAGATATTATAATCGAATATATTAGATTGTAAATTGTGTTGTGTGTGTGTGCGTGTGCGTATGTGTGTGTGTTTTACAACTTTATCAACTGCTGTTAATCACTTATTTAGAAACACCACAACAAATACATTTACGTTACATGTCACTTAGCAGATGCTTTTATCCAAGGAGACTAGCAAATGAGGATATTAGAAGCACTTCAAATCACCAGAACAGCAACAATATGTAGTTATGTAGAAGTTTCAGTTAATTAGTTTAACATTGTGATTTTTATTTGTTAATTTTATATATTTGTTAAAACAAAGGACAGACAAAGAACAAACAGAAATAGGGAGTGCTATTGTTGAAAAACATAAGTGTTTTCTTGTTATGAATCTTGCAGTCTAAAAATGAAAAACAATTATTTAACAGAATACAATGTAAATTTAAACATGCATTTAATACAAATTTACATCTTGCAAAATAATGTTTATTATTATTATTATTATTATTGGGCGTCATGGTGGCGGATACCACGATCGCCTCACAACAAGAAGGTCGCTGGTTGTTCTCCCCGTGTTCGCGTGGGTTTCCTCCGGGTGCTCCGGTTTCCCCCACAGTCCAAAGAAATGCGCTAGGTGAATTGGGTAAGCTAAATTGTCCGTAGTGTATGTGTGTGAATGGAAGTGTATGGGTGTTTCCCAGTGATGGGTTGCAGCTGGAAGGGCATCCGCTGCGTATGCTGGATAAGTTGGCGGTTCATTCCGCTGTGGCGACCCCAGATTGATAAAGGGACTTAGCCGAAAAGAAAATGAATGAATGAATGAATGAATTATTATTATTATTATTTACTTATTATTATAATAAAAAATATATTACATTTCACAACCACATTTCTGTGAAAATAAATTTTAGGTTAATTTTAAAATTTTAAAAGTTAGCCATCAAAGTTCAGTCAGATGAGGTCTTGAGTTGCTACATTTTTTGGCAGGATTTTACAAAAACACACTGCGTTCCATTCAGAAGGGCTCCTCCCTATCCCTTCAATGGGCTTACCTTCCGGAGTGACAGCTTCCAAGGGATTAAGGCACAGGGATGAGCCTTTTCGAATGGAACACAGTGTGTGACAGCAAACAACTTCCCTGTGCAAAGAATCATGGGGGCCTGAAGTGTCCATCAGTTTTACCCTTCAAAATAGTTCATTCTGAAGGGCCCTTCAAAGTGGCCAGTTCTGAGCACTTTGGTTTGGAACAATACTTCAATACGGCAGCTATGGTTTTATTTAATTCTGAAGTGCACTTTGGAAGGTGATATATCCCATTTGGGATGCATACAAAAACAAGAATCACTAAAAACAGAGAACATTCTTCACAGGAAATGTGTAATGTACTGTAAGGAAGTTCCACGACCCTACAACTGTAAAAATGCTGGATTCCACACAATTCATTCATGTTGTCCCAACACAAATCGATTAAGTGGATTGAACATGAAACAATTAAGTTGTTCCAAAAAAAAAAAAAAACCTTAGGAATTGTGTTGAAAACAAGCAGCAAAAGTAATTTTTGCAGTGTAAAAATTACAAAGTGAAGTGAACCAGTACTAAATGGATGAATTAATTTTTTTGGCCCAGACCAAACTAAACAAGATAACTGAATTATAACACACCCTTATACGCTAACAGCATTTAGCATTCTTTTTTTTATTTAAGAAGAAAATAAAAATTATTTTCTGCTTAATAAATGCTAACACGTTATTTTGATGCTCCCCAACCGATATTAAACATTATAAAGTTTGCAAGTACATAATACTGCAAATAGAGTGAGCTGACATTTGCAAAGTTACTTTTAGTCAACTGAACATCTAATGGCAATAGAACAACTCTAACAGTGTATGTTTAAAAAAATTAATATTGTATATATGCTTTTGTATGGTACGGTAAAGCAATGAAGCATACAATAACTAGATTTTTTTTCTGCTTATAAAGTGGCACTTGCCATAAATAATATGATTCGTTTAGTTTCATATACATTTTTTGAAAAATAATGAAAAGAAGCTTGTAAATGTCTATACTGGTCACTTAAATGATATATACATTGGTTTTTTTATGTTGATGTTTACCCACTACTGAAAGAGTTTTTACATATTGGTTGTTAAGTTTAATATTAAACTTAATAGTACAAACAGGATGACTAACAAGTACCAAAAAGTAAACACAAGACATAAAACTGGATTATATTTACATGTAGATGACATAAGAGGAAGTCTTTGTGACAGTGGAAACGGAGATGACAGCATGATGAAGCATAAAGTGAGGCAGTGTGTCAGATCCATATCAGATACGGCTGATAAAATTCTCCCGAGATATGTCAAAAAACAAACAAAACATCTATTGAGCTCGAGACTGCAGTTTGCAGTAGACACTGTCACTTCCATTTTCATTTCTTTTTATGACTTTGTGTTTATTCATACACATTTGACAGACAGGCCTGTGTTGGATAGATTAAAATGTATTTCGTGCTTTCGTCCAATTAAGAAGAAGCTGATTTGCTGTAAGTGTTGAAGTAAATGGGCAGAATGAGAGCAAGTGATGACTGGAAACCCAAAGCTTTTCACCTGATCCTAATGTCTCTAAGGTTTTTTTTTCTGTAATGAACTGAGCTACTTGCGCACCCACAGACAGCTTAACTAGCATAGAAGTTAATAGCTTTTTATTAAAGACATGACTCTTCATAAATTTCCTTCCACTTACCACTTAAAATTTACCATTCATTCATCTACAGAGAGTTTTCCTTTGAATGAAACTGTGGCAATATTGGCTTGGAAACTATTAGGATTTATTAAGAGACAGGACGACAACAACAGAATTAGTGTAATAATGAATTAACAATATTTTCCATCACAGGATACAGTTCAGTTCAGGCTTGCATATCACCTTTTTTGTTGTTTGTTTACATTTAGCCTCAAACAGTAAAGTGAAAAACAACATTTGCAGTCTTGTGGTTATAGCTGGAAGTAAATCATCACTCATAAGACTGCAAGCTATGGCTATTTTTGTTACTCAAATGTGGCCTTTGATGCAGACACTTGAACTGCTAGCATGAGATGGCAACTGATTAATGTTTTGTTACATAAAGAGTAGACAAAGGGTCTTTTATTTCAAAATGAAATCATTTCAGTATTTTGATAATGATATGGGTTCTTTTTTATAGGTTTTGAGGCTCTTGGCTTTTTTGATTGACGATTAAACAAGTACACAGGAAAGATTGTACGGTTGTTTACGTAGAAAACTACACTGAAAATAAACGAACACAATACAACAACAACAACTAAAGCAATCTAACAACTTAATTGAATTCAACTTGTTTCACCTGAATTAAGTTTTTTTTTTTTTAGCTTAATTTATTACAGTTTTGAAAAAGTTTAAAAAACTTAATCCATTTAGGTATAACAAGTTGAAGTAATTTGTTCAAGATTTAACTTTTTTCCCCACTAGTGAAATGTATTAAAATGCATTAATTATGTTGTTCTGCCCTCTTGTGGCCACATAGAAACATTACCAATGACAGTAAGGTAATAGTCAAGGAAATTTATCATTCCTGGAGATGCATTACCATTCATCCTCATGTCAGCTGCTCAGCTGGTGGATGCAGCCTTGTGCAAGCTGGCATCATTTGTTCATGAAGTTCTGAAAGCAAATTTTGATGTATGATCTAAGTAAAACTGGTAAAAAAAAATAAATAAAAAAAACAGAAGTCAATTACAGGTTTTTTAGAGTTCTTTATATAGGCTATATAACAGTTGACGTTGTCCATCCACAATATGGCGACAGAGACCACATAATAAGCCCTTAAAGAAGAAAAACTCAGCGTAATTTCAAACTACAGCTGATCAAATCATTATAAAACTGGTAAGTGACATTCTAAGTTGATCTCTCTCTTTTGTATGTTGTAGTTCTGTATTTATACCATAGTAATTGTAGTGTATTGAGTGTGAGATGGGACATATAAGGAATGTATGTATTTTGTGTTGGTCACTCTTTGTATAACTTTGTATTACCTTTTGGTTGGCCATCTGTTTGTTTCTATTGAGTCTCCTGTTTTCCTTACTGCAGACTAGTTCAGTAAAAAGAAAGAAGAAACACCTGCATGTGTTTAGCGTTTTTCCTTATCGCAAACACAACAGTAATCTGGCAGCGTTTGCGTTGATTTGGCTTTTTCTGGGTTAATTATTGTGATATCCCGTTCACAACAGAGAAATACAGGGAATGTCTCTAGACTGATGGCATTTCATGCCGTTCAGCCTTGTAATCTTAAAATGTCAGCAAAATCACTTGTTTTGTCATCACTTTAGATATATGCGAATCATTCAAATACTAGCTGTAAAGTGACGTTAGTGAATTAGTAACGGCTTCTGACGTCACCTGCAGATGTAAAGGAATGGCGGAAGAAGGTAGTTGCTCATACAAGAGGATTTTTAGACTCTCCGTGTTTGATTTTCTATTTTATACTTACGATTATGCCGTCAAATTGTTGTATAAACGCAATATCACATTCATAGCAGTGCGATGTGGCTGTATATTGCTTCGTGCCAACGCAAGCCTCCCACCAGTGCCGATACACTGCTATTCGTGTGATATATGTATATATATATATGTGTGTGTGTGTGTGTGTGCGCAATATCATATATAGTACTTTTAAATTTCATTGTACTTGGGATAATGATATATTACATTTTATTTTATATCCAAAAAAACCCAATAGAATTTAATGAAAAATCTTATTAAATAAAAATTGAATAAATACGAAATACCTTAGTCAGGGTAGGATACACATGCAGTGGGTTCTATGGATTGCACTATTTTATAATAAAATAGCCATTAGTTATCTGATTAAGTATCTTTAAAAAAATAAATAATAATAAAATAATAATAATAATAATTAATCAAAATTGTGTTTGCAAACACTAAAACACTCTGAAGCTTTTACCAACATCAGAATGTAATAACCGTATTAGTATTTTTTTTTATTATTATGTATTTTGAATTCCAGTTATAATAATATTAATAATAATAATAATAATAATAATAATAAATATTGTATTGTTAAATAGTATAATAGTATTATTAATATTACTACACTCTTAAAATGCTGGGTTGTCGTGATTTAAATGTAATTACTTTTTTAACCAACTTGTTAGGTTTATTCATATTTGACCCAACGTTGGGTTCTGTCAACCCAGCATGTTTTAAGTGTACTAGTGTAGTAGTAATATTAGTATTAGTATTGAATAAATTGGTGGTCAGTTAAAAAAGAGAGTTTTTACGTCTTAAAACCGTTAATATCAACCTCCCCACTCTAAATCACACCAGAACATATATGAACTGACCAATTCTACCCTTGACCGCTAGGAGTCTCTGTTCGACAACTGTTTATCTTAATTTCAGAAAAGCCAACAGGTGATCGATCAATCACTGAAATCTAGATCATTTCCACCCAGTGTGAAATATCAATCTGCGAACCACGGTGCTGGAAGTGAAAAGACTCCCATTTGCAAAGAAAGTCAAGTCATATAGCATTTCCCCGATGCTTTATGCAGCTAATGGAATATAGCTATATCGGTCCAGAGCTGGCCTTATCTTTCATTGTCTCATTCGACCCCACCGGATCAATACTAATTGCATGCGGTAAGTAGTAGTGACCACACACTGTATGAGGTATGCGCTTAATCCATCCTTATGCCCTAGATGAAAATAATGAGCTATAATAGAGATGATCTCATTCAGCACCAGAGGTGAAGCGCTAAGAAGTAGGTCAGAGGACCGGGCTGCTAATGATCTTTCGGTGGCTTTAATTTCTTCATGAGAATATGATAATGAAATAAATGAGTCAGCACAGACACATTTGTGGAGATTAATTATGACAGGCCTCGCGGGGTGTGGTAAAGGATTTATATGCTAATATATATGACAAACAGAAACTCTGCAACGAGTAAAGTTTTCTAAATTAAGTCTGTGGTTGGGTGGTCACAATTTAAAGCATTAATTTTGTGAAATTAATTAGAAAGTAATGTTTCTTAAACTCGATTAATCATGCCCTTCGGACCAGTAAGAGAATTAAAGGGACACCCACACATGTTGTAATTTACTCACCCTTATGTGTCTGTAGAACAAAATAGGAATACGAGCCCATACGGGAATATGGCAGTCTATGAATGTGTGTATGTCTGTATATATAAGATAAAATATTTGCTCTATTCTATTTGGATCCGGTAATGTTTTATTCCAAATCTCAAAAAAAAAAAAAAAATCTAATTAAAAAAAAAATACAAAATCAGGATTATTCCATCAAATATAAATTTTGTAACGTTTCTAAAGTTGGTAAAGTTTTAAATAGTATTGTGTTGTCTAAATGAAAAAAATGTGTATAATCCATTTTATGTGACAAAATGCTCTAAATTACAATTTTGTTTTTTTATTGATGAAATATCATCAGTAAACATAAAACAACAATTATGTTTTACACACATAACAATAAATATGTTTATAATAATAATTTAAGTCATACTTGAATGACCAAAAACATCCATATACAGTGCCTTAAGAGACAAGTGTGGAATATTGAGTTTGTCCTTTGTCTTATTCCATTAAAAATGAAACGTATAAAATAATTCTACACTCACCGGCCACTTTATTAGGTACACCTTACTAGTACCAAGTTGGACCCCCTTTTGCCTTCAGAACTGCCTTAATCCTTCATGGCATAGAGTACTGGAAATATTCCTCAGAGATTTTGGTCCATATTGACATGATAGCATCATGCAGTTGCTGCAGATTTGTCGGCTGCACATCCATGATGCGAATCTCCCGTTCCACCACATCCCAAAAGTGCTCTATTGGATTGAAATCTGGTGACTGTGGAGGCCATTTGAGTACAGTCTGAGTTGAGTCGTGCTTTATGACATGGCGTGTTATCCTGCTGGAAGTAGCCATCAGAAGATGGGTACACTGTGGTCATAAAGTGATGGACATGGTCAGCAACAATACTCAGGTAGGCTGTGGTGTTGACACGATGCTCAGTTGGTACTAATGGGCCCAAAGTGTGCCAAGAAAATATCCCCCACACCATTACACCACCAGCCTGAACCGTTGATACAAGGCAGGATGGATTTATGCTTTCATGGTGTTGACACCAGATACTGACCCTACCATTCGAATGTCGCAGCAGAAATTGAAACTCATCAGACCAGGCAACGTTTTCCCAATCTTCTATTGTCCAATTTTGGTGAGCCTGTGCAAATAGTAGCCTCAGTTTCCTGTTCTTAGCTGACAGGAGTGGCACCCGGTGTGGTCTTCTGCCGCTGTAGCCCATCTGCCTCAAGGTTGGATGTGTTGTGCGTTCAGAGATGCTCTTCTGCATACCTCAGTTGTAACGAGTGGTTATTTAAGTTACTGTTGCCTTTCTATCAGCTCGAACCAGTCTGGCCATTCTCCTCTGACCTCTGGCATCATCAGGGCATTTGTGCCCACAGAACTGCCGCTCACTGGATATTTTCTCTTTTTCGGCCCATTCTCTGTAAACCCTAGAGATGGTTGTGCATGAAAATAGCAGTCGATCAGCAGTTTCTGACCATACTGAATACTCAGACCAGCCTGTCTGGCACCAACAACCATGCCACGTTCAAAGTCACCTTTCTTCTCCATTCTGATGCTCAGTTTGAACTGCAGCAGATCGTCTTGACCATGTCTACATACCTAAATGCATTGAGTTGCTGCCGTGTGATTGGCTGATTAGAAATTTGCATTAACGAGCAGGTGTACCTTATAAAGTGGCCGGTGAGTGTATACTGTATAAAATAAGTTAAATGAAACCCCATAGTCAGTGATTGTGGGTTTTAATCATCAGCTATTTTGCAGCAAACAGTGTAGTAATAAATTCCACGGTAAAGACAAAAACACTACAGTATTATTCATTATAATATATAATTATTATTATTATTTAATTTTATTTCCACAGAAAGACAAATGCAATACATGCCTGGAACGGTGATGGTGAGTAAACGATTGTAATTTTTTTGGACAAATGTATAAAAACAAAAATCTAACCACTTTGTTGTTTGCTGTATGCCTGCCTTTCTGTATAAGAAGCAAAACTTTATTACTAATTTGTGTATCTTGCTGAAATCAAGTTATGTAGGTTTCTGGCTTTCTCTAATTAAAATACGTAAGAGCTGTACTTGCATAATGCATTTCTAGAAATAGCTGCCTGTAGGCGTTATGAATATGGCCGCGGAGTGAAATGATTTGCCTTGAGGGGATTCTGACCACACAGTGATTAAATTACTGTTAGTCTTTGTTAGGTGTTCATACGGCTCTTTTAGTTATCGGTAGTGCAACTGGCCTATATTTTGAAAATAGTGTAATATATGTTATGTATTTATGCATGCGCGCACACACATTTATATATGTAGTCAGTAAAAGTAGGAATGCATTTTGTTTTGACAAGCAAGGAATCAGTTTTCTTGCTGGTAAAAGAAAGAAAAAAAACAATATTATGCAGGGGAAAGTGTTTGTAAGGGACAATAAACTGCTGCAGTGCATTATACACCATGAAAATGATGTATGAATAAAATCATTCTGAAAGGAAGCCATATCTGATACAGTTTCATGCATAGTTTTGTTTATTATAATAGAGGATGTGGGCAGAGGGAGATGAAATCGCTCAGAGTAATATTAAAGTCAGCATGAAATGGGAATTCAGCCTATTTTCTATAAAACTTTAGATTAAGGTTATATTTGTTAACATTAGTTAACTTTTACTGACAATGATGAACACTACTAATGCATTTATGAATCTTTATTAATGTTAATTTTAGCATTCAATAAAACATGATTTTAACACTGTTTATTTATTTAGCTGACCTGAGCTGACATGAAGTAACATTAAACAGCTTTGTGTTTTAACTAACATTGATAAAGATTAAGTACTTAGTTTGTTGAAGTACTACTTTAACAAACTTTTACATTAACAAGTGGAACCTTAATATAAAACGTTACCCTATTTTTTTTAAATGCATATGCATCTTATTGTGAACGAGTAATCTATACATTTTTTAGACTGATTTTTTTGGTCAAACTAGAGGCCCTCTTGTTTTTAGTTTAATTTGTTAATTCATTTAGTCTTCTTAAAGTGTATTCCACCCTTGCAATTATGTGCAAGCTTTTATTGTCGGTCTGTCTCCATCTAAACATCAATCAGTTAATTGAACTAAGTCTCCGCACAGAATTATTTTTCTTGTGTATGTGTGTGTGTGTGTGTGTGTGTGTGTGTGTATATATATATATATATATTTTACAGTGGTGTGAAGAAGTGTTTGCTCCCTTACTGATTTTTTTTTTTTTCTTGTTTGTCATACGACAATATTTCAGATCATCAAACAAATTTAAATATTAGTCAAATATAACATAAGTAAACACTTCATGCAGTTTTGAAATGAAGGTTTTTATTATTAAGGGAAAGCAAAATACAAAACTACTTAGCCCTGTGTGAAAAAGTGTTTGCCCCATAAACCTAACTGGTTGGGCCCCACTTAGCAGCAACAACTGCAATCTAGTGTTTTCAATGACTTGCAGTGAGTCTGTTACAACGCTGTGGATGAATTTTAACCCACTTAACAGAATTTTTGTAATTCAAACACATTGGAGGCTTTTCAAGCATGAACCTAATTTTTAAGGTCATGCCACTACAGTCGTGGCCAAAAGCTTTGAGAATGACACAAATATTACTTTTCACAAAGTTTGCTGCTAAACTGCTTTTAGATCTTTGTTTCAGTTGTTTCTGTGATGTACTGAAATATAATTACAAACACTTCATACGTTTCAAAGGCTTTTATTGACAATTACTTTCCTTCATAATCACTTCTTGGAGTTTGTCAGAATTAGTGGGTTTTTGTTTGTCCACCCGCCTCTTGAGATCTGGGGAGTTTCCAGGCCATGGACCCAAAATTTCAACGTTTTGGTCCCCGAGCCACTTAGATATCACTTTTGCCTTATGGCACGGTGCTCCATTGTGCTGGAAAATGCATTGTTTTTCACCAAACTGTTGTTGGATTGTTGGAAGAAGTTGCTGTTGGAGGGTGTTTTGGTACCATTCTTTATTCATGGCTGTGTTTTTGGGCAAAATTGTGAGTGAGCCCACTCCCTTGGATGAGAAGCAACCCCACACATGAATGATCTCAGGATGCTTTACTATTGGCATGACACAGGACTGATGGTAGCGCTCACTTTTTTTTCTGTGGACAAGCCTTTTTCCAGATGCCCCAAACAGTCGGAAAGGGGCTTCATCGGAGAATATGACTTTGCCCCAGTCCTCAGCAGTCTATTCGCCATACTTTTTGCAGAAGATCAATCTGTCCCTGATGTTTTTTTCGGAGAGAAGTAGCTTCTTTGCTGCCCTTCTTGACACCAGGCCATCTTCCAAAAGTCTTCGCCTCACTGTGCTTGAAGATGCGCTCACACCTGCCTGCTGCCATTCCTGAGCAAGCTCTGCACTGGTGGCACTCCGATCCCGCAGCTGAATCCTCTTTAGGAGACGATCCTGGTGCTTGCTGGACTTTCTTGGATGCCCTGAAGCCTTCTTAACAAGAATTGAACCTCTTTCCTTGAAGTTCTTGATGATCCTTTAAATTGTTGATTTAGTAGCCACAATATCCTTGCCTGTGAAGCCATTTTTATGCAACGCAATGATGGCTGCACGCGTTTCTTTGCAGGTCACCATGGTTAACAATGGAAGAACAATGATTTCAAGCATCACCCTCCTTTTAACGTCAAGTCTGCCATTCTAACCCAATCAGCCTGACATAATGATCTCCAGCCTTGTGCTCATCAACATTCTCACCTAAATTAACAAGACGATTACTGAAATGATTTCAGCAGGTCCTTTAATGACAGCAATGAATTGCAGTGGAAGTCAAGCTAGCTGTTATTAAGCCTATTATTAAGAAACCACAACTGGACCCCAGCAACTTAGCTAATTATAGGCCTATTTCAAATCTTCCATTTATGTCTAAAATACTAGAAAAAGTTGTTTCTGCCCAATTATGCTCCTTTCTGCAGATGAACAATGTTTTTGAAGTGTTTCAGTCAGGTTTCAGGCCTCATCACAGTACAGAAACCGCATTAGTGAAAATAACCAACGATTTACTCTTAGCTGCTGACCAAGGGTGCATCTCGTTATTAGTTTTAATTGATCTCAGTGCTGCATTTGACACCATCGACCACAATATCCTCATAGATCGCTTAAATTCTACAGGTGTCCGGGGAGAGGCTCTACAATGGTTTAAGTCATACTTAACTGACCGTTACCAGTTTGTAAATATAAATGGACAGCTTTCTCAGGTCAGGCCAGTACAGTATGGGGTGCCTCAAGGATCAGTTTTAGGCCCTTTGCTGTTTACAATATACATGCTACCCCTGGGAGACATTATAAGAAGACACGGGATCAGCTTTCACTGCTATGCAGATGATACTCAATTATATATTTCAACAAAACCTGATGAGACGTCTGAACTGTCTAAGCTAACTGAATGTATTAAAGATGTTAAAGATTGGATGACCAACAATTTCCTTCTCTTAAATTCAGACAAAACAGAATTATTACTTATTGGGCCTAAATCCTGTATGCAGTAGATCTCACAACTCAACCTGCAATTAGAGGGACACAAAGTTAGCTTTAGCTCTACTGTAAAAGATCTGGGTGTTATACTAGACAGCAATTTAACCTTTGAAAATCATATCTCCCATGTCACAAAAAACAGCCTTCTTTCATCTGAGAAATATCGCTAAGTTACGAAGTATGCTATCCATCTCAGATGCAGAAAAACTAGTTCATGCTTTCATGACTTCTAGGCTGGATTACTGTAATGCTCTGTTCGCTGGTTGCCCAGCATCCTCTATTAATAAACTTTAGCTAGTACAAAATGCAGCTGCCAGAGTTCTTACCAGGTCTAGAAAATATGATCATATCACCCCAATTTTATCTTCCTTACACTGGCTGCCTGTTAAGTTCCGTATTGATTATAAAATATTGCTTCTTACCTATAAAGCTTTAAATAATTTAGCACCTGTTTATCTAACCAACCTTTTGTCTCGCTACAATCCAACCCGCTCTTTAAGATCTCAAAACTCAGGGCTGCTGGTAGTACCTAGAATAGCAAAGTCGAGTAAAGGTGGTCGAGCCTTTTCATTTATGGCTCCTAAACTCTGGAATAGCCTTCCTGATAATGTTCGAGGCTCAGACACACTCTCTCTGTTCAAAACTAGATTAAAGACCTATCTTTTTAGTAAAGCATACACTCAATGCATTGCATAACGGTATGATGCATGAATCTGCTCCACGCAGGTTTTTGCATCTCGTTTATATACACTATGAACAGCAGCTACGCTAATTATTCTCTTTATTCTCTATTTCCACCTGGGGATACTCATCCCGAGGCCCCCAGAGACTATGCAGTGCCACTAATGCAATCCAAGACCTGTGAAGAGATGACCCCAAGGTTTCCATAATCCCAGACCGGGCCGTATCCTGAGGAGCTGCTGTGGTGGTCATGGAGGAGTGGAGAGAAAAGGACTGATTCCTGTGAGACCCCAGTGAAAGACGAGTCTTCTCTGACGTCCAGCGTTCACCAGCCTCCGGCGCCTAGACTGCAGCTCTGCACAAGACGTTTGGCCATAGGAGAAATGGTCGTGGTCAACTGAGCCTGGTTTCTCTCGAGGTTTTTTTTCCTTCACTTTCGCAAATTGGTGAAGTTCGTTCCTCGCCGCTGTCGCCACTGGCTTGCATGGTTCAGGACCTGTAGAGCTGCGCATCGATGGATTTGCTCTTCAGTGTTTGGACTCTCAGCAGTGAAAATTAAACCACACTGAACTGAACTGAACTTAAACTCTAAAAACTAAACGGACACCATTCCAATTCACTATAATCTTCTATGTGAAGCTGCTTGGACACAATCTACATTGTTAAAACTACTATAGAAATAAAGATGAATTGAATTGAATTGAATTTTCAGGATTAAGTTAATTTTCATGGCAAAGAAGGACTATGCTGTTCATCTAATCACTCTTCATAACATTCTGGAGTATATGCAAATTGCTATTATAAAAACGTAAGCAGCAACTTTTCCGATTTCCAATATTTATGCAATTCTCAACTTTTGGCCACGACTGTACATCTCTGTTGGATTCAGGTCAGGACTTTGACTAGGTCACACAAGTCTTCATTTTGTTTTCCTTCAGCCAATCAGAAGTGGACTTGCTAGTGTGCTTTGGATTATTGTCTTGCTGCAAAACCCAAGTTCACTTCAGCTTGAGGTCAGACATTCTCCTTCAGGATATTATGGTGCACAGCAGAAATCATGGTTCCATTTATCACAGCAAGTCTTCCAGGTCCTGAAGCAGCAAAACAGCATCAGGCATCATACTAGCATCACCACCTTTTACTGTTGGTTTGGTGTTCTTTTTTAAAATGCAGTGTTACTTTTACACCACATATAAAGGGACACACACCTTCCAAAAAGTTCTCGTCATTCCACAGAGTATTTTTCCAAAAGTCTTGGGGATCATCAAAATGTTTTCTGGCAAATCTGAAATGATCCTTTATTTTCTTTTTTGCCCACTGGTTTTCGTCTTGGTACTCTTTCTTATGGTTGAGTCATGAACACTCACCTGAACTGAGGCAAGTGAGGACTGCAGTTTTTTAGATGATGTTGTGGGGTCTTTTGTGACCTCTTGGATGAGTTTTTGCTGCACACTTGCACTCTCAGTTTTGGTCAGCTGGTCACTCCTGGGAAGGTTTTCAACTCTTCCATGTTTTTGTCATTTGTAGATAATGGCTCTCACTGTTTTTCACTGCAGTCCCAAAGATTTAGAAATGGCTTTAAAACCTTTTCCAAACTGGTAGATCTCAATTTTTTTTTTCCTTATTTGTTTTTGAATTTCTTTGGATCTTGGCATGATGTCTAGCTTTTAAGCACTTTTTTTTCTCACAGGGCTAAGTAGTTAAAAATTTTGTTTTCCCTTAATATTAACTTTCATTTCAAAATTGCGTGGTGTTTAGTTGTGTTATCTTTGACTAATATTTAAATTTGTTTGATCTGAAACATTAAAGTGTGACAAGCGTACAAAAAAATAAGAAATCAGTAATGGGCAAACACTTTTTCACAATTGTTTGTATATAAAGTGAAATACTTTAAAACATTGGTGTATTAACACTATAAATGAATACATGCAGTATTTTAGTGTATGTTTCTACACTCTCAGAAATAAAGGTACGCGAGCTGTCACTGGGGTGGTACCTTTTCAAAAGGTACACATTTGTACTTAAAGGGTCCATATTGGTACCTCAAAAGTATATATTAGTACCAATTTTTTTTAAGAGGAACATTTTTGTACTTTTTAGGTACTAGTATGTACCCTTGAGGTATTAATATGGACCTTTTAGGTACAAATTTGTACCTTTTGAAAAGGTACCACCCCAGTGACAGCTCGCGTACCTTTATTTCTGAGAGTGTACTATATTTTTAACTGTAAAATAATTTCAACTAATTATGCCATTTGTTTTACCATAAATTTTACAGTGTTTTTTTTAAGTGTATTTTACATTCTGCTTTTCACAACAGAATAGACAGCAGCAGAAAATTTTTACATTTAGATCATTGTGAATCTGTGTTGTGTAAATTTGTATTTAAAGATTACAACTATACGTGTACAATAAGCAAATTTATTCATAAACAAAATTGCCTTAGCCAGCATCAGGCATGAGAAATCAGCGTGGTGTGATTTTTGTTGTTTGCTGAAGCTGTTTCCACTGCAGTGACAGACTGATGAAGCCAGTCACAAGTTCAAGTGAAAAATCCCTGGAGGGGTGTTTATTTGGTATGAAAGAGTAAAGTAAGGGTGTTCACTGCTGGAGAGGAAAGTTAGGTGTTGTGCTGAGAAGTGTCAGGGTTATCGTGACTTCAGGTACAGCTGTGCAGGGCAAGCAGGTGTCCCAGATTTCTCTCTGCTTTCAGAGAGAGGAAAATCAGTTGTGTTTGAGAGTCGAAGCTAACTTTGAGACTTATGACTGATGGGGCACAGATATCCCTGGCTGATCCACCTGTCTTGTCCATATGACAAAGTGATTATTGTTGCCCAGGGTGATGCTGATGGGCATCAGACCAGCTTGAAATCACACTGTTCAAGTGGGAATCTGTGAATTAGATGGTACAAAGTGAGTGTTTTCTCAGTCTATAAATATACAGGGTGTTATTCTGCTGAAGTAATCTATGATTTTTTTTATTTTTATTGGATCTTTGTGTGGAATAGATATGAGCTCTTAAAAGTTGATTAAAAACTCTTTCAGTAGATTTGCTTTATGTAATTTATATTTGCAGTCTTTCTATTTCTGCTCATGGAAAAATGAGGCTGTTAGAAATTGCAGTATAGTGTATTCAGTGGATTTTTCATTTGGCTTAGTCCCTTTATTTATGAGGGGATGCCACAGCGGAATGAACTGCCAGCATAATGTTTTACGCAGCGGATGCCCTTCCAGCTGCAACCCAGTACTGGGAAACACCCATACACTCTTGCAATCACACACATACACTACGGCCAATTTAGCTTATTCAGTTCACCTATAGTGCATGTCTTTAGACTGTGGGGGAAACCGGAGCACCCGAAGAACACCCACGCGAACACGGGGAGAACATGCAGACTCCATACAGAAATGCCAACTGGCCCAGCTGGGGCTCAAACCAGCGACCTTCTTGCTGTGAGGTGACTGTGCTAACCACTGAGCCACTGCACCGTCCTCAGTGGATTATTATGAAATGTAAAATAAAGCACAAACATAAATAAATAAAATGTATTAATTCTAATACCAATAATAATAATAATAATAATAATAATAATAACTTAAACCTAGTAAAACAGTTTTAAAAGGTTTGAGGTGTCAATTGAGCATGAATTGGACATTTAAAAAAAATAAACATCCTGAATAATTAATTCATACCTACTTAAAATATTTTAAATATAATTGTTCTCTATTGGTCAGAGGAGGAACTATTCATCTTAAGTCATTTACATTTAACACAATATTATTAGTGTGGTTGTTAGAAAATTAATGCTTTTTTTTTTTTTTTTTTTTTGTCAGTTGCAACTTTTTGAAAATGTGGAATCTCAAGTAAAATAAAATAAAATAAATAAAGCTGCATGTCTAAATGAAATACTTAGAAATGTTTAGAAGCACATTACCAATCAACTTAAGTCAATTAAATTTGTTTTTAACATGTTGCTATTATTAGTAAATTATTTAGTCTAAGTCAGTATTTGTGTGACTTATCTCTTGTTTTCATATCTGACCAGTATAACTCTCAGTTTGCCTTTTGTTTGTAAGAACAGAGCAGTAAAAATATTTAGATATTTAGGTTTAAAGGGATAGTTCACACACAAATGAAATTTACTCACTGACAACTGCCTTTATTAGTTTCCATTGAACACAAAATAAGATATTTTGAAGAAAGCTAAAAATCTCTAACCTTTGACTTCAATAGTAGGATGAACAAATACTATGGAAGTCAATGGCTACAGGTTTCCAGCTTTCTATAAAAATCTTCTTTTGTCTTCAACAGATAAAAAAAGCTTGGAACAGGTTTGGACAAGTACAATTTACAAGGGTGAAATTCTGGGATTGAGGGTGAGTATGACAGAATTTGAATTTTTGGTTGAACTATTTCTTGTAGTTCTTTTTTTTTTTTTCAAATAGCAAGGATTTCCAGTACTTCTAATCAAAAACCAAGCAATCTTTCAGCTCATATACAATAAAAAAAAAAAAAAAACAGACCTGAGGCAATTCCGTTTCCAAACCCTAAATCATCGCAGCTGTATCTCCTCATGACCTTTGCCCTTTTCATACCCGGTAGTCAATAGTTTAGCAATGTTGTGACAACACACAGCTCATCTGGCGCTCTCAGCAGTAGAGCGATATCGGTCACCCCACACACCGCACTACATCTGACCTGCACGACACCTCCTTCAGAAGAGCAATGCTCAGACTCTGACATATGCCAGTCCTGCGGTACATTTCCGAAAGTGTGACAGGAAGGTGAGAAGGTGAGCGTCACTTTTCAACCCTGGCAAAGCTAAAATAAGGCTCCCGCTGCGAGTGCTAGCTTTTGTAATTCACGAGAGGACATTGTCCTTCTCCGGCTTGCTTTTTTGTCAGCTTCTGTTGTCGTTGGAAAGTCTGCTTTGCCCTTCTTGAATTGATGTTATGTCACCACAAAAGCCTGTTAGCGCAGCGCTGTTTGAGTAGACAGGTGGCTTTGCGCAGGTGTTAGATTGTGTGAAGGCAGTCTGACTGCAACTTCCAGAGACTCGCACGTAAGCAACACGCGAAACAAAAACATTTGTCAGCTGGTTAGAGACAGACTTGAGAAACAAATGAACAGCTCTAAGTGAGTGAGCTTTTTCTAGTAGTAAATATAGCAGGTGTGTGCGTTTGTGTGTGTGTGTGTTGCACGGTTACTGAAACCTGTCTGAGGAATCTTTTGAAAACAGTAAATTTGTTTAGCTGTAAGTGGTATGTAATTATTTTTGCAATTATTAATGTGTATTTATAAGGAAACAAAGGCTAAGGTGACACATTTATCTTCAATGATTCACTTAAAATGAAAAAGGCTATATAGCTAAACACAATACTGTTATCATTCATGCTTTTCTGTGAGAATATATATATTTTTAAATAATGCACAAGTCCACAATATTTTTCAACACAGTTAAACAATACTTTTAGCTAAACATCTTAAATATCGTTAACATCTTTGCCATGATGACAGAACATAATATTTTTCTCCTTGCAGTATTTACAGTGTTCAGCTTAGTAAAATTTAAAGTCTTAACTAGGTTAAGTGAGTTAACATGGCAAGAAAGGTTAATTGGGCAAGTTATTGATAATGGTTTGTTCTGTAGTCGATTGTAAAAAAATTAAATAAAAAAAAAAAATTAAGGGGGCTAATAATATTGTCTTTTATTTATTTAATTATTTATTTATTTATTTATTATTTTTATTACAGTCTTTAGTCTTACAGTCCAGCCAAACTAAAAGACATAAGACTTTCTTAAGAAGAAAGGAATTGGAAATACTGAGATATTTGAAAAAGAATACAAATTCCACAGGAGGGCTAATAATTTTGCCTTCAACTGTATATGTGTGTGTGTGAGTGCACGGGTTTGGGTAGTTTACAGGGACAGAAATTTATATAATGACATGGCAATGGCATAGATATTACAACATTAGTGTGGTTTATGAGGACAAGCCTTATGTCCTTGCAATTCAAAATGCTTAAAACAAACTTAGCGTTGTGGTATGACTAAATTGTCACGGGTATCTGGTGAGGGTTGGGTTTAGGGGTGGTGGTGGAGTAAGGCCATATAATAAGCATTTATTTTTACAGTAAAAAAAAAACATTACACCTATGGAGAGTCCTCATAAACCACCAATACCAACATGTGTGTATTTTACAGAACTATTTATATCTGCTATTTAAACCATTTATAAACCATTTAAAAAAGTAAAATGTTAAATGAAAAGAAAACATACAAACAGTGCAATTACAAATACATTTGCAGATATTTATTTTCAAACAACGATTTATTTAATTTTAATTAGTTTTAATATAATTGAAACCTTCTTCAACCCTCAGTATGCTGGACTAAATCCCCCTAAATCATTTCTTTTTATTAATAGTCTAAAACAATTCCACGTCCCTTTCACAAGGGGGCACTGTTGATACATTAGTGTTTTATCCATATAAGAGCTGAAACATGTCGATCAACTTCCAATATGCTAGAAAATAGCTTAACAAATGATTCATTTGCAGACGTTTGTTTAGACTCCAATGTGTCTTCAAAGGCTGCGAGTGCCATCTGCTGACTAATTTCACTTCAGTGGCAGAAACGCTCCGCTGATCTGTGCTTAAAATTAGAAGAGTAAAAACAGTTTGCTCTTAAGTTACTCTGCCGGCTGTCCTGTGCCAGAACGACTCACTTCTTTCTTATTATACTGGCAAAATCTTTAAGGATGAAGGGGGGCTTAGAGTGTCCTCAACCTCAAGCAAAGCCAGGGATGTGTGCAAATAACAAATATAAGCAAAAGCAGTCAGGGATTCCCACAAAGCTCCTTTGACATTTTGTTTGATGTCCCGCTGGGTCACTTAACATTTGCCATAAGTGGCACTTATCGACAACACCTGGATTTCTCCAGCTTTGGTTTATTCAGGGTATTTGTCGACCGCCAGTGTGTTGCACAGAGGACATGAAGGATACGACTCCCTCTGGAACCTTGACTTCATTGTCGTCAATAACAAAGTAGGACGGGGCAATCGCTGACGAATGTCGCACCAACAACCAGGAGTAAACCTTGCGAGGATTATTGCTATCGACAAGTTGTTCAATATTCAAGACACCGTGGCCTTTTCATTTTGCTTTGCTTGCTTGAAAATGATGGCTAATAATAAAATGAGAAACTACAGTGCCTTGGAGACAACAAAAGTGCTTGGTAGTTTTATTGGTTGGGATATTTTATTAGGATTTTATTGCAGGTCATTGTGGTGTTATTTGTTATTTATCCATTAATAATTGGGGGAGGTCATTCCCTAAAAACTATCATAACATTTCTTTCTATCAATCTAATTTATATAAACAATTATCACATTGAATGGCAATTTTCTTAAGGTTAATGGCAGATTCTTGCTTCTGAGTGAAATTGTAGAAACCATATGAACAAAATGATGGTTAATATTTTTAAAACCTGTATTGAGTAAATGTAAAACATTTGGACACCTTTTTCTCAAACTAAATATTTTAATAGAGAAATACTTTCTTAGATACTGTACTGTACTCTGTTCAAATCGGTGATATTTAATCATAAAACATTTTTGTTTCTGGAATTTGAAAAATTGATGCAGATTAAATTGAAGTTCAGTAAAATGGTAACATCTGCACATTTTAAGTGTTCTGATTTTAATTTTGTTAAAAACATGGTTTTAGATTGTCATAATCATAGATAAAGCGCACAGATATAGCACCTTATTTTCATAAAATGTAGCTGCTTTTTTTAATGATAATTCTATGAAATAGAATTGCTTGAATAAATTAAGTATAAATGCAAGTGTGCAAATTCTTCAGCTTAATATCAATTATGTAATTATATCCACTCGTTTATTACATTTAAGACATGCCCACATTAATCATATAATAAAACTCATACAGTTGAAGGCAAAAATATTAGCCTTCCTGTGAAATTATTTCAAAAATGTTGTGCTGTTAAATGGAGAGAAGAACCAAATTTTTTCAACATAATCATTTTAATAGCCATTTTCCAATAACCAATTTCTTTTGTCTTTGCCGTGATGAAAGAACATAATATTTTACTAGTTATTTTGCAACATACTAGTATTGAGCTTAAATTGTGATTTAAAGGTAGACTTAACTAGGTAGGTAAGGCAAGGTAGGAAAGGCTTAAAAAAAATCAGTAATGATATTTCAAAAGAATAAAACATAATGAAAAAATATTTATAGAGGCCCAATGATATTAACCTTTAAAATTATTTAAAAACTACTTTTATTCCAGTGAAACTAAATTAAATAACTTTTTTTTCAGAAGAAGAAAAACATATTATGGGTCTCTTAAAAATTACTTTGGATATATTAAAAAAAATAAAATCAAGATCACAAGTAGGATAATACATTTTGCCTTCAACTCTGTGTCAACCCTGCCTCAATACCATGGTCCAATGGGCTATATATGCACAGCAAGTGTTTTACAGCATTGATAATGTAATTTAATCAAAATATAACAAGTTAAATAGACTTCAGCATTCATTTGGTTGTTAAAGCTAGATGAAAGGCCATTTAAATGAAAGCGGCTACAGGAGCAGCAGGCAAATGCAGAAACTACATAAAAATACTGTGGTAAAATACATTTCCATATTTTAAAAGACATGACGCAGAACAATGGAATTTAATGCAGTACTTCTTGTCTGCTCTGAGACTCACTTTATATCATATATCAATCAGGCAGTGAAGATCTAGGATTTTTAAAGAAACCAGATCTTAAATGTGGTGATTTTTATAAATGGCATGACGATTCACCAGAAGCGCTTGAGCTGGCCCCCCCATTACTGATATTAGTAAATCAATGAAATATCCCTCTAGCTGGTAAGTTCATTGCATTCTTTGGAGCCGCTTACATGATCAATTTGTCCTGTTTGTTTAGTTCCACTTTTAAACATTAACATCACGTTTGATAAATGTTCAGAATGTTGTTTTCCTGAGATTAAATTATATTATGATGATTATCATTGATCACCCAGTCCTTATAGTATTTAAATGAACTGGCCTGGATTTTAACATATTTTGTTTTTCAAGGTGCTTTTACCCACTTTTACCAAATTCTTCAAATCTGTCTTGGATAGCATTAGAGTCCTACAGTATTTACCCAAATACGTATTGCAAACGGGCAATCATCAGGATCGGCCACAGTCCCCTGATATTGGAAGTTTATTAATCACCAAATGAATCATAAAATAGATTTTGCATGGCAATGTTTCTGGCAATTAAAAAAAATATCTATTAAAAGTTGTGCATCAAGGCTCATTATGGATTATTAATATGCAGTGAATTGCTGAGGCCTAATCTATCAAGGTCACTACAGTGATGATGTCCTACTTGGAGCGATATGGGAATAGATAGCCACCATTTTATATTCATTTAGGTTCTTAGCTTGTGGAGAAGTGGAAATGACTCACAAACATAGTGCTGCAGAACTTCCTGCAATCAGATATAATGCTAAACATGTAACACATAAAATGTAACACACCTACATAAAATGTAACACACCTGCTACTATTCAATACAACTTCTTAGTACAGTTTGGATTTTTTTTCTTAGAACTGCCTTAATTCTCAAGGCCATACATTCAACAAGGAGTTTCAATATAATTAACTAATTTTCACGTTCAAGAAAAAGTTGATTCGAGATGATTTGAGCTTTGCAGAGTACCTGAAAACCATACTTGAGTGGAAGTACAGATGCCTTCCTGTGAAAATGACTCCATTACAAGTTACAAGTCACAATTTGCAAAACCACTTGAGTACAGATGTTTGCTTTTAACAGCACTTTAAATGAACTGGAAGTTGCAGAGATTTTTTTTTCAGTATGTTGATGTATTTCCAACTGGAATGGTATATAGAGTATAGGGGTGGAGCTTTATTTTTGCGCATCATTCCCTCCTAGCAAACTAATGATAAGATGGGTGTGGTTAAGAATATTGTGGCTGAAGTTGTCAAACTGACGTCAACAGAGATGGACAACCACTCCAAATGGTCAGACTTTCATTGAAGATTACTAAAAAGTTTTTTTCAGTGGATTGCTGAACACTTTTTTTTTTCCTTGCATGGATTCACCAAAAAATAACAATGTGCTCTAGCAAAATAAACATTGTACATTTTGATTTCAAATGAACTATAATTATTTTATTCATAGTGGATAGATTAGGAATCACTGCTGCTTTTTAATAGTGCTTTATGTATTATGGCTACATGGAAACTCAATTGGACAGTCTGCAGTAGAACAGCTCTAAAAATGGGTGGACAGTATGAGCAAAAATGTATTTCACGGTATCAGCAATTTAATGTCACAGTATAGTACTAAATATAGCTATTTAAATGGGTTATAATGAACAAATAAATTATAATAAATCAGATTTCAGAAATGACTTCACCTTTTTAAATAATTATGACATAACTGATTAACATTACTAGAAGTTGTGTTTTTGGGTGGGACTTGGAGGAAGCTGTTATAGTCAGCAAATGCTGTAGAGCTACACAAGTGACTGTTTAACTTACTGAGCGATATTGTACACAAAGTTGTGATGTACTCTCATTCACAGTTTCAAATAGGTAATCCAAAACATTTAATCTAAGTCAAAGGTAAAAGTAACCTTCGATTGCTGACCTGAGATTACAACGAGAACTCCAGTCAGTGATCACGCAGACGACACATGAGTTAGCCATCCCCACTTATTTACATGTTGTGGTATACATATTACGGTTTACAATTTATTATGCAGTAACGATGTATACTGTCTTACCGGCCAGCCTAAATTCAAATTAGTTCAGATTAATAAAAGTGAGGATTCTACAGCAGTTCAACATGCAGCAATGTTGTTATGCAGATTAATGTTTATTCAGTTCAGTTCAATAGCAGTACGAATGTCGCAAAGCTTAATTCGATTTCCAGATATCTGCAGGAAATAGGTATTTTTGGTGGACATCTGTAAATGCAGAAACAACAACAACATCAAAAAAGAGATATCCAGTGCATGGAAAACTAAATGTCCAGGCAAAACAGCTGCACAGCATTTAAATTATGATTCTAAACAATAACTGAAAGTACATACAGGGAAGAAACAATCAAAGAGACCACGAGAGACATCCAATTGGCTTTGGATTGCTACATTTATTATTGTAATTAAAAACAGACCTTTCTGTGAATCGCATAAGGTCAAAACTAAGCTCAGGGTGGATAAATTTTCAATGGGAATTCATTTATTAATCATATTTCTCTCTTTGAGTGGTTTCAACTCAAAACTTGTGCTTTTGTGACCTTGCCGCCACATTGACTCTTTTGCCCCTCTGTTATACTTTGTCAGTGCAGTGTAGGATTTTAGATTAGCTGACTAAATGACACAAATGACTTTACTTCCTCTCTCAGGTCTGGCTTATACTCGTTCGCCGGTTTCTTGTAACAATTCACATTCTGGCGAGTCCAGCGTTCATGCATTTTACATCACTGCTTGTGGCGGTGCAGCCCTTTATAAATATCTGACAATTACTGATGTGCTTCTCTATTTGCTGCTGCTGAAAAGCATACAATGCCATTTCATGATGACTACACAGTTTTTCCACCTCCTTCTGTTTTCCTTCTGTTTGGTGCTTAGAAAAGCCAGTGTTTGCTGGGTTTAGTTGTTGTGAAGGAAACCCAGCAAAATTCAAACCTAGAACCCCTCCAATATCTACCATGTTAACATGACAAATATGTCAAATGATCTTTTCTGTAAAGCTTTTTTTTTTTTTTTTTTTTTTGGTAATGAACGGAATGAGCCATGAAGGACTAAAGCTTTGCACATTGCTCTACTTAATGTTATTTTGTTTATTCCTTTATAAAAAAAATTTGTAAACTAACACACCTCTAAAAAAAAAGATAATAAAAATATAAAAAGAAGAGAAGGGCTGCCTAGCAGACTATTCTGAATTGCTGGTGAAGAAGACTTTTACTTTGGAAAAATTTGAAACGTTCAATAATGTTATTGAACATGGTAAAACAAGAACTGGATGTTAAGTAACATTTTAGCCACATTATTGTCTGATACGTTATTCTTCATAACATGGACTAAAAGCAACACGAACAGAAGAAGCTACTGTAGAGCATCTGGAAAAACACTTGAGTTCAGATTTGCATGAACCTGACTGATCGAAGAAACTACAGGCTGTCATTGAGTGAACCAACACAAGTATTGATATGTATATAAATATTGTCATACAGTTGTCTGAATTATTTTTAATTTATTGTAATCTATTACCATGCTTTTCTGTTAAAGTTATCAATATCTATATTTTTATGATATACTTTTAAGGCTTGTGCACACTGGGTTGATTTTTGCTCATGCTTATTGTCAGCATTTTTCAAGATGAAGAAGTTACATGAAAAGATATTTAAGTGAAATGAAACTTATTATTGAATCGTTTTTGATCTGCTGTTCCCATGTGCATGGCTAAGCCATTTTGTGCTTGTTTTAACTGCAAGTCATGTTTTAACTAAAGCTTCAGCAGCTCAAGGCATGTGATTAATCCTCGTGCCGTGTTCACTTCCCGTCCCTTACTTTAGTGTTCCCGGTCAAAATTGACCGGTCTGTTTTAACTGCTCTAATATTAGCACAAAAAAAAACATTTTTCACCATCAAATTTTTATTCAACGTTCTTTAGCTGTGAACAATGTCTCAAAGTAGTGTTTAATGTGAATTTATAGAATTAGACATAAAATAACTGCAGTGAAAATACAAATAGGCACTCAAAATGTATTACAAAATGAACAATAGATGAAAGAAATCAAACTACTTTGTTTCGTTACTAATAGACAGCTCGCTAAAATAACTATCACAGGGTCCGACCAAAGAAATTGATATTTTAATCCATCTGAATGATTTATCAACCAGCAAAGCACAAACAAAACGGTATACTTTCCTGTGTATTGAGGCAAATTTTTATTCAGTCCTTAAATTGGACTATATTATTGTACTAATGTAGGGAATAGTGACTGAGGGTATAGACGGTGAGCATGGACAAAGAACTTGCACTAGTTATACTTTGGTCATTTTTGAGTGAGATGATAACGGTCTAATCCAATAAAATAATTGATACTAAGCTAAAAAGTGCTCCTGTCACGATCACCAGTGATCTAACCTTCATAGCTCGCTGGAGAACATTCACATTTACATGGGCTACAATCCTGTCTCATATGAACTACAAGTCCAGTCATGCAACCCACACACACCTGCTCCGAGTCTCCATTGATTAAACTCACACAGCTGATGCTGCTCGAAGACTGATTACAAGGACTATAAAAACAGCACAAACACACACATTGTTGCTGAGTCTTGTTATACTGCTTGTGAACATTACGACGTGGTTTACCTTGCCTTCTGTATTTTTTTTTTTACCCTCACTTTGTTTGTTTTACCCTGTCTGCTGCCTGCCTTTTTGACCGTCTGCCTGTTTATGACTACGACTCTGGATTGCCCGTATACATATGTTTGCTCCTGTGTTGACTGTTGCTTGTCTGACCATTCTCAAAAACCTGCATTTGGATCCACACTCCCTGTTGTCAGCGTCACTTCACATTACAGAAGACTCAGCTACAACATGTATCCAGCGAGTGTCAAGATCATGCGTCTTCATCAGGAAGCCCGGTCAATAGAAGAGTTTGTAGAGGATTTTATTTATCTGGCTCATTTAACATCTTTGGACAATTTATGTTTGAGATTTTTTTTTATTTATTTTTTTATGGAGGTTTATCTGAGCCCCTTTATTCATGTATGCCACTACATGAGCCCAACTGGACAATATAATATTATATTGATCTGGCACTGCAACTTGGTTGGTCCCCCTTCACCGTAGGCGAGGTGATGGAAACCCCTAAATGTTTTTTTTGTTTTTTTGGGGGGGTCAATAAACAGCAAGACTCGCTGGCGGCGGGGCTTGTTGCCCAACCCAGTAACACCATTATGCTGGCATCACCTGTACTCCTGTCCCCTATTCACCAGCCTAGACCACAGCCAGTTCACAAAATGGCCACCGTCATTCCACCCCATAGATATACTAGATGTCGCCTGGCCTATTGTTGTCTATTGGAAGGAATGCGTCAATAGAGCCGCCATTTTAGTACAGGGTAGCGCTCCTTTGAAATGAATGCAGGACCAAGGTGCAGTGGAGGACTGTGGCCATCCAGAGCCAGAGATATACACATATATACATATATCTATGATCGTGAATTTTCCCCCGTGGTCAGTACGCAAAAAAAAAAAAAAAATTCATTACGAAAATTATAATTTTACATCACTTTTCTACGTCGATGGATCAGTGACCGCACGGACATTGCCGATAAAGAGTGTGTGTTTGTGTGCATGAAGATGTATTATCCTCCCTCCCTGTTAAATTTGATCTAATCCGTGTCATGAAACACACCCCCTCTCCTGCTTTCACTTCTCATTCTAACGGAGGGAGCGATTCGTTTGTGAATGAATCTCCGTTATGAACGATTAACCGACAATAATACAAGTTTCTAGCACCGCAGTGTCTTGTTGTCATATTTCTTTTACATTGTTTGCTTATTTTATTCAACAAAACTAGCATAAGCCTAGAATTCAGTGCAAGTTGATGCTACTTTGCCTTATGATGAGTGCAGTAAGAGACTGTATTATCATCAATAACGTTACTTGAGCACAAAAGTTTGTAACATGTAAAAAACGAAATCTTACCTATGAAATGTTCTGCCTTTGTGCTTTTGTTTTCTTTGTTTGCTCGTTATTACACCCGTAAGCAGCGCTAAAGCAGCATCTTCACATTGGCACACTGTCTTGACTAATGCGGTTGAATGACATTTGTACTGGGAGCACTGTACAAATGTGGCGGCGCTATTGACGCATGCTGAGGGTCCGTATGCGATATCTAGTGTATATATCTATGATTCCACCCAAGCATAAGATGGCCGCCACCAGTCCTCCAGCTCACAAAGTGGCCACGACCAGCTCTCCAGCTCCCACGATGGTCACCGCCAATCTGCCAACAGTACACAAGATGGCTTCCTGTTCCGAGGCTGTTCCTGCCATAGTTTCTGTTATTCCTGTGTCTGAAATGCCATCACCTAAGCCACCAGAATGGCCACCACCTGAGTTGCCAGAGCTGCTGCCACCACCAGAGCTGTTACTGCCAAAGCTGCCAGATCCTCCGCCAGAGCTGCCAGAGTCACCACTGCCAGATTTGCCACCGCCAGAGCCATTGACGCCCCTAGAACCCTCTGTATTCCCCGAATGGCGGGCGCCAGATACCTCTGAACTCCTCGAATGGCAGGCGCCAGATACCTTTGAATCCCCCGAATGGCGGGCGCCAGATCCTCCCGAATCCCCTGAATGGCGGGCGCCAGATCCTCCCGAGTTCCCAGAATGGCCAGGGGCACCAGATTCTCCCGAATCCCTCAAAGCCAGAGCCGCCACCTGAGTTCCGTGTATGGTCGTTAGAGCCGTGTGACTTCCCAGAGCCCCGTGACTTCCCAGAGCCATGTGACCCTTCAGTGCTTACTGAACCAAAGCCTCCTGACCCACTGGGGTTATACAAACTGCCAGACCCACTGGGGTTAAACGAACTACCAGTGCCTCCTGACCCACTGGGGTTATATGAACTGCCAGTGCCTCCTGAACCAAAACCTCCTGACCCACTGGGGTTAAACAAACTGCCAGTGTCTCCTGAACCCAAGCCTCCTGACCCACTGGGGTTAGCTAAACTGCCAGTGCTTCCTGAACCAGAGCCTCCTGACCCACTGTGGGTGTGTGACCCACCTGTGCCTGCTGAACTAAAGCCCCCAAACCTACTTCAGCTCCACGCTCCAGGTCCTCCACAGCTCCACGCTCCAGGTCCTCCGCAGCTCCACTCTCTGGGCCCTCCGCAGCTCCACGCTCCAGAGGCAGTGATCTGATTGGTTGACAAGTTTTTAAAGTGTGCCTTTTTAAATGTTTTGAGACTTTACACCTGGGTGTTATGCATGCTTATCATATTCTTCATACATCATCATACAATTAATCCGTGCAATTTAATCCACTGAAAAAAAATAAAAGTTTGTTTTGTTAATCATCAAAGTCTGACCATTTGCTTCCATGCTTAGAGTGTAGCTCCTTCTCTGCTCTGTTGACATCAGTTTGACGGTTTCAGACACCATATTATTAATCACACCCCTATACCTTTAGTTTGTGAGGGAAACAGTAAGTTCCCTTAATGTATACAGTGAATAACCATACAGTAAATTGACTTTCCCAGAATTCCCTGCATGGCACTTCCATGTTACATCTCATATTGATAAATAATGTTTACCTCATTACTTTAATGTTGTGTGATACCATGATGAGGTTTGAGTGTGAATTTTAGTAGTATAAAATTTGTTTGTGATTTTATATTGGTTCATCATATGAATTTCTCATCCCCATTCTTATGGGGGTGTTTTTTTTTGTCTTAAAGATATGATGTGTAGATTTTAGTTCTTCAAAACACTATAAATTAAATGGAGTACGGTAGTTTGCTATAAAATGTAACATTCTAACACATAAAAAAGGCATTGCCTTTAAGGTTTCAATGGTCAAATTCTGACAACTGCTAGTTTTTTTCCTGAGAAATTGTTTAGATTTATTATTATTATTTTTATTTTTATTTTTATTTTTTTTACTTTTTATTAATTTATTTTTGATAGCAAATAACTGAAAACCGTTGAAGTTGTCCAAATAGTCTTTGGTTTGACTGTATATGCTGCATTAATGCACACCCACACTTCAACCCAAATCCTGAATGTTTAAACCAATCTGCACTCTTTCATGGCTGTATACAGTGTGCAGCAGATTGGCCGTATATTGATGAATGGCTCTGTCAGATGAGGGTAAAGCGGCAGTAATTAGTGCTGGACTTGAGGCTGGTGGTGTAGGTTGAGGCAGGTAGAGATGAGAGGCTCCTCTGCTGTCTTATCTGTCCCACCAACCGAGGCCGGGGGGGCAGAGGGGGCTTGTAATAGTGCCACAACATTGGTAGGTGATTGCCTGCTTATTAAGAGGGTACTGGAGTGGAACATAACATTTTCAGTTTCAATTAAGTCTACGAGAGCATATATAATGCATTTCAAGACCTTCCTGCGCGAGGAGCCTTTGGAATGAACATGAGGCTGTTGTTGATGTGACACTGAAATGAGCTCTGTTCATCACAGCCGTCAGTCTCTAGTCATAACACTCTGTTCATTCAGTCTAGGGCTGCACAATATATTGTTTCAGCATCGATATCGCAATATACGCATCCATAATGGTCACATCGCTGGATGTTCAATGTTGAGTTGGGATTATTGCTGATCAGACATAGGGTTCAGAACCAGTGTTGGGTAAGTTACTTTAAAAAAGTGATTAATTACTAATTACATCATTAAAGGTTTATTTAAATTACTTTTTTGAAAGTAACTTAATTACTTGCCTTAACACTACTTAAAATTCCTATAAATCTCAACACGTAGACAATAGAAATTAAACTTCATTCTTTAAATTTGAGCCAAAAAGGACCTTTAGTTTTATTAAATGTTACGCTTATAAAAAATGTGTATATGTGTATCAAAACACGAAACATTTCAAAACATAAATGTCTGGTGCCATAAATACCATATATTGACATACTGTACATTTCTGACTCAATTCATGAAGCATGTTAAATCAACTGTAATATTTTTAGTTGGAAATTTTCATTATAACGCAAAATATATTGTATAACAAAAAAACACACAATTCCTCTGCTTCTCTGAATTGATTTATAAAGAACTGCTGAATGTATGCACAGTATTTACGTGTATTATAAGTAACTAATAACATTAAAATGAAAAGTAATCACTTTACTTTTTCAGTGGACAATTAATCGAATTACAGTAACAGTTACTTTGTAACTATCACACTAAGCACCGTTCAGAACACATGAGGTCTGTGGAGTCACTGGTTCATAATCATAGAATAGCAAAGTTTATCATCTGCATGCTTTTAAATATTTTTTTCTGTGTGAGCATTTCAGGAGAGTTTAAAGCATTCAGGCACAACAATGGTACCATTTCTAACTTATAATAAAGATATATTGCATAGAATTATATATACAATGACGATCAGGATATTTTACATTTAATTATTAAATTTCCGTACCTAAACACTGTTAGACTCCCCAGAAAACCATAAAGCACTGTTTATTTCACTTTTATGCCCTGCTGTATTAATCTATGCTTGAAATGTATTTTATTTTATACAGATGCACTGCCCTACAGAATCATCCAAATCCATATTACAAAAAAAATATTGTACAGCATATTAATATTTTAAATTAGGTAAAATGCTAATTTAAATTTTCAGCATTTCTTTTTTTTACATGTTCTGTTTTGCTTTAGCTCATTTTTGTTTCAGATTGAGTAATTCAGTACTTTTAAGTAAAAAAAAAAAAAAAACCTTAAGCTTTAAATTTAAGCTTAACATTTGTTGCAAAGACATTTTTTAGCTTATATTAGATATGGATTCCTAATAAAAGGCAAATATACTATTATGCTAATAAATAAAATCACTTTTTTGTAGTTATAGTTTTATTAGATTAATGTTAAAGTTGTTATCACTTTGTTGTTTTTTTTAATATAATTTTTATTTATTATTATATATTTTTTACGTTTCTATACTTTTGAGTAATTTAGATTTTTACTATTTTAGTTATTTCAGTTGAGTTAAGTATTTCCTCTGCAAATATTTGAAACAATGCTTTCATTATTGATATGCACTTCAATATTATTTATTTATTGGCATACTATAGTATTGTATTTGTTAATGTTTATTTCAGGTAGCTATTTATTTATTATTTACAAAAAAAAGTTTGGTTTGCATTGAGCATCTCAAATAAAAAATTGCATAAATCAAAATGTATAAATTTAGCAGTATTGTTACACTTTAACAGAAGACTACCAAATTATTAATATGAGCTAGGCCAAAACCTTAATATTTGCAACTGGTTAATTCATGGTAATTTCTGGTGAAATTTTCCTGAGAGTCGTAATAGATGTTCAGTGAATTGGGCCATTGCTGCGGGGAAGGACTGGAAAGTGTTTTACAATGAATTATTTGTTTTAGGCAGTCAAAAGTAACCGACAGAACGTTGTGTCTTCCTTGCTTAGCATAATTGCCATTATGTGAACTATGGATCTGAAAAATATGATTATGTTAATTCTGACAATGGACGAAAACAACCTCGAGAGCTAACTCCGCGTGGAATAATAGCTTGGTAATACTTCATTACCGACGTGGAAAGCATTATTTGTGCAACAATAGATTTGACCTCAGGCTTTAAATTGTTTTGGCACTGTTTTTCAGGAGTGAAGTCTGCTGCAATCCATTTAATGTGTCTGCATGTGGCAATAAAACTGAACATGTTGGGGTTTCAGATGTTTCATGTTTTGGAAATAAATTCACTGAAAGCAGCAATTCATATGGTGCGCATCGTGCATACTACAACATGGCTCTATTCATTCATCCCATTGTCATTCCCACAGATTATTATTTCCTTTGTGCATGTCGCATGGAATAATATGGAAAATGCATATTGCTGCAAAAGTGCTTGTTTTTATTTGGTGCATATTTATTTATTTGTTTTGTTAGTATTTATTTATTTATTTATTTGGTTGGTTAGTATTTATTTATTTATTTATTTATTTATTTATTTGGTTGGTTAGTATTTATTTATTTATTTGGTTGGTTGGTTGGTTTTATTTATTTGTTTATTTATTTGGGTGTTTGCTTGATTATTTAATTTGTTGTTGTTGTTGTTGTTGTTATTATTATTATTATTATTATTATTATTATTGTTATTATTAGTAGTAGTAGTAGAAGTAGTAATGATGTTTCAATATTTAAATTCATATAATATATCTAGATAGTCATATATTCTTATGTATATATTGAAATATTTAATACTTTTAGTAATATAATTAAAAGTAAAGTATTATAGAATAACAACATGAAAACAGCAACTGTTGTTGCTGTTATTGTTAATAACTGATATTGATTGCTGACTAAGCATATATACATATATCTGTAATCAAATGTCCATTAATAGTAATTAAATGGCTATTATTTTCCTTATTATAAATATTATAGTGGTTAGTTTTATACAGTTAAATTTCCAATATAATGCTGATCCAAATCTTTTCCATGCACAAACCATATTATGAGAAGTTTTAATAACTATTAATAGTTTTTTTTTTTTTCTTCTTGGCATTAATATTTTCTTCCTAATAAATGACCCATGTCACATTTGACACTGCAATGAATGATATTAAAAAATTGGGAAAAAAAAACTTGCATAAGGCCGTAAAACCTTGGAGCATGCATAAAATTTTATGGACTTATGTAAGTGCATAATGTACTGATTAAATCGGCGGCTGTAACTGCTGTCCTCAGCGGCGTCTCGGGGAGGAACAGAGGACTCTCTCCATTGGCAGGAATCGGCCGAAAGCTGCCAGCGTCGCCCTACAATCTAACTAACTTTCAGAGCCCGCTTGACTCCTTGGCTGCTCTTCTTGCCTTTGATGTCTGTTCTCTTTAGCCAAAACCATTTGCTCCTTTTCCTTCAGAGCTTCTGGCTGTGCCCTCTTCATCCCTCCTTTTTAGCCACTTCTTTTGCTTGTTTGCTTTTCCTCATTCAGACAGACCTTTTTCTTTTTGCCCTTCATCTATTCTTCCATTTCTCGATCTCTGCTGCCTCTCTATCACTTTGCTCTATCTGGGCTTTATTCTATTACTCTCTCTCTCTCTCAATCCCCTTTTTCTGCTTTTATTACATTCCGGTCTCTCTTTCCCTCATCCATCCCTCTCTGCCGAAATATTCCCTCACCTCTTGCTACGGATGAGACTTTTAGAAAGCAATAGGTCAATGATAGTGTGTGTATTGATGGCTGCTGTGTCTTCACTTAGATCAGAGTGTAAGTCTTTTGTAACTTTTACACCAAGGGCAAACAAATGATCTCTTTGTTCCATGCACTCTGTTCTCAATCTTTTTTTCAGAATGGTTAATTTCAGTAAAGGGATAATTTCCCCCAAAAATTGGGGTTGTTGCAATCCCATATAATATTCTTCTGTTTTTTTTTTGTCTTGTCCACATAATTGGAATAAAAAAAAAAAGCCCTGCTCATGCTTATCTGGGTTGTTGCAAGATCAGATACGGTTGCGGACGGAAGTTTATTACCCAATAAATTGTATTTTTGACGTTTACCCCTACCCCAACCCTAAACCCAACCGTCACAGTACTGTAAAAATATTAATTATTGTTATACAGTGTCACAAAAATGATGCTATGTTGATGTGCGTATCCGCAGCTGATCTGCTCTTGATCGTTTTCAGAATGGTTGATTTTAATTTGAATAGTTTACCCCCCACAAAATTAAAATTAAGTCATCATTTACTCACATTGGGGATGTTGTAATCACATACTGTATGGTCTTGTGTAATCACATAACTTTTTTTTGTCGTTGTTAGTTTTTTTTGAACAACAAAAATGGAATGTTTGAAAAATCTCCTGTTCATTCTTGTCTATATAATTGAAGCGAACGGCTTAAAAAAAACAAGACCAGGTATCTTAAATCCAGGCTTTCAGGTTGTTGTTCTTGTGACAATCCAGATTTGTATGTACTTTTTAACCAAAAAAAGCTTTTGATTTTGGCTTTTTTTTACCTCCTGATTCTAGAGGTCATGATTCAAATATAAATAAATAAATTCGCAAATTTCAGTTGGATAGATGCTTAGATTTGATTCCAGTTTACTTTTATTCTACACTGTAAAAAGAGAGTAAACGTGTTGCCTTATAATTATTAACAAACTATGTGCATATTTATAAAAGTTTAGTTAAGTCAATGGATTTACTCACTTTTTTTTTTAAAGTAAAGTAACTGATTACTTTTTATAGTGTAATAAACTAATACACATTTAGGTTTTGAAGAGAAAAAAACAAACACTTCATCAACAGTTTACTTTGTTTTTCTTGCTGTTTAGTGAATTAATCATTATAAAAAATGACATGGCTGTAATCATTAAACGGATGATCATAATTTGTAATATGAGATGATTTCCATAAAAGAAGAAATTTCATTGGCCTTTATTTTTCATAGGCCTTGTTATACCCTCAGTGCAAACCATATGCAGTGTTGGAGTGGTTCAGTCAAATTATTATCAAGCTACAAGAATACTTTTGTGAGCACATTAAGCAAAATAAACACTTATGTCGTTATGTAAGTATGTAAGATTGACACCCAGTGGTTGAACTAAGTACTGCAGTCCAAATTCAAAACACTTTTTCACCCTTCCCACCTCTAACGACTCCACACAAATGCAGGTTGCCAGATTGACGATACCAACAGGAGTGAGCATACCTGACTATCGATCCTATTAAGTCCATGTCCTCATATATATGGCAGACAAATAATTGCATATATGTGGCGTATAATTGGCAGACATTGAAAACATGAGTATGCGTCGAGTAAAGAAACTGTCAAAAAAGGAATAACTGCATTTAAAACAAATTATTAACATAAAAAACACTTTACTGTGGTGTTCATAAGTCTGTATATGAGATGATTGTTCATTCACACAAACACAACTTGTAGGCTTAATATTTAAATTCAGTTTTGTGCTGTAACATTCACAAATGCTGATCGATATGAGCATAATATGAATATCATTATACGCACAAATGCGAGCCGGACATTATTTTATTTATTTATTTACATTTTTCTCCCTTTCTGTTAAAAAAAAACATTAAGCATATGGCTTTATAAAAACACCAGGGGGAGTAAATAATGACTGAATATTCATTTTTGAGTGAACTAACCCTTTAAACATGTAGCAGCGTTTGCATTAATTACAGCCTGGCACCATATTGGGCATCACTGGTTTGGCTGAACCCAGATGGATGCAGTCTGACAATGTTTCGTATCTTCTATAATTACATGCTTTGGCAAGTGTTGATGATCTTTTTTTTTTTGTTCGCCCCCGTAGCGAGAGAGTGATTATCTCGATCTCTCTTCCAGTGAAAGTGTGGTGATTTTTATCATGGCGTACCCCTTGTTTGTTAGTCTACGCAGTCAGACATCGGACATTGTGTATTCTCCTAAGGGGCCTTATTATCTCTGCTGTTTGTGAAGACCTGCATTCATCTTATGTCAATAATTTTGCACTAAGTTTGTAGAAGTGAAACTAATCAAAAGGCCAGCACCTCTAAGAGAAGAGTTCTTCGTGATTTGCATTACTTGGGTAACATTTTGGTCCTTTTAATTGGCATGTAAGGGTGACGGTGACTTGGGAGATTTAACCAGCGCAAATCTGATGTAAGAAGAGGAAATCGGAGAGCATGGCTTTCCTTTAAGCATAGTGGAGGACAATATTAATCATGAACCATATCCCAGAATGCCATGCAAAACGTGTCAAGATGTGGCAGGGATAACATAATCACAGGTTTTCAATATATGCGCTGCGATATCATTTATTGAATCGTAGCAAATGTATCTCCCTTACGTTCCACCGCTTGCTTTCATTGAATCATACTATCTCTGTGCCTTTGATTTCATTGTCAGAAATGATGGTGCGTACAAGTACGTCTCTTCTCTCTTGATGCTCTCTGAGAGCCAGTGTAGTCATTTGTCTTCTGTAATAATGACTGAGGGACATCACACACTATCAGTTGCTATGCCATACCTAATACTGCAAAGCCATCTCTGAGACAGGGCGATGTCTCACTGCCTCTACCCCTCATTGAATACTGCGCACGTCCTACTTTATCTCCGGCAGTGCATGCTGGTGAATGGAGGGAACTGTTATTGTGAGCTTACGTAAGAATCTTTTTTAATATGATCGGTCATGGGTGAAACTTTAAGACATTTATTGAGACATGCTTCATTGGAATTTTTTTTTAAATGTATATAATTTCAAGGGGGTTGGTTGTTTGAAAGATTCGTCCATCCCAATGTGTTTTTGTGCCCATAATGACCTAGTGTGTATTCCTTGACAAAATGAAGTACCTTTAAATAATATACTAATGTGTGGTAACACTTTTTACTTAAAGGGAGTGTTCATAAGACTGTCATGAAACGTTTATACTCATGGCATGACACATCATCATAAATACGAATGAGATGTTATGCATGCTTATGAGAACTCTCAAGTCATTCGCTCATTTGTCAATTTAAATGCAAAGGTGACATTATATGAGATGTCTTTGACAACAACAAATACTGTACATCATTACATTTTTGTATAAAAAAATTTAAATGACACATTCAGTTTGTTCCACTGAAAGTGATCAAAAAAATAGTCATGACACAATTATAATGACAATCATGTTTATGACAGATTTATGACACATTGGGCCCTATCATACACCCGGCGCAATAAGGTGCAAGACGTGTTTTGCGCGATTTGTTGCTATTTTAAGACCAGCTCAAGCCTAATTTTCATGTTTTGCACCACGTTGTTTAAATAGCAAATACAAATCCAGTTTGTGGACTCATGGGTCTGCCGGTCTAAAAAGGAAGTGTGTTAAGGCGCGTTGTTTGGCGTGTTGCTATTTTGAGAAACTGAAATAGGACCACGCTGTTGACCAACTGAAAGCAGGTCTAAAATCCAGACGCTTACACATTGCTTAATACACACAGGATGTACAGCAATACACAATTATCTTTACATATGTAAAAAAATGTAAGGATTAAAATGTTACAAAAATTATTATTTTCTACATAAATATAAAAAAACACTGCCTCCTTGCCGCCTTCATCTCAGGGGGACTTTTTTTAGTTTATTCATGACAGTTTGCTTTTGTATAATGTTGTTGTTGTTATTCATTCATTCATTCATTCATTTTCTTTTCGGCTTAGTCCCTTTATTAATCTGGGGTCGCCACAGCGGAATGAACCGCCAACTTATCCAGCATATGTTCTACGCAGCGGATGCCCTTCCAGCTGCAACCCATCTCTGGGAAACATCCATACACACTCATTCACACGCATACACTACGGACAATTTTAGCTTACCCAATTCACCTATAGCGCATGTCTTTGGACTTGTGGGGGAAACCGGAGCACCCGGAGGAAACCCACGCGAACACGGGGAGAACATGCAAACTCCACACAGAAACGCCAACTGACCCAGCCGAGGCTCGAACCAGCGACCTTCTTGCTGTGAGGCGAACGTGCTACCCACTGCGCCACCGCGTCGCCCCCTGTTATTATTATTATTATTATTATTATTATTATTATTAGTAGTAGTAGTAGTAGTAGTAGTAGTAGTAGTAGTATTTATTATATGCATATTTATATTTGTTTTAATAAAAACAAGTTTAGATGTGTCCACCTGTCGGGTTTTGGACCATATGGGACATAAGAATAGGACATGTGTTTGGATATAAAATATATAATGTTTTTTGACCACAGTTCGTTATTATTGTTCATTTATTTGTTTGCTGGAAATTAGAACTGAATTTAGAAATAGTTTTTAAACAAATCTTTGCGCTTAACAAATTAAATTAAGTATGTAGGCTAATGGATGTCTTCAGTGGAGTGCGTACAACACTGTTTCCTTATCCATGAAAGTAAAGGAGTAAAGTAAAGAGAAAGTAAAGAGGCCAAATGGAGGAGGCTCGTTCTTTGTTTAACTGTTTTCTCACTAGTGAAGGATTCAGTTTTTCCACAATCCGCCATGTAAATAGCAAATGTGCCATGGCGCGACGCAACTGACTCTTAAAGGGAATGGGAGATGAGACTCTGATTGGTTTAATGCACGTTATACTCAAAACACATCCATAACTCATTAAGAGAATAAGCACAACCCTTTTAGACCATGCGCCGTGGCGCAGAGTGTATTTTTCCGTCCTTAAAATAGCAAAAGTGGATTCGGACATGCCCTTAATGCATTTGTGCCATGCACTTTAGACTTTGCGCCTAGATCGTTAAAATAGAACCCATTATGTTGTCTGGCTAATGTCAAGTTGTCATAACAAAAACATCTCAAACAATGTCATTTTTGCATTCAAAATGACTTAACTTGACGAATGACGCTTACAGTTGTCATAAGCATGCATAAAATCTTCATATTCATGAAGTCTTATGAACACCACTTCAAGAGAAGTGTTACTGTTTATATTAATAATTTGTTTTAAATGAAGTTATTCCTTTTTTTGACACGGTTAAAGGGATAGTTGACCCAAACATGGAAAGTAGCTGTTAAATTACTCACCCCCATGCCATCCAAGATGTTGGTGACAAGATGTAGTTGATCATTAAAGAAGACTTTTAGGTGAAGCAGTGGTTCTTGATGTTTCATAAAATGCCAGTCAACAGCGTCTTACACTTTCAGAGTAAAATCATAAAAACAGAATTACAACAGTACATTTGACTTCTTACAAAGCGATTGGTCTTTGCAAGAAAGTGAGCATTATTTACAAAACATGTAAATACATAAACAACATTTTTTTTACCTTCAATCAACAGCATCTGCAAACACCTCTTAGTGCCTTTATGAATATGTATATATATATGTATATATGTATGTATGTATGTGTAATCTTTGACGTAATCTCAACTGAAAAATGAAAAAAATCATTGATCCATTTAGGCAGAAGTGACAAACTACAAGCTTTGGATGTTTATATCAGTTTTGTATTATCCAAATGCTGATTTTATCACTGTTTTGGAGCACACAAGCTTATAGATATCCTTAAAACTAACAGACTGAAACTAACATCTACATTTTTTTTATTTTCACCTGACCTTTACTACTATAATGTGCACTTCATTTTTACAAAGGTTCTGAAATATAAAATAAAAAATGACACATTCTAATAAAATACATCACCAGCTTAATTAAAACTGATTTTTTTTTTCTTTTTTTTTTTACATTTAGTGGGCCGACATGTTAAGAGCATATGACCAGCTGAATATCATTCACTTCAAGCTGAAAATACAGCATGAGACGTGGCACTAAATGTCTGAATGTCATTAGATGTACTGCTCCTGCTTTAAAGAGGATGAATTTAACAACGCAACTTTTCAAAGTGGAAACTGCTTAACAGCTAAAGCACAGCATGCTGATTAGAGCTAATTATATGAACTCAGTCTGACCTTCTCCCTAAAGAGTCGTTTTTATGCAGATGCTTTTCTTTTATGTTGCCTTTTGTAAAAATCCACATGCAGAAATCTAGTTACACTAAAATAAAGCACTGAGAAGTTGTCCATAACAGTCCTGCTTTTATTTTCTGCTTTTTGTTCATGTGATGGCATCAGATTTTCTGTCCAGAGGTACTGAATCCTGCATTAACCCCCCACTGATTTTATCATTAGGGCAATTACTCCGTTAATTACTGAGGAAGGTGGGGAGTTCCTCTTCATAATGCCTTAATCACACTTCAGATCAAAGTTCATTGCCGAACTTCAGTTTTAGACACTATGGCCTGTGTTAGATAAAAACAATGGTTTGAGAAGATATTGTGTTGTGTTTCTGCATTATTCTCTGCTTTCATGCCCTTTTGGAAGAGAAAATATTGTAATTATTTGTTTGGACAACTATTCAGTTTCCAGCTTTCCACAAACATGCCTTGCCAAAGGAATCCTTTTCTTCTTCTTCTTCTTCAACCTCACATTGATAAATGACTCTTTGTGTTTGTCTCTAGTGGACAGTGAATTTTATTTATTTATTATTTTTTACGTTGTGAAATATAATTTTTGTATCTTGCTTTGGTTTGTTCAAATTAAATGAGCATTACATTTATAACACACATAACCCAACAAAATGGGTTTGTCCATATTTTACCCAATATTGAGTTGAAATAACCCAGCATTTTTAGAGTGTAACATCAGTATTTTAATACTATGCTGTCTTATGTTATATTATATTAGCATATTTCCTGGAACATGTCTCTCTTTTTTTTTATCACCTGAAACATTCTGTGATTTATATCCCAAGGCATATTTAATAATGGAATTGACGTCAAGCAATTGAATGTGCATAGTTGTGCATCCATTAACAGTATATGAGCACTTTTAGGAATAAAACTACTGTTCAAAAAATGTCAAAATAGGCAAATCTAGGTTGATATATCAGCCAATCACTATCAATAATTATAATATTCTCATTCCCTCTATAGAGATTCCCTTCGGTAAGCAGATTTTGTGTGCTTTAAGCTTGAGCAGACGTCGCACGAAAGGTGACTGATTGTAGGACTAATTAGACTTCTGATATGATTAAATCTCTGCCATATGGCGTTTACTTTGAGAGCAATGACCAAACTTTTATTTGAGTTGGAGTTCAAGACTCTAATGGACCAAAGGAGGGAACAACGAGGCCTGGCGTTGAAGAATAAAACAGGCGCTAATAGGTAGGTCTTATGCCCCAGGGGACCGTCTTTGCCTTATTGGCCATCCATTCACAAGACAGCAGCCCATTCTTGCCATGGACAATCAGGCAATTAAAGTTCCATAACCGGTAGCCATTCAACGCAAACGTTCTTTTACAAGAGCCTTTCAGCGGCAGAAGAGCTGTTTTGCTGACATGCCATCATAACAATGATGAATAGGGCTACGCGTTTATAGTAGCACAGCTGTAAACGCTAATGAAGGGGTGTGTTATAACCACCCTGATATATAACTTCTCCAGGCAACATAAAATCCGGCAAAATTATCATAAGCATTGGAGAGGAGATTGAATTGAGTAATAAACAGGTTATCATTTAATGAGGAGAAAGAAGAATGGAAACTCTGTGTTATGAGAAGGGCAATCCTCACGAGAGAAATGCGTTCAATAAAAGGAGAAGGACGTGATTGTTGTGGCATTAACAACAACCGATTTACATTTTTTTGCATTGATTTTGGTAGGTTATTTTTTGTTTCGCAACCTTGCACAACAAAAAAAATAATTCTAAATGTTTGGAGAATTCAAATGGTACTTTGAGATGTCTTACACCTTTCTGACTTTTTACACATGTACACTGTATTCCCTCTGATACTGTCTTGAGTTTAATACTGATGTTAAGCATATGGTGCAGTATTTTTGATGTTAGGAATATGCTTGTCATAACCAAAAGCTTCAAATTCACAAATTATGTGTCATGTAGTGGTCCCAACAGTATATTTGGACATATTTGGAAAATTGTCACACGTTTGTTTTGCTGCATGTCTACTACATCTGCTGCATGTCTACTACTATATATTGCTAATATGAGTTTCTAATGTAAAATGTTGGGAAGTTCAATCAATAGAAACAGTATTTCAGTTACAGTTAAAAAAAAAATAACATCAGTTCATTAACACATTGTAACTGATGATTCACAGTTTGTTTCTGTTTATTTACACTTTCTAATTGCATTTTGGGACCTTGGTCTCTGCTCCGACAACTTCTGATGTTTTCAGTTATTAACAGTTATAATAATTTAAAAAAAGTTGTAGTATTTATAACTTGTCTTCAGACCATGATTTCAACCAACCCAGACGATTTTCTGTATCATTTTAAACTACTAAAATGTTATTAAAAGGCACAAGCAGAGATCAAGGTCCCATAATGCACTTCAAAATGTAAATAAACAAAACATAATCACAAAATATTTAAAACTGTTTATTCAATGGATTGTTTTTTTTAACAGTAAATGATGCATGTTTATTGGGTTGGGACAATCAGGAAATGCAGACTTTTCTATATAGATAGCATGATTGAACTGGATTGACTGCATATAAAGGTATACATTTCGAAAAATGCTGGGTTTTCATAACCCAACACTGGGTCAAATATGCACAAACCCAACCATTGGGTTCAATTTAATATATAAAAAAAAAAAAAAAAGAACCTAATATTGGGTTTGTCCAAATTTGACCCAACATTTAGTGTTAACTTTTAAACCTTTTAATACTTCAAGCTATAACAGCTACTGCACACTTTCAGCACACTTCACACTTTTTGTGTGTGTGTGTAAGTATATATATATATATATATACATATACATATATATACATTAATAAAGGGACTAAGCCGAAAAGAAAATGAATATATATATATATATATATATATATATATTTATTTATTTATTTATTTTTAGATCAAAGGAAGTTTTGTTGAATCAAAGAGACAAATTTTATGAATGTAAAAGGAGGGGGGCTAGTGTACTGTATGTGATATACAATGTCTCAAATAAAATGACACCCATTCGGTTTCTCAGTGTTTTAGCAAAGAAAAAATTTGAAAGAAAATTCAATAGTCTGACCTTTTATATTAAGTCCGGTGTTTTTGTGTACTATTGAGTGTTTATTGCTTCTTTTTTTATGGCGCTTTACTCACTAGTGAGCATTTCACTATTGATTTTTAGATGCCTAGACAGTTAGATTTATTTATATTTAATTGCTCCTACAGAGGCACAGATGTGGGCAGATCTAAAATATCTGAGCTTTTTGTGTTTGATGTACTGTATACAGCCCAAAAGGTTCTTTTACCATATGTGTTTTTTAAAACCTTATCTCATTTCTGCAATCAAAGTTGTTGTTGTGATTACATCAAACGCTGTGGAACTGAATCCTGAAAATAAATGATTTGGTTGGTTGAGGTAAGAACAGTCTCAGCCATCATGCAAAGATTTGTTTTCCTGCATTTCTGGCCAAAACCGCTCTGCTCTATTACTATTCTGCTCTTGTTATTTTTAATGGAGGTTATGCTCTGGCTAGCACAGTCCAATTGAGGAGAGATGAAGCTTGTGATTCAGGCCGTATCTACTGCAGGTGCTGCTGTCCACTGTGAATAAAAGACACATGAGATAGAACTGGCGCATGTGAGGCCTTATCGCAGTTGGCCAAGTGTGCAACAGATAGCTTTGCATACAGCCCACAGACCAATCTTTACTGGAAAGATTATTCTTGAGGTGCTTCTCAAAGTCATAATAAAAATAGCAACTGTAAGGAAGTTTTGTTCTACTTAAACTTTGAAGTCGCAGAATCAGGAGTGGATTTTTATGTTGTATTTGCTTGCATTGGCAGTGACAGTAAATTAGTGCAAGCTGTTTTAAAAACCCATTGTTCCATACTCATTTGTCATTTAATTTTTTCTTTTCCCCAAGACAGGAACTTAAAACTGTATATACCAAAAAGTTAGTTTAAAGCCAAAATCCAAAGTGATGTTGAGATATTTAATTGTTTTATTTAATTAAAGGCATGCAAAAATTATGGAAAAAAACAACAAAAAAGTTTGATGTCCCCATTGACATATAATGCATTAAGGATTGATGAAATCAACAGATTTTACTAACCATTCTAACAATCCCTTTGTAAAAAATAACATGTTGATGTTTCCATGTTTCTAAAGTAATTTCTACCCTCCTGTAATTTGGCTGTAAATGTCAGTTTAACAAAAACAGTGCATTCCTCAGTAAATATGCATCTGTGACATTTAATATTTTGGCTTTCATCACTATTTATATTTGTCTTCCTTCAAGACAAATATAAAATCAAATATAAAATCAAATGTTCTAAAATCAAAAACTGAGATAATGTGTTTTGTTGTGTGTACTGTATAAAGAATTGTTGAGTTTAATACTTTATTTCAGCAAGGAATGACTCAAGGATGTGTAAATAATATATCTTTTTATAATATAATACAATATAATATTCTTTAATTCTAACTTTTCATGTATATGAGTGACTTGTAAATAAGATGACAGACGCAAACACACATGTGCATTCAAGAGATGTCAGCAGACCCCTTACTGTGACTCAGTGGGTTTTGTAACTTGCAGATTCTACAAAATAACCTTGCACTGATCACTGCAGGGGCACTACACTGCAAAGGACACTCCTGGGGAGAACAGCAAATGTGCAGCATTTCCACCCTTCATGTTTCTGTTACACGGTGGAATGGTGAAGCATTAAAAATCGCACATTTGCTTAAGTGTTGCAACTAAAATCTTATTTTGTTATTTGAATAATATGAAATAAATATAAAATAAATTGTCATTTTGTAATTACAAAATTGTATGGTCTGAATTGCTTGCAGTGCCTGATTCCAGTCACTAATCATAAATTTGAAATCAGATTATTTCTAAGTCCACACTATATTTGGGTTTGCTCCCAAATGGATAGCATTGCGTTGCATTGTACAAGCTAGAAAATGGGTTTGCTAAGAATTGCAGCCCTTTGCCCCATTTCCTCATATCTATATATATATATCTTTTTTGAGATAGGTGCCAGTCTGTCATTCAAGCCTCATGCACATACATTGACTGTCTTTACTAGAGTTGTGCATGTGCATTGTATCATCAGTCTTTTTTAACGTGCCACTTTTCCTTCAATTGCGTCTGCTCCCAGCAATGCAGCCTCAATTTTCTGATAAGAAAAACCTGAATTTTTTCAAGAGATACTTTTTATAGATCTGACGTAGATAGAGAAGGTAGTAACTTCTGTGGAAGTGCTTAATGCCTTCATCCTCTTTGTATGAAGAGAAAGGTGCAGTCTGCATCCACTGATAAAGTGATTGCGAGTGACAGGTTTAGAATAGCTTGGGACGTCCTTTTATTTGCCATTGAATCAGAGGCCTAAAGGAAGGGCTGGGGCAAAGCCTTTGCACAGAACAACTGAAAAATCACAGCAGTGAAGGCTAGGTCAGCTGATCAGATTTGAGGTTAAAATTTGCTGTAATGGAGATTTGAACATTTTTTTTTTTCTTGTTCTGCTTAATTATTTTCAGAAGCTTATTATTAGGTTATACTGTATTGTAATACATTTAAAATTTCACTAAAAAAACATAGATTCTGTTATTATTTTCTGTCATTCTAATCATATACTGTACATTGCATTCCAATTACACTTTGGTTCATCTTAAGAACACAATTTAAGATATTTTTCATGATATTGAAAGATTTCTGTTCCTCCACAAGTCTGTTTACCCTAAGCTCTGCAACTTCAAAATACTAATAAGTAGAAGTAGATTATGTATGAATCAAACTTTATAATCATGAGTGTGAGTAAATGTTAGTTTTTAACTAATCATTTAAGAACTGTCAAAGTAAAATAAAAGAACAACCTATTTTTTTGTATAGGGTTAGAATCAGGGTTTGATGAGGGTCCGTAGCATGAAATTATGTAGCATAACAATAGAAAAACACAGTTTTGCATAATATAGTACAGTGCAATAATTGTATTTACTATGGATATTTGGAATACACAATGTATGAATGTATGGTTGGGTTGAAACTGAAATGAGTAATGTATTACATTTGTAACTTAATATTGTATAGTAATACAGTGTACTGTATTAAGTTATGTGATCTGAAGTTTTGTTATTTCATTTTCATTTGATTTCATTATTTAGCCCTGGGTAATCCTGAAAGAACCATTCTGTATAGTAATGTTAATTTTTCATGCAAAGAAATAGAATAATTCAAACCACTGTCTTATATCCTTGATCAATAGTCCATATTCTCAAATACAGTATACTTCATAATCATAAGATGGTACTTTTGTTTAAATAATTTATTGGCATTACGCCAGTGAATTGCAGAGCTTGTGCTAACACATTTACATCACTAAGATCAGATGCTTTCTTATCTGGTGTTTTCTCACTGCTGTCATTTTTGTTTTGCGTTTATTTTATTAAGAGGACCATGGACAGCACATATATATGTGTTCTAATCAGATCTAAATATGTCAACATTATTGAGGGCTTCTGGATGTTTGTTAGCAGCATAAAATTGCAAAGATATTTCCAACTTCTGTTTTCTTCTAATCAAAGATGAGAAATAACTTTGCTGTGTTTATCAGGCACTATATCCTATTCGGATTGTTCATCCGTGCAGCCTGGTAGAAATTCACCTCTATTAATGCATTGATTTTGTATGTAATGTACTCATGCAAACGCTTACATTTGCATTTGGTTTGAATCCAGCATAACAACAAACTCCCTGTTGTCTACAAATACACCTGTAGTCTACAGTAATAATGAACTGCACCAATTTGATTTGGGTATAGTATTCTTAGGATTCTGTTACAGGATGTGCTCACTAACAGATTATTAAAAGAGTTGAAGCATTTCTCAAAATCAGTACTGGAAATAACTTAGTTGTTTTCTTTGTTTCTTTTCTGCTCTCCTCACTTCCAGCCTCTTTTGACAGTTATGGACTAGTCATGCTGCCTCTGTAGATGCAACTGGAAGCCCCTCCTCAACTCTCAGAGCAGCAGAAACACAGTTCTGTGAGTCTCCTGGGGTCAGACTGGGCTTTCAGCCCTGAGTGGGCTTTTCTGTGAATCCTGGGTTACGGCCAGATTTAGTGGATGAAATCCACTTAGACCATTTGAAGACACCACAGTAAGTCACAGAGGCATCCGTTCTTGTATTTTATCTATGCTTGTACGTACACATGTGCAGACTGCAAAAAAATCACTGTGCGCCAGGAGCCATACTGCACCCTTGTACCAATCTGAGGGAGAAGGAAATGGGGAAAAAGGAAAACGAAAAAAATCTTGCTTTGGCACTAGGCTTTGACCCAGAAATGTCAAATTACTTCTCTATACCGTATGCTCAGAATAGGAAAAATTATGCAAGGACAAAATTATGTGGCACGAATGATCAAGCTCAAATGACTCCATTCAGATTCACTGCATAGCCGCTAATTTGGGGAACTGACACCAATTTCCAGCAGGCCATGCGTTCCTGCCTGATGCCTCCTCCTCCCTCGTCTTATTTACTTTTAAATGCCAGGGAATCATTGCCTTGCTCTGCTTGGCATGAAAGGAACAGTTTTAATGAGGTCTTTTCTCCAGTTTCACTTGTCCGCAGCGTCAAGGAGAATTAAAAAACAATTGTGTGCTAAAAGAAGCAGGTAGAAGTTTTTAATGCCGTCTAGAATTTACCTAACACAATTGAAATATTTGGCAGTTGTGTTTTATATCCTTTTCATAGCCAGGCAATTTTACAGCACTTGCAAGGGCAACGTTGCAAATCTCACTAGGGATGGGCTTCTCCACGAATGGATGAACAACAGTAACCGTTCCACCTGCTTGTATAATACACACTACACAAATCTATGGGCGATTTCCACATGGAAGTGAGGATTACTGTGTCCTACAAATGCTTAAAGTGAGGCCTCACTGGCCTTTGTTTGAAAATATTATTGGGAAATCTGAATCTTGAAACTATTGAATGAGCCATCCAGGTTTGCAAGATGGTTTTACTTGCATCCTAAAAACAAAAGTGATTTGTCAGTAAGTGATATATAAATCATATGTTAGTACATTTTTTTTTATGATACTAGCTTAAATAACTGTGTTTTCAAGAAACATGTTGATGTACAACTTTAAAGATGTCATATGTGACCCTGGATTGCAAAACCAGTCATAAGTGTCAATTTTGTTTTTTAATTGAGATTTATAAATCTTCCAAAAGCTTAATTAATAAGCTTGCCATTGATATATGGTTTGTTGGGATATGATAATATTTGACTTTTGACTTAAATCTGGAGTCTGAGGGTTAAAAAAAACTTTAAAGCCTCACCTTTAAAGTGTCCAAATTATGTTCTTAGCAACACATGTTACTAACAAAAAATAAACTTTAATATGTATGGAAGGATATTAATATTTATTTCATGGAACATGAGCTTTCCTAAATAGTCTAATGAAAAAAAAAAATCTAATTGATAGTTTTGACCCATGCAATGTATTTTTGACTATTCTCACAATTATGCCTGTGCAACATATGAATTTTGTGGTCCACGGTTGCATATGGTGTAGACATCAAGTGAAAAGCATTAACATATTTTCCTTACTCCTTTAATGCCATGTTTGTGTTGTTTTTGATCAAGCCTTTTTCTTCATTATGATCTGTTGCATCACCTTGACACTTCTGAAAGACGTTCTGAACGACTCTCTCAAAAGCTCCATAATGCCGTTTCCAATTCACTTAATTCATCAGATACTTAATGCCATGCTGTCTGTTTTCTCGACTTTGCTAAACTATGTTAAGTTCTACTTTAACCCCTCTCCTTCAAAAGCACAAGTGTGAAATTTAGCTGGCGCATCATCAGCATTTTTAACACCATCTGTGCACACAGTTGTGTATTTATGCACTCTGATGAAGTTTGGTGAACTCTTAAGGGTATTGAAAGGAGAGAAAGCTACAGCATTTTGACATCTCTAATTGGTGCAGTCTGTCCTCATTCCATTTGTTTAGGGATTTACATGGAAGGCCAGCTTAGGAGGTTACCGTGCATCTTGGAAACACTCCCAACTTAAACCTCTTAATGAGCCTTCCATCCTTCGGCCAGCACGACTTCTGCAAAGTTGTGATTGGATTGTAGAGCGTTATTAAGGTTTTCGCCTCATAATAGTAGTAATTTATTCTCTAATATTATTAAAATGAGAGCGGGATGACAGAATCTCTCATTGGTTGAATGAATGGATCCCGCAGGCATTAGTGCACTGAAGTGTCCCATGTGGTGCGGCATGCTGAAATGAGCGGTTTAATATCTCCTCCTCACTAGAGACATTAGGATATACTGTACCATGAAGGAACAGCATCACTTTTAACTCCCTACCAGGGGTACGTACTTCATCAGCATGCAGCATGACGATTTCTTTGGAATGAAAGGCTTAGCGGGAAGTCGCACTCGGAATTCAGTAGAAGATCAAAATTATTCAGACGGTCTTTATTTAGTTCGGTTTGTGCGCTTCCAATCTTTGTGCAATTACAGGACTTTGGGGGTCCTGCTGCTCGAAAACATACAGCCAAGAGGTGGCACTCCATGCATATCTGAAGGCCTCGCGTAAACTACAGAGTCGTAATGAACTGTGCACCTCGCATACCAATCGTGCTCCCTAATAGCGAAACGGCAAGCTGTCTGCAGGTTTTCTATTTGTGCATCAGGGTCCATTTCTCGAATGCACCGCTGAGCACCTGCCGGACCCGCTGTCCTCACAGCACACCCAAACTCTTGAGCTTTCGACATGAGTGAACATCCAGGTGGGGACCTCACACTCGGCTCCACGCTGTCACGCTGCAGATAATCTATTTAGAGTAAAGGTTAAAGACAAGGACACGACGGACGTTGGCTTGTGTATGTCTCCTCATTAGGAGAGTAACACCAAATCAATCCTTTCTTCACTGCGCACACACATAAAAACCTCTCTTGCGCAGAGCCCGGAGGCTCTCAAGGGGCCCGTACTGTTGATTGCTTATTTTACCTAGGTTCCAGCTGGGGTTGTGTGCCATGCTGGCAGACTGTACGGCAGACTCAATCAGTCGCTGCCCCGTGGAAACTCTGCCAATCACTCAGCTGCTTTTGATCCTATCCAGCGCTCATGCCTTTCCTCTGCACGCTACTTCGCACATGAAAAGACGTAGGCTTTCACATGTCTGCAGGTGCCTATCGCCTACACGCAGTCTCTGTGGCTACGTATTATCGAGACATGGTGGGAGAAGAAAACAAGGTCAAAGGAAGTAATTGCCCTTGCGGTGGTGCTGTTCAGAAAGTCTACAGTTTACCTCAAGGTTGTCCTGCACTGTGGTCAGTGTGGAGGAAATTGAAATTTTATGTGGTTGAAAATTAATTGGGATCAAGCTTGGATAATCTTTTTTGTTAAAGAGTAACCGCTCTAGATAATTAAAAATTGGCTGCTTATGTATCTCCCCATCGATTTGACTGCATGTCTATCACAAATCTCTGAACAGCAAATGTAGCACGTAGTTGTTCAGCTGGAATCATGGTGAAGTAGGAGCACTTCTCTGAAAATACAGTCAGTGAGCGCTGATATTGATGGATGGGGGTTGTGTAGAAGCCGGAATGTCATAGACAAAAAGCAAATTCAGTGGTTCGGTGATTCATTATTATGTGGAGAGGCATGATATCAATGACCGAAAACATGCTTTTAGTGCACTGAACTTTAAAGTAATGTAGCATGCTGGGACTGAGTTCACATGCTGTCAGTGAACATGAACTCTAGTTTACTCTAGCCCCTGTTTCTGATGTCAACTTTAAATAGACATGCGGTTATGTAAGGGTAACAACACTCCTGATCAGTGATCTTTTATTACTATAAGTGTTTTACAAAATTGCTGTAGTACCATGTTATAATGGACTTTAACGCAAGCATTTGATTTTAAGAGGACATCCACATTCTTACAAAATAAAAAGGAGCAGTCAACACATATCATGAATTGTATTTGCTTTACAATTTGGTGAAATAATGAGATGTCTCTGGGAGTTCTTTTTCTGTTCAGTGTTACAGTAAGCTGAAAAGTGTAGTGATCTGTGAAAGTGTTCAGTACAATCATCTACTGATGGCTTATTTAGCCTACATTGCATGTTCTAACTCGGATCTTGTAAAAAAGCAATAAACGCTTTGTCTTTCGAGTGTATGTAAGGTTTTTTTTTTCCAACTAATTTCTACTAAAATGACTGAGAGGACATTTTTGTTTAAGCATGGTCAACCTTCTGTAGACCCACCCACCATGCATTCTCATTGGCCGAAAATCCAACTTTACTTTAACACTACATTTAAATGTTCAATTGTGGATTGTCTGACACTATTTTAACTCGCAGTACCGTATAATTCAGTGTTAATTCATGGTTTCTGGTTTCTACAGTTTTAATAGGATTATCTCGCTTAGAAGGCATTGTAATATACATTTTTAGACTTTTCGCAAAGAAATTTTGTCCCACCTTATATTAACCTTTGTTGGTACTTGCATAAAAAATGAAAAATAATAATAAGTTCAATGTAGTTCTTTTGGTGGTTACTGGTATATTTAAGGGTGGGCTAAGGTGTAAAGGATGGTCAGTTATTTAATTATGAATATAATTACACTAATTACAGGTATAATTGCATGCAGACACTTTTTAAAATGTGCAATGTAAAAACATATACATAATAAGTGTATTGTACCAAATGACTGATTTAAATGTTAGTACATCGTAACTAAGTGGGAACTTGTATTTTTTGCTGTTTAATTATAATGCTATCTTTCTGTACATAGCATGCTTTAGATATTGATTGCACTGACTGACAATTATGCTCAGATGCATTCTTTGTTCAGTGTGAAATTGAAAAAAAAAAAACGAACACCACATGCTTTAGCTTCTATACTGAGACACCACCATAAAATACCGATTTTTGCAGACTGAAATAATGACAATTGCTGAATCCGGTCCCCCTATGCCCTAAAGAGATATGAGATATATTTCAGTGCTCAAATGAATTGTTTGATGGCGGATACATTTGTGAACTGATGACATTTACTGAAGATGCACACATATTGCTCAAAGGCAAATGTGTTTAGTATTGAAGATCACTGGTGACTGAGGGAGCAAGGTTTTTATTAAAACTTGAGCTGACAACATGTAACTATAACCCTGAGGCACACAGAGGATCTTACCGATATTTATGGTTCGATTATAAAAAATATATATTTGCTATTTCAACACTAATATTTATTTTTTCTTGTATTTTTTTTGTTTTTTTTTTGGTTGCCTGGAAGGATATAGCTTGAAATTACAAATAAGCACTTGACCATCCTTCGATACCAAACCCAGTTGCACAAATACAAAATATGCCTCAGTCGGAGTGGTTTTGATGGGTGGAGGTTGTTGAAAACATGAATGCTAATGAATGTGCAGTTCCTCATTCCTAAAATTGGCTGACATGGGTGGCCCATCTGTTGCCAGTGTGTTCTGAACACACTGTTTGCTAATTAGTCCTTTGAAAGTGCCTGAAAGTAATTTTTTAAGTTTAATTGTTGAATGGTAATTAACAGAATTCCATCAGTTCAACGAAATGTCAAAACGTGTTTCTCGGAAAAACTGGTGGTGCAAAAGGGTTGGTTGTTGCACATATATATTTTGGTTCACTTGTAGTTTAATGATTTGCTTTGTTCAATGAAGATGATCTTCTCTGCTGTTAAGAATTTAAAACCAATAAACCTTATAAGTGAAGTGAAGTGAAGTGAAGTGAAGTGTGGCCAAGTATGGTGTCCCATACTTGGAATTTGTGCTCTGCATTTAACCCATCCAAGTGCACACACACAGTTAGTGAACACACACATACCGTGAACACACACCCGGAGCAGTGGGCAGCCATGCTGCGGCGCCCGGGGAGCAGTTGGGGGGAACGGTGCCTTGCTCAAGGGACTCACCTCAGTCGTGGTATTGAGGGTGGTGGAGAGTGCTGGTCATTCACCCCCAATTCCCGCTGGTACCGAGTATCGAACCAGCAACCTTCGGATCACGAGTCCAACACTCTAACCACCAGGCCACGACTGGCATTTAAATGCTATCCAACACATTATCTTATGATGTTGAAAACAGCATTATTATATTATTATGGCACACTTATTAACATGGTTGTGTTGCCTTTGACGTGTTTTTTTTTCTAATAAATCTGTCACTATGACAAAAAGAAGGCATTTTAAAAATATCTCAGAAGGTGACAGAAGTGACCCTGTAAGAAAAAATCAGAGAAACTTTATATTTTTAGCATGTGGTTTATTTCTGATACAAATCACCCAGGCCTATAATCTGAGATTAGACTGGAAATCTTAAAGTATGAGTCCAATTTATACATGAAGGAAACAAATATTGCCAGTAGAGACTTAATCATGACTTGGATTGGCTTTGATTCTAAAGAGCTTTTCTCTCTGTCTTTGAAAATCCTAAATAACCGAATGTCCTTTGGTTGTGTGATTAATGAATGTAATTTACTTTAGCACATTTTATGGATTCTGCATATTTAGCATGCAGTGTACAGCCAGAATTCGTTGACACTAAGCTTATTAAAGAATATGTATGATTATATCTGCAATGCAGATTGGAAAATCCCTCACAAAGTGACACAAAACTACATTTTATATAAGATTCAGTGAGGCGTTCAAGGCAGATGTACGAATCCAAATATGAATTTGTATTCATTGTTGTGCATCTCTATGTATATGTAGATTATAACTGTTAAAAGCTGTGGAAATGTATCTATTTTTTTTTTATAAGGGGTGCAACATTTACACAAAATTAAGGATAAGTACATACTTTACTGTACCTTAGTTCAAAGAAAGGGAAAAAAAACATTATCAACCCACGGCATCTATTCTGCTATTGTTGTAGTCAGATATCCATCCTTGTTATGTTCGGGTCACTTAAGACCCAATATATGTAATAATGGCTGACAAACATTTATACACTTAAAGGATAAAATATAACATGCATAGGCTAATACTCATTTTTAGAAATGTTCTTCTCAAGAGTAATTCTCCAATCCAGATGACTTACTTGAGGTAAATGTTGTTTACAAGACTTATACTGACATCTTTTCACAGTTGAAATGCCAATTATGATCAGTCATATCACATAAAAAAATGTGCCAAAATGACATTTACTCTTTACATTTCCAATGGATTTGAAAGATGAGACTGATTCAGGTGATTATTGAACAGGATATATTGTCTAATGAAGTTTTACTCTCAAATCACCTGATGCCAGACAAAAATGTATAGACTGTTTAGATTACATTATTCACACTACTAAATAACATTCAGTAGTTTAGAAATAATCATCAAAAAGCACTTTAGAATCAAACTTGAGTATTATGCATTTAAAATATAAGTGTAATAGTGAAGAGAGAAAGGTATCATAACATCAAATGTGTCTTCTTTTCTTTTGACACGGTGCCATCTATTCTTTATCACACCCCCGGTTCCTTGCTGTCGCCCACAGTTTCATTGTTTTGAAAAAGCTTTCTGCACCAGCACCATCTCCCCAGTCAGATAATGCTTGTGTAATGGTGTTGAGACATCGTATCAAATTTATCATTCTAATGGCTCGTTATACATCTGCCACATCTGTAATGACAACGAGATAAAAACTGCCGCTTGATTTACCTCACTGACATAGTCCATTGGATTTTAGTTTGGGGAGAATTTGCATAAATTGAACAGTGGCAAGACCGCAAGGGTGAAAGGGCTGAAGCTTTTCATAATCATAAAACTTGCCCTAGAGGACAACATATTAACAATAACCCCACAAGAGTTTATGAGCATAGCAGGGTCTTTCTCTTATGAACATGTCATGGAGGACTTTAGAAGGACCAAGGGAGAAAGAGGTCCTTTTATACCTGCTAAGATGTATTTAGGTTGTTCTGATGAGAAATAAAGAGGGAGACATTCTACCTGGTGTTTTAATCCATCTCTTCTGTCCACTTTAGATCATTTTCCTGAGGGAGGGTCTATTTTGATCTTTCAGTTTAATATTGTGAAATTTATTTAGGAAAGTGAATGGAGACAATGGGATGACGCTCTGCTAACAACAAAACTAATGCTTTGGGTTTGTGTTACAACCAGTATTGTAAAGAGATTTTAAATTTTTTTCACCAACTTAGTTTCAACTTGTAAGTTGAAATCTTATCTGGCGAGCACTTTTTAAAGGTGCAGTATAACTTTGACACTCAGTGGTTGAACTAGGTATTGCACTCCTGGATCAAAACACACGCAAGCGCAGGTTGCCAGATTGATGTGAGTGTGCCTGACTATCGAACCTAAAGGCTGATTTGAACCGTTTTCTAACTAAAAGCAACGGCACGCGATAGAAGAAATATTTTTTCATACTAAAAGGAGTTTTTGTCATAGCCAACACCTGAAATTTCTATTTTAGAAATGGCTTGTATTTCTGACAGGTGAACAACAGGATGAACTATGACCACCTCAGGTACACCTCATGTGCTTTATTCAGTGTTAAATGCTAATAATGTGAATTTGAATGCCATTTTATATGACATTTATTGCCATACTACTGAAAGCAGCAGCAGATAGTTTACCTCAGATCTTGAAAATGAAATAAACCGTTTGAAATTGAACTTTAGAACTGTGACTCAGTGCAAGCCAAGTTACAAAACAAATATCAATCATTTAGCATGTACATATACTAATGTTAAAGAGGTTTAATATGTATTAATTAGATTATAAACCTTACCATTTCATGAGTGAGTGCATATTCTGTGCTTCTGGCTGTATTAAATTTCTGTCATGTTTCGTCTGCTGCAAACAGCCAAATTGCTTATCACTGCAAATCTCGTCACATAGCGTGTTGTTGGGATACAGGGTTACAATGTAACCTGCTTACCTAATGTTTACGTTTGTAATATTTATATTATTTGCTAATTAATAACCTAATGTGGAACTCTGAATCTGCGTCTCATTTCGAAGTCTGCTACTGTCCACTGGAGGTTGCATTTCAGTTGCAGACGCATACTTTGAGAGCCTTCATGACTGAATGAATCAAATACACAGATTTCCAGCAAGGCAACCTGTGGTGCTGAAAGATAATGTGGCATTGGGCAGGTTAAAGGAACCAAAACAAAGACAGCGTTCCGGCACGGAAAGCACATTTTCATAGGAGAATATCTAACTTTAGCATTGTTTTTCAGATAAACACGAATGTTCACTTAGCATGTTTTTTAAATATCTGCAAACATATTATTTTTATGCTTTAGAAGAGTCAAACATTTACAAACAGCATCTTTAACAACATGTTTCATAATGTTTAAGAATTAGATCATCTTCAGTTATTGTTATATATATTGTTAGATCACATGAGCATCTACACTGTAAAATAAATTCTTTCAAATGCATTTTCACCTCTCAATGTCATCAAAAGAAGTAGATAAGCTCAAAACATTTTAGCGTCCCACTCATAACAAGATTGAAAAATGCATGTTAAAGGCCATGTCACATTGACCGCCATGCAGTAAAGTGAGGCAAATCGCCTTCAAGCTGTGTTTTCACTACAAATGCGAAATGACTAATCGTCCATTGCAAATTCATGCCACTATGACATTTATCCATGCTGTCTTTCTTTTTTTACATGCTTGCTTTATTTATTTATTTATTTATTTATTTATTTATTTATTTATTTATTTATTTTAAATCTTGTTCACTCTACAATATGCTAAATTACTTTTTGTTTCTGAACTGGAAACACAAATCATGCTTAGGACTTAAGTAGAATATTAAGCATACCATTGAATCCCATTTTCTTCATTCAGTAACATAACTTCTTAGACACCAACGATATCAACCAGTCAGCATTTTTTGACAATCACTCTTCGTCAGTGTCTAGTTTTTAAAATATCTCCTTTTTAAATACATTTTTTACTATAGCGTCACCAGTCTCACCCTTTCTGCAACTGCAGTAGCTCCAGCTTAGATCTAACTGGGTGGCCTATTTCATTGCAAGGTGAAAGAGTGAAAAAACGACAAACTGGTTAAAAAAAAAAAAAAAATCCTCTCTTTGTTGTGCAGCGATTGATCGCACCTGGTGTGAATGGCTCCATAGAGATCAATTGTTTTGATTCAAGACTGTACATTCACACCATTTAATTGTGTTCAGTGTGAAAAGGCTTTAATGCCAGGTCCAAACCAGCCTAGAGGATGTCGAAGAAAGTTAAATGATACAGAAGGTAAAACGCATCAGTGACCTTTGGAATTTAGAGAAACTCTCCTCTCAAAATGTTTCGCTTGGGAGTAATTGATATGAGGCATGAAAGAAGAAATCTTATTTTCATCCTGGTGCGGTATACTTGTAAAGGTCAAAAGCACGATTTTTTCTAGTTATTTTACACACCGTTTACATTTGCTATCGCTTTACAGTCCTACACTTTAGCAGTACGCTAGACACTGAAAAATCAATACGCAGCAGGCTCCCACCAATATAGCACTTTTTATCTAGACTAACTTCTCAATCTGATAATGACTTCAGGGCTTTTTCAGAGGTCATGATGAGAGGAAAGTATCGAGTCTTTCCCAGCTGCGGATCAATGCGTTTCTCCATGATCGGAGTGAAAACAAGTGATTTGATAACTCGTCCGCTAACAGTTCCAGATGCTAACTGAAAGCAGCGGCACACAGAGCTATTAGTATAAGAGGGTCATAGCAAGAGTCAAGAGCCGTTTTGCCTTTTTGAGCAGCTGATGGAGAAACAGGCGGATAATAAACGCATCCTTTTTAGCTGAGTCATGTGCTTAATGAGTCTTACTTTGGGAAGTGGTGAAATCCCACAGGCTTACTGTAAACATTGGTTTTGATGACACGACAGAGCCAAGGCTGCGGTGATCCAATGGGCGACATAAAGTATCATTAGGAAACAGAGCGGTTCTGGTGCCAGCTGTCAGAACAGCGCATGACACAATCCCTCATGGCCTAGTGCACAGTTGAGTGGTTGAAAGAAGTAATGGCTTATGTCAGCTTAAACACTTATTGTGTTGAGCGGAAGACTGCAGTCAGCCTGACTTGGCAGTCTCAGATAGATCCTCTTTCATCCCCGGAAAAAGGCTGGCCAAGAATTAATTTTCTGCCCAAAGCCGACTGCTGACTGAAAATGGAGGCCGCGCTGGAGGAGCAGTCATGCTTGACATTTAGCATGGTAAACCATTGACCCGCCTCTTGAAAACCTCCCATCATGCAGTTTGAATGTAGTAGATGTTCGCAAACCCCTAAACTCCATTTCAGAAGCATCTGATTTCTGTTAAAGCTCTTCCAGAGAAGTGCTGACTCAGAATGAAGTTTTGCATGCTTAGTGGTGGTGGTTAGACGTTCATATGCAGAACACATTCTAAAAATTTACTCGTCAAAAAGGATGATTTGTATAATTAGGACCCACTAAAATCTACTCCTAGACATTTCTTTGAATGCATAGTTGTGCTCAGGAAAGTAGCACTGGCTGGATTGCAAATATTCAACAATTGAACAGATTAAAATATGAGGCCAGATTAACTAAAGGGTATAGTTTCATGTTCTAGTATTCCAAATAAATTACATCAATTAACATCAAGATATTACTCTTCTTTGTACCACAATTTCACGGTTCTCTGCATCCCTCTTCCTAACATTAACTGTTACAGCATATTAAGTGCAAAATGATTTTGATTTCGGGCGACGCGGTGGCGCAGTGGGTAGCACGTTCGCCTCACAGCAAGAAGGTCGCTGGTTCGAGCCTCGGCTGGGTCAGTTGGCATTTCTGTGTGGAGTTTGCATGTTCTCCCCGTGTTCGCGTGGGTTTCCTCCGGGTGCTCCGGTTTCTCCCACAAGTCCAAAGACATGCGGTATAGGTGAATTGGGTAAGCTAAAAATTGTCCGTAGTGTATGTGTGTGAATGAGTGTGTATGAATGTTTCCCAGTGATGGGTTGCAGCTGGAAGGGCATCCGCTGCGTAAAAACATATGCTGGATAAGTTGGCGGTTCATCCCGCTGTGGCGACCCCGGATTAATAAAGGGACTAAGCTGAAAAGAAAATGAATGAATGAATGAATGATTTTGATTTCGAAAATGCCAGTAAACTGACTACCAACAACTGATTTCTTTATTTTTTGTACTTTTAATAACATAATTAGTTGTACATATTCATATTTTAAAATTATTACAACATAACATTTCAGATAAAATATGAAACCAAGAATTGTAGATCATACACAACTAGACCACAGGTCGAACCTCCTCTGGAAACAAGTATGGAGGTTGTCAAAATAGTAAAGCCAAAAACAAGAGTAAAATAAAAGTCACAAAAGTTAAATGAATCTCAGGAGAGATGAGGTGGATTCTAGTTACTTGTCTGTTACTAACTGACTTTGTCCTGACTTGTCCCGGCATCAGTAATGCATACTGTAACTAGCATATCTGTATTTATGTGGCATTATTCCCATAAAGGGATTCAAGCCTTGGTTTCCTTATTCTTCTGCATTAAAAAGAACAATTCTTTATTTTGTCCTACTTTTCATTGTTCTCAGTTCCCCTCACAAGTTAGTTTCCAATAGTCACTGATTAATTTCACTGTTTCATCTTGTTTCCTTTGTTTGTTCCATGGTTGTCATAGTTTCTTTGCAAGTTAATTGCAAGTTAATTTTCACTACTGCTCTTGTGCTACATTTACTCTAGCTCTCTCTCTAGTTATTTTTATTTTTTTGGATTTATGATTTAAAGGCTCTTTGTTTGTTTTTCTTGTTTGTTCGTTTTTTATCTGTGGTGTTTTCAGTACAATTCATGACACTTATTAAGTATCACAGACTTATCCGATTAACTTATCAGGCTTATCTGGGTAACTTCAGTTGATGCTATACACTTGCTAGTAACCTAGTGTTTGGAGAATATATTTGTAAAATAATTTAATACAGTCATCTGGCTATTGCTGACTTGCTATCTTTTGTTTCATGACTAAGCTGCTTCGCTGTTATAGCTATTGATAATCACAGTAGCCAGAATAGAGACCCTGGGTATGGAACAGAAAAGTGCAACACTATGCATATGTGATTGTATTTTCATTTTATATGGAAAGGGAATAAAGTTATTAACTTTATCATTACTATGTGTGCTTTTTGGTGGGGTGACGCGGTGGCGCAGTGGGTAGCGATGTCGCCTCACTGCAAGAAGGTCACTGGTTCGAGCCTCGGCTGGGTCAGTTGACATTTCTGTGTGGAGTTTGCATGTTCTCCCGTGTTGACGTGGGTTTCCTCCGGGTGCTCCGGAAGTCCAAAAACATGCGCTATAGGTGAATCGGGTAAGCTAAATTGTCCGTAGTGTATGTGTGTGAATGTGAGTGTATGGGTGTTTCTTAGTGATGGGTTGCAGCTGGAAGGGCATCCGCTGCGTAAAACATATGCTGGATAAGTTGGCGGTGCATTCCGCTGTGGCGACCCCTGATGAATAAAGGGACTAAGGTGAAAAAAAAATGAATGAATGAATAAATGAATGAATGAATGTGTGCTTTTTGTTTTAATAAAAAGTGCATGCTAAAAGTCAGCACAAATCTTTCATTGGTGCGTGAGGAGGGGATCTGCCAAATGAGGTGCATATGTACATTCCAAAACAAAATATTGTACTTTAAACTCTAATACATTTCCTACAAATGACCCTGAATAAATGTTATTTTGAAGTGTAGAAATCTTCAAATGCTCAGAGATTACATAATTTAGTTTCATTTGTGAACGAGCTGAATATCATAAGTTAACCTGTTAAATCGGTTCACAAATTGCATTGAAAAATGTATTTGTGAAATGGACTGACATCTGTTCATAAGTCAACAACTCACTGATTCAAATGATTTGTTAAGAGTGAGTCTCCAGTAATTGACTTAATGATTCAAACGATCCGTTTATAGTGAGTCTCTATTAACGATTAATTGATTTTACAAACTTATCTGAATGGTGAATTATCAGTGTAGTTATTGGAGTATATGACAAGTTTTGGACATTTTACTTTCTTGCAAAATAAGCATTCATCAGTAAGTACTATTATTACTCAAGCAAATTAAAAACCAAGTGTTTGTGTACTTTAACCTGAGTAATATTGAAAAGGAGGACTTGTCTTTATTCTTCTACTTATTTGTCTGTATTTTTACTGAAGTGCCGGTATTGTTTTCTTCCTCCAACAGTACCTGTGGCTACAATATAACAGATTGAAAATGTTTATTTAGTTCTGTAATATTGTTGCTGTTCATCCTCTTGCTTGGACAAATGCTCTTTGCATTATAAAGCATTATAAAATGGCAAACAGGTAAGATTTTAAAACGGCTTCATCTCAAATCAGTATCTCCTGTCCCAATTATTTTATGTTGTGAAAACCTGCCACTTAATAGCAACTGCTTTTTTCCTCATAATTATTCTGTCAGATAATAAAATATTTAGACTCAAATCAGTATTTTGTGTCCAGTTATTTACTTGTGTTGATAGCATATAAAAAGTAGGATAATGTACCCCCTACACGATGATTCAAGCTCTCTTTGCCTCATATCAGCTTGTCAGGGTTTATTTTACAATAGCAAGTCCCTCATCATCCCTTACCTAATAAATCAAAATATTGTTTTGAATATGGAGAGAATATGAAGTCTGGATGAAAACGCACAACACATTTACAGAGTAAAAGGGCAAACATCCATTTCATATATATATATATTTGGAGCTCATAAACAAGCAGTCCATCAAAGTCAAACAGATGTATTTTCCCCTTCTTTTTCCACCCTCGAAGGGGCACAAACCTGAGCCTGGAGCATTTGATCAGCATCCTTACCACTTCTTGTCATTCTCTACTTTGTCAAAACCAGAAGTTGTAACAGCAAGGCTCAAGGCTTTGAACGCTGACTAGGCGACTGGTGAACCCAGACTGAAGAGTCCGTCAAAACTCGGCTTCATCTGCAGGCATTTATTCTCAGAGAGACAGTGACAGTTATGCAGGATGATTTTTGTCCCCCTACAACCAAATAAATCATGTCCAACCTTTGACTAGCTGGACTAACAGAAAGGACACAACATCACAGGTTACGATTACAAGTCGGCCACCTTTTTGAACTTTCTTATGTCACTTGTCAGAATGGGCACCTCTGCTACCCCTGTGTCACTCAGAATATACCTACTGTTGACAGTGGTGTGAAAAATTATTCTATTTTTCCTCTACAAAATGTTCAGAAATAAAAGCAGACAGTGATAAAAGTAGAGAGACGATGTGTTCACTGAGTGGAATAAATGAGGTTGAAGATTTTTTTTCATACAGTGTGAGATACATTCATCAATGTTCTTAGTTTCATTTGTGTTGCCAATTTCCATGGCAGCTATTTTGAAGCCCAACAAATTGTATTACAGTACACTACACAATATTTTATATATAAAGAAGACAGGGATGATTGTATCACTTCTCACTCACAAAAAGGAGTGTATTGTATCTTGCATCAAGGACAACAGCATGGAAGTGCAACAAACAAATGCTGAATAGGAATATGGTTCAAATTAAGAAATGTGCTAATTTTTATTTTGGTATAAATGCTGCCTTTCACAATATTTACACTCACACATTTATATATGCATTCATTTATTTCATTCCATTTCCCCCAAGAACAGCATAGGTTTATAGGTTTATTTGCAATAATCTGGCAACAAACATAAAGTTCTGCCTCAAGATAAATTACCTTTCACATTTCATTAGTGTCCGTTTATGCAGCAAAATAAACAAAAAAGGTAGTACTAATAAAGCAATGTCTTCTTTCATCATTGCTCTTCGATTGAAGAAGTGCTGATTGTTATATTTACAAATGAATCTAGTCATGTCTGGATTTTGACTAACAAAATACTTCTGGAAGTGGGTACAACAAGATATTTAGAGCAATAAAGCTGGTTGGGTGGGAAATCATGGAAAACTGTGATACTTAAAAGAATCGCTGTTTTTGGCTCAAAGACAAAGAGGGGTTTTCAAGCTTCTAAACAATAGTAGTCAAATATCTCTTTAAATGTATTCATTTATTTTAAATTTAAATTCAATGTATTTATTTCATTTATTTTTATATATTAGGTGTCCTGTTTTCCTTCTGCATTGATTCGTTCAAGAATCATTTGAGATATTAAAGCACATTTGGTGACATATCTATTTAAAGATTACAGTGCAGCATTGACATATTAATTTATATTGATTTATTTATTTTCTATCCTTCAAGCCACCAGGTTTTACCAACCAGCATTTGTCACACATAAAGCTGAGGAATTCAGAATTTGGAGTGCTTTCGAAATGTATGAATGATGCCTATACAGAGCGACCCGATACAGAGCGATTTCTTTTTGGAGCGACCCAATGAAACTGGCAGTATTGTTCTCCCTTCAAAGATTTTCTTTTATTTATTTTGTAGGGTTCAACTGATGGACAGTTTGCACTTAAGATTCTTTACTGCAGAACCTCTCCCTCTGACCTGATACTTATAAATCTGCTCAAAGTTTGCCAAGCGTAACAGAAATTAAACCATCTGCACCTTCAAACGTGCTCTGCTTCTGAAAACTAAATGATGTGAAATCCCTTGCTTGCACAGTTTGGCAAAAGTCTATTATGAACGTTTTATAATCTTCAAAAAAATCTCTGTATTGGAAGTAATTATTGCCAGTTTAATTATGTATGTCATTGATTTATTGTAAAAGGAAGAAGCTAAAAGAGGGGGAAGTGCATAAAGTATAAAAGGGGTTTTATGTTTGTTTAGTAATTGAACTTAAAGTTTCCACTATACAGTTAAGGGGAAAGTTAACCCAAGACTGAACATTTTCATAAACGTAGGTAATCCTATTTTTTTTGTAGATTTTTAGCTGAAACTGTGGTCCTTGGTGATTCTTAAAATACAACACAATGACTACCAGCACTTTGAGAGAGAAAAAGCATATGATATCCAACTCACAACAAATTTGTTTCACTTTTCAGACGGGTAAACTCAAGTCTGAAAAATACACCATACATTTCATATAATACAATTAACTGTAATATTGTGTCTATCATTCATTCACCCACCTACATACTACCTGGTAAGACCCTCTGTTGCCGTAGTAAAAAAGAACCTATAAACTTGTAGTACTGCATTTAATTTTCAGGTTTATAAATAATGAACAGTGTCATTGACCCTTCAATTGAATTCCCATTATGCAGAAATAAAGCAACACACAAAGTCGTCTTAAAAGGAAATCTCTTTGCACCTGACCTCAGCACAAATCATTCAATCTTGCCTCTCAAAATGAAGGGCAATAAGAAAATCAACTCTTTCTTTTATACTGAATCTCCATGGAGCTTGTGAGCTTTGCATCAACATTAAATTTTATGAGGGTTTTACATTGTTTTTTTGCACAGATTTCATTAATTCATTTTATTTTCGGCTTAGTCTCTTTATTAATCTGGGCTTGCCACAGCGGAATGAACCGCCAACTTACCCAGCATATGTTTTACGCAGCGGATGCCCTTCCAGCCGCAACCCAACACTGGGAAAACCCCCACACACTCTTGCACACACTCACATACACTACGCCCAATTTAGCATATTCAATTCACATATACCACATGTCTTTGGACTGAGGGGGAAACCGGAACATCCGGAGGAAACCCACACAAACACGGGGAGAACATGCAAACTCCACCAGCGACCTTCTTGTTGTGAGGTGATTGTGCTACCCACTGCACCACCGTGCTGCACAGATTTTATATCTTTAATTTAAACAAGTACAGTATCATCAGTTGTGATTTAACGATATTGATTCGATATGAAGATTGTTTGCAAAAGTACCATTTTTATCACGTCATAGGTTCCTTTGTGTCATTTTTTAAACTTTTAATTCAATGACACTGAATGAATGATTCAGTGACTCACTCAAAGGCAGTATCTTGTTTTTATAAGTGAATCAATCAGTGTTTTTAAATTAATCATTTGAATTAATGATTTGAAGACTCTCTTATATTGAGTCACTTGTCACCACCTGCAGGGTTAATGATGCAACATGCAGAAAGAGTCATTAAAAAATAGTCATTAAAAAGAAGCCAATCTTCTTTAAAATTCAGCTTGCCATAATAAGATTTGTACAGTATTTTTGATCAAATAAATGCAAATGTCTCTTACATGTGCTCACTTCTTTTAAAAATCATATACAAAAACATCTTTGAGACCTCAAACTTTTGAATAGTTACATAGTGAAAAAAGCACATGAGTGAAATTAACATGCTGCAGCATCAGACATCAGCAATGAAAAAATCGCCAGTGTTAAAAGCAAAATTAGCCTTAAATCTCTGTTTCAGACTTGAGTTGGCTGCTTTAATCCCTCTGAGAGAACTGTGCAGCTCTTCATTTTGTCTTTACAGACCGTAACACTTTGCCCTGATATCACCTTGCCGTTTATCATCTCAGATACTAAAATAGAAGATGGCTCATAGTAACAAACCATACTATTTTAAAGGTTTTTTTTGTTGAGTCTGACGTAATGACACATGCACTTTGAACAGTCTTATACAACACTGTAACGAGTGCAAACCTTCTGCATGACGATTCATTTCTGCCATTGTTAGTTCGCCTGTATATTTTCCCAAAAACAGTGCTAGTGCTGCCTCTGCCTGCCATCTGCTCATCACAATTCCCACATTCCGGCTACTTCATTACGCTTGGACTGAGATTAGCAAGTGACACCAGACTGTTCTGCCATGAATAAAACATCAATAACATTCTTGTCCAATAGATTTCCCATGTTCATCTGCTCGGAAATGGAGATCGCCTCATTCCTCCACAAGAGAGTACAGTACGTCCTCCTGTACCGTGGCTCAATATTATCACTTCCTTTGAAAAACTACGGCCCGTAGAGACGGCGTGTAGGGTTGCCCTGACTGTGCTGGAGCTCTGAATAATTCAGTCAGGCCAGGAGGACACCTGCTGTCCCATCAGCACAGCTGGGGCCCTGACTGCTCTCCACAGCTGCCCAGACACATGTCTGCACTAATTGCAGTTTGGGGCAAGAAAGTGGTTTATCCTCCACAAAGCACAAGGAAAAAAAGATAGACGGGCAGAGAGGAAGATGAAGTACGGGAGCACGAGGCATTCTACATCTCGGAATAATCTCAGAGGGACGATTCCCACTGCGTTGCTGAAGAACAGGACTTGCTTTGTATTGATCTAAGCGGCTGAATCAATTAATCAGGTCCTCATCCTCTGGACTGACGCAGCTCAGAGAGCAGGGCAAACCCATAGGCCATGTATGATTTATTTGTGCTTGGAAAAGAACGAAAGGCAAACCAATGCATGACCTTGACTTGATCTTCTCTCGCGCGCAGACCTGAATGGAGATTTGAAATGTGTTAAGTCAGAGGAAACATGCTTTCAGGAGAGCGTTTGACGTTAAGCACTGACATTTCAAAAGCCCCAACAAACTTTTGTGTAAATGAGTCCCTCAAATTGACGCATATCTCCTTAGAGATGTAACACACTAAGCTGCCGGTCTGTTGATGAGTGTCAGTCTGCTTAGTTTTTGGGGTGCGTTCCACATATTGGTTGAGTTGGTGTAAGGCCATTGGTGAGAGAGGAGATCTCTGATTGGATGTTTTGTTTGGTGAGTCTGTGCACAAGAAAAGCAAATATTAGGAAAGCGAGCAAATAATTTAAGATGACAGACAGAATCTAATGTTCTTAACCCTTTGACATGTACAGTTAAATCCAGTGTGCTCAAACATTCAGTGTGTCACTTGATCTGCTGTTAAATTCAAATCTGCTTTCTCGTGATAAAGCTGAGATTGTTGTGGCCCTTGTTGTAAATCATCATTTATCAGTGTTGTCAAACAAATAATGTTTATTTTAGATTTCAGACATTTAAATAAGCATAAGTACTAGCAAAACATAATATTTATGGTTTGCAAAATAGATGATGATTTTTATTGAGATGCCAATAATAATAATTTTTAAACACAAATGGAAAATTAGTGGTATTCACATCAGATACAGACAGTTTATATTATTAGAACTTTTATTTTTCTTTCAGGTTAACAGCCACGTACCTTCATGAATTTTTGGGAGTAGTTGATGAATTAATCTCTCCACTGCAGCACAGGCTAACATGTTGGCACACATAAAATTATATGATCACCATTAAACTGCTTAAATGCCAAAATACATGTTCTAACACATATTTGAGAATCAGAAATATCAGACATTTCACAATATAATTAGGAAGATCATGAATATTTGCATAAAACGTAAAAAAAATGGGACTGCAGTGTGTCCTGAAAAAACTGAAGCATTACTATGGAAACTTTAAGGTTGTGCATTCTAAATAATATTCGCATAAAAAAAAAAAACACACAGAGAGGTCATCCGGCATCGGTAGTATTTAAAACTTGTGAAGGTGGTAATCTTCCCACATGAGCATGTCACATGAATATTTTAGTAAGGACATGAGCTGTCTGAAATATAGAAAGTGATCAATAAAATTATTATTCAGGATGTTTTAGACCAATGTCTTTCTGCATATTCTAGCAAGTGTTTGCTAAACACTTAGCACTTTTTTGAGCTACACTGATAATGCTCATGATGCTATACACTGGCTAAACACCCGCTTGCTCAGCCCAGCTGCTGCAGTAGCCATACCTCAAACCTTCTCTATTGGTTGAGCTGGAATTTGATTGGCATGTTTGAGCAGAGCGCTCTGTGTTTTGATGGTGCCCTCAATGGTGAAGACTCAATGTTTACAATTTCGGCAGAATGACAGTACATTCCACATATTAACAGTAAACTAAGCAAATTATTATTTTGACATCTTGCACATCTCAACTTCTCAAAATAAAAGACTGCGTATGAAACTATGCAGATGTATGAATATGTCAAACTTATGCTTTTTCAGAGTAGGAGTTTGTCATGGAGGGAAGTTCTCAAATGATTATTTTGGACCGTTGTAGTATGCTGGATGGGGTGGAAAGCTCTTTATTTTTTGATATGTTGTCGGTACTCTCCTGATTTTCATCATTACGGTGTGACAACTGCTTCCTCAGTGTACCACCCATCAGTTTAAGATATGCATCCATCCACTATAACATTGAGAGAGAGAGAAGAGTTTGTTTTAAACTGACTTTTTCACTGTCACTATGCCACCCAGAGAGCATGACATACATACTGTACCGATGAATATTTATGCCTTATATTCTCATGCACAGCGTTGCATATGTAATCTGTATCTGCTGCAGTGACAAAGTTATCTGGATGTGTATTCAGATGGAACCAAATGAGTAGAGCTTAAGCCAGAAGCACATCAAAACTAAATGAAAATGTTTGAGATCATTGTTATAGTTTCCACAAAGCAAATGGATATTTGTTTTCTTAAAATGTGTTGTGATGTATAAATATAAAGTATTATTTTTATCTACAACCTTTAGGATTTTTAATGTAACTCATAAATAGTGGTAATTTAAAATGCTTTACATAAAAAGGGGTTAAGTGATAATTACATAATGAATAAGTGAAACATAATGAATAACTGAAAAAAAAAATGCAAATACAGTGCATTTGAATTGCTCATTTAGTAAATATATAGCTAAACAGATTTTTATACACTTTGATGTAACTTACTGTAGTAAAGTTTGTTGTTGTGGGAAGAAGAAGACAGGGTCAGCGATTCAGGTAAGTAATTAATTAATTTTATTTTTCAGGTACAGACAAAACACGTGTAGCGGTGTGTGTGTGTGCTCTCTCCCGGCTGCTCCTTCTCTTCTCCTTAAGAAGGGTGTCTCTCCGGTCCAATCACTAAAATAAACAGGTGTTATTTATTATTTCTGATTGGCCCGCTGACTAGCCGCCGGGCTCTGAGCATGCTCTCCCCCCTCATTGGGTGTTCGATCATGCTCACCTCTCCACACTTACTGTACAAAAACTTTTATTTAAATAAGCAAAATGAAATGGTAAATGAATTAATAAATAATATGTAACCACTGTCTGTGTATTGCTCTCCAGCAGACTATATATATATATATATATATAAACAGATTTGACAAATTTGTCATATGGGTTTTGTATGTATTTGCATAATTCTGATGTTAGTGACAATTAGAAGTAACACATTCTTGTGCTTAACTTTATAACTGCCACACTATTTGATTAAAAACATTATTTTATTTTATTTTGAACTAGCTAACATTATCACTTGATTTCATTGTAAAACATGAAAAAAAAACATAACATATGGCAAAGGCCAGGGTGCTCCGGGTTGGTTTGTGTCTGAAGTTTCTAGTTAGCATGTTTTATGCTCTCTTCTTTTCCCTGTTCAGCTCAGGCCTTCAGTGCACAGGCCTGCAGGTGTATTTTTTTAGCATCCGCAGCACAGATGTGATTAAAAGGTCTGTGCTACGTCGGCACCACAGCGCTACATGTAAGAAAGCACCTGACCCTTCCATCCTCTTCTGTTCATGTGACCCAGTTCTAACCTCATTTATGTTGGATCCCTATCCGTTTCCTCTTTGCCAGGGCAATTGGGATGGCTATTAAGCTGCATTCATCAAATAATTACATCTAACTTTGGGTGGTGTGGTGCTTGTGAGCTCTAAAAAGATTTGTATTTTTCAATTAAAGCTCGGTTGGTGGCTGGTTTTTTGGTTTGGTTGCTGTTTGGACTCAAGCAAGAAAGTACTTAAGAGTCTATGATTGGATCTTTTTTGCAGTTATTAATATGTTTCTAGCATATCTCAAAGACTTTTAGTGAGGTTCAGGTCAGTTGGTGGTCAATTGTTCTGCTAAAATTGTGTTTGTTTAAAATTTTATTTAATTTTTGTGCTTGAAGTGTGTATTTCCTTTCCCCTCTCAGTGTTACAATTTTGGTGATATTCTGTTATCTACCTAATTAATTTACATATGGCATCCTTCCTTCCTTCCTTATTATCATCTCTTATTGAAGTTGTCTATATTGATTTATTGATTGCTGTATATATTTATCTATATTGATATTGCCATAAAATAGTTATTGCTAATGTGGCTATAACTAAATAATTAAACATACAAACAAAATATAGTAATGTGTTCATTTAGGCAGACCCAACAAATGTGTTTGGCAGCAGTTACTGTACAAGTTATGCTTACTGATTGCAATACAAGGAGAATTTTAAAAAGTCAGAAAAATAACTGATAATTTTGCATGTTGTAGCAAAGATTCCATCATCTGAAGTCTTCTCGATAACTGGATGACTGGATAGTTTTCTTTAAAATGTTCCTTTGTGCCAAAATGCTAAATGAGCTTCACAAATACAATTTACTGGTGGCTTTCATCTGCATGAGAAGTTATAGAAAATGTATGTTACCAAATTAGCAGCTGCTTGTTAAGTACTTAAAGTCTGTCACTGTCTACATTTTTCGAGTCTTACTTAGAGGGATAGTTCACCCAAAAACGAACATTTTCTCACTATTTTGTTTCAAACCTTTATGAGTTTCTTTCTTCTGTTCAATGCAAAAGAAGATATTTTGAAAAAAAGCTGAAAGATTACTTGCGTAGTAGGAAAAACAAATACGGAATATGGAAGTCAATGGTTACAGATTTGCAGCTTTCTTTAATTGTGACATCATTTTCAGTTTTGGGAGAACTATAAATTTTAAAAAGGGTTGTTTTTTTTCTAGAAGTTCCTAATCCATAGTTTCTCTGTTTTGATAACACTCCTACATCTTTGATAAAAAAGGCTATTTAGTTGACTGCTATATTGTCACACCCTCTGCTCGTTCCCGCAGTCCCAATCATCGCTCTCACTCACCATCCTCCACACACCACACCCGTGAACCCTCACCTGATTACTAATCACCCACACCTGCACCTGCAATCACCTTCACACTATATATACTCACCTCACTCCCTCACCGGCTGAAATCAAAGACGGATGGTTCTCATCGTCTTCTCTCCTGTGCTCTTCCGTGGATGTTCTCCTCCTCCTGTGAATGACAATACACCTATTTAAGGGAAGTGACTATTATGTTGGTAATTACCATTGAACTGAACTAACCAGCTGAATTGTTTGTATGTGAGATCGCTCACCCTCTGCAACGCCATTCACCTGCTTCACCTTGCTACTGTTGTGCATTTCACTATAATAAACACCCTTGAAGTTTATACATTCTTGTGTGACCTATATATATATATATATATATATATATATATATATATATATATATATATACAAAAATCTACATCCATTGTCATTATTTTAATGAGAGGAAGAAAACACATTTTATATAATATTGGTTAATGGAAAACCCATCCCGCAACTTATGTGAGGGCCTACCCATTATTTCTGTATTGATGTTTACGAAATATCAAAAAAAAAAACATTACAACTAAGATTCACCTATTATAGGAAATCTCCAACACCAATTTAGGAACTTTAAAAATCTTGTAATAGCAGCACTTTCTGTGCGTTTTCTCTTTGTAAGTGTGGTGCTGTGAACAGCTTTTGTTTTTTAATCAAAGCTCTGTTGGTGGGTGGTGTTTGGTGTCCTGTCATACCAGATGACTGTATATAATGAGTCTGCCAGTGACGATGCTAACGACTTGAAATGGAAAATGAAAGCAAATCCCTAAAGACCCTTTCATATCTGAAAATAGACAGGTTGACGTTCATCCAAACGCCAGCAAACACCAAAACATGCAATTAATGGATTAGCCAGAGACAACACACAGCTTCACAAAACTAAGAGGAGGTGGATTAAGGCCTCTCCAAGCGCATAGTGACATATCGAGGGTTTGAGGCACAGGTCTAGCCCAGACTAATGAGGAGTGATTTGGGGGTTAGCCTGAGATATAATTACTGCATCTACCTCTGCTGCTCAATGAGCCTTGGTCCTCTCGGGAACGGCCCATTTCCAGTCGGTAATAGGGAGCGAGGCTGGGGCTGGCTGATCAAATCGTCTGCTCAATGGCAGGTTTTTGCTTTCCTGATTGTCCCAAAAGACTTAGAGAGCTTGACCCGTGGATATGTTTTCTCTCGCTATCGCCAAATTTAAAAGCCAAAGCTTTCCCCAGACGCACTGTTTGTGCTCCGGCCTTCTTTCCAACTATGTTTGATTTATGTGGAGTCGTTCAAAGATGAGTCTGTAATGAAGTTTTTTTCCGAGCACAGAATTTTGGACTCAGAAGAGACAGAATAAAAATGCATACATACATAACTGGTCCGTCATTGCCTCAGCATGTAGTAACTTGACTAATGTGTTGTGGAAAGAACAAGGGATAACCCAGTTTACCGTGAAACCCACCATCTGGAAGTGTGTCCCTGGTGTTTGTCTCTAACACAGGGGACAGGCGTTTGAATATGTAGGTGCATTCAGCACTTGACCTGATCCCTGCATGAGAGATGTGCTACAGTGCACATGTTACAGGGAGAATAAAACCAGTGAAAATATAAGCTGGTCAAAATTTCATGAGGAAAGTTTTAGTGCATCACTTTCTACTGAAATGCTAGGACTTGTCATGGGGATTGCCTGCATTACGCTGTAAGACAGTAGTTTATGCATAGTTATTTGTACAAACCATTTCAAGAGACAAATATATATTTTTCTATGTTATGATGGGTGCTGAATAAAAAAAAATACAGTTAAAAAGAAACATTTTTACATACAGTAATGCTGAATACATTAGCTAAATGTAATCTAATAGATTTCTATTATTGTAATTTTTATGTAATTTGTAATCTGTAAGCAACAACATTTTGTAAGTAATAGAAAAGATAGTGCTTTCATTCATTCATTTTCCTTTGGCTTAGTCTCCATTTCAGAGGTCGCCACAGCGGTATGAACTGCCAACTATTCCAGCATATGTTTTACGCAGTAGATGACCTTCCAGCCACAGCCCAGTACTGGGAAACACCCATACACACACACACACACACACACACACACACACACACACACACACACACACACAC
>CAIGQV010019356.1:15692759-15710243 GCA_903798115.1 Danio jaintianensis | reverse complement strand
CACACACACACACACACACACACACACACACACACACACACACACACTACAACCAATTTAGTTTATTCAATTCACTTATAGCACATGTCTTTAGACTGTGGGGGAAACCGGAGCACCCAGAGGAAACCCACGCGAACACGGGGAGAACATGTAAACTCCACACAGAAACGCCAACTGGCCCAGCCGGGACTCGAACCAGCAACCTTCTTGCTGTGAGGTGACAGAGCTAACCACTGTGCTGCAGATAAAATTGTGCTTTATATTTTTAAATGGAACCAAACCATTTTCTATTATCTGAGTATGCCCAGTTTTGTGTTTGTCATTGGACAAACCGTAATATCAGGCGGATGGTTATTGTTAACATACATTTATCACTTGAAGATCTTGAATGTATTTTCATTGCATTCACTAGTCCAGCACTCTAGCATTCTCCTATCGACGTCTGAGCTTCCATGTCATTGCCTGCGGATCCCATTGGAATGAACTCATCAATGCATAAAGGTTCACCGGCTTCTGCTGCCAACATACAATTTATTTATCTGCAGACCTGAACACTAAGGCTATTTGATTGCATCTTTGTTCAAAAGAGTCTTGGAAGTATTATTTTGACATTTTCTTTGTCTTGTGGGGAAAAAATATGAAGATATAGTATGGACCGTTTTTTACTCATTAATGAAGGCAGAACTCTAATAATGAACCAGTGACTGGACTGAAGTCATATGGTTTCATGCATATTACCTAAATGTTAGTATGTATGTTGTAATTATTTTGCTCAACCCCATGGTGTCACAGACTATTTGTATTTATTTATTTATTTTAACAAAAAGGTATTTTGAAGAATGTTGGACACCGGTATCCACTGACATCCATAGTAGGGGTGGAAAATATACAAATGAATGGCTGTTGGTTTCCAAAACTCTTCAGAATATATTACTGGTGTTTTACAGGAGAAAGAAACAAATACGGAACAAGTAAAAGGTGACTAAATGATGACTATCCCTTTTGTTAACATTGAGAGGTAAAATAAACATGCTTTAGGAGAATAAGTAGTACAGTGACTTGAAATATGAATAATTTGAAACAATCATTTAAACTTCATCCAGAGTACTGGATGACACAAAGACTATTTTAAATTATTCATATTTAACTCAGGATGCATTCATAACTGCACTGATCTATTATTAGTTCAAGCAGTCACAAATCATTACTTCACACTAAAGTAGTTTTTAATTTAGATATTAGTACACAATAATTCAGGTATCTTTATTATAAAGTGTTATTAATGCTAATCATGCTTTAAATTGATTGCTTAATAGAGCAATAGAGCATGTTGAATGCGTATTTGGATTATAATATGGTTTGTTTATACTTTCAAGACATATGTTTCAACCAGTGTACACTACTAACTGACAGAAAAAGAAAAAGTATGGAGGGAAAAGTAATATCAGAGAAAGGACCTCTACAGACCCTTTCTTTTTCATAGGCACTCTTACATCATTGACCCAAAAACTAATCAAATTATATGCTTTTCTGCTCACAAAGGTTTTTCTGTCTCTCCTGAAGTCCTTCTGAACCGCAAAAGACAGCAAACTTAGAAATGATTAAAACAATACACACGTCTTAAATGTCAAAATGTGTCTGTGCCGACACGCTTTTCTTGCTGAACGCCACAATTATAACCGTGTAGTTAATTTAAAAAAAAAAAATATATATATATATATGAGAATTGAGAATGAATGTGGTACGGTTTAAATGTCTGCTGTCAGTTTTGATTTTCATAATTTGCAGTCGATCCAGTCACATAACCAGGAAAAGGTCATCTCAAAATATATTGAAGATGAAAAGGCTCGGCTCGTGTCACGTTTTGATATCCTGCTCTATTTGCACAACACATTCCAAGATGCTGGTCGTGGCACGGCGTCTTTGTCTATGGATTACGGCAAACCCGGAGGCGACACATAAAGGTGACATAAGGGTGAAAATCTTCATCCTGTGTGGACGGTCGTAGCGCCCCGTTGGCTGAGATGAGTATCAGACGAAAATCTCTACGGTCGAGGAAAGAAGCTGCCGTCGCCTAACATTCATCATCCACCACATTCAGTCTGGAAGAAATATGCCTTTGGAGCTGCCATCTTTCATGGGAGTCACAGTGTGAAGCCACCATTTGTTTTGTGGACATAAAGTTCCTTTAATTCTACTGAAAGAGTCACAGCGCTGGGAGGCCTATGGATAAGTACTTCAGCCAACAGGGGTGATTTGCCATTGGCGTGTGTCATAAACAACAAAGTTTACAAGCAACACATGCTGCAGAAATTAATCTTAGGTTCATCAGGTATTCAAGGGTTCATGCTTAAATTAAAACAAACATTGATTTTGTGAGAGTGGGGGGGGTGGGGTGAGGAGTTCGACCAGACTGGAGATGCACGGCTGTGATAAATAGCTCTGAGACCAAATATTTGCAGCAGAGCTTCTTCATTTAGGTGCACGTATCTCTCAGCAGCCTGTAAGGGCATTCATTTTAAAGACTGCAATTAAAAGGACAGCTAATTTAAAGCTTTTGATGAATATCTTCATGAGTACTACCAAAACACTTTATGCTGGGGAAAATCAGTCAACGTTTCTTTAAAAAAAATAATAATAATTGTATTGTGTTTTGTATGCCTGGTCTGAGAATAGATACATGCATTTATGTTTGCCCTTATAAGCATCTTCATATACAATACTAATATTGTAATAATAATAATGATAATTATAAATTTATTGACAACCACGATAGTTGACAGTAGTGTTCTGTTTATTTCAAGTATACTCTACAGTTTTATCTCTGAAGCAGGATGGATTTTGATTGGCTATTAATGTTTTTGTCATATGGCCTTAATTAAAAAGATTTGCTGTTTGTTTTTGTACAGAATCCTTGACTGGTTTAGACCTGTCATGAATAAACACATGACACCAGTGGGTGGCAGTAATGAGGATGGTGTTTTAATGAGTGATTTCTTTATTCATCTGTTGAAACGATTTGTTCAAAATAGCTGATTCATTTTTAAACATATCATGTGACTTTATGAATTGATCACTGATTCATTAGTTATATTTACCTAAATACTTTTTTTATGAAATCTTTCAAATAAAGTGATCAGGTTGATATGTGAATTTATAAACATTATTTATGTAAGTGTCGCAAGTTTAAAATCATATTTAATCCACTAGCACAAATGCAACATTTTGTTGGCAAAACAGAAAAAAAGAGACTATTTTGCATCAGAAATGTAACTCACCCGATATCAACTTCTTGTTTGTTGAACTATTTTATGAAAATCTATGTCACATTTGCAGTAAAATGCTGATAGGACAATATACAATATTACTTAACTACATTTTGTGATTAAAAACAGATGTTATTTCTTTATAACTTAACTTTTAGGCTCATTCTACTGCATTCGAAAAAAGGTATCATCAAAGGGAATGCTTTTTTCTTTCTTTTCTTTTTTGCCAAGTGCAACATGCATAATAGCATTTTTTTTCTTTACACTTTTAAACACTGATTTTTGCTTGAACATTTTAAGTGATCATAGACAATTATCGCACATGCCTTGAGTGCCCATATTTATTCTCCCAAATTAATTTCCGGTGTCATTATTGCTATGATTGTGGGCTATTTTTGTATTTAGAATTATTATCTGTTTACTATTCTTTTGTATTTACAGTGATTTTTAGAGCTGCATCTTTATTGTAGTAGTTGCCCTTGGTGTGAACTAGCTTTTAGTCTTGAATCTTTTTTTCCTCCAGTGTTTGAAGCAAGGTTTTGCCCTTGTATCAGAGCACTCAAGGCATGTGCAGACACATGAGGACACGAGCCAGAGCGACAGCGAGAGACTTGGCTGCTCCTGCATGCTCTGCTGGAATATTGACAACCCTGAGATAGATTGGTATAATGGTGAAATGATTGATTGGCACCTTGTGGAGGGGAAAAAAAAAGTACACGTGTTGGAGAGAGAGAGAGAGTGATATGGAAAGAGAGATTTAAAGCTAAAGATGAAATGTCTGCACCATTAGCCTTATTAAATTGATTTGAAAAAAATAAATAAAAATCAGTCTGGTTTCCTCAACACTCCTCATCATTCAATGTTCAGTCAAGAGATAGTCTCACCCCTAATTTTCATTTATTTATTTTTTTAACAAATGCAAATACACTCTGCTCTGTCAGTGTTAAGCCCAATGAATGTAGTCACTATAGTCATTGAATATTAAATATAATCATTCATTTGATTTTTACCTGTTAGCAATATTAGCAAGGCATGTTCTGTGATAGATATGAGGAAAGAAATGTGTGCGTGTGTGTGTGTGTGTTTCTGATAAGAGATTTGGTGGCAAATATGCATTAGATGGATGCCCTTCCAGCCGCAACCCAGTACTGGGAAACAACCATATACTCATTCACACACACACACACACACACACACACACTCATACACTACGGCCAATTTAGTTTATTCAATTCACCTATAGCGCATGTTTTTGGACTGTGGGGGAAACCCATGCAAACATGGGGAGATTATGCAAACTCCATACAAAAATGCTAACTGGTCCAGCCGGGACTCGAACCAACAACCTTTTTGCTGTGAGGCGACCGAGGCCACCGTGCCGCTGCTTTTTTTAACGTTATGTATTATTTTTATATTGCTTTATGCTTGACTTATTAGACATCCTGTTTTGTTGTCTGCATCCAATTAAATATGGAAAATTGAAATAATATTAAATAACAGTACAATATCAAAATATGTGTGTAAAAAAGGTCAGTCTGCGTAACTGAAAAATGCATATAAAAATAAAAGAACATACTTATTCTGAGCTGTATTTATATAAAATAATAAGTGATTAAATGCAAAGATTTAAAATGACATTATTATAGTATTTGAGGCTAGACCATGATCCTTCAATCTATTTTTTATGATAATTATTATTTCCATATGTCATCAAATGATTATTGTTGCAAGAATGACTAACAATATATTTTAGTTATGTGCATTATTCTTACACTGAATAATATTTAAATGGGTGTCTGTTGTAAATCATGGTAAAATCAAATTTTAGGGGGAAGGGGGGGATTGTAATATTTTACTGTATTATTGTACTATTACAATGAATAAAAGGATCAGTTTGGCATTACTCTGATCTGAGGAAATTTGGACATTTCTGATTGGTTATTTCGTTGCTTTAGATTCAGTGTCACCATCTGTGCAACAAGACCATTAAGTTTTGGAAAAGTCATGGAAAACAGATATCTGTATACTTGAATATAGGTTAGTTGTCTTTACTACTTTTCTGTCCTTGGCCAATCACATACTCTCACATTATTAGTGCGGTGTAAGCATTATCGAAATCAATTTTACATAGATATAAATATAAATTGAAACTAAATAGATTGTTGCGTGTTTTATGATATGCTGTAATAAATTTGAACATGCATTGTTTTTCTTTTATCACGTATATGTAGACATTCCATGAAACATTAGGTCATGAAAATTTACTTGGAAGTCTTGGAAAAATCATGGAAAAGTCATGTAATTTTAGTAGTAAAAATGTGTACGAACCCTGTTATTATCTTACCTTTGAAACAGATCCAGAATCTTTATATGAAGTTTATCAGTAGGCTGAAAAGTTAATAGTAAATCTATAGCGAGCTTACCAAACCACTTGATACAAAGAGATATAAATATATTTATCAAACCAAAAGGAAACATTTACTGGAACAGAGGGAAGTTTCTTTATATCTTATGCCTCTTGGGAGCTGGTGCTCTTGAAGGGAATGTTTTACAGGCATTACAACCAGGCACGGATCTCCTGGGATTCTTACACGGGCAAATATCACTTTGCTTCATCCACATTTTTTTTTCATTGCATAAAGAGATGGAAATATGCACAATGCCCTGATTTCCAAAATGCACCACTGAGTGGTCTAACATTTCCAACTGAGAACTGTGTGCATGAATATGTAGACCTCAAACAAAACAACCGGATGTTGCCTAAACTAAACTACCTTCCTTTGGAAAATTTATCAACATAAATTATGGCAATACATATACTTTATACTCAATATAGAATGGTCTGTCTTTGTAGGAATTGTCGATTTTATATATACATTTGAAATAGTCATTTAAAGCCTTATTTTTCTTCCAGAATATGACAATTGGTCAGACTAGCAAATGTTTCCATTTGTTGTTATTGGGATGCTATTCCACCAAATATTGATTTCTTAATGCTTTTGGAATTAAAACATTGGTATTGTGTTCTCTAAAGATGAATGTAAACATGCCACTTTTTTTGTTATTTATCGTAAAATAACTACATTTTAATTTTGAATTAGGAAGAAATGCCATCAGAAATTTGCTGAATAAAACAAAAATTGTGTGTTTTACTCAAATGCAGAAAACGTTAAATAGAGCATTTATTATTGCATTTAATAACAACAAGAAAGGTGCCATGATTTAGCTGTATTTATATACATTTTAAGACAACACAATTAAATACAATTTCTTTCTAAGAATTCAAACAATATATATTTGGTAGAATAGCCCTGCTTTTGTTATTATAACCAACTGTCATTATCTGACAAACAAAATAAAAACATGCTCAGAAGGACAATATTTTTTTATTTGAGATGTGAAAGAGTTTTTTTTTCAATAAAATACATTAAAATTTTACTTAAACCCATACCTGATAATCCAGAGAAACTTTAAGTGGTCTCTTTTTCTTCTTCCATAGCTGTACTGTATGTCAAACATAATGGCTATATGATTATTCTTCCCTTGACCATGGACTATTGTTAGACTGTTTCCTTTATTTCATTAGAAAAAAAATGGCAGAACTACCATTTCACTAACCCTTGAGGAAATAACTCATGCGTTCAAGTGTGGCTGTGTCAGAACAAATACAACACCTTGTTTTTTTTTTTGCAACAACTCTATGCAGTAATGTGATAAGAAACAAAAGCAGAGGGGAAACTATCCATTGTTTTTAAAGTAGAAGTTACAATTACATTTTACTTAAATGAAGTGTTAAATCAGTTAATTCTGTATACCTGTATATCCTGTATATAGTACCCTATACGTCCATTCACCAGAGCATCTCCCAGCAATTCATATCTTTCATAGCTGCAGTAAATGATCTACCTGTGAGTTGGTCTTTTTTCCCCTCAGTGTCATTCTGGATTCAAAGTGTGGCCAGATACTGTGTGTGTTGTAACTGTGTCTGCTGGCTGTCCTCTTCATCAGCTTCACCTTCCACTCAAAAACCACCCTTACATCTGCTAATTAAAATGCACTGAGAATGAACTCTAGCAATGCATGACTTCAACAGTTCCAATGCATGCACCCACTTCTATGCGCAAATTCAGTTTTGTTATTTTACACAATTTACATACCCTGTTTAGCATTGTGACTAACTTGATTTAATTTAGTTGGGTACTGAAAGTTGAATGTACAGTATGGATGCTTTATATATTTGTGGTGATTCAAAATTTACTAACTTTTGATAATTAATATCTTCTAAATTCCTGATTAATTCCTTGATTTTTCAAAGAAATGCAAATAAAATTTCATTCCAACAAACTGTATAAGAATTGAAAACTAAATTAACTGTAAAATTTACAAAAAACTAAATGTTGTTATTATTTGCAATAACTGAGACCTTTGATCATTTTTGGAACACAAATTAAGATATTTTAGATTAAATCTGAGATCTTTCTCATCCTCTTCAGACAGCAGTGGTTCCTCATTCAAAGTCCAGAAAAAATAAGGAAAAAAACATATTCCTTCAATTAGTTCAATTAGAATATTATCAAGTGACAAGAATACTTTTGTGCACGCATAAAACAAAAATAATGACTTTGATATGATGGCACATAAAAAGAAAAAAAAAATGTGTCTGCCTATATTTTAACTTCAACTTTTCCTGCTTAATTGATTCTTTTATTATTATTATTATTATTATTATTATTATTATTATTATTCATTCATTCTCTTTTCGGCTTAGTCCCTTTATTAATCAGGGGTCGCCACAGTGGAATAAACCGCCAACTTATCCAGCATATGTTTTACACAGCGGATGCCCTTCCAGCTGCAACCCATCACTGGGAAATACCCATACACTCCCATTCACACACATACACTAAGGACAATTTAGCTTATCCAATTCACCTAGAGCGCATGTCTTTGGACTTGTGGGGGAAACCGGAGCACGCAGAGGAAACCCACACGAACACGGGTAGAACATGCAAACTCCACACAGAAATGCCAACTGACCCAGCCGAGGCTCGAACCAGCGACTTTCTTGCTGTGAGGCGACAGCACTACCCACTGTGCCACCGCACCACCTATTACTATTATTATTCATTCATTCATTAATTTTCTTTCCGGCTTAGTCCCTTTATTAATCTGGGGTCGCCACAGCGGAATGAACCGCCAACTTATCCAGCATATGTTTTACGCAGTGGATGCCCTTCCAGCTGCAACCCATCCATACACACTCATTCACACACATACACTATGGACAATTTAGCCTATACCAATTCACCTATACCGCATGTCTTTGGACTTGTGGGGGAAACCGAAGCACCCGGAGGAAACCCACGCCAACACAGGGAGAACATGCAAACTCCACACAGAAATGCCAAGTCCAAAGACATGCACTATAGGTGAATTGGGTAAGCTAAATTGTCCTTAGAGTATGTGTGTGAATGGTAGTGTATGGGTATTTCCCAGTGATGGGTTGCAGCTGGAAAGGGAATCCGCTGCTTAAAACATATGCTGGATAAGTTGGCGGTTCATTCCGCTGTGGCGACCTCAGATTAATAAAGGGAATAAGCCGAGAAGAAAATGAATGAATGAATTATTATTATTATTATTATTCATTCATTCATTTTCCTTCGGCTTAGTCCCTGATTTATCAGGGGTCGCCACAGCAGAATGAACCACCATTATTATTATTATTATTATTATTGCTTTTTTTTAACTAGCAGTGTTGGTAGTGAAATATAGCCATGTAGTGCCATCCTCCACCAGTGGCAGGAAACTGATTACTTATAACTGAATTTTGGGATTCTCATTACACCAACTGGAACAAAAAGAAAAATGAAATGAGACAAGCTGTCAGATATTTTATTTGACTGTCAGCTCTTCCCTGTGGTCGTAATCTGATACAACACTGTATCAATTACTCCACGCGGAGGAAAAGGGAACATTGGAAATGATGACGGCATCTTGGACTTTGGAGGTCTAAGATTGAATGAACGGTTTAACATTTCATTTTTTGCTGCCTATATTCATCAGCATGTTTATTCATCAGAGTTCATCGACCTCCTGTTTTTACGTGTCATACAGCTATAGATCCATTGACCAGAATAAAGTATTTAAAATATGTAAACACATGCGTTTTGTGTACATAAATCAAGCCTCTATAGAAAGAACAATCATGTGCAAAGGCAAAATATTCAATACTCTCTCTCTGTTTACAAGCTCATATGCACCTCAGCCAGACGCATCATCCATCTTTGAAACAATAGACTCTCTCAAAGTATGTTCTTCATCCCAGGTGGATAATTGACAGATTGGCTGTCTGTACAAGGTATAAAAAAAATCTAAATCCTCAAGCTGACAGAACATTTCTGAGGAGCAGACAGACAGACATTACAGACAGATAGATAGTCTATTTATTTTACATATAAATTCATGTGTATCAACTACTCAACTACTTGTGGTACGTGTGTATGAAGTTTTGTGTTGTTAGAACAGATTTCTAACACTAAATGTCTTTAACTGTCACTTTTGGAAATTTTAATTCATATTTCATTTGTCCTCTTAATTCATTGTTTGATTGTTTTTAAACTGTGAAAATGTATTATTCTGTATAAACATCTCTAGACTATTTTAATGTTTTGATCAGATTTAATGTGTGTAGATTATATCTTGAATTCATGTTTTGTTTTTGAAACTTGTGGGAAAAACGTCAGTGACAGTGGTTGTAGAATGTTTTATTTTACTCTAATTTGTTGCCTTGAAATATGTGTCCAGGAATACATGTTTGAGAACCAAGAAATATGTACCCTGGACTACATCTTCTTGCAGTTTTGGTTTTCATAAATCCACAAGAGGCTGCCTTGTAAATTTTTTGACAATCTCAAATACGTTACTGGGGCATGTTTTCTCATATGTGCCATGTCTTGTAAATCCACCAGAGGCCGTTGTGCCCATTTCTGCCAATCTCAATGTCCTTCTCGTGCATGTCCATGAGAGAACCCGGTTGGCTTGTCATAGAGCATAATATATCATCTTGATATCAACTAATCCACACACCCCCTTTCATAAACCCAACCAATAGTGTTTTCAAAAGCAGACTACAAGAGAAAAACCATCACGGTCGCACGCTTCTATCACGATCTCACACTGCTTTTTGGGGGGGGGTGGGGGGGGGGGGGGGATGGGGTTGTTTTACCTGGTTTCTGGAACCATCCTTCATCACCGGATTGTACCCATAAGCACATATTTCTTGGTTCTCAAAAATGTATCCCTGGGCACACATTCCCAATGCTGCTTGATATTGTCCAAAATTACATCACACTTCGATTTCTTCAGCCTGTCTTTTGACAAACTAGACCAAAGAAAGGTGGAATAAAACATTAATAAAGTAATTATTAATTTAATAAAACTTGTATAACGTTTTTATTTGAAAACACAAGGTATTGTGAATGTTTCAGGGATTTTTAATAATGCAAAGATAGTCAATGGGTTCAAAACCTTTTTTACATTTAAAAAGACATTTAAACTTAATTTTGATGGTCCTCTTTTGACATTGTTTACTATAAATAATTCTAAATAAAGTTTCAGTAGGGGTTCGAGTTTTTCGAGTAAATTGGCAAGTATTAACTTATTAATACATATTAATAATCAGTATGTGTTGTACAATATTTATAATCTATGATAATATTTTAATTGTGGTTGTCATACTATGTAAACAAACATTTTAAAGTTTACCACTGACTTTTTCAAAACTGAAAACCATCTTGAGAGTTCAAAAATATCCACTGCATGATGAAACCTATATATTTTAGACAAAGTTTGGTCCCTTTGTCTATTACCCCAAAGAAACAATAATTCCAAACAAAGTTGTTAGTCAACAGAATGTCTGAAGAGGACCATTAAAATAAAGTGTTACTAAAAGAGTTCATTATTTTTGGATGAACTTGTGAGCGCCACTTTGCATTTAGCTTCTCTATTTTGGTGCTTATTTGTTCCAGTGCATCATAGAAATTAATGGAAAGCAATTAGTTTGATAGTTGTTTGTATACCCGTCAGCTGAATGGCCTTTTGTACCATTTTGTAGCAGCGCTATACCATATTTACGCTACATGAAGGCCTAACTTGGGAATGCGTAGCAATTAGTCTTCTGAATTTCTTCACCTCAAAGATATGGCTTCAATATCGTCTTGCTTGTACATGCGCATTGTTTGGCTCTCTGGAGGCAGTCTTTGCTGAAATAGGATTTAGTAAATGTACTTTTGGGAATTCGCACAAACATTTACATATGAAACGATAGCTATACTGAGCCTATTGGGATTATTTTATAAATTAGGGTTAGGATGAGAGCTGCTGAATGCTGAATTAATTGGATTGGGACTGATAAATAAATTGTACATTTGTATTTATTTTTGTCCCTTGTTGACTTTCTTGCGTGTCAAGGTGGAACCATGTGAATAAATTTAATTGCTTTGTGAAATTAGTGTTTGTCATTTGCATTTCTGTTTATGACTGTTTACAGCAGCCTCAAAAGCACATACAGTAGCTGCACAATACATTTTTTTCTTTTCTTTCTTTAATATAAATGGGAAAAAGAGGCATGCATTTTAAAGAAGTGCAGCACAAACACTTTTAAAGTAGGTGGAACCATGTTTGTAGCTTGAATTTCTTATAGCTTGTGAGATTACTTTATGATTATGGTACTTGCAGAAGTACTTAAGACAATTCACATTTATTTATTTATTTATTTGATTTATTTGATATCTGGTTGCTTGCTTGCTTTGCTGGTTGGTTAATTGGTTGAAAAAAGGTGTCACTTTTTAAACAAGCTCAGCCTAACGTATTCTTTCAAAAATAACTGTATTAACTTTGTAGTATTTTTGTCCCCGTTTCTGAAATTAGTATGACATTGTGTTTTTCTATTTATGATTATATACAGTAGCCTCAAATGTAGGCCTACTGTACTTAATTCACACAGTTCACAAAGGACATAGTTTTATTATACATGAACATAGAACTACATTTTATTAATACTGTCTCTTCTTGACCGTCTTTGCTTGGAACAGTGGAGCTGTAAATATTGTGAATGCTTTTTAGTTTATGATATTATTGTATTATTATTTCATTTTTGTTTTCATTTAAGAAAAAAACAATTATTAATCTTTTTGCATGCCAAAGTGCTAATCATGGGTTTGCTATTTAGTTGATTGTTGTAGTAATATTATTATTATTATTATTATTACTATTATTATTATTATTATTATTATTATTACTATATATATATATATATATATATATATATATATATATATATATATATATTTTTTTTTTTTTTTTTTTTTTTTTTTTTTTTTACAAGTGTTTCTCATTTATCAATGTATACTTTGTTCATTTTTGCAAAAATACTGTTTGTTTAATTGCCACAGATCCCATACAACAGTTCTTAAGTCACATAATTAACAAATGCATTATCTTTATATAGCCTACTAAAAATTGCATATAATACAGCCTTTTTTTTCTTCTTTTTTCTTTTTTTTGGAATTATCAGTGCAAAATGTTCAGAGAGAGAGAGAGAGAGAGAGAGAGAGAGAGAGAGAGAGAAAGAAAACTAAGACTTGTCATAGAATTTATGTCTATGCTGCTACTCTCTTATAATTTAAAGTGTTCTTTAGTGTTATCCTCACTTCTACATCACTTTGGATAAAAACGTCTGCTAAATGACTAAATGTAAATGTAAAATCCAAATCCTTTAAACAAAAAGAAGAAAAAACTGAAATGCATAATTTTTTTGGTGTGTTTGTTTTCCTGACCACAGCACATGCTTTAAACATTACCCACAAAGACACCCATAAATATGTATCCGCACAGCAGCTCATTCCCTTAGGCCGAGTGAAGCTCGCACATGACAAAAGCAATGGAAAGTACTTGCCAGTGAAAAATAGAAATGGTTTAGAGCCATTGCTTCCAAGCCATTAAAGGAGGCACGCCGCAATCTCCCGCAATCATCTGTGCTATTTCTCTTGATATTCCGGGTACGCTGGCGACGGGTCACAAGAGAGTATGGTGTGTGTGATACAGTCTGTACAGGCGAACTCTCCGGAGACTCTGGAAATCTTCCTCTGATAGTGCCGGGGTGATTGCTATAGTCTGCTGTATGAGGGCCGGTTGAGTATTCAGTCACATCTCTATCCGAAATGTCTGCGTTTTGATTCAGGCTAATTCGGTTGGTCTTTTACATCATTTGTTAGTTGAGAGTTCATAGTGCATGTTTAATGGTAAATTTGAAGCAGGAATTTCCAATCTGGATGGCGTATCACTGTACTTTTACATCAGAAGAGAAGAGTGTTCTGACATGCACAAAGAAACATGAAAGTGCATGAAGATAATGTAAGTATGAGGTCGAGGCTTTGTTATAGAACTTTTTTGTATGGTCGCAGAATTCATTTTTCATGCTCGGTGTGCTGGTATAGAGGATACGGATGGATTTTCTGAAGGTTTTGAGGTTCTGTCGTGGATATTTATGTGTGGATGTTATTCTGTGAGCTATTTAGATGCTTTACGTGACAAATGAGACAGATTAAGTATTTTAAAAGTTTAAGTAAGGATGGGTGAACTTTACAAAATTTGCCCAGGTCTTAATTGACTTTTGTTTTTGTTTTTTTAAACTATAAAGCAAGTATAAAAAAAGTCCAGTATAAGGGTGACGCTCTACATCATTGTCTTATTTCTTAACTTTAGTTATTACAGTATTCATTCATTCATTTTCTTTTCGGCTTAGTCCCTTTATTAATCTGGGGTCGCCACAGCGGGATGAACCGCCAACTTATCCAGCATATGTTTTATGCAGCGGATGCCCTTCCAGCTGCAACCCATCACTGGGAAACATTCATACACACTCATTTACACACATACACTATGGACAATTTTAGCTTACCCAATTCACCTATACCGCATGTCTTTGGACTTGTGGGGGAAACCGGAGCACCCGGAGGAAACCCACGCGAACACGGGGAGAACATGCAAACTCCACACAGAAATGCCAACTGACCCAGCCGAGGCTCGAACCAGCGACCTTCTTGCTGTGAGGCGAACGTGCTACCCACTGCGCCACCGCGTCGCCCCGTTATTACAGTATTTAACAGATTATTTTCATAGCTTTTATTAATCTTAGTTAATATAATGTTTATGCACTTGTTCGTTCCCACTGAATCCATGATGTTAATTCCCCCTCTTTTACTAATGTGTTAGTAAATGCTGGAATTAATATATAACTAAGACCTTTGAAAGCTGTAGAAATCATTTTTGAGTTTTTAGTTCATGATGATTTATTTAATAGTAACAAATTAAACTTTTTTTTAATTTTTATTATTTTGTAATTTTCTTTCATCTTAGTCCCTTATTTACCAGGGGTCGCCACAGCAGAATAAACCTCCAACTATTCCAGCATATGTTTTACACAGCGGATGCCCTTCCAGCCACAACCCAGTACTGGAAAAATACTGGGTATCTAATATCTAATATAGTGTATAAGTGTATAAATCTAGTGTATAATATATTTGTGTGTAATAATACGTGTATAAGTGTATAATAAGTGTATAATATCTAGTGTATAATATAATATCTAAAGTTATGTAACAATATAAATATAGTATACAATTAAACATTTTCAATTGTGATATACCAGTATTATTGTTATTATTTATTAAATTACACATTTCACATTAAAACATTAAAATACTAGTGAAACAGTTAAAATCTAAAAACAAGTAACTAATGTATACATACTTTTTGGTAACATTGTTTACAAGTAATTCTAACATTAAATTGACACATTGATAACTGTAAGTACATATGCAGTTATTATATATAACTATAATTGTACTGTAAGAAGGACCCCTGAAAAAAATGATTGTATCCCTTTTATTTCAGTTATTTAATTCTAAATAATATAGTTTACATTATGGTAATTATGTGATGATCTACTTAATTGTCAAAAAAATATTATGGTTTATTTTGGTACATATACTTCATGACCTGGACGTGTTCTTAACTGGATTTATGAGATTTACCTAGATATATATATTTGAGTTGTTATGTTTTCCTACAAAGGCATAAATATTCAAGGACTTTCTTGAAAACCCGGACATTGTCATGATTAAGACGCGCTTGTTCTTAAACACCTCAGCAGGGCATAAATCCACACTCCCCAAAGTGCTCATTTAAGAGCCCATAAATTTTACATTTCCTCCGTCTAAACCGGTTACCACAGGATTCACGCTGCGTGAGGCAAAACACAAAGCAATATTATCATGTATTTTTACCCTCTAATTATTCTGCTGGAGACACTTGCAGTACTTCAAGCTCAAAGTCACATTTACAACAATGTATGCTGAATTTCGTCTTTTAACGTAATTCATAATGAAAGTAGTTTCTTGAACTTCGCAACATATGCAGGTGTCCCAAACCTCTATGTTTTTAGGCTACATTTATATTGGTGTGTTTGTTTCAATCTGTGTTTTGAAATTAAAATAATCCTCATTCACAATGGCATTTTCATGTCAGAAAATGCATGTCAGAAGATAAAAGTAGCTATCAAGCTATTACAATATTGTAGCCTATGTAGAAATATTAAATAAAAGACTAATTATAGCATAAAAATAAACCAAATAGGCACTTGAAGGAAATCCTATATGAAAATCAGAGCAAGATAAAATAAAAAAATCAAGATATATACATGTATAGATGGTTTATTTACATTTTATGTATTTACAAAGTTTGTCTATTTACATTTTTATATATCACCAAATTGAGAACATGACAAAAATCGATATAATTAATAAATCAAACACAAATTATAATGATTTTCATGATAGGTCAACTCGGGTGTCACGGTGGCGCAGTGGGTAGCACGATCGCCTCACAGCAAGAAGGTCGCTGGTTCATGGCGACCCCTGATTAATAAAGGGGCTAAGCCGAAAAGAAAATGAATGAATGAATGAATGAATGAATGAATGAATGAATGAATGAATGAATGATAGGTCAACTCTATAGCTATACTAGGCTTATAAACAAATATATTTAAAGTAGTGCTGGGCAAAAACAAACTTTTATTTTGAAACATTTCTCATTCAAATAATAATAATTTGTTTTCATAATAGTTTAGCAACCCAATGTTACAATGTGAATATTTTTTATGGAAACAAGGCTTTGTATTGTAAAACTGATCATTTAAACTTTACACTGTAATTTTTTAGCATAGAAAATACTGATATGTTTTAGCATATATTTTTTTTATAGGAGCTCCAGATTTATACATTTGTTTTGTGTTTATTTTATGATTAAAGTTGTTAAATGTTTAGCGATTCCTGCCTCTTTCTTCCCTGAATGAGTACTTTTGAACTACTTTTACACTAGCATCTCATGCATATCTGGCTTAAACTCAAAACACAGGCAAAGAAACTGAAACACAGTAGACCATAGACACCTCACTGAGTTACTGAGTTACTGCAGAGCAGCACAGAGAGAATACAGAAGTATACATGCTCTCAAATGCTTTGGCTATGCGCTGAGGATGCACTGTGCAATGTATGGCGATCACTTTTATTTGAAACTGCAATTGGTTTACTTTTATATTCACAACAAAAACAAAACATTGTGACATTTTAAAATAAAGAAAATAGACATGATGTGCTTTCTGCCATTTCAGCTTCTTTGAACATGCATCACAATAATAAAGCAAAACTCAGCAAAATGTTCATATAAGAAGATCAGGGAACAAATGTGCTTAGCTTTTAAAAGTGTGTGTTTTGGTTCATCTGTACTGAAACACAACCCCAGGGACTGGAGTTGGGAACTGCTGCACTAGTGTGAACATAGTTGTTTAAACAACATTTTCAGACAAAAACTGGAAATTTTTTATGCATTTTGACTGTTCATTTACTAGAAAATGCCTTTTTGTGACTGAAAACGCATAAATCAGAGTTTTTTTTTGCGCTGCCATCGTTGTATCAGTGTAAATACCTGAAAACAAGAGTCTGAAAATTATGACATCATGTGTGTGTATTATATGTAGGGAGATTATAGATTGAAAGTAAGTAAAAATAAAAATAAAAAGATTGAAAATTGTAAGCTAAAACACACACACGCACACACACACACACACACACACACACACACACACACACACACACAC
>CAIGQV010019356.1:15645411-15684633 GCA_903798115.1 Danio jaintianensis | reverse complement strand
CTTTCTTTCTTTCTTTCTTTCTTTCTTTCTTTCTTTCTTTCTTTCTTACTGTTTTTTTCCATTGTTGAGGTAAAGACTCAGTTGTCGTCCAATAGAAATTCCATCTGCAATCAGCAATAATTAGAGTAATTCAAACAGTTTATTAAAAAGTTTAGTGTTGTTAACTTAAATACCTTTTTTTTTTGTTTGTTTCTTTAAATGAAATGGTATTTGTAACACTGTATACAAATGTTGCATGTTTAATATTTATATAGTTATTAACCTTAGGGTCTAAGGTGATTTTGGGGCCCTTGGGATGTTTAGGTATACTCTGGCATTTGTACTTATTTTTTCTACTTATAAGATACACTTGGGTCTTGGCTAGCATGTAATTGCATTTAATTAAGCACAAACTCTCTTAGTTAAAAACTGCTGAATGTATTTAAGTTTCAGCCAATCATAACTGAGAACCAGAACAATATATATATATATATAAGTGTATATAAGTGTATATATGTGTACACACACACACGCACACACACGCACATGCACACACTCACACGCACACACACACACACACACACACCATGTACAAATTGCATTCTTTTTATTCTAAAATTTTTTATTCATCAAGTGGCACTTTGTATTAAAAGGGATATTTTTATTAGAGAGACAAAAAATACAAATATGAAAATCTAGTGTTTTTAAATTAATTCAATTGAATTAAATTAATCAGATATTTGACGTATATAAACTTCAATGACCTTGTTACATGTGTTAATATTTTTTACCTCACAACTAGGTTTACTAGGTTTTTTTCTTTTACTGCATTTTCTGTCTCTCTCTCTCTTTTCTTTCTTCGTTCTTTTGTTAAAAGTATGACTCAATAATGATCAAATATAAGCTCTCCCTGCAGTCCAATGTTGATCCAAATAATAGTGCTAGCCGACAATGATCCGCCATGTTTGCATTGCAAAATCAATGCACCAGCATCTGAAATCTAAGCTTAACGCCAAGGAAAAAAATCAGGCATTCCACCTAAAACATTTTTCAGCTCCAAAGCCACAAATCCATTATTCCCCAGCAGAAGATGCCACAAACACACTCCAACGTCTATTAATAAAGAGCCAGAAGGCGAGCGCTCTTTTAAATGCGCATTGCTCCAAAAAAGACAATGTGTTCCCCACAGGCTCGACGCTCCCTCAGGTGGGCTCTCCGTGGTCTCGGGTGTTTGTTATTATGCCATATTATTAGAAAGAGCATCACAGTGTTAAAATGTCGTATATGTGCCATAATGAACTATTCCCCAACTTCCCTCGCATTAATCCACCTGCTCTGTCACAGCGCCACCGGTCCCTTCCCTCATTAGTGCTGGCAGGTATCAGAATGCAAATAATGAGCAACTGCCCGCCAGTCAAGCTACATATATATATGAGAGAGAAAGAAGGGGATTGGGAGTCCTGGAAGTGCCAGGAGTGAAAAGCAATCATAAATGAGAAAATGCCCAAGAGAGTGCTCCTACATGCACTAACTGCAGGGGAGAACAGTGACAAGCCACACACCTTCATTTTCAGTCCAAACGATGCCAGCTTTCCTTTCAGCGCAATCTGCCAATCAGTGGATATAAGGTCATTTTTGTTGATGATCAGAATAAGATTGGAATAAAAGGTTTGTGTCAACAGCATTTGACTTTCATCCTTATTCAATTTCATTCTGTTTACTGTATGGTTTACTGTATTTAGTTTTGTATATATATTTATTTATTTATTTTACTTTTGTTGATGTTGTTTTTGTGTTTTGCCTTATTTTAAAATGTATTTTACTTTAAAATAAAATCAGTGCACTTTAAAAAAACAATAAAATAAAATAAAATAAATACATATATTAAGTCCAAAGACGTGTGGTATAGGTAAATTGGGTAGGCTAAATTGTCCGTAGTGTATGAGTGTGTATAGATGTTTCCCAGTGATGGGTTGCAGCTGGAAGGGCATGCGTTGTTTCAACAACATCTGATGTTTATCCTAGTTCCTTTTGTATTTGTTTACTGTATGGTGAGATATGTATGGTAAGTTATTTTTAAAAAAGAAAACAAAAAGCAAAAAAAAAAACGTCCATGGAAATCCTACCATGCAGTAATAATAATAAAAAACAAAAGTAATAATAAAATACGAAAAATTATATTGGTACTGAATCATGTTTTCCACCACTGTATTTTTATTTGTGATAAAAATGTATGCATATTGGGGACTTCTTGCAAAAACATAAAAAAGGAAGCCAACTTCCCTTTCAGTGTAATGCGGCAATCAGAGGATATGTCACTCTTGTTGATTACTGTATTACTGGAACAAAAAGTTTGTGTTAACGTTAACATTTGTTTACTGTATGGTGAGATGTTTATTATCTTACTGTATTGTATATTGTTTTATTTTATTTTGTTTTGTTATAAAATACAAAACAATACAAATAAAACAAAGCCTCACCATACGGTAAACAAAATAAAATAAAACATCAAAATGTTTTCTAAACCATGTTTTTTTTAAGCAGCACAACTATTTTAGAAGTTTCTAAACACATTATTTTAGTTTTTACTGTATTTGAGATATAAAAATGCATAGCAGACTTCTTTCAAAAACATTTTGAAAAACTGACACCAACTTTCCCCTTAGCATGTGAGGATACAATGTCACTTATAATAATGAGTGAAATTAGATAAGGAGAAATGACTGGATTTAAGCTTTATCAATAGTCTTCTTTAGAATTTCCTCTTATTTTGTTTACTCTACGGTGAGACAATGACATGCAGTACAAACAATTGTTTTTCCACCCTGTTGATTTCATCTGACACCTTCTCTCAGGAGGGAAAAAGGCAATATTCCAGTATTTTGGAGGGTGGCGTTGGGTGTCTCAGTTGTACGATTGTGCATGAAATCACTGTAATTATTGCAAGTGGTATGTAAAGCTCAGCTGATATTGTATATGCATTATGAATTTGTGGTTTTGACAAACTAAGTGCAATGAAGCTTTAAACCAAATTACAAAGTACATCATAGAGCCCTTTTTCTTTAAATTACAGTTTTTGGCTCAGAAAGACTACTATTAAACTGCCATATAAAGGTTGCAAAGTGCAGAGTGCTGCTTTGAAGTGAATTAGATACTTGTGTATTTTCTAATTATTATTGCCTTCAGAATGCGCCACGCAACGCATAAGCTTTATTATTGCAGTACACATAAACCTTAAAGCCACAAAGTTAAATATGGCTCAGGAACGCGACTGGTTACAAATGAGGTGTGAGTGTAATTCCTTGGGCTCTTAAAAAGTTAATGGGGATTGTGCTCTTTAATTGCCTTCTGTGCACACCGTACAGAAATCTGACGGCAAAGCGAGAGTTGAGCTAATTACGTCCATAACACGTTTGTTTTTCATTCAGGTTTTCTACCTTAATGTTTCATAGAAAGGTTGCTTACTTCTGCGTCTGGAATACCAAAATCAAACCAAATTTCTGTATGATTAGGTATATGAACAGGGCCTAAAATTAACACTTACCAAACATCAAAAGTTAAAAAGTAAATGACACCAGTGTTTTCAGAGCAGCTTGGTTTCCAGTATGTGATCCACATAAACCTTATTTCTTCAAGTGCTTGTTGCTTGTAATGTGCATCTAAAATGTAATTATGTTTTCCCATCTGTCACCAACAATAATAATAATAATTATTATTATTAATAATAATAATAATAATAATAACAACAATAATATTAATAATAATAATAATCATCATATCATTATTATTATTATTATTATTATTATTATTATTATTAATAATAATAATAATAATAATAAATATTTATTAGCTAATTATAGTAAATAAATAAATAAAATAAATGAATACATTTATTTATATTGCCTATAAATATATATTTATAAAATAGAATTTGTTTACTAATTATATAATAATAAGAATAATAATAATAAATACCCTATTTATTTGCTAATTAGAATAAATAAATAAATAAATAAATAAATAAATAACATATTTATAATAGCTATAAATATATATTTATAAAATAGAATTTGTTTACTGATTATATATTATTATTATTATTATTATTACTATTATTATTATATAATTAGTAATAATAATAATAATAATAAATACCAAATTTATTTGCTAATTCTAATAAATAAATAAATATTTATATTAGCTTTAAATATATTTTATAAAATATAATAATAATAATAACAACAACAATAATAAATATATATTTGTAAAATAGAATTTGTTTACTAATTATATATTATTATTATTACTATTATGATTAATATATAATTAGTCATAATAATAATAATAATAATAAATACCACATTTATTAGCTAATTCTAATACATAAATAAATATTTATATTAGCTTTAAATATATTTTATAAAATATAATAATAATAACAACAATAATATTAATAATAATAATATACTCTCTATTCATTGTTATTATATGTCACACATACAGTATAGATCAACATTCACAGATCTCTAAAGCAAGTTAAACAGCATATAGTAAGCAGACAGTTATTTTTTGACTCATTTGTTTTGTTTTAGATTCATTAGTTACAGTACAGAATCTAATAACCAGGAAGTATTTATGGATATATATTACTGATATTGGAGGCCACCAGATCAATAACTCTTAACTTGCGACATGCCTGAGCGATTTCCTCCAAAGCCTATATAAGCAGCATTAGCACATCTCAGTGCCCTGTTTCCAGTTCATTAAATATGCTGAAACGCTTTCAGCACTGGGCCAAATCCCTGTCTTTCTTGATCCAAATGGAGCTGATGAGCTTTGATTGAAACTTGGATAATTCCTGCGAGATGCGCATTTATTTTTGGCGTATAAAATCATTACTTTTTATGAGGCCCTTTCCACAATTACATGCTCTCCGTGTTAATATAACTTTCAAACAGAATTACTTCTTTATGCACTCAGATGCTTGTAGTCCATTAATTTAGTTTTATTGCCACTAAATTAGTTTCACTTACACCCCTCAGGCAGCAAAATGTAATGTTCATAAATATCATTTACGCCCCTAAACATTTGCACTACAAATATTCGGCTCACACAAATGTCAATTACCTGCCGGGGCACTCTATTTCATATATTGTAAAATGCATGCACGTTAGACCAATTCAAGTTAGTGATGGGAGTTATTTTCGTTAGAACTGACCCAACACTGCTAGGGCACCTTGTGCTAGATGAGATCAAATTACATAGAAAAAGATTTTTTTTTTCTTCTGATTTTTTTTTTGTGTTAGAGTGTCACCTTCACCTAAAAAAATGTTCCTACGCTACTGCACTTTCATATTACATTTTAGTGCAACCATTAGGTTTATATGGGAGCACATATTCCTTTTGGATTGGCTGGGCTTCAGGAAGGCGATGGTGTCACTTTGGGAGTTTTTCTTGATTGTGCTTGTGTGATCAACTATGAAGAGCACCGAATGAGCTTGCAAAAATTGCTCTTCTGGGGAACATTGAGTTTTCAATAGGACGAGTAAAAACAAACAGTATAAACAGTTCACGGATTGTAGATTTTTGTGGCATAGATGTGATAAAAACCATATAATCAGGGTTTGACATTGACATTTTTTTGCTCACCAGCAACTTGGTTAGTGGTTTTCCAAAGTTGTGTATAAGTAAATAATAAATAAATAACAATAAGTAAATAAATATAATAAATGATAAAAATAAATAAGTACAGGTGCATATTGGTACAGGTATAATTTTGTACCTTTAAAGTTGCCATGAAACAGAAGTTAGGATTGTCCTTTTTCCCATATTGTGACGTACATCTGTTTGAAACAGTCCTAAAATGAGAAAAAAAATGAATGGCGGAGCACGATTTTGTCCTTTGGGAACCGATAAGATTGTTGGACAATGAGTGTTGCTTTGAAAATTGACGAATGGGTGAAGGCAGAGAAGAAGAGAGATTATGGTATTTCATGCACAGATACATTGTATATAATGTGTGTATATATATATATAATAATTATTAATTGGGGGGGAACTTAATTGTTTTATGTTTAATCCACTTAAATTTGTAAAAACAATGATGTTAACTTAATTTGTGTTGGGACAACATGAAGCAGTTGTATGGAACCCAGCATATTTTACATTGAGGTACACATTTGTACTTTCTAGCCATTAATAATATACATTTTAGGTACAAATGTGGAAAGGTACCACCCCGCTGACAGGTTTTGTACCTGCATTTCTGAGAGTGTATGTGTGTTTGAATCTTAATTTCTGACAGTGATCGTTGTTCTATCGTAAGGGCAGCTTTTCTTACATGGTAATTGTGAATTTTACACCAGTTTGCTTTAGAAATGATGTAGCAAGTCTGACCCTTTGTTCTGACCCCTTTTTAAATGTGCTCATGTAACCAGCTCTAATAAAACTTAATAATAGTGGCATTAGTAAGAGTTGCAAATAACAACTATAAAGCACCCAAAGAAGAAGACTTTGAAAGTGCAGTTCACTGCAAATTAAATGTCATTCCGAACTAGTATGACTTTTTATCATGGGACACAAAAGGTAAAATCAAAGAATGTCAGAATGTCTTTGCATTTTTATATAAAGTAAATGAGAACGTAACGGTTACTAAAGTAACCCTCGTTCCCCGAGGGGGGGAACGGAAATGCTATGTGGAAACTTTCACTATGGGGATTTCGTCAGAAAGCCAATCATTCTGAAGAGTAATTAAACGGGCCAATGAAATGCCAATGAGTTGCCGGTGTCAGCGTGCACAGCTGGCAGCAATCATAATCAGCTTGTGAATAAGAATGCCCGCTGTGCCACACAACCACACCTTTTCTAGCTGAAGAAGCCGAACTACAGCTGTCAGCTAAGGCGCAATCCCTGTGGCGAAGGAACATAGCATTTCCGTTCCCCACCTCGGGGAACGAGGGTTACTTTAGTAACCGTTACGTTCCCCAGCGGGAGGGGAACTACAATGCTATGTGGAAACTTCCACTATGGGGAAATCTATGGAAAACGCCACAGTGATTGAACCTTACCACGTCGCTGGTGAGAGGTTTGCCAGGCTCCGGCGTGAGCGCACCATCATCACCAGAGACGCAGCCCACCAACGTGTCCCCTGGCCCTAACTTACCTTACTTACCTGTGAAGCACTTAAAGGCTTATTTATATTTTTTGGGGAGTCGTAAAAAATACACCTAGTTAAGATTCTAGGAATTTTAAATTACGACAGTACGTTGGGAAGCGTGCAGTCCCGATAGGGAGGACGCTGCGGAGGCCACCTGCTGCCCAATGGGGAGACCTGGTGGCAGGAAGACATATGGACTAAGCCTGAAAAGGGGGAGAACACATATGAAGGATGGTTAGCGGGGAGGGAAGACACGGGCCCGCCTAAGAGGAGGAACTACACCGTGGCTAAATGAAGCATATGGGATCGCCAGCGGGGATCGCGCATAGCAGGCACCTATACCCAGAACGCAGGTTGACCAAGTGGGCATGCCAACTACGTAATGGGCCAGGCACCTGACTCCTCCGCTGAGTCAGATGCTGGGGGCCTCGGAGGAACTCTGCAGGGTTCGCCAAATGGGGAACTCAACTGAACAGAGTGAATAAGCGCACGAATCTCTGTGTTAGAGAGAAAGGCGCAGCAAGCGTGTTTCAACACCGTACTGAATTTCCTCATTCACTGGCGTATCCAGCACACGTGAGGAAAATCAGCCCACTTAAAGATTATAGAATCTTTACGAATGTATTAGGTGTCGCCCAGCCCGCAGCTCTACAGATGTCTGTTAGAGAGACGCCGCGTGCTTACGCTCAAGAGAAGGCGATACTCTTAATCGAGTGCGCTCTCATTCCCGGTGTAAGCGGCTCACCCTGGCATAGAAAAGCGAGGGAGATGGCATCCACTATCCAGTGGGCCAACCTCAGAAGGCACTTCCCGTCTGCCGATCATAACAGAAAAGGAGCTGCTTAGAGTCGTAAGCTCTAATGCGGTCACAAGCGCCGAGCGCGAACAGGACACAGCAAAGAAAGGGGCTGGGTCTGCCTCCTCCGTGGGCAGCGCTTGCAGGTTCACTACATAGTCTAAAGAAGCGCTGTAGGAACCTTGGGCACCTAGGTGGGCCGGGATCTCAGGAAAACGTGAGAGTGGGCCGGCCCGAATTGCTGGCACACTTCGCTGACCGAAAAATGCCTCCAGATACCCGACCCTCTTGACCGATGCCAACGCAACCAGCAGAGCTGTCTACCTGGACAGAAAACTTAAAGATACTGAGTCGAGTGGATCGAGCAGACCTCTCCTAAGAGAGATCTCCAAGTGGGTATGAGAGGGGGACAGGATTGATTTAATTAACCAGCGTCTCGCGCCTCTGGGAACTGGATGATGAGGCGATGCTTTCCCAGCGCGCCGCCATCCCCGCGTCCTCAGAGCGGGGATGATCGTAACGCCAACCCCTCAGTTCGAAGGGGACAGCCTTAGCTCAGCCAGCTGAAGGAGGAAAGCATCACACTGATCTGGCATGTCCGGGGTCCTTCTCGGAGAGAAGTACACCACACAGCGAATAGACTCCACTTCAGGGCGTAGGCATGCCTCGTAGAGGGTGCTCTAGCCTGAGTGACGGTGTTAACCACCGAACCGGTAAGTCACCTAAGTCCTCCACGCTCCATCTATGGACCTTACACGTGATTCCAGAGATCTGGGCGCGGGTGCCAGATGGTGCCTGTTCCAAAGAAGAAGGAGCTTCTTCAAAGGGATATGCCAGGGAGGGGCCGTCACGAGGAGAGAGCTGAAATACAGATCAGATTGAGCCAGAGGCGCAATAACAGACCTGGTCCTCGTCCTCCCTGACGTAACACAGTATCTGCGAGTAGGCTCACTGGAGAGAAATGCGTATTTACGCACGCCCAGGGGCCAGCTGTGTTAGCCAGCGCGCAGAGCGCACCTATAACAGCTGGACAGCCGGGGGTGGAGTCTCAGTTTTCCCGGGCGTGAACTGCCGTGAGAGCGCATCGGCTGCACGGTTGAGTTCGCCGGGGGAAAAAAATGGCACGCAGCGATTCCGCCGCGAAAGACTCCGGAGGAGCAGACGGCGAGCGAGCTGAGACATACGGCGAGAGCGGATACCCCCTGTGTGGTTGATATACGCCATCGTCGCCGTGCTGTCCGTCCTGACCAGCACGTGTTTCCCCTCTAGCACCGGTAAAAACAGTGCAGCGCGAGATACACTGCCAACAGCTCCAGGCAATTAATATGCCAATGCAACCGGGTTCCTTCCACGGACCCGCAGCTGCATGCCCGCAACACACGGCCCCCCAGCGCGTATTGGAAGCATTCGTCGAAACGACGACATGCCTGGACACTTGTTCTAGAGGCACACAGTCACCCGGTGCGTGCCCGCGTGCCATGCGTGTCTAGGGACCTGATCGGGAAGCCAATGCTGAAGCGGTCTCATATGGAACAGCCCGAGCGGCGTGAAGCGGCCACGGATGCCATATGCCCCAGGAGCCTCTGAAATGATATCAGTGGGACCACAGTTTTCCTGTCGAACGCTCTCAGACAGGTCAGCATCAGCCCAGCGCGCTCTCGAGGGAGGCGCGTCGTCATGGTGATCAAGTCCAGCTCCAACCCGAGAAAAAAGATGCTCTGCACGGGGGCGAGCCTACTCCTTTCTCGGTTGACCCGAAACCCCAACAGGTCGAGGTGCCGGAGCACCCAGTCCCTGTACATAATCAATTGATCCCGCGAGTGAGCTAAAAAGCCAGTCATCGAGATAATGGAGTATGCAGATGCCCGCGAGCCGAAGGGGCATTAGGGCATCCTCCGCGAGCTTCGTGAAAACCCGCGGAGACAGGGAGAGCCAGAAAGGTAGGGTTTTGTACTATCATGCTCGACCCTCGCACGCAAACCGCAGCCGGTGGCGTGGGAAAATGGAGAAATGAATGTACGTGTCCTTCAGGTCTATCGCTGCAGACCAATCCTGAGGACGGACGCACCGGGGGATGTGCTTCTGCATGAGCATTCTGAGCGGCTGCTTGTAAGGCAGCGGGTCAAAATGCGCAGAACTAGGATTGGTCATAACCCACTGCTCTTTTAGGGTACGATGAAGTACAGACTAAAATGCCCACACCTCATCTCGGCTGGAGGGACCGGCTTGATTGCATCCTTCGCCAGGAGGACAGCAATCTCCTCGCACAAGAGAGGGGCGGACACAGGGCTGACACCTGGTGTAATACACGCCCGTGAACTTGGGGGACCGTTTAGCGAACTGAATCGCATAGCCGAGTCTGATTGTCCGAATGAGCCATCGCGACGGGCTGGGCAGCGCTAACCAGGCTGGCAGAGCCCACGCGAGTGACATCATCGGTGCAATCACTGACGCACCAGCGGTGGGGCAGCACGGGATGGGAGAGCTCACCCCGGGAGGCATGCGTCCCAAGGAAGAGCGGAAGTTAAGAGGTTTAATCTTAACTTCGTCCCAAGAGCCCGCAGGGCGGCTAGGAGTGCGATAGAAAGGAGCCCGTCCTCTGGCACTCACAGAGCCTGTGGCGAAGAGCACCGATCCTGCGAGCTGGAAGGCATAGCGTCCCATACTGGCAGTGTTCGGGCTATCACACCCGGAGAGAGGAAAAAATTGCTCTTAAAAAATTTAGTAGCCATACGGCCTTTTTGTTAATGATATGGGTGTCCCTGGCCCTCCGCCAGGGAAAAAGCAAACATCCTTTTCTCCGAGTGGCCCGTCTCAGGGACGCTTCGCGGTCCGTACTGGACTTAGCGGCGCCCTGAGGCGGGGGGCGGTCATCGTCTGTGAGGTGCTCAACGCTGCCGCTTAACCAGTTGAACGGACAGGGCGGCGGAGCAGATTTTGGAGCCACAGACGAGCGCCCTCGGCGAGAAGCAGCCAAAGTGGACGAATCGACGGGGAGAGCGGTTTTTGAGCCCGCCGATCGCACTTGACTACTCTTTCACCGAAGTGAATTCCTGGGTGAACTCACCCCGGTGTCGCCGAACAGGCCAGCCTGGGATATGGGTGTGTTAAGAAAGCGAACTTTGTCAACGACACGCATATCTGCCAGGTTTAGCCAGAGGTGGCGTTCCTGGACCACTAGTGTGGTTATCGTCCTTCCCAGGGCACTCGCAGCCGACCTGGTGTTTTTAGAGCAAAGTCGGTTGCAGTGCGTAGTGCATTAAGCCTGGGTCGGAACCTTCCTCGTGCCGCTGGGCCAGCGCTTGCACTAGCCATAGCAAGCAAAACGGAAGCAGCCTGGCCCGCAGCAGTGTAGGCTCTGGCCCTGAGGGACACAGACAACCTACACGCTTTGGACGGGAGCCGAGGCTAACCACGCCAGGAAGGGGCACCACGCGGGCAAGATTGACCGCGCTAGCACACTCGACCTGGGGTTTTGCCTCATTCCCCCTGGCTGCTCCGTCATCGAGGAAAGTGAGGGCGGAGCGCACGCAGACCGGGCAGAAAAAGGTGCCCTCAGCGCTGCGTGAACTTACTGTGCACCTCCGGGAAGAAGGGGACGGGAGGCTTAGAGGATTTCCCCTTCTTATCCTCCACGTAACACCCGTCTAATCGGTCCGGCGGCGAAGCTGGGGGACAAGCCATCTCCAGCCTCGTCGCCGAAGCAGCCCGGGTTAGCACGGCCATCATATCAGATGCCATATCCGGAGCCTCGCTTACCACCCCTGAGGGAGGAAGCGGGTCCGAATTGTCATCGGAAAATGACAGCCCACCCTCCGATGCAGTGATGGACATCTGGTCCTCGGTGTCATCGAGTGAGAGGGCGACCCTCCCGAAGGATGGTGCGCTTCTCTCACTCGAAGCTTGGATGGAGCGCGCTGAGGAATGGGAGGTCCACAAGCCCGAGGGCGGCGGATTGACCCCCACTGTGACCCTCAGATCTGCCCGAGTGCCAACCGCTACTTGCGGGGGACAACAGGGGTGGTTCGGCCTTTTGCAAGAGCGAACCGCGATCTTAGCTGCGCAACAGACATGCCATCACAGTGATGGCATGCGCTGCCCGCGAGCACCGTCATTAACATGCTGGTCCCCCAGACATGCAATACAGTGCTCGTGCCCATCATCCGTGGACAGGAAACCACCGCATCCAGAAACACACGGTCGGAGCGACGTCTTTAAAAAGACGCACTGCCCGACCGTGTTGCTCTTTTAGGAAATTTGCTTAAATTTATACGCACCGCTCTTGAAGTACCGGTCCAGCAAAACGCCCAGGGACAGGAGAAACCCAGCTCGACCACCGCTGCTCGCGTTGTTGCTCGCGCTGGAACCGGGAGAAATCAGCCTCTCAGAAGACGGCAGCTTTCTCTCACTCTCTCTCTCTCGAACAAAGTCGGAGGATGACAGCAAAACGTCTCTTTCAGACTGCACATGAGGCTTCTGAAAGCGAAAAGGTGTGGTTGTGTGGCACAGCGGGCATTCTTATTCACAAGCTGATTATGATTGCTGCCAGCTGTGCACGCTGACACCGCCAACTCATTGGCATTTCATTGGCCCGTTTAATTACTCTTCAGAATGATTGGCTTTCTGACGAAATCCCCATAATGGAAGTTTCCACATAGCATTGTAGTTCCCCTCCCGCTGGGGAACTAGAACTGTCAAACTCCAAAATGGCAAAAAAGCTCCATAAAAGTATCATAAATCGACCCATGACTCATGCACTTTAAAGTAGAACTTTGTGTAAGGAACAAACCAAAAATTTAGTCGTCATTCACAGATAATCTTCCACCCCGGTGGGCTGTTCACTACTGTAATCGGATCATTGAGCTTTAGTTCCCATTCACTGTAATTGCACCAGAGCATTATTCAGACTTTCTTCTATTGTGTTATATAGTTCATACAAGTTTTTAACGACACAAGGTGATTTAATGGTGACAGAATTGTCATCTGTGGGTGAACTAAGGACCAATTAAATGACAGATTTGGGAGCCATTGCTTTTATGAACGTCATACCAAGCAATCAAGAATGCCATTGATCGGATTCCCATTGAAATTAATTAAAGCCATAGAGAAGTAAAACACACACATCACACATCTTTTTAATGAGAGACAATCTTTGCTGTACACTTGAGTATTGATGCTGGAAACAGCAGTTATGAAGGAAAAATCCAGTGATTTCCTGGAAGTCAAACACTTGTTAGGCTACAATGTGCCAAATATTGTGGGTTATACATGAGACTGATTCCTGTAAGACCCCAGTGACAGACGAGTCTTCACATTGATCCTGAAGGGCCAGCCTGTACACCAGCCGGTGACCTCTCCCACCTGCAGCTTCTCCACGATGGACGTCCAACGTTCTTCAGCCTCCGGCGCCTAGACTGCAGCTCTGCACAAGACGTTTGGCCATAGGAGAAATGGTCGTGGTCAACTGAGCCTGGTTTCTCTCGAGGTTTTTTTTACTTCACTTTCGCCAATTGGTGAAGTTTGTTCCTCGCCGCTGTCGCCACTGGCTTGCATGGTTCAGGACTTGTGGAGCTGTGCATCGATGGATTTGCTCTTCAGTGTTTGGACTCTCAGCAGTGAAAATTAAACCACACTGAACTGAACTAAACTAAACTGAACTTAAACTCTAAAAACTGGACTGACACTGTTTCAATTGACTATAATCTTCTATGTTAAGCTGCTTTGACACAATCTACATTGTAAAAGCGCTATAGAAATAAAGATGAATTGAATTGAATTGAATTAAATATATATACTCAGTAGACCTGTTCGACTCTTTGTTAGTTCAAATATCTAATGAGTCAATCACATGGCAGCAATTCAATGCATTTATGCAAGTATATGAGGTCAAGACAATCTGCTAAAGTTTAAGCCGAGCATCCAAATAATGAAGGAATGTGAATTAAGTTTATATTCACACCTATCTTTGGTCTACTTCAAAATAAACTCTGGTACAGTTTGTTTAAAGGGCTCCTTTTTTGTCCCTTATTACAAGATGTAAAATAAGTATTTTGTGTCTCCAGAATGTGTCTGTGAATTTTCAGCTCAAACTACCCATCAGATCATTTATTATATCCTGCTGAATTGTAGAATTTTAGCTGTTTTGCACCTGTGCCTTTAAAATGCCTGTGCCAGAAAGTTTCCAAATGGTTATATGACGTAGTTGCTGCTGAGTTTATTCAGCCTTTCTGCAATGATGAATGAGCCACACAATTCTGTAACAAAGAATAATAAACATGATTTAACGTCCACAAACTGGGATTCCTGTTGTGTGATTGAAGCATCCTTGTTTATATTTCTGTACTGACATGTACTGAATTCCAGCAGTTATGAATTACATAGCAATATTACTGTCTTTTCTTTATTAGAAATACTGTCTGTTTTAAAAATGTGGTGCAAATCCAGGTGCAGCTGGATCACAAACAGTAAGAACCGATATTTTAATCACAGTTTCTTTGCAAATCCTGTCCTGTGGACATGATAATACGCACCTGTCAGTCAACATTTGTGGGCGGGGATAACCACACTGCTACAGCTACAGCCTCATATTTATGGATATATAACGTGGGTCTGCACCATAGACTGTGTTGTCCTGGGTATTACTTTTTTTTTTTTTTTTCTTTTGTAGCCTGAATTAGCTAACATGCTTGGTTAGTTCATTCTTCTGATTTTTTTTTTTTTTTTTTTTTTAACGTTTAGTTTTTTTTGTTTGTATCAGGTAGGGGATTGTTCTTTCCCCTTTTGTTTTTCACATTTTGTCATTTATTTAATTCAGAGAGGAAAGCAGTCGCTCAGAAGACTCCCCTGTTATATTTTTTCATGGGAGTATAGGTACGATCAGTTGTAGTCAGGGGTTGTTTTGTTCCTTAGCTGCCCTACCGGTTTAATGACTACATTTACATGGACATCAGTAATCGATTTATTTGCCTTAGTCTAAATAAGACAATAATATGATTAAGGTGTTTAGATGAGTTGCTTTTTGAATGTTCCTTTCATGATCCTGTTTTACATATTATAGCACATAATCCGATTAACGTCATTGCGTCACCACGCTATCCACATTTCCTCTGGTGTTTCTTGTAATTTCGGGTGTTTCATTTTGAATTTGTCGACTTTAACTGCAGTTTGGCACTTTCACTTTCATTCAGGAACATTTCATGCATGCCCCCGTGACAAACAAGGTATTGGATGCAAGTATGAACTGCTGGAAGAGTTTTAATGGAATTTGATGCCGCACGCTGTATGGGGGGAATAAAAACTCTGCATTTTGTGATGGAGGTGTCTGTTTTCCTTCACTGACTCGGTAGGTGTGTGTATCGATTATGCTGTCGCAAAATGCGGAGAAAATTCCAAACGACGGTAATAGTTTAATTAAGGTGTTTACATGTCTGCACTGCACTTCAATAATGTGACTAAAATCGGCATACTCCACATGTCTTAATTCGATTTCTGTTTAGTTCGATTATGATCTTAATCAGCTTAACTTAATAAAAAATCGCTGTTAACGTGGTAGACTCTAGATCAGAGTATTGTCTTAATCGTATTAAAGTCGGATTATTGGTGTCCATGTAAACATACTCACTATCACGTATTTAGTTTGATAACTAGTTTTCCTTTTTGTTTATTGTGTTTGTGCTATCATGATTTACACATTTGACTAAAAACAACTGTCAAACTGTCTATACGGATGCCTTTTTGTGACTTAAATGAGCCAATTTTGGGTTTTGGACCGTTTCAAAATAAAAGTAATAGGCTTTGCAGTGTTTCACTGTTCTCCGTTTGTCTGAGGTAATTAGTATACCCTAATAACAGAAATGTGTATAATACATATTTCATGACTACATTGCTCTTTATTTGTGCATGTCTACGTTTGATATAAAGAACTTGTGTGAGCAACAGACTTTATATGTGAACGGTCCCTCAGAGCAACAGCAAGAGATAATCAGGGGCAGTTCTACTGGGTGTTTTTCCACACATAACCATCTTTAAGATTTACAGAGAATGTTCAGAATAAAAGAAAATATCCAGTAAGCTGAGGTTTCTATGGGTGAAAATATCTTGTTGATTCCAGAGGTCAGAGGAGAATGGGCAGTGCGGTTGCTGACCTTGTCTATTCCTTTATGCCCACATAGCTACTTCCTGCAGAATAATGAGCAATGTCACAAAGCTCAGATCATCTCAAAGTGGCTTCTTGAACATGACAATCAGTTGACTATACTCTAATAGCCTCAACAGTCACCAGATCTAAACCCAACCCTTTGAGATGTGCTGAAACAGAAACAAATTTGCTCTCATGTCTGTATGGACCAAAATATAGAATCTTATTGAATATATTTAACCCTTGTGTTCTGTTGGTGATGTTTTCATCCACTCTTGGTTGATTTTGAGGCTTAATTTGACCTCAACTTTCTCTGTGTTTCAGCAAATGGAATGATTTTTGGTGACAAATCTTATTTTGAATCATATTTTGGGAAAATGCTTTGTAATTTTTCAGAAACTTTTGGGGAAAATTTGCCCCATTGACTTCTATTATAACAACATTTTTTAAATGTGTAAGAGAGACCTTTGCATACTTACCTTGATATGTTTGAGAAAATCAAAATAAGCCCTTCAGCTCTCAGAACATAGTAAGTGTATTTATGCAAGCACACTATAATTAGCTGTTTTACTCCCTAGAGCTCCACATAAAAGCCAGACACTTTTTTGCACAGGCCTTTCTAAAGGGTTAATGGTGGCAACTGATGATCAACAGTAAAAATTACAAATTGTACCACTTCCCAACAGGGAAAACCACTAACAATCAAGAATGCATGATTATAAGGTGCAAAGGCTTTGCAATCCAAAAATGGCATTATAATGGAAGTTAATGGGGCAAAAACAGCCACTAACATAGCAAAAGGGTAGTCAGTTTGAACAATACACAAGGGTTAAGATAAAAGAAGGTCCAAAGGCCCAACCTAGTAAAATCAATAATATAAAATAAATAATAATAATAATAATAAAAAAATAAAATAAATAAATAATAATAATAATCAATAAATTGAAAGTGCATATTTCAGATTGCAGACTTTCAAATTGGTAGTGGGAAATTTAAGGTAGCATGTCTGTTATCTCCTAGCTGTCATGCATTTGTTTTCTTTTTTTATACTGCTCAGTATAAAGTATTTTGGCTACTCAGTATTTGGCTGTGCAGGAATATCATTGTGGAACCGGCTATGCAGAAAACATAGTCTTTTCAATGGGTCTGATGTGCAGTATGTGCCATTTGTTGGTCACCAATATTTAGTCATCATATCTGAAAACTTTGTCCCTGGTAATTGCTTCACATAATGCCTCATTAGTCTGCCCCTTCTGCCGCCCCTTTAAATGGATGTTTTTGCTGGGCCCTTTCTTCAGACATATTACAGATGACCAATCAATAACTCATTTAACTTTTGCTTATCTGTTAGAGCGAAAAAGTTGCTTGACTTTTCTCTTTTGTGGCAGTTTCACTATTTGTTCCCTAATGATGTAGCTTACTTTATCTCAAGGTTATCCTGAAGAATGTTGAGGAACTAGTCATCAGTTGTTTATGCCAAAAAAAAATAAAAGTGGATACCGCTCTTACATAGGTTTTGCTTCTAATGTTTTTTTTTCTCACATGCAAGTTGTCAAAGCTTTTCTCGTAGATGAATTGGTTCTCTCAAGGAGTCATTGCTCAGAGACTTGCCTGGCACCTTTTTAATGATGAGATGTCGTGAACATAAGAGTATGCGTTAACTGTAATTTAATATAGGTTAATATGCTAATATAAGTTAATCATAATTTGATAGAATGGAATCAAGTTGTAATCACAGGAATACAGAAATTACAGTATATTTACAATCTGAATATTTTATAGACAGTATGTAGGTTTAAAATGAATATAATTATAAAAAGAATCTCCATTTCTTAAGATGAATCTTAAATTAAACAAATTCAGATGAATGTTTATATAATTTCACTAAAATTTAAAACAACAAATATGTTAACTATAATTTAATGTACATTAATATGCTAATATAAATTAAATATAATGTGATAGAAGAGAATATAGAAATTACAGTATATTTACAATATGAATACATTATAGACTGTATGTAGTTTTAAAATGAATGTAATTCTAAAAACAAAATTCTTAAGATGAGTGTTAAATGAAACATAAATTCAGATGTATGTTTTTATATCATTTTACTATAATTTAAAACAGCAAATAGAGCCTCTAAAGAAAATGTTATGAGTTGTGTGCAATTCAAGCAGTTTGAGATATTTACAGACGGCACATAAAAATGACCTTTATTTAGAGTAATAACAAATTCATGTTCTATACATTGTATGGACATTACCTTTGTAACTTCTCACAAATAATAGATTTTATAAAAATAAATGTACATGAAACGGCATATATTAAGTACCTTGCTTATGATGTGTTTTTTTTTTTTTAAACAGATTTCCTCCTACATTCATATTTCAACAAATACCGTAAAAATAGTTTTAAGCATCAACTTCTATTGTTGATTAGGATACTGATATTTTTGAAAGTTACAGTGTTGACAGACAGCATAAAAAAGAAAGAAGGAAAAAAAATCTGCCCAGACACAGCAGGAACACCTGATTACACTAACAAGGTTTGGCTCATAATGCGTTTACGGCCTCTGTTTTTGCATACAGAGAATTAAAAGAGGTGAAAATAAAAATAAAAAATCACTTTAAAATTTAAAAGACTGTTTCTGGACAAGTCCTACTGCACGCATTGTTTATCAAGTCTGGGGGCCGACGCTAAATTCTGCAGTGTGCCATGAAACTGAAATGAGGTCATCACACTAAGAGTTATTGTAAATCGTCACCGCAGTTAAGAAAAGAAAAGGCAAAGGTTTGGCCATTCTTCTGAACTGGCCCATTACATCAGTAGTTCAAACAAATACCAGAACTGTGGCATCACCATCAACACTGTATCCCAGCGGGTGTCCGATGTGTTTTTCTGAAAGTATACCAGGTCATTTAACTACAGTTACTGAAATAGCTACAAATATACTGCTACCTCGCAGTGCCTTATTAGCTACATAGTTTGGTAGTTTCATACTCCATTGAGTTGGGCTGCTTGGCGCTGAAGGCCTGGAGAGCAGTTTGGATTCGGACCACATCAGTGGTCGAGAGTTTGAGACGGTGGCGCAATAAGCAGGCAAACAGATCCAGAGGTTGTTGACCCGGCGGAGAGAGACGGTTGACCCGGTCTCGGATCTCCAGCAGCTGGAGCAAGGCCGAGTCCTGCGAGCCCTGCGTGTACGGATAGTCCAGCTGCAGGATCAAGTCCTGGATGGCATCTGGATCAAAGTGCATACTGTATCCGAACACCTGCATACTGTTGATTTTCATGTAGCCTAGATTGCGGGATGAGTCCATGTATTCCAGTGGCTCAAAATGGACAGTGCCGTTCCCCTGAGGGGATGCCGTTTTGACGCGGCTCCTCAGGTAAATGTGGACAGTCTCAAAAAAGGTCTTCCACTTGTTTCCCAGAGTCAGGGTCCAGTTATAACAGTCAAGCGGAATGTCTAACTTGGTCCTTTCCCAGTCAGGGTAATTGTTCTGGTCAATGGGCATGATCCAGCTCTCGGAATGACTCCCTCCAAATGGGTTGATGTAGACGGACAGCACTGGTTCCAGGGTGCTGTTTTTAGTAAGGCAAATCTGCAGGGAGATCCCTAGGAGCATGTGGACGTGGCTGGACTTAAACTTGTTGCTCTTCAGCGTCAGCAGCATCCTCTTTCTCCAGCTGGGGTCGAACCAGTTGTTGAGTCTGACGTCATTGCTTATGAACATCGCATGAATGCTGATCCGGCCGTCCATCTTTTGCAGAAGGTACCGGAGTTCCAGATCTTGCAGATCTGTCTCGAAACCAATGTAGTTGTCGGTAGAATCCGGTATGGTATTCCTACACGTCCCTTGGCTCAGCATGTATCCGGGATTGCAGCTGGCACAGCGTGAGCGGTTCTCGTAGGAGCAGGAGGCGCAGTGAGGGCCATCGCCCACCGAGCATGGGATGACACCTTGGCAGGATGGGTGCTCGTAATGACAGGAGCAGGTCCGTGTTTCCTCCATGTAGGACCCGATCTGATTGTTCTCGCTGCAGTACATGATGGAAAGGATGTACCTCAGCCAGTAGCTCAGAGGCCTATGGTGAAGGAATGAACATGATAAGTTATTTTGTATTTCATCATTTGAAGTGTTCAGATGCAAAAGGCTCTAAGTGCCGTTTGACATTTTGCTCTAAAATGAGCATTTTTCTCAAGCTCCTGTGTGTAGGTTTTCGATTTTATGACAAATATAGGTTATTTTCAGTGCTCTTAAAGTGAAATAACTGAACATGAACATAATGCTTATTTTAGAAGAAAATTTCAGACGGCACTTAGAGGTTTTTGCATCTGAACTCTACATACATTGAATAAACAGAACTTAGAGGAGCTGCTGCACAGTGGACGAGATGTAGAGCACAATGCCAGTGTCACACTATTTCTTTAAAGTTCTAGCTATAGGGAAGAAGACAATTTTCCACTGTTGGGTCAGAGCTAACAAGGGGCCGGACAGGGCCAACAGCCTCAGACCATGAGCAAAGAGGGCATAGGTAAGCTGTTTTTCCACTTGTGGGCTGGTGCAACTATAAAAAACACATTTCCTTAAATCATCGTAAAACTCTGCAATTTCAGTAGCAAGGTGAAACCAAAGTAGATCATCAGTGGAATCTCACAGACTTAAAAACACAGTTATTAATGTTATGCAAGTTAACTTGATAATGTAATTTATGATGAAGAACTTCAGCATTGACAAAGGCACAGGGCAAGATTTGATTGAATATGGAACCAAATTAAATTTATGATTAAAATAATATGACTTTGTTCAGTTTCTTAGAATAGTCTCTCCCAAAGGAATAAGACGAAATATAAAAAAATGGCCCTTGGCCCTAAGAAAGCCCTGACAAGGCCTGGTCAACCTCCAAATGCAATAACATGCTTGCTTTTGCCCAATAGTGGAAACATGGCTTTTTATAGTGTATCACATCACCAACACCTCTGTTTACAATGCCATGACTCGGGTCACCATTTAAAACCCTTTATAATTTCCCTATAAATTACACTGTATTTGTCCTAAATCATTGGTAATGTTCGTATTAGCTTCAGCTGGAAGATTGTGTTTTGTGCATCTTTTGGCAAAGCATACTTTTTGTTACTTGAATGAATTCTGTATGCTTTTATATAAAAATGTATCATTATATTCATCTATGTTTTGTTCTTTTTTTAAACAACAAACTTTAAACACACATTTGGTCAAAATATTAATTTTATCATGTTTGGTGAGTAAATTGTCTGTTTTAGACAGCATTTTTGAACAAAAAATGGCATGACGTGGCATGAATTGCACTAAATAATGATTTACATGGTATAGGGATATATTAACTATTTACATATTTACATGCTACTGTATAAACAGTGCTTAACAAATGTATTAAAAGTTTGGGTTGGGGGGGGTTAATCCATAAACATTGTAAAAATACTTTGAATACTGTTAGTTTAGGACAGCTGTAGTGGTCTAATAAAACCTTGACACATTGAGCAGCACACACATTTTTTAATCCTAAAGTTTATTTTAAAAACTGTGGCAAGATACTGTACTTTTATTATTATTACTGTATTTTTTTATAATATCACACTAATCGATTCCTTCAGGGGTATAGTTTTAGGATATAGTTATTGTGTATGTGTTGAGCGTGGCTAACCATAAGCAAAGTCTTTTGCGCATCACATACCATGTAAAATGCCCCAAGCATGAAATGTATTTACTCTCAGAAAAGCTCAGACCATTTTTATCTTCATAAAAGATGACTTAACCCAAGTAGAAAATTCGTAAAAATCAATACTTAAGAATAATAACACTAGTCACTAAATTATTTCCAAATAATTTCATCCATTTTACAAGCATGAAAAATGCCATCCTGCAAAAATTTCCATAACATGCATATTCAGACACTGTAATGATTCTCTCTGCTGCCACTGGCAAATGAACTCAGTGGAGTGGATCAGCACGATCTGTCACATGGAGTCAAACTGTAAACATCAGCTAAAAACTGACTTGTTTCCCATTTTCCATTTCACTTTGTTTCCCCAACACAATAATAGAGTGATATCTCATCCAACATGATTTAAAATAGTAAGTGACATATCTACCCATGCATCGCATTTGTCAAATATTTGAATGTCATTTTCAAGACAAATTAATGGCACTGTTGAACAGTCTCGACTGAAATTATCAAATCATAATCAAACTGAAGAGAATGATGTTTGTTCATATTTTTGTTAATATAAGGTGAGACACTGCAGGCAAAAACACTATATTCACTTGTATGCATCTATCAATTTAGAGATTTGGGGTTTCCCCCCTGCCCCCCAATTTTTTTTGTTTCTCCTGCAGTGTGCCATAAATCTCCACTTATACATATAATTTGAAAATGGCATAATTTGAAAAACTCTAATATGCCAAAAATGAAAACAAAAATTTTGACCCTGACTTTATGCAGTGATTAGTTTTTTTGTGCAAGACATGTATGCAAATTTAACATTTGTTCCTCGTGTTCGCGTGAGTTTCCTCCAGGTGCTCCGGTTTCCCCCAGAGTCCAAACACATGCGGTACAGGTGAATTGAATAAACTAAATTGGTCGTAGTGTATGTGTGTGGATGAGTGTGTATGGATGTTTCCCAGTACTGGGTTGCAACTAGAAGGGCATCCGCTGTGTAAAACATATGCTGGATAAGTTGGCGGTTCATTCCGCTGTGATGACCCCTGATGAATAAAGGGACTAAGCCGAAGGAAAATGAATGAATGAATGATGCCTCATTTGCATATTTAAACATAACATTGTAGAAAACTTGTTAAACACAAAATATTTGCAAGTCTTAATGTAAAAAAATCAACTGACAACAACCCAAGTTATTTTTCACTCTACTCACCTGCAGTGTCTTGATTTTAAATAAGAAAATACTAAAAAATGATTAATTCTCCTCTGAAACTATCTTATACTGTAGATTAGCAATTCCATATTTCCAAAGCTTTCATAACATATGCTAACTTTTCCTATCATAGTGCAAAAATCTATTTCAGCGATTGCTCAGATCCTTTTTTATGCTATCCAGAGAGATAGCTGAAGATTTCAACCGGCGTGCAATTTCCACTTGCGCAGGGAAAAACAGTTTACCCTGGATTAAAACATAAGTGATGGCAACAGAATGTATAAATATTCATGGCACCAGGCTGCCTGAGAGACAGTCAGTATGCAGGTGGTTGGCAATGGAGGAAATCTCAGCAGCCTGTCAGCATATTTCACTGACGGCGAAACGGAAATTCACACCAGAGACAAAACATGCTCATGCACATTTATTCCAGCTGAAAACAATTTCTTGCAAATTTCCATATTTTTAGACTGTTTTAAAAAAATGCATCTGATGGAAGAACAACAATAGCTTAAAGAGGCATTTTTCTCCTTATAAACATTATGCCCAAAAAGGAGTATGTACTTGTCCAGCTGCAGAAGGTTAATGTAATTCATTGGTTTTTGTTTTCGGTTTTTAGCATTTTCTTTTTACACTGCAAGTGAACAAGGCAAAAAAATAACAAATAGCTATTAAGATACGTCCCCGATAGAATGATTACTTTAAGCATGGCAAACATTTCTTAAGTTACTAAAATGTCATTAAATATGCAATATTTTGCAAAATTACTTGCACAAAACTTAATTTGAAAATTGGATGAAGTCAAGTTCAAAATTATTGTTTCTCTCTTTTTTTCTTCTTTTTTGGCATATAAAGTCAAAGTCAAGTCATTACAACTTACTAAAATGTCATTAAATATGCAAATTAGGAATCATTTCATGAAATATGCAATGTTTTGCATAAAATCCTTGCACAAAAATCAGTCTGAACATTGGCTGAAGTCAGGTCCAAAATTCTTGTTTCTTTCTTCCTTGCTTTGAAAGGAAGAAACTAATGTTGTTGATGGAACAGGAAGGGAAGTCTGTGAATGAAGTGAGGTCAGTCCTGGAACCAGAACAGTCTCCGCATGTTGATGTAAACCTGAATTTAGTAAATGCAATTGACCGGCTGGTTGATAAGTGTACCCAAGGATCAGGTGATACGCTTACTTACAGAAAACTGAGAGTGTTTTCAGGTGTGCAACCTGTTCCATCTGGGGAAGAGGATTACAAATCCTGGATGGAACAAGCAGCTCAGATGATTGGGGAGTGGCAATGTGCTGAGATTGTTAAAAGACAGCGCATTGTGGAAAGTTTGAGAGGTCCTGCTGCTGACATAGTCAGGTTTTTAAAGGTGAGCACTCCGACTTCCACTGTTGCTGACTATCTTAAGGCCCTAGAGACAGCTTATGGCAGTACTGAGAGTGAGTCAGACTTGATGGTGAAATTTGGTAGCACTTATCAAGAGCCAGGTGAGAAACTTTCTGCTTTTCTGTACCGACTTGATAAGATTCTCCACCGTATTTTTTTGAAAGGTTGTGTAAAAGTGGAAGACTTGAACAAAAAGCGGATGGAGCAGATTATTAAAGGAGCTCTTACTACTGACATGGTAGCGATGAGATTACGAGTGACGTATAGCTTGCGTGACCCGCCAAATTTTTCAGATCTTCTTAAAGAGGTGAGGGAGGAAGAAAACTGGATTAAGGCCAGAGATACGACCAAAGTTGGGTGTCCACCACCACTGCTGTGCCCAAGGTAGTTGTTCCAGAAAAGGAGGTAGATGGTTTGAAACATGACATTAAAGAGTTGTCAGCTCAAGTGAGCAAACTGATGAAAGTTATTGGATTAACTTCAACCCCAGAATCCTTTTCTCAGAAAAATGTTCCTGTGATGAGTGCAGAGGTTAAGGTCAGAGATGTTGATTCACACAAAGATGTTGTTGTGCCGGTCAAACCAGGTATTTTCTGCTACAAGTGTGAGGAAGATGGACATACCAGAAGAGAATGTAAAGGAGAAGAGAACCTGAGGAAGGTTAATCAGAAGCTTATTAAACATAGTCGCATGTCGGGAAACTCCAAGGGAGTTCTGTGAAGGAACGGCACCGGACTCCAGTGAAAATACGTTCCCATTCTTTTCTTTCTGGACAAACCTATTCTTCTGATCTTCCTTCTGGATTAGTAGGTCCAACTTCTGAGGTTCCTGTGCAAATAGAAGGAGTCTATGCTAAAGCATTATTAGATAGTGGTTCACAGGTTACAATCGTGTACAGAAATTTCTACTATACTTACTTGAAGCACCTACCACTGAAGCCCGTGCAGAATCTGGAAATTTGGGGTTTGAGTTCTCATAAGTATCCTTATGACGGTTACTTGCCCATTCGCCTGGAATTTACAGAAGCTGTGGCTGGAGTACCTAAAACAATTGACACGCTTGCTTTAGTTTGCCCTGATCCCAAGCCAGAGCAACAGGTTGCTATACTAGTTGGGATTAATACTCTACCGAACGTTTTGACTGTTCATCCAGTGGTAAAGGCAGCTTATGAGACTATTCAGAACTCAAGTGGAGTAACTCCTCAGCATGATAAATCAGGAGTAGTGTGGTTCATCCAGCATAAACCAATTACCTTGAAGGCTGGAGAAGTTTGCCAAATTCATGGAAAGCCAAAGGTTTTTGGTGAAGTGTGTGAGAAACATGTACTGATTAATCAAGCAATTGACACCATTGCTCTTGAAGAGGTGTTTGTGAGGCCTGAATTACAGCCTGCTTCAATTGTTACCAATAGAATGGTTACTGTGACTTTAAAGAACATGTCCAGTAAGGAGGTAATTTTAAAGCGTGGTACTCCTATTGCACATATTTTTCCGGTAGATCTGGTACCTCAATTGACTCCCAAAAGTGATGTGTCAGTCCCGAATATGTCTCCTGATTCCTTTGATTTTGGTAATTCTCCCCTCCCTGAGGAAGCGAAACAACATTTGATTGAGAAGCTTTTGGAGAGGAACGATGTTTTTTCTGCTCACGAATGGGATGTGGGGTGTTCCAAGAGTACTGTTCATGAAATTAGATTGTCGAATTCCACTCCTTTTCGTGAAAGATCACGTCGATTAGCTCCTAAAGATTTGGAAGATGTGCGAAAGCATTTGATTGAACTTCAAAAGTGTGGCATCATCACTGAATCTAAGAGTCCGTACGCATCACCAATTGTGGTAGTACGCAAAAAAACTGGAAGTGTGAGGATGTGTGTGGACTATCGGACTTTGAATCAGAGAACAAAACCTGATCAGTATACCGTTCCGAGAATTGAGGATGCTTTGCATTGTTTATCAGGTAGCAAATGGTTTTCTGTGCTCGACCTGAGAAGTGGTTATTACCAGATTCCCATGAACAAAGCTGACCAGGAGAAAACTGCATTCATTTGTCCGTTAGGGTTTTTTGAATTTGAAAGAATGCCTCAAGGGATTTCTGGAGCACCTGCTACTTTTCAGCGGGTCATGGAACGAACAGTGGGTGATATGAATTTCCTCGAAGTGTTGGTTTACCTTGATAATTTAATCATTTTTGGCAGAACAATCGAAGAACACGAAGAACGGTTGCTCAAGGTTTTAGACAGGTTAAGAGAGGAAGGTTTAAAACTGTCCCTTGCTAAATGTCAATTCTGTCGAACTTCCGTTACTTATGTCGGTCATGTAGTGTCTCAGGAAGGAATTGCTACAGATCCATCAAAAGTGGAAGCTGTGACCACCTGGCCAAGGCCTAAAACTTTGACTGAATTAAGATCTTTCTTAGGTTTCTGTGGGTATTACCGACGCTTTGTAAAAGGTTATTCGAGATTATGTCATCCCTTGAACCAACTGCTTAAAGGGTACCCACCATATTCAAGTCCAAAAGGCAAGATGGCAATAAAATCTGCTGGGGATTACTTTAAGCTAACTGATCCGTTTGGAGAGAGGTGGGATGAAAAGTGCGAGAAAGCCTTTGAAGAGTTGAAATGTTGTTTGACTAAAGCTCCCGTTTTGGCTTTTGCTGATCCACAATTGCCGTACGTACTTCACATAGACGCTAGCCGAGACGTGTTAGGTGGCGTTTTGTACCAACAACACCTAGAGGGATTGCGCCCTGTTGCTTTTATTAGCCGCAGTCTTTCACCATCAGAAGAGAATTACCCAGCTCATAAACTGGAATTCCTTACTCTTAAATGGGCTGTAGTTGAGAAGTTGCATGATTACCTTTATGGTGTCCATTTTGAAGTGAGAACTGACAACAATCCTTTGACCTATATCTTAACATCTGCAAAATTGGATGCTACCGGCCACAGATGGTTGTCTGCTTTATCAACATATACGTTCAGTCTGAAGTACCGGCCTGGAAAGAATAACGTGGATGCTGATTCTTTGTCCAGACGTTCTCATTCTAGTGCCGCACTTGATGATGAGTGGGTGCAGATTTCAGCTTCTAGGGTTCGGGCTTTGTGTCAGACTGTCATGACATGTGAAAGTCAGGGAAGTCCAGTTGAAAGGGGGGTCCATACTTTAAAGTCTTCAGATGACAATGTGTCAGGTGCGTTAAGTAACGTTGTGTTTTTTTCTCAAAATGAGCCGAGGAATTTGGACTCTGATGAGTTAAGGGACACTCAAGGACTTGATCCGCATTTGAGAAAAGTGAGGTTAGCTGTTAGCCAGACGCAACTACCCAGTAGTGTAGATTTGGACAATTCTGAGCTGAAAGTTTGGAAAAAGGAATGGAAAAATCTAGTGGTGGAAAAGGGGGTGTTGTATAGAGTGATTTCTTTGTCAGACAATAGAGAGAAACGACAACTCGTACTCCCTACTTCTGTTCGTAATTCAGTGTTGTCATCTCTTCACGATAAGAGTGGACATTTTGGGTTCGATAAGACCTATGCTCTCATTAGAGACAGACTTTTCTGGCCAGGTATGAAGGTTGAGGTGGAAAAATACTGTAAGACTTGTGAACGTTGTATAGTACGAAAAACCTTGCCGAAAAAGACTGCTCTCATGTCACACATCCAAAGTTCCAATCCTTTAGACTTGGTATGTATTGACTTTTTGACAATTGAGCCTGACAGTCGCAACGTGTGTAATGTACTTGTGGTTACTGACCATTTTACTCGCTATGCGCAAGCATATACCACCAAAGACCAAAAAGCTTTGACTGTGGCTAAGACTTTAAGTGAGAAATTCTTTGTTCATTACGGTTTACCTAACAGAATTCATTCGGATCAAGGTAGAGATTTCGAAAGCAAATTGATAAAAGAAATGTTGAATGTGTTGGGTATAAAGAAATCTCGAACATCCCCATACCATCCTCAGGGGGATCCCCAACCAGAACGATTTAATCGAACTCTGTTGAATATGTTAGGTACCTTGAATCCAAGTCAGAAGTCTAAATGGAGTCAGTATATTCCACAGCTTGTGCATGCATACAACTCCACTAATAACGAATCGACTGGATATTCCCCATATTTTCTTATGTTTGGTAGAGAGCCCAAATTGCCTGTGGATGTCTGTTTTGGGATGTCAAACGAGGAAGGCTGTAAAGTATCTCATTCCAAATATGTTGAAAATATGAGAAAAGGTTTGACTACTGCTTACGAGTTAGCAGCTGCCTCTGCTGGCAAAGTGAACCAGAGTAACAAACGGAGATACGACAAAAAGGTTCATCCTTGCGAATTAAAACCTGGTGATAGGGTTTTAATCAGAAACCTTGGTTTGAAAGGAAAACAGAAACTTGCTGACCGTTGGAGTTCTGTCACCTATGTAGTAGGGAAGCAGTTGCAGAACTTACCCGTGTATCAGTTGGTCCCTGAAAGTGGTGAAGGTCAAAGCAAAGTTTTACACCGAAACCAAATTCTGCCTCTGAGGTTTAACGTTAGGATATATCCGGATAATGACGAACTTCAAAAGAAAAATCACAAAGTTTCAAGAAAACGTTTGAGACAGGAAAAAAAGAAAGCACATGTAACTGAACCTCCTCAAGGAGTATCACAAGATGTTTTTTCAACTGATTCAGAGTCTGAATATCGTTATGGGCCTTATTTAATTCATGACTCTATACCTAGTAAGATAAGTAGGTCTGAGGTTCAGGATTCTACTGCTGTGAGGGAAATTTTTTCTGACCCAGTTGATGATAAGGAAATTACCTCAAGTGATGGTGGTATCCATGCATTTGTTGATCAGGAAGTTGTAAGAGCTGTACCTGTGGAAAGAAATGATGCCCAGGGCAGTAATGCACAAACTAGTGTGTCAGTTGACTGTGTTCCTGAAAGTGAATCAGACACTATATCTGAAGCTCAGTTGAGAAGGTCAGAAAGAGAAAGAAAACCACCTGCCAGGTTTACTTATCCACAGTTAGGAAAACCCAGTAAAGAAACTGTAGTGATTTCCAAATTTGGAGAGGTGTATTTTCCTAACGTGAATAGTACTTGTCGAATGTGGTGGTGTAACCCACATGCCTTATGTAAGGAGTGCTCAAAGAAAGTGACAACATTGTCATGGGTTATTTCTAGGATTTAGGAAAATCTAGACCCAATGTGATTAGCATGGGGGCATGCTATTATTTAGTGAAGGGAGGGTGTAACCATCTCTATAATATGTGTAAATAAGTCAGTTGTATAATCTGTATATTAGGACAGAATTTGTTTGTATTTATTTTCAAATAATTCTTTTAAAACATTATTAATGTAAACAGTTGATCTTGTTTGTTTTTTTGTATTTTAGTGAAATTGTATTTTTGTACTAATGTGTACTAATAGTTTGAGCCAATGAGTGTGTTCCAAAATCGAATGATGGGCTACGTTGGCTAATGAGAGGAGGGCATAAGAAGAGAAAAAAAAGCGGAGAATACGACGCAGTGCGCTCTGGCCTGTTCTCTCCGGGATAATAAATAAAAACAGAATATAACCAGTTGATCATTGTTTAGCGAGGCTAGCGGGATTGCTACTGTGTTATCTGTTTGTGTTGTGGACCAAAGCTTCATGTTACACAGAAGACAGAAGTCTACATTAGGCTACGTTTGCGGTGGGACAGGAAACTTTTGAGTGACGGCTGGCGATTGAGCGTCGTTCTACTGCAACGCACTTCCAGGTGATTTTTCTGTGGTCGGATATTTCGATCATCTTCAGCTGCTGATATAAACGGAAAGCGTCATCAAGGCATGGATGGTTTCTGCCGCGGGGACCTTTTCGATGATCGCTGCCATAAGGATTCGTGAGTAATGTGACTGCCATTTCTCGTGAAACAATTGCTTTACATGTGCACCAACGATACTGGGCCCCAACGAATAACACACACACACATAAGAGTGACATATATACTTTTTGAGTTGTAAAACTGCGACTGTTTGAAACTATTTGTTTGAACTACCATTGAATCGGTTCATTCGAAGCGGTCTGAATCGTTTAACAGAACCGAATGACCATTTGAGTCAGCGAAATGTATTTTATGTGATTGTTGGAAGACCTTTGGTTTTATTGTTTTGGTTTTTTTTGGTAAATCCCTATTTTGCACGCAAGTTGTCTAGAGAAAAGTGTGCTAATTGTCAAGTAAAACCTGTAAAGGGCTGTTATTTTATTGTGAGGTTTAAAACCATAGCTCGCCTTCTGGAGAAGAGAGAATATTTAATTTAATTTAGGTAACTGTTTTAATTATTTCCACACTACTGTTTCTTTTCTATTGCTATTATTTTTGTTGTTGTCCATAAACCATTGTGTTTTTTTCTTCTGATATTATTTATTTAAATCCCATAGCTTTTAATAAATACTTCCTATTAATGTAAAACTGATTTGTGGGTATTGTTTATACTTTCCAGTATAAGGTTACATTTTGGAGGCACCGCTTTATTTATTTGAGAATTTTAGTTTTACAGCTGTAATAGCAACCATACTTGAAAATTCAGTATATTTCTCCATCAAAGAACTGAGATACCAGGTTCCTGTGCGCTATTAAAACTTCTAAAGGTGTCAATAAAAAGGGTTACACATATAAAAAAAAAATCTAAGATTTATTAATGCAGAAAAATGTTGAGATATTGAAAATATGTATTGTAATTTACATTTTCAGAATCAAATTGATAAATTGACAAAAAAAACTATGCATTTTGGGATGTTTTCTTTACATCAGACTGATTAAATACTTTTTATAAAAAGCTTAAAAAAGTCTCAAAACTAATAGGTGCATGAAAAAAATGTGCCTCACCTTAATGCATTTGTTTTTGTTTTGTTTTTTTAAAGCCCAGATTTTCTATAAAGCTATAATACAACATGATATGCGAACAAGCATAAGGCATAACAAACATTCAACCATATACAGTATGGGAATACTTTTTATGAACAAATGTGTCAAGCTGTTGATAAATTCTGCTTGACAAAAGGAATGGAAAATGTCATTTAAAGGAAGCGTGGAAATCAAATAAATCAAGTGTGAATGATGAAATGCCAGAGAAAACAAAACAGCAAATCAGGAACTCAAAAGCAGTCTAATAAAATGTCTTCTATTTATCTGCCTGTTTTTTTTTCTTTTCTTTTCTGGCCCGAAACTTGAATCATATATTATCAAAGCAGAAGGAAGCTCTTGAAGATTGATCAAGGCAGATCGCAGAAACAGCACATGCTGTTATTGTTCTCAAGCCCTACAGTAGACTCCTCGGTCCTGAGATGATCATTTTTGGGAAGTATTAATGTATTGTACATTTGGACTTGAGATATGATGGAATTCTCAGATAGATTTGTTTTAAGCAGTGCTGTAAGATAAAGTGCATGACTTTTTTCTGAGTTTGCTTTGCTTTTTTTAATGAACAGGTATATAAGATAAAATAAATGTTGAAATGCTATTGAATTATGCATGCTTAATATCATGATTAGTCATGTAATTATTTCCAGAGGCGGCTCACATGTTGTTATTATAGGGCTTTATACTGTATGTTCAATAAAATGGTAAAATATAAAAAATCCCAAGCATCTAGTACTGTATATTGGACAAATGTTATGTCTCAAATGTTTTAATAATTAAAAAAAACAATATTATTATTATTATTATTATTACTCCATAACAGCAATATTGACTAACACAACATTTGATTTTTATAATAATAATAATAATAGTAGTAGTAGTAGTAGTAATAATAATAATAATAATAAAGATGATGATGATGATGATAATAAGAATAGTAATAATAATAATAATAATAATAATAATGTTTCTCACATGCTGCATTTTTGTTATTGAATAATAATAATAATAATAATAATAAAATGCAAGGTTTATAAGAAAGCATATTCATTCATTCATTCATTTTCTTTTCGGCTTAGTCCCTTTATTAATCTGGGGTCGCCACAGCGGGATGAACCGCCAACTTATCCAGCATATGTTTTATGCAGCGGATGCCCTTCCAGCTGCAACCCATCACTGGGAAACATTCATACACTCTCATTCACACACATACACTACGGACAATTTTAGCTTACCCAATTCACCTATACCACATGTCTTTGGACTTGTGGGGGAAACCGGAGCACCCGGAGGAAACCCACGCGAACACGGGGAGAACATGCAAACTCCACACAGAAATGCCAACTGACCCAGCCGAGGCTCGAACCAGCGACCTTCTTGCTGTGAGGCGAACGTGCTACCCACTGCTCCACCGCGTCGCCCAAGAAAGCATATTAAAATAATTAATTTCTAAACAGTTTTTAACTCTTAACTGTCCTGTAATGACAAATTATTCATGTGTATTTGATGCATGCTTGATTTTTTTTCATGAACTGTTGTTCCATTACAAATTTATAGACCAGAAATAAGCCAGAAACTCAAAAGCAGACTAATAAATGTCATTTCTATTTTGTCTGCTTTATTTTTTCTAGCTGCAAATAAAGTCTGCAATTTCATGTTTTTACAGAAACAATATTATTGCTTTTATGTATTTATTTATGTATTTATTTATGTATACATATTTTTTATAATCTTATTTTATTCTAATTTATTTATACATATTTTTATAATCTTATTTTATTCTAATTTATTTATTTATATTTGTTTGTTTGTTTTATCTTTTGTTGTATTGTGTTATTTATAAACTGCATAACAGCTGCCTTATAGTATTCTTAAACAATATCATACAAATGTTCCAATAAATATTAGATGTTTGGAAGCAAGACGCATTTCTACAGCTGACAGTCCTTTCCAAGCAATAAAGTATATCACTTTCATTGGCATGTGTATGTCACAGCATCTGCAACATCTGCACTGCCAGATCCCCCTGCTATCTTAAGTGATAATGTGAGTATAACTGAATATAGTATGTCTCTGAGAAGTCAATATGAATATTAATGAAGCAGGAACATTCAACTGTGAAGCTGATCATCGCTTTAGGCTCTGCTTTCACCTCATCTGACTTGAGTAGTTTCCACTTGACTTGCCAGTCTGCGTGGTTTGCATAATTCTCATTTTTGACCCTCTACCATCTTTGAACACTCGCTTTCAGCCCTCGGTAGTGAACTTTCTCCTTACCAAAGGCACTGCATTATCATTCCAGTGCAGAGCCCATAAATTACCTGTTTCTCGTGTCTTCCATTAAAACACAACCTGCACTTTAGCCTATAGATGAGAAGATAAAACCTATTCATCCACTAACTCTTGAAATGATTAGATGGGACAGTCTCTATCATTTCAGAGAGCCTGGGCCTTCAGCCAAGATAGTGGACTTAACACAATTATGCTTGCCACAATTGCCCTCAGATGTGGACGGAGTAGTGTGTTAAAGGCATTTCTTAATTAATTAGTTCGGAAGACATGCATTTTAAGTCGGCTGTTAGTTCATCCATTTGGAAACAGATCAAGTGTGGAGATTAAGTGCAAGATCGCAACATGCGATGTTGTCAGAAGTACTGGTGTTATAGCAGAATTGGGAGATGCTATTCTGTGATTGTCAAAATATATATATTCTGTATTTAATTTTTTTATTGTTTAGAAAAATGCTATTTGTTATTTAGAACTTTATTATTATTGTTATTATTATTATTAGTAGTAGTAGTATTAATTGTATGTATATTTTCTTTGCAGCTCTCTGGAATATTTGATTCTGATGAATCTAAAAGAATTAGAAACTAAAGAAAATTTTATTAGAAATAACAAAATTAATATCGAAGTACACAGTAGTGAGCTGAAGACATACAGTAGTCAATATTTGAAGTAGATCAAAATCTTTTTTCCTAAGTCAAGAATCGGTGTTAGGACAACTCTTTTAGGACAACTTTGATCCACTTCACTTGACCACTTGAGGTTTTTATCCACTTCAAATGTTGACTATATATAATCAAACATGAGAGAGAAGAAGAGAAAAAATAAATTAGTAATATCCCTACAAATCCCATTCATTAATGATACCTAATTATCCAATGTTAACAGACATTAGACATAATCCTCTTCAAAAAAAAAAAAAAAGTTTCATCTGTTTCATCATCTCTGAACCCTTTAGCAAGCAACGGCACACTATTTTTACCCCTCAACATCATACAATCAATTATAAATCCAGACATTTCCATTTCTAACCCATTAGGCACATGGCGTACATCTTACCTCTCCCTGGGCACAGATATTTTGGGTTGAGTCCGACACCTTTTGCTGAGTTTGAAGAGTTTGCCGACAATCCGCTGTGCTTTGCTGAGCAGCTGTTGAGTGTTGGTCTCCAAAAGCTGAAAACGCTGCTGAACGCCAGAGTCCATCTTCCAAAAGTACTGCACGGCAGATGTGTTCAGAGCATAGAAGGTTGGTAATCTCCTCACAAAATTCTGGAAGTCCTCTAGAAAGGCAGACAAGTGTTGAGAATAAATTACTGGAATGACTTTGCCTCATGTCTGGGAAAAGGAAATCAGTCATGTTTGATAAAAATGAGTCAACAGTGAAACTGGGGGGTGGAAAGGGAGCAGGTGGAACGTTATTTTCATTCCTTTGATGAAAATTGAAAATTGTCCTGTGTGATTGAACACTGATAGGCGAGGACAGCGGGGTATTTTCAATGAATTGCTAAGAAATGCTAAGCTATTTCTAAGAAAGACAGGCTGATTTTGACGAAGTACATGTGCTTCGACTCCAATAACAACAACGAGTAAAAAAAAAAAAAGAGCAAAACATTAAGTTTTAACAGGAACTAAGCAAAAGCAGAATCCTTTCGGCCACACAAATGTCTTCCAAGAGAAGAGTTAAGGTTAGGGGTTATTTCATTTCCATAAAGTTACTTATTGTCTATAGAATTTCTATTGATTAACCATCGAAATAAAGTGTAGGCAGATATTAGCCTACTGATACTCTAATGACTGCTAGTTGATTGTTGCAATGTTACTTAAAGTATTAATTTTTAAAATATTTCTCCTCCAAATTACATTTAAAAAATTATGGAAAATAAATTATATATATATATATATATATATATATAAAATGATTTTGAAAGATCACATATGGTTCAACTCCAATAATAGCAAAACATTAAGCTCTAACACGATGGCAAGTCAATAGAGCAAAAGCAGAATCCTTTCGGCCACACAAATGTCTTCCAAGATAAGGGTTAGGGTTAGGGGTTAGGAATTATTTCATTTTCATAAAGGTACTTATTGTCCATAGAACTTTTATTGATTAACCATCAAAATAGTGTGGGCAGATATTAGCCTATACTGATACTCTAATGACTTTTAACTGACTGTTTGTTGCAATGTTACTTATAGCTAGGCCCACACGGAATCTGCGCGCACAGAAATCTGCAGATTTTTAGTCCATCGAGTCTATTTATTTAGTTGTGTAAATGTGTGTAAATTTATATTTCATTCATTCATTTTCTTTTCGCCTTAGTCCCTTTATTAATCTGGGGTCGCCACAGCGGAATGAACCACCAACTTATCCAGCATATGTTTTACGCAGCAGATGCCCTTCCAGCTGCAACCCATCACTGGGAAATAAATGTATATTTATTCAATTTAAATAAATTTCAGTAATATTATTGACAAATATAAAATTGTTCATATGATTTATTTACAATACAGTTTGTAAAGTAATATTTTCTGTCTTTTAGTAGATATATAAGAGACTTGCTTTGTTTACCAATTATTCATTCATTCATTTTCTTTTCGGCTTAGTCCCTTTATTAATCTGGGGTCGCCACAGCGGGATGAACCGCCAACTTATCCAGCATATGTTTTACGCAGCGGATGCCCTTCCAGCTGCAACCCATCACTGGGAAACATTCATACACACTCATTCACACACATACACTACGGACAATTTTAGCTTACCCAATTCACCTGTACTGCATGTCTTTGGACTTGTGGGGGAAACCGGAGCACCCGGAGGAAACCCACGCGAACACGGGGAGAACATGCAAACTCCACACAGAAATGCCAACTGACCCAGCCGAGGCTCGAACCAGCGACCTTCTTGCTGTGAGGCGAACGTGCTACCCACTGCGCCACCGCGTCGCCTGTTTACCAATTAAGCAGATCTAATTTGATTTGCAGTGTAAACATTAAATAAAAATTAAAAAGGTATTATTTTTTATTTCATATATAAAGTTTTTAGTTATGATACTCCCAAAATCATTCCGCATAAATCAGCAGATTTTTTACAAACTTTTGTACAGAAATAGCAAAAAATGCCCGCAAATTCTGTCTGGCCCTACTTACAGCCAACAGATTGTCTACAACATCAAAATGCAGGACAAATCTACTTCTAACTTTTGATATTTCAAGACATATTTCTCCTCCAAATTAAATGAATGTATCCTTATAACAAGTTAAAAAGATATCATATATAATATATAAGGATACACATGTGGTTTGACACCAATAACAACAATAAGAGTAAAAAAAAAAGAGCAACACATTAAGTTCTAACTTAGTCATAAAGTCATTAAAGTCATTAAATCGAAAGCAGAATCCTTTCGGCCACACAAATGTCTTCCAAGCGAAGGGAAGTTCATTTTCATTTGTGGCTTGAAAAATCGATAGCCGTGTTATGGCGCTCAACGCCCCAATCAATGCTAACATCTAACAAGAAATGATCACAGTAGCTATAATTAACAACACAGATCCTCATCATAGCCTGACAATCCCAGTCTATGCCGAATCGGATTTCTCATGCAATCAAACATCAGGTAATTGAAAATATTACAGTTCCATTTTCAGACGCACATTGATCTGCACAAGTCGGCAAGTTTTGTTTTTTATTACGAATATCATTATAAAACAAAAACTGTGTTGTCCCCGACCGAATAGAGGAGCCGCACTGGTAGACGATCTGGCTCTAGCAGATGATTGTTGTTTATTTATCTGGTTTACAGTCATTAGGCAGTGGTTTTTCACTCCCTGCTGTTGCTGCGGGAGGTAGAGCTCCAACATGGCTGTGATGCACACAGAAAACCTGCTCCATGTTGGCTCCGTGCCTCGCTTAGGGACAACTAAGCCTGCCAAGTCCAAAACGCTGCTTTACCACAATGACAATGACACTAGATCCCAGGAAGCACTTCCCACTATTTCCTTGTCAACCATCAAATGTAACAAGTGATAACAATCGCTGTTTAATGACAGCCTGCTACGCTGTGTGTCATGGATTTTTACTGAATTAAGAGGCATGACAGAATTGCATGGTGGTGGCATTACATGGGTTGCTCAGAATTAGCTAATTGACCCCTAAAAAAAGGTTCCACATTATTCTGATACACCCTTTAGGCATTATGTTGACTATTAATTACTATCATTAGAGTATTAAAGACTTAATGTGACATTTAACTAGTAAAAATACGGTAACAGATATCAACAATTTAATTGCTCTATCAACAAAAACATTTTTCATCTAAACTATTGAATTTTTGATATTCTAGAATTCATATCATATGGGTACTGTATGTGCAAGTGTATTTTTATCAGCTGAAAACTTGTGAAGAGCTTCTCAGATGTATAGAGAAAAATTGCTAACAATAGCCGGTGATATGGTATACGGAAGATAGCTAGAGATGCCTCCAATGGTTAATGCCTTTGAGAATGTCTTGGCTCCTAAGTAGATTCAGAATAATAAGTAGATTCCGATCTTGTCTCCAAGAGAATTTGTGCTGGTAAATGCAGTGACACGTTCCAAAAGCATTGTCCTTTTCTATATTTACTTTGTGTGAAGGACTGTGCTTCAAGACTCCTTAATTTTAAGTAAATATTCAAGTTTTTTTAACACTTGCTAATATCAGTTTTAAAACTCACTCTGTTCTGTTTTTAGTTTGTTCTCATGACTTTAATTTATGCCGCACTCATATTTTACATCAACTGAACCAGGGTCTTCGAAGTTTCGAATGGCAGTGTTCAGGTGAATATAGTGTTCGCCTGTATTCAAATGAACCACATTAACAGAAAAGGTACAATAGAGTTTGTTAAGTTCATAACATCAAACCTGCCAAGATTTTGAACCTTGAACACACATTATAAAGTCTAAAGGGGACCCGAAAATAAATCCAAAAGCATTCAATCAATGAGTGATTGAATACATTTAAATCATTAGTCACTGACATTATTAAGAACAATCATGAACTATAAAAGACATGAATCTTAAAATCCACTTGAATCCAGATGAATCAAGCAAGTTATTTCTTCACAAATGCCTCAATTTTCAATGAAAACCATTCAATTTAAAATTTTACTGTCTGGCTTTAAAACACTTGGTAAAAAACACAAAGTCTTGCTGACCACAGTTGCGCTACATTTATTAAGTTCTTTTGTCCTTTTAGAAGCTTGAAAGATTTAGTCTTCCCACTCAAAATTCATGGAACAGATAAAGAAGTATTTTTTTCTTACCAGACTCTTCAAACTCTTGGTTGGCTTGTGTCCATGATTCTCTGATGAGTTTCAAACTGTCCTGCATAGCCTTCAGGTCTTCACTGGGACAGTTGCACTGGGAATAATCCACACTGCATTTGCACCAGCAGTCGTTATCCCGACACACAAACTCGCCCTCGGAGTGACAGCCAATATAGCTGAGAGCTGCCTCCACAAATCGACTCCTTAGGTATTCTGGCAGAATGGCCTGAAGACCTAAAATAATACAGAATTGTTTACATATAAACATGCAGTGAATATGAAACCACAATACACTACTTTCCAAAAGTTTGGGGTTAGTTTATGGATAGTATTATTGATTGATTGATTGATTGATTGATTGATTGATTGATTGATTGATT
>CAIGQV010019356.1:15607226-15639802 GCA_903798115.1 Danio jaintianensis | reverse complement strand
TCACAGTAATGTAAAATTTCCCATTAATTGTATTTTATTAACGCCTACCCCAACCCTAACCCTAAACCTAACCGTCACAGTAATGTAAAAACACATCTGGATCTGAACTGTTCTCTATTAGAATAGCTGATTAACCATGTGGATGGATGATTACAACCTTCTGAGCCCACTAGGAGGCGCAGAAGGCCCCTACTGGCCCATATCTATCAGCTGATATCCACTGATAACGCCCATTCAATCGAGTGATAACATTCGAATCAGGTGCAAAAAAACATAAACTCACAAGCTTCCTTGACCAGATAATTCTAATACTGTGCTCTTTATTTGTGCAGCAAGAGAAGAAGTGCTACAGTCAAAATGCTACGTCTTGAGAGGACGTGAGCAAATACATTTGTTTCCCACTGACAATTATTGAACAAAAAAAAAACTATGTAACACAATTAATACTCAGATTTAGATATGCAGATTATTACTTCTTGTAATATCTTGTAAAATTGGTTTACTTGCATTGCTGGGATTTTGGTTTGAATGTACTGTAAACTGGGAAATTAGGTTATTTCAATAAGGGTTTTTTTTTGTTAGTAGCATATTAGTGTGCATTGAATCTCTAAATGAAACCTAAAATGTATAAAGTAACAAAATTAAGCAAAAATATCTCATTCAAAATACCATGGGTATGCAAGCTCCACAAAAACCCCAGTATCAGCTTACAGTACATTCAGAATTTCTGTGTCAGAATTGGATTGTTTTTTGGTATTGGTGTATTACTAATTAGAATGAAGCATCATATCACATTCGGGACTAGAGTAATGTGTGTTAATATTTCTTATATATATTAATATTACTTTTAAAATAATTTTATTTTACTGTCTATTTATGACAGATCTCTTAAAAAAAAATACTTATTTACACACCTCAATGTGTAAAGAACAAGAAAAGATTAAAGATGATTCTTAAAAAAAATTTAATAAATGCATAAGTAGATTTCCGCAGAGGGGAAAAAAACAACATGACAGTAAGAGTATATAAATCCTTTAAAAGTGACTAAAATGATTTGCTAAATAAGCATCAGCCATGCATTGCATTTCTTTTAGATTAAATGAGGAAAAAACAGACAGTTTTGTAATTCCCACCTGTGATTAATCCGACAAAGGCTGCGGGAAATATCACTGAGTGGGCCTGCAAAGCCACATATTTGAATAATAATGAATTTTAAGATGCCGATCCCAGCTTTTCTGATATGCTAGGAATGCCATTAATGTTTCATAAGCACCGGCACTTACTATACAATTGCTTTACACGAGTCCCAGATAGAATGGGGTCTGTATTTAATCAGCAAGCTTTAGTCAATAGGCGCTTTCTTATTTGCATCAGGCTTTTTACCCTGCATTGAAACAATCTTTAAGATATTCAAGCAGCTGTTTTCATAAAAAAGTTCCTTTCCGGTGGGTTAGCGCACCCTTCATTTTAGTGCACGCAATGGGGGAAGCTTATCATTGGAGGAAAGCGTGCATTAGAATGGAATTATACCCTTCTCTGTGGAAAATAGGACTTTATTGAAAGCAGCAGGGAATCCTCAGCGAGGCTAGTAGTGGTTAATGCTCTCAGCTTCAGCTTGTGAAATCTTCCAATGAAACACAAAGGCGTGCGCTCTACAAGAGAGCTTCATCTGCGTGCATTAGCTGGAAATTCGTTTTGATTTTTCGAGCGTTCTTTCCTCGCAGCCGGATTCGGAAGTGCTCGCTCTGGTTTGTCGAGAGGTGCTGGCAGGGCTTTTTTATGCCTCCCAGCTTGTGTTCGGGATGCTTGACTGATGACCCGGGCAAACCTCAAAGCACCACCGGTGGCAAAATGCCCAACTCTTTCTCTGAATCGTAATCTTTCATAAAGTTTTCCACAGATCATATACTCCAATGGTGAGATGGTGAGAGAATTCGCAGCTTGCAAAATGTTTTCCATTGCTTAACAGAGAGGAACAAATGGGAAATAAGACAAAAAGATTGCTATTACTGAGTATTATTAAAAATGTATTTTTTTATATATCTGACCAACATCCTTCTGTTGAATAGAGATATTACATCTAATAAAGGTCTATAAGGAATACATTTTAAAGAGGGTTGATAAAACAAATAATAAATAAATAAATAAAAAATGTTATACTTTACAATAGGGTTTCATTAATTAATGTACAGTATTTACTAACATGAACTAATTATAAACAGTACTTGTACAGCCTTTATTAATCATAGTTTAACATTTAATAATGCATAATTAACATCAAAATCCATGCTTGTTAACATTAGTTAATGCACCATGAGTTAACATGAACTAACAATGAACAACTGTATTTTCATTAACTAACATTAAATAACATGAACAAGTTCTGCAATCATGTGTATTGTTCATTGTTTGTTCATGTTAGTAAATGTATTAACTAACATTAATACAACCTTATTGTAAAGTGTTATCATAAATAATAATATCAATAATTTGTTATTGGTTATTTCAGTTTGCAATTTAACTGTCTTAACCTACTATATCTGTGATATTAGATCTCTGGCAGATTGCAATAACAAAAAATGGGTGATAAGTGAAGATGAAGATGGGTGATAAGCAAGTATTGCCCAAAATACAGACTTTCCACAACATAATTTATTTCCAATGAGAGGAACAAACAGTCACAACATTTAGAGCAGACTCAATCCACCAAAACGGATGCGAATGAGGAATCGCAAGTCTGAGGCTGCCAGGAGGAACAAAGTAACATCTGCCAGAGCAATCAATCAATACAGAATTGTTCAAATGGAGATCATGAATAATCAGAAAATTGATATTTTTACTGAGTCCCTTTCATTAGAAAATCAAAGATCTAATGAGTCCTCGACCCATCGTCTGCTGTTCTTCCAAGCCTATCCAAAGCAATAAATTCTGGCCACTTAGCATGATGGCTTGCAAGTATATCACAGTGACGGCAAGATACATGTCAGGCTACATCACATTAAAATGCGAAGCCCTTTTCCTTTTGTATCCAAACATGCCCTGATTGTTATAAACCTCAACTAACACTCCTCCCTCCTGTAAATCAAAATAAAATGCATTTACGGATGTCAACTGGCACTCACTGCATCTCCTGTCCACTGTCGCATCTGTAGAGGTTAAAGATTCATTTATTATTGGTGGTGCAGAAAATCCTCCTCATAAGTCCCTTATTCATTAGAGCCTGACACCTCACTTATATTCAAAAGGGCTGACGAATGGGCCGAGCTCTCAAAGAAATTATTGAAATGGAACAGATAATTTGTCACACTGATGCATAATTCCACCAGCACCGTCATATTTATTTATTTATTTCTCTGTATATCCTCTCCCCCATGAAGAGATCTCTTCCATTTTGTCTCGAATGCTGTATGTTTGCCACCGAGAGAATCGCCAATTTGGTCTGGAGAGCCTTTGTATTCACATCCATCTTCATCCACATGAGGTAAAAATCCATGGGCTGAATTAAAGACTGCTGATCCTGAGAATATTTCGCATCAATCACCTGAAATGCCAGACAAATAAAGGCATCTAAATGGACCTCCATTTACTCATTTCCATCAAGAGAGCTTATAAGCTCTTAAGCTGAGACACTTCTTGTTAGGAGGCAATGTGTCTTGCTCGCTACAAATCAACTAATATGAAGTAAGGTTGGGAACAAAAGTCTTTTTTTTTTTTAAATACCAGAACTAAACTATGAAGTGTGTTCGTTCACTGATGTGACTGAATACTATACTAACAATGTTTACCACACTACTAACAGCACTACCAACTCAGCTATATATAGGAAATCACCCCTCAGATTTTTTTAGATTTGAATGGGTTTTGAATGCAACTTCTAAAAGAAACTTGCAAAGATTCAAATGCAAGCCAATGTTGAATTGCGCGTTGAAGACTTATGCCTAGTTTCGACTGAGCGGTATGGTTCAGTACAGAACAATACAATTTAGTACGGGTGACCCTGATAAGGCTTGCATTTCGACTGCCAACATTACCCTACTTGATAAGTGTCGTGTAAACCAGAAAGTTAAAATCAACACCATTCTCACTCGAAGAAGAAAGCTGTATTGGCTGTTCACAAAAAGTGTCTTTTGCACTGTTACATTTGCCGTTCTATTGGTTGAGTTGAGGACATAAGGCTATAAAGCAGAAGGAAGTGGATCCTTGCTCTCTCACTCACACGGTCAGCAAGACTCACTTTGACTCACAGTTTTGGTCGTGATCACTGGCCCTTTACTTTAAAAAAAATACTTTGTGAATAGTTTGTGTTAATAAATGAATAAGTTGGCCTGGTTTGTTTATTATGTTACATTTCATTATATGAGCCTTATTTAAACTGGTGCTTTATTAGAGAGAGGAAATGACGGCCCTCATGCTTTTCACATGTTTAGACAACATGTGAATGGCCCTATAAATAACAACACTGAAAAAACAATTGTTGCAAACAATTTATATGGGCTGAATTATAATAAAATAGCACATTTCATACACAATGGTAATTCAATGTAAAGTGCTTTACATAGACAAGAATAAAAGAAACCTAAAATACAAGTATAAGAAAAATAAAAACAAAAAGAATAAAAATTATTAAAAACAGATTAAAAAAAATCTGTTAAAACAGGCTTTAAAGAAATTAAAAAGAAAAGAAAGACATAATAGACAAAAAAACAAATTAAATTGAATAATGTTCAACTTAATTTGTTTATTTAAATTTAGCCCAAATCAATTGTTTGCAATCACTTTCCTTTAAAAAAAATAGTAACTTTTTTTTTCAGTGATTGGTGGACATACTGCAGATTTTGTTCTTTCTTATTGTCGTGTGGCTGTTTGTCACAAGAAGAGACAAGTCCTGATTGAGCTTTATTTCAGCATGGTTTATTGCTGCGTGCTGTCATTGTATTATTACAGTATCATATTTCGAATGTGCATTTAAAAATGCCTTTCCCTGTGTTGTCGTTCCCCTGCTTGTTGCACACGCAAGTGACGATTCTCTGTAAACCAATAGCATACAGCAGCAAGTCTAGCTCCACCCTTTTGGTACCATAATGTTGTGCTAGGTAGCCTTATGAAAGGGTCCCAAAAAGTACAGTACTCTATTTTGGTACTTCTGATAGTGGAAATGGAAACTGCATACTGTACTGTTCCAAACAGTTCTGCTCAGAGGAAATGAGCCATTAGTGTTGAACTTTTGCACAGATTCTTTTATTGTATAGCTGTAAAATTTTTGAAATATGGCCAGTATCAGATGTGCAGAGTGAATTGACGAACCCAGGCTCATTCTTAATGCGCGATTCTGGTTATGTTTCTGCATAACATGAAGAATGCTTCTGCTATGTTTTGCTACACTTTTCTTAGGCCCACAACAGGTCATGTTTTTTTTTTTTTTTTTTGGTGGGCCTACATGATTGTGGCTGTTTCTACAAAATCTGAAATGCATTGCTACGGTACATTGTATTGCTCTTTTCTTATGAAGCGTCCACTAGAGGCTGTCATTTTTCATATACATCACCTACGCTAAACCACACTCTAAACCTAACCAAGTGTTAACAAAATCATGACACAAAACCACACTCACTGAAACATCCACGCCATTTTGCATAGACTTTACATAGTTTTGTCAAACTGTGCTTCACATTACTTACCATAGTGCTCTGCATCACAAGTGTCAAATCACTTTTTGAGATAGATGTGTAATGGAACATGTTTGTTTACTAATCTTGCTCATCATTTAAGCATTTTGAGGACTTTATATATAGCATTGTGCATTGAACTGCATAGAAATATTACTTATTTGTTAGTAACCTGCAAATCTAATCATACTCTTTAGAGGAAGAGACAAATTATGTTGGTAGTGTACTGACTCAGTGTTCATTTCACATAGAAACATTTTTTTATAGTTTTGCAGGAACTTTGGAGCCAGATTTACCAATTAAGAATGCCCACATGCTCCAAAAACAATTCTACATCACATGCAGTGTCCTGTCATATAGAAATAAACATGGAAGACAGCATTTATGCATTGGGTGCTTTTATAAAATGATGATGTAGTTTGCAAAAGATCAAAAAATGATATAACAATTGAATGAAATCTGATATTTAAAAAAAAAATCTGATTAAATTTAGTTTGTGCTGTTTACACTGCCATGGGAAATAATGATATGAGCCTTATTTGGGCTTCACTTGCCTACAGTGTGAGCATATATTTTTTTTAGATTTGATAATTAAGTTCCTTCATAACTATAGGTTTTGTGCACATATATGATTTTCATGTTAACTGTGTACTTAAGAATAAAAATACAAACTCACTGCAGACACACTGCAAATCAGAGGCATTTTACATTCGATTTCTGAGAGGCAGTGGAGTTTGCTGCTGCAGTGTTGCCAATAATATTATATTTTTATACTCAAGGCTCTACATCAGTCACAACATTTTAAATGTGGATTCTTGTCCATATTTGCAATAGAGGGCCATGTTGAATAGTGCTCGTGTGAGGGGATTAAAACACACCAAATGCTTTACATGGAAGCAAGGTAATCTGTCTGATGACTGACAGTTTTTTGAAGGACACCAGAGAACAGCCTCTGATTGACAATATGTGCTGTCAAACGCAGAGATATAGTGCTGTTTTAGCCTTGTGGTGTCCAGTGCTTAAGTTTTACATGATTTTGTTTCTGTAAGCTATAAAGTATGTAGGAGACTGAATCGACAAACTTGTAATATTCTTAGTATTATACAGTAATAAACAACAGTAAATGTGTTGAATTTTAATCATTATTACAGTGAAGGCTGAAATGTTTTTTTTTATGATTAGTTGCAAAAAATACTAATAATAAAAAAGATGATGTCCCCTAAAATACTATTCATTTAATTTTGAGTGTAACGGGTCTTTACATCATCTTGAAATGAGATTGTACAGCTCATATAAACATTGAGAAATAAGCCTTAAGTTATTAAATTAAAAAAACAATACAGTGTATTGTTTAATTTGACACAAACTACAAATAATTTGTGCATGTATTTGAGTGTTAAATTATAGCAGTAACAGGGTGTATGTATTTGTAATACTCTGCATTATAATCATGCAGAGTATATATTCATTTTGTGTAAGGATGAAATGCTGCATGCATTTGCGCAAAGCCTTGATGCTTTTTTCACAGCCACTCCACATTTTTCCAGACTATGTTTAGAACTAACCAGTGCTTAAACTGAACTTTAAAAGCCCTTTAAATGTGGTAAAATAATCTAATGTACCCATTAATCTAACCATTATGAAATAATCAAAGAGGTGGTTTTCTGATGTGTTTATATTATTTATAATGTTAAAGGGTTGGACTTGTTGGACAATTTTTCTTTACATTCTTTAAAAATTTCTTTAAAAAAAATACAAATTTCTTTAAAAATATACTTCATGGGTCATAACTAGTTTCACAATTACTTTTTTTTTTGAGCCTGAGTTTTGGTTATGTAATCAAAGATGGAAATTATTTTATGGTTGCTTCTCCTGGAAAAGTATGTCTACTACTATGCTACACAGAATTTGATTGAGAACGAGTCCCAAAAGGTGTGTTTGTGAATGCGAAGGAAAGCTGATCTTGTTTAGCCATAATTGTTTTAAACTTTTCACATGTAAGTTTTACACATTTTAGCTGACCCCTCACCCCATTCGTGAGATATTTAGAATGCATCACGTTTAAATTTCCTTGGCAACCTCACTAGTTTATGACATGACACACCGCAGCTCCATGCACTGCAATGGAGATTAGAGCTGCTGGATTTACAACACGTCAACTCATCAACTTCTCCTAAGCTACATGAAAATAAGTGGCTGCTTAACTGGGAAGAATAGTAAACGTTCTAGTTACCTAAACTGTGTGTATCTGTTGTGAATAACACACATTGTAATAGCATATGCAAAATGATTAGTATTGTCATCTTCCCTGAACACCACCATGCATTTTACAAAGCACATTTTTTTGTTTTGTTAGTAAATACCATAGACTGTAAAAGATATGGACGTAGTATCCGTGACGTCACCCATAGGTTTCTGAAGAACACAAAAGAAGCTACAAGTAGGCGTGGCCAACCGGCGCCATTTTGTTCGCGCGTCATCGCACCGACCGGGGGATACCAAATAAGGGCAAAGAGGCGGAGCATGAGCGGAGCTACAGATGCCTGCTAGCATTTTGCTTAAACAGGCTTTTCTATGGGAGAAATGCTTAATACTTTATTACCTGCGACTCGTTTGTGTTCTGGCCACATGTGCTTGGTTGTAGACTATATCAATGAAGTGTTTAGTCTTTTAAAAACATCGTTGTAATACATTGAGCCACTAAGCATTGTTCTTATGACGTTTTTCTACATGAGGAAAGCGCAAATTACTTCCAAATACCAAATACTACTACAAATATAGTTTGTGTTAGTAAATGCAAGGCTATTTATGAAATCCAGGCAGAACACTTTATGACAAAGTTTCAGATGACTGTTTTATAGCCTACAGCTAATCAATCTGCCAGATTCTGAAGTGCATTCAAGTTCTAAAGAACATTATAAATGATAAATTATCTTAAATAAAACAAATACATTTGTTGACTAGCGGAATTTCGATGAATTGCAGTTTCAGTTACTTCCGTATTAGCTTCACGAGGGAGAGCGGAAGGTTGCCGCTTGGTAAATATGTGTATTAAAATGACTGCAACCTAAACAAACAATATGTCATTAAAAGTACTGATATATTTTGGTGTTTGACAAGGGCTGCATTTGTGTTTCTCTGTTTGGCTCAGCTCCATCCATTATGGGAGTGCAGATTTGAAAATAGTAGCTGATCAATGATGTACTGAACATTCTAATCAGACCAATATGATCATATGCTCCAGAGACAAGCCTAGACTGATCAAACTGTTGTAATTGTAAAATGGTAACATTGAAAAAGTTGTTCCCTTGTTTTATTTGCAGTGATATCACAATATGTAGCACCTCCAAGTGCTATTTTTTTCAGAGAGAATCAAAAAGCTCTAACTTTGTCATAAAAGTATCAAAAAACAAATGACTTTTTGTATAACAGATGGATGCAGTACTAATATAGGTACTCAATATTTATTTGAAATTGGGCAAAGTGAGCATAATATATCCCCTTTAAGATAAATCTGAAATCAGAAGGATTCAAATATATTCCTAACCTTACATTAATTCAACACAATGCATACTAAACCATGATCTATTTTTCAAACCACCAATTCAACTCTAACTGCAACAACATGCATTTAGCTGCATCTAGACACTCCTGCATTGTGCACAAGGTATTTAACTCATTTAAGGCAGAGTATGTGGGTTACTGTTTCAAGCGCAATCACTGACCTGACACATATTGCTTGCTACGGCTAGCTTGCTATGGATTAACTGATGTATGATGTGTCACAGAGCTGAATGCTGAATATGCGTGCAAAAACAGTGACTTTCAAACACAATTTAACTCAAACAATCACCGCGCATCATTTTGTTCAAACCTACGACTCATTAACACCTCTCATTTCCACAACCAAAGAATGAAATTAAAGGGAAAACTGCTGTGCTTGTCTAACAATTAACCCACTTTTTTGAATCTCCACGATGCAGCTGCAAAAACAATAGAAACAGCAAAGCTCAAGTCAAACTCCTTTCCAAAAATAAGCACTCAAACATGGGGTCAGGTCCCCAGGTCTGTGCGCATCTAGGCCACAGGGTTACCTTGATGGCAGTGGAGGCGATCTGGAGGTGGTGCAGTTTTCGCAGAGTACTCTCTCTGTCTATAAAATAGGAGGCAGCCAGCTGGTGCAGGGCCTCCAGAGTCACCGCCGTGCCATTTGAGTCAGTCAGGTCTGCTGGCCGGCTAAGCCTCCTCTTGTCCACAAATATAGTCAACGCCTCCTCACCTGCAATGGGGGCAGAGCAACATGAAAGAGTGAGGCACGCTGGGGAAAATGGCTTCATAAAAAATGGTCTTTGTGTTTATGTTGGAGTGAAGTAAGGGAATTTTATATAAAGCTTGTTTTTGTGGAATACAGACTAGAAGATGGAAAATTATTTTCTTATATATGAATTATTCTGACATTTGTAAATAATGAGAAATCTATCTGTCATTAAAAGACCATTGACATTTTATTTAATGAGTAACAGATCCGTAGTTCATGTACAATAATATACGTATACAGTTAAAGTAAGAATTATTAGCCCCCCTTAAATATTAGCCCCTCTATATATTTATTTCTCCAATTTCTGTTTAACGGAAATACGATTTTTTTCAACACATTTCTAAACTTAATAATTTTAATAACTAATTTCTAATAACTGATTTCTTTTATCTTTGCCATGATGACAATACATCATGTTTTACTAGATATTTTCAAGATACTAGTATTCAGCTTAAAGTGACATTTAAAGGCTTAACTAGGTTAATTAGAAAAGTTAGGGTAACTAGGCTGGTTTGTTCTGTAGACAATAAAAAGAAAAAATTGCTTAAGGGGGCTAATAATATTGACCTTGAAATGGTTAAAAAAAAAAAAAAGAAGCTGCTTTTGTACTAGCCGAAATAAAACTTTCTCCAGAAGAAAAAATATTATAGGAAATACTGTGAAAAATTCCTTGCTCTGTTAAACATCATTTGGGAAATATTTGAAAAAGAAAAACAAATCACATGAGGGCTTATAATTTGATTTCAACTGTATAAGTCAACGATTCAAATTTCAAATGAAATACACATGTATAAAGAAAGGATAATGTATAATAGTGTCAATTAAAAGTAGTTTCATGCATATGTTTTTAATCAGATCATATTAATACAACTGTCAGTTTATTAAAATAATTAATTAAAATAAATCTTTTTAAATTAAAACGTGACATTTTGTGCGTTTGAAGGTTGAAGAAAATAGTGATATATATCAACAGGAAATAAAGTAAATGTGTGTGTAGTCTAATTCATATACAGAAGTATAATAGTTTTTATTTCATGTTAACATATTTAATTAAAGCTAATAAACATGGATGGGATTTAATAAAAATGTTTAATTACAAAAAAGTATGCATGCAATTTATGGAACATAATTCATATATAAGCATGTAATAAATATCAATTTAAGCTTTATGTGAACTTTTGATTAAAAATCATATTAACGTGACTGTCAATCAATTAACATTTGTAACTGCAATTAATGTATGAAGATACCAGAAGCAGATTTATGGAACAGATGCCATTATGAGTCTGTATTACAGCAAATCTATTAAATAAAAAGTTTAATGGTAAAGTGTTTAATGAAATCTGGTTTATGCGCATTTCAAAAGATTAAAATATTTAATTTCCAATGATGTTGTATAATTATTGAGATGATAAACACAGAAGAAACTATAAATATATCACAATGCTAAAAAGTTCATAAATGTAACAATTCTTTTATAATTAAGTTTTTAAATGACCAATGACCATTTATTTAATTATTTATTTATTAATTTATTTTTGTTAACATACCACAAATACCAGAGAAACATGGCTTTTGATTTTGGAGAGTATGGCACTGTGTGGTAATACATGTGTGCATGATGTCACTTTTTCACAGATTGGCTGTGAAGTTACACAAAAAAATACATAAAATACAGTTGTAAATAATTTGCACTTGAATATGTTTTAAAACGTTTGTATTTTCAGCCACCCCAAAAACACAGTTACCATGTAAATTAGAGTGCAATTATACATATTGTAATTCAACAGAAATTTCAACTTGACATATTCAGGCCTTGTTTTAGCACACTAGCATCTCATATTGCAATATATCAAGATGCATCTCAAGATTACTTATGTTTTCTATGAAAATGAAGACATTTGGTAGAAGCGAACAGCCGTCTTTGTTCCAGTACCTCCGAGCGTAGCTGAAAGCAGAAAGTGTGTGCCATATTTCCTGATGATGTTCTCAGTAATGGCAGCAACAGAGGGTCTGCGGCCCAACTGTCTGATAGTCTGCATGAATTCTGGATCGAGGGGTAGAGCCACTCCATTGTCCTCTCTCTCCAGAGCCAGGCTGTTCACCTTCCAGCGCCCAAACTCTCTGCAAGGTCACACAAAAACACACACACATCCTATTTGGAAATGTCCTTCATTTGAGCCCCGATGGACACAGGAGGGTGATATCCTGAACATTATTTTTTTTCAACAGCTGGGAGAGTTTGTTTTAGTTCAGTTTGCCACTGTAGTTTAAGGTCTTCTGAAACTGGCGCTCTATATATTCCCCAAATGAATAAAAGCAGGTTATGGATAATGCAAACAAAAGAAAATGTACACATTAAGATGATAAAAAGGGCATCCTTTTGAATTCATGTTTTTACAGATGGCCATGCATTTATTTAATTTAATTTAATTGTATTTTATTTTATTGTATTTCATGTATTTTATTTTATTTTATTTGTGGAATCTGAACATTTTTTTTTTTGCTGGGACAGATGGTTCTAGTACGTGGTTCAGTGTTTACCACTGTACAGTTTAAGCTCCTCTGAAATTGCTGTTCCGTATATCCCCCAAATGTAAAAAAAGAAACAGTTTAAAGAGAGGTCTGTGAAACCTTCACGCAGCTCGAGTACGACGCATATTCAGTTAAGACCTGCTGAGGAGAAAATGCGATGACTGCATGACCCCTGTGCCTGCGATTCAAATCATATTATGCATTCAATTTATTATTATTTTTTTCCAACTGGAGGCTAGTTTTATGTATTGCTCTGGCCAGCGTTAAAAGCAGTTGTCCTCTACATAATAGTGCAATTTGTAGTATTATTATTTTTTTCTCTCTGTCTTTTGCTCTGAATAAGGGCTGACTGGAAGTAATCAGTAACAATGGCAAGCGTCTTTCTTTCACAGACAAAAAGAAAGAGGAGTCAGTTAGATGAGAACAGCTGGAATTTCATTTGTGAAAATCAGCAGCCACTGTCCTTTTTCTGTCTCAGGAACAGCTATGTCCTTCATATAGCATTTATCTCTATAAAATGTTTGGCAAAAAAGTGCCGGACAACAATGAAAAAATTTAATTGCAATTAATCACATTACTTTTCATTATTTTAATCGCATTCTTCTATGCAAAATTCAGTAGTGTATTGCACACTTTTATTTTGAAAGTTCTGGTGCAATAATCCTTCAAACAACAGAGGTGTTTTTTTTATAGCAGTATCCCATTTACAGTACCTATTAGCAGTTGAAAATGTCTTGTAAATCTTAACTTAAACATTAATGTAATCAATTTAAATCTAAAACTAAAGCTATTTGCCACTGTCAGGGCATTTTTGATAATTAAGTGATCATTACATCAGTGGTTCTCAGTTCCTGCATTTTGCAATGGCACAGTTATAAAGCGTATTGGTATTCACTATCGGCTGATCAACATTACAAGAAATCATTACTCAGTATCCTGACAGGAGCTTTCCTAGTATCATCAGTATTAATCACTGCTATGTTGGACCCAAAGTAAGACGCATGGACTATGTTACTACTCCATTGCTATGTTAAAATAAAATACACAATGTATGAAAGGTGATATTTGAAATAAACAATGGGGCATTAAAACATATTACTGTACCTGTAATATTATCTCTCATGCAGTGTGTAATGTAGTTTGTCAGTTGTCTCTTTAAAAAATAAGAATACATTCTGAACTGCTGCAACAAGTTGTCAGGAAATCCAGTTTCATTTTTGTACCCGATCTACCTAGATTTGTAAAACATTTACATAATGCCCGGCCTATGCTCTTCATTGGCTGCCGGTGAACAACTACTTTGTCCTGCCTCGAGCACAGTAGCTGGTTTGTGATGCCAGAATCATGCTGAGAATATTTATTGTTGAGACAAAACACAAACAAATACTGTTTTTCTCACTGAAGCTGTTAAATGAAACTATAGTTGCATTATACGTGCACTTTATTTTTTATAGAATTTGCAAGTTTGAGGTGCTATGTTGGGTTTAAAGCAAACTTCATTCACACATACAGTACATACATGGGACATTTGCATACGCTTGTGAAGTAGACATGCTTTTACTACTGCATTTTCAAACAAGCACATGAAACGCTTTCACACAATAATGTGAAATGTAGACAGATGCATCTAATGTTGTTAAATGCGCATACATACAGACCCTTTGCCTACACATTTCTATTAAAAGCTCACACACACATGCAGCTATTACACAGCTATAAGATCTCGTAATTAGAATATAAATAAGAAATAATAACCAAATAATAGCATAATAGCAAAATAAGAATAAGAAGTTTCATCATCGGATGTGGGCTCAAATTTGTACTGTATAGTAAAATCAATACAGTCATTACTGTCCTACTGTGTGTCAGTCTGGGTCAACTGGCCAATCAGAGCAGAGAAGCCTTTCAGAAAGTACGTTTTTAAAAAAGAAAGTCACCATTGTTTCTAGCACTTTATACAATGTCAAACTGCTTTACAAGTATGAATAGGAAAGGATAAAGATTCATAAAACAATATTTAATTTTTAGGGAAACGTATTCAGTTTTTCAGTCAGGTAGGAGAATAGTGGTAGAATGCTGGTGTAATTCTAGTCAGTAAAAATATATTTAGGTAGAAATAAGGAATCTTCATCATTCCTTATCTTCATAAAGAATAATTTTGAGATTCTTTGAGAAATTAGGTTATTGCGCTGCACAATATATTTTTTCAGCATTGATATCGCAATGTGCAAATCCGCAATAGTCACATCTCAGAATCTGCAATGTCAAGTTGGGATTATAATTAACCAGGAACCACAGTTCAGAGCACATGATTTGATTGCAAAGTTTATACCTAATATAAGTTTGAAATATCTTTTTTTTTTTTTTTTATGTGTGATTTTTAAGGCCCGTGACTAAGATTTCAAGCTAATTTAAACCATTTGGGCACAATAAATTATAAAGTTTTCCACTTTAACATAGAATGATTGTGTTTATTTATACAACAAAGACTCCATGGGATTTTATTTTACCTTTGATTATTGAATTTATGTACCTTAATACTGTTAAACTCCACCGAAAACCATATTGTGCTGTTTATTTGATTTTTTATCATTATTCTATTGTTTTCATCCATGCTTTAATGTGTTTATTTTATTTATTTTTTGATAATTTTGTATATTTTATGTTGAAGCACTCGGTCAAAAACCTCGGTCAAAGTCAAACTCCCAATCAAAGTTAATTGATGAATTCTTTCCAAATAGAGTTACTAAAGTTAACTTGTGATATTATATTCATATTGCAATATAAATCGCAGAAAAACTATGTCAGTTTTTGTCCAATATTGTGCAACCCTATTAGGTTATTAGAAATATACATTATGAAATGTGTTTTTTTTTTCTTGTAAACAAATGCTTTAACATAGCACAAAAGGTTGGCTCTCCAAACCAGTGAGTTTTTAATAAGGAGTATACATTAAAATAATATGACAAGAAATACCACTTTTTAATATCAAGCAGCCAAATGAACTGTACAATTAGAAATGAATGAAAGCGTATATTAGATCAAAAGCCAATTATTCATATTCACATTGTAGAATCCATGTTTCCTAGTATTTGATGTTCTCCCTTCTAACAAATCACAAATTTGCATATTTTTGTTTCATCTTGCTGACAGACCAGACACAAAAAATCCATAATTCTTAATATTTTTAGACTCTTGTACACTTTTAGACTCTTGACTTTTGTACATATGTACACAAATACATATATGCTTTGCACTTTACATAATGAGCCGAAATTATGGAAGTTTTTTTTTTTTTTTACAATGTGTGTTTAGCGATTGCCTTAAATATTCGCATATTCAGGGTTGTTCTTACCCAATATGTAGTCAATGAAATGAATAATGCTGTGAATTTAAAGTTGCTGTTTTTTGTTTGTTTGTTTTTGTCATAATTATCATTCATTCATTCATTCATTTTCTTTTCGACTTTGCCACTTTATTAATCAGAGGTCGCTACAGCCAAATGAACCACCAACTTATCCAGCATATGTTTTGTGCAGCGGATGTCCTTCCAGCTGCAATCCATCACTGGGAAACACCCATACACTCCCATTCACACACATACACTACAGACAATTTAGCTTACCCAATTCACCTATAGCGCATGTCTTTGGACTTGTGGGGGAAACCGGAGCACCCAGAGGAAACCCAAGCGAACACGAGGAGAACATGCAAACTCCACACAGAAATGCCAACTGAGCCAGCCGAGGCTTGAACCACCGACCTTCTTGCTATGAGGCAACAGCGCTACCCACTGCGCCACCATGCTACCCAATTATCATTTATTCAGAAGTAATTAATAAATTATCAAATACATACATGGATGGATGGATGGATGGATGGATGGATGGATGGATGGATGGACGGATGGATGGATGGATGAACGGACGAATGGATGGATTATTATATATATCTTTTTTGTCACATGTCAAAATTCAGGACAGCATAACCTAGGAGCTCCTCATTCATTATACCCTATATATAAATATATTGCACAATATATCTTGCTAAACGTATAAACAGTAACAGATGACACTTATTGACAGCAGAACGGAAGAGCAGCAAAGACAATGAGACAGAGAAAGACAAATGGAGGGGAAAAGGGACAGAATGCGAAGAGCCAGGGAGAGAAAGTATGATCGACACGGTGTCAGAACAAAAGTTTATGATGGACAGTTATGGATGGAGCTGGAGGCTAATCCAGCACTGGGCCCACGCTAGAGCAGCACAGCAGGGGACGGCATATTGAAGAACTACCTGCCAGGCTTTCCCACAGAGACCCACAGCTACACGGAGTCAACGGTGAGACGAACAAGCTCCAGAGGAAGCAGACTGAAGCCGGAGAGAGACTGCCAGTGTCACAGTATAAGCAAATGAGACCGGCTCGTTATACTGTCCAAGGCAAGGCTATGTTTGAAACATCCAGGTGACTGCTGCATTCAGTCTTTATTGTTAGAAATATGTTAGATTTTTTGCAATAGTATGCAACGCACACTAAAATGAGATTTATGGATAAGAGGAAAAAGGTTTTGTGTTAGGTTAAATCGCATTCAATTTTTAAACTAATTAGTTTCAGGTTCGGCTGCAAGTTTAATGTGATTAATAATTTTTTATATGATTAAAAAATAAAATGAATGGGGAAAAAAAAATGTAATCGGTGCAATCAATCATGCTGTGCAATGCAGGATTATTCAAGCATTTGATCAATTCTGGTTGGAAATACTGTACTGCGTTTGTGGTAGAGCTACACAGTTAATTGTTAATTGTGATCTTGATTTAAACACTATGTAATCTTATTCCCAAATGCCAATGATTTGTTTGCCTTCAAAGTGTTCACAAAGAAAATATGGAGTACTCACAGATCTCTCTTTAAAATGAATATTTTCTATAGGATGCTTTACAATGATATATTTGTGCATATACATTAGATTAGTCAGTACAAAACCAGAATTATTCATTCATTCATTTTCCTTCGACTTAGTCCCTTTATTCATCAGGGGTCGCCACAGCGGATGCCCTTCCAGCTGCAACTCAGTACTGGGAAACATCCATACACACTCATTCACAAACATACACTAAACGGCCAATTTAGCTTTATTCAATTCACCTATACCGCATGTCTTTGGACTGTGGGGGAAACTGGAGCACCTGGAGGAAACCCACGCGAACACGTGGAGAACATGCAAACTCCACACAGAAATGCCAACTGACCCAGCCGGGACTCGAACCAGTGACTTTCTTGCTGTGAGGTGACAGTGCTAACCACTGAGCCACCATGACGCCCCAAACCGGAATTAATCTAACAAAACAAAACTTACAATCAAAGTCCAAAAATTAGTACACCCAAATGAATATGTTGGGGAAAAATACTAAACAAAATATTAATAAACAGGAAAAATTAAAAGAAACATAAAAATATATATACAATTTTGTTGAAATTTTGTAGTTTGTAATTTTTTTTATTGTTTTTTGCAATAAATCGTTTGAATTAAAATTTCTTATATTTTATATTTCTATTCCTAAAGATTTTAGGTGTCCAAAAGCTCTTTAATGGATATAACTGTTAAAAAAATGTTCAAATGCACCAACAAATTATTGGCTATATTCATTGAGAAATGGATAAAAAATATTCAACTTCAGCCTTTAGTATTTTGAGTGATACGGTATCATAATTTCTATTTCTTTACTATATCTAAACTATTTCTGTTATTGTGGTATTTACAGACAGAATTGGGTTTTTATTAGGTGTACAGCACTCTGAATGATGCATCCAATCTCTGTGCATCTTTACATTATACTGATTTCATGATTTTGTACACATTTCCCCTAGTTCACAAATGCATGTCCATATTTATAATACATACAACAAAATGCACATACTGTTCAAAAGTTTCAGGTCAGTAAGATGGGAAAGAAATAAACACTTTGATTCATCAAGGATGCTGTTACATGATGCTGTAAATGATGTTGTTACACATGTTGTAATTGATGTTGTACAATTTTCAAACAAAATAACCTCAAATAACCCATAACACAATTATCACAATTGTTTTTTAAATTGGTAATAATAATAAGGAATGCTTTTTGAGCAGCAAATCAGCATAATACTAGACTTATTTCAGAAAAATGATGTGGCATTATTAGATACTGGAGTAATGATGCTGAAAATTCTCACTTGCAATATATTGATATATATTGTTTTGTTTTTACTGTATTTTGTTTTATAAGCCCTGAATAAAGTAATCCATGACATAAATATGTAATTTCTTTCATTTTAACTTGCTGACCACAAACTTTTGCGAATGTAATATTCTGTAAGCTCACAATACATTACACAGATCACTAAACCCATTCCATTTGCATTTGTGCTCTGCATTGAAAATGTATTTGCATGTTCTTTTGCATTTTTAATAACTTTCGAGAGTTGTTATTCCACTATGTTGACCCCAAACGTACCTTAAGTGGTTTTATTTGTTAACACACTCACAGTAAGGATTGACGATGGCATTTGTCTCCAACAATATCAGTGTGCCAGGCTGCAATTCAAACACTCTATAAATCTAGAAGCTTTCATGTAATAAACGTTTGCTGTACCAAAACATGTCAAGAGGTTTCAGTCAGAATGAAAGCATGGTGTTTTGTCAGCACCAAGAAGCCATGTTGATCCACTCTTTCCACACATAGCTATGAATGACAATGGCAGATGTTTTTGTTGGGAGTCAAAAAATAAAAAAATAAAGAAAAGCATATAAAGGCAAAACTAAATTGTGTCTTAAAACTAAATACATCAAAATGAAACTGAACAATCCGGATGCACTTGGCCAAAAACTGAAACCATAAATGTGATGTAATCACGGTATGATGTAGTACCGCTATTGCAAGCAACAGGAACAAGTATATACAGAAATGTCCTGACTTTTCTTTTCATGTGAGCATGTGCGGTTCATGCATATACACACATATATGTGATAGATATATGTGTTCATGAGGGGAATAGCCACACTCTGCATGATTTTGAACAGCAAACTGGCCTTTGCATGATACAATAATATAAATGGGTTTCATAGTGCAGTGCTTTTCGTGTCCGGGGTGAAATATTTTTGGACATTTTCTCTTTTGCAAATTGGGTGCATCCCTTGTAATAATGACATGTATATAATGTTCAGATTCTTGCACAGACCAGTCTTTTGCTTCAGAAGATCTTGATATATCATCAGTATGAACAGGAATTAACCTTGTTTGCCAGTAAATGTTTTTGCTTTTTTTTTTTTTTACTTGCAATTTATGAATCTCCAAGAACCACAGTTTCAGCTAAAAATATTTAATATTCTAATAAAGAAAAAAAAACTTGCATATCTTGGATGGCTGCATGGTTTGTAAAAAAACACATTTCAACAAATTTCCATTTTTGGGTGAACTATCCCTTTAAAAACAATGCGTTGTAATACTTGTGGAAACCATAGAAAGAACATCTGATTAAAAATAACTATATTTTTATAAAATTTTACTTATATTCATTGTAATTTTTAACATTGCTTTGTTAATGATAAAAGATAAACAAATACATTTAGCTCAAACTCTGTATTATGGACAGACCTCACTTAAAAAGTGTTTCCTTATTTTATGACCCTCATTGCATGAGATGCTGATAAAACATTTGATTTCTAAGATTTTTGGCAGCTCTAATTTCAAGAATCCTCTTTAACATTTGTTTTTCTTTTTTATTAAAATGCCCTTTATTACCAAGTACCAGCTGTGTTTATACTGCTGTCTTAACTTGATTTTCAATTGAAGTCTAACCTGAGGCAAATTGAGAGCTGAGGCTACACCTCATTAGTTGTGTTTATCAAACACTTCTTCATGCTAACATTAATCTGATGTAAACATGCTCATTAGGCCCTCACTCACTCCTGCCGTTTAGGACTTTGGGAAACTTTCTGGACCTAAAATTAGAGCTAATTTGCTCAACAAAGGACGTCTGCTGTTTATTCAAAGAGTATTTCTTCATACTGAAATATTAAGTCATCAAAGCCTCAGTCATCATTGCTCCTGTCAGTTTTGAGACATGGCTTAACATACGCACCTCTGTGTGTTTCCATCATTCAATTCCCATAAGGGAAGACCAACAGCCCATCTCTCTCAGTCGAGCTCTGGCCTTGATAAACTGAACTAGGAAAACAATCTACCATAGCAATGACCGAGCAGCCAGTAGGTGTTTTGTCCTTGATTGTGTTTCCAATGCAAGTGCAAGCATACTCAGGGGATATGCATGTCTTGAAACATAAATAATGAGACGATTAGCTAGGGCCTGACGCTACTAGCCTGATCTCTCTTTCTCTCTCTCTCTCTCTCTCTCTCTCTCTCTCTCTCTCTCTCTCTCTCCTACATAGGATGAATAAGAGTATTATGGGATGTCCCATCTCTCTTGTGTACACTGATTGCTCTGTTATGTTAACTACAGTATAGCATATTGTGTTGGGTAGCTGGGTTGTCATCTGGGAAAGCTTTATATCTTAGTATAAATCAGGGATGTGATATTTCTGATTAAATATGTATTTCTGTAACTTGAACATATTGTGTCGTCATATAATGTGCTTTCAATATGCAGAGTAATGAAACCCAGGCTCAACGGAAATATGTGCCTCAGCCTACATTTTTGCAAAATGTAAAATACATTGCTCCGGGTACATTTCATTGCACATTTCAGATGACAAATCCACTAGAGGGCACTGTCTACATTTGTGTTAATCTCAAACATAAGTTACTTGGGGTACATTTTGTTACAGAGCAAACTGACCATGCCACAAAAGTTGTCCGGATGGAGATAGACAGGTGAGGAAAAAATAATTGATTATAGACACCATTAAGTTGTTCTGTAGTATTTATGTGATGTTGTTAAAAAAACGCACAAAATGAATGCTTTATTCTTTATATGTCATTAGCTACTTTTCCATTTACCTATTTTTATGCGCATTTTGGAGATGTGCATAAAAAATCGGTTGATGGAAACGCTATGATGCGCATAAATTTTGAAAATGCGCATAAAAAATGTATGCGCATAACTGAGTAGGATAAACTTTTTATTCGATAAGAAAAGATGCGCATAAACTACGATGTAAACACTTTTACCGAACAAATTCCAGTATCCGCATTAAAAAAGGTCATGCGATTTGGTTATAAGAGATCATGTGATGATAAAAATGTTTGTAAATGGACAAACCAGCAGGCTGACCACATTGTAAAACATCTGAAATGTTGTTTTGGTCATTCTAAAATGCCTTAACCATTTCAGTATTAGTGTTATTATATTATTAATGACCTCCAGAATTGTTAAGAGCTTCTGTGCTCCACGTCTCACGCCTTCAAACGCCACCATGCGTTCACTGCGTGTCAGCATTGCCTTCTGAGGCGCAAGTCATTTATTAAATGAAGAAAAGATTCACACAGCTTCTCCTACCTCAGCAAATTCCATTTTTACTGTTGATATTTGGCGCCATTTAATTAGGAAGTGACGATTTTGTTCTCTTTGACTCTTTGGATGGAAACGCTGCTTTATTCGCACATCTTTTATGCGATATTCCAGTTTTGTGCATAAAGTTAATTCGCATTTTTGGATGGAAACATAGCTACTGTAAATATCGTTAGTGTGATAAGGAACAAAAGGTGCCATATTGGCCAGCACCATTCCTTTTTGACTGGAAACTGCAGTCAAGCATATGTTGAAGTGCGTTTTTGCGACTAGGCTGTATACTTCAAATGTAGGCTGAAGCATGTATTTTGAAATGAGCCTGTGTTGTTTTTACTTGCACTTTCACTTTTGAAATTGGTGATCACACACTCTGTGTATACAGGCCGTGGCCGTTCAAATGTGAACACACATTTTACAAGGTAAAATAGTACTATGACTGAAAACATGTAACACCAACTATACTGTATATAGATTGAAATCACAAATTGGCCTTAAAAATGTTAAGTTTGCATCTGCATTATTAATTAAAAAAAATAAAAAAAAACATTTGTATAAACGCAATATCAGGCTTGTATTTTTTAATTACTTATATAGCATATAACTGGTGTAAGCAAAATAATTCCTTCTGGTGTAACAGAGACATTATGCCACTACATTACATGTATTACACAGCTCTTATATTACTTGTTTCTGATTGGTCAATAACAACATTCCAAGGTATGCTACGTTACATTAGGGATAAAGTACATCCAGGAGGTTGTTATCGCAGAATAAAGAGCATTATTCTTCAAAAACAACCATCCTGGATGTACTTTATCCAACCTATTACATGGCTACCTGCAACAAAATCTAAAAATTAGACACAAAACACAGTCGAATAGTTTATTCACACAAAGCTGACAGAAACGAAAACCGTTGATGGAGTATACAATAATTTGCACTTTATTCAGTCACAATATGGTTCCAAACAGTCAAAAACTGCGGCATGACAGACGAGCAGATACATACTGTATGAATGTGGATGTATATGGATTTGAATCTATTTGCTTATGGTCAAGGTGAGTCGAAGTTCCCGGATAAGCCTATTATTTAGCAGTTATCTCGGGTTAGCATTCCATGGAATGTCACGACTGACCAAACATTATCTAGTTTTCCAGACAGCCACCACTGAAACTAATAACACAGGCTCATCCAAGTACTTCAAATCATCTTGACTGTTAGAAAATACATTCACATCCATATTTATTTATTGACTGTTTGGTACCATTTTGCAACTGAATAATAAGTAGGTTAGTGTAGACTGCTTTCAGTCATATTTGTTTGAGTAAGCTTTGTTTAATTAAAAGATTAGTAAATTATTACAGCTCAGATTGTTTTGTTTTGTGGGAAGTAGTTGTGTAATAAGCAGGATAATGTACATCTAGGTGGTTGTTTTCGCAGAATAAAACCCTTCAGTTTTATACCACTTTGCGTCATTCTGTGAGAACAACCCCCTTGTTGTATATGATATCTTACGTGACATTTAAGATCAGCATAAGACTACTTTGCATAAAGTATCAATCTATTTGATTAGATTTATATTAGACTTGTACTATTTAGGTGATTTAGTTAAACTGGTAATTTTTTTAAATTGATAAAACTACGACTCTATGACTGTAATTATGAAAAACAATTAAAATGTTTTTTTTTGTGGCTAAGATGGTGTCTTAACTCTGAGTTATTTCGTAAATAACATCTAGATTAAATAACATTTGCATAAAAGCATATATCTTGCTGTTGAGTTTAAAAATAGGTATAACCTATAGCTGGCATGAGAAAATATTACAAAGGCAAAATAAATCCTACAGTAATGAAAAGGTGTGCAATGCAACCTTTTCATTCCATGAATGAAAAAACTTGTCAAATATGCCATACCAGAAGCCCTTCATGTGTTTAATTTGAAATTCCACACCGGTGAACATCACAGTCTTTGCTCCGATTCGATTTCCAGGACAACACTGAGATATATTCGTTTGATAAGAGCAGTTCAAAGAATTTATGCAGAACCCAGCTGTCAGTAATGTCCTGTACACAGTACACACACGAATGCATTAGTTAAATATCCCACTAAAATAGCACAAAGTAGAGCCACTAATTGAGCAATCAATGATCTGAGGCTTTTATGGAAAATCTTCAGACATTACTGTCGTTAAGCTAAACATTTTCCGTCTAAAGCTATTTGAATGTGGAAGAGGCCAGAGGCTAATAGACCTCTAATGCTTCAGGCATTAATAACACTTATGACTTGTACATTTTTAAAGAATGTATAATAATTCAATTATATTTATTCCACTTAAACCCTTTCAGAAGCTTTTTTAATTGAAATTCTTGATTAATTCATCACCATCCTCATTCCAAGGCCTCACCCTGTGCTTGGAAAAAAAACTGATGTCTGGGTTTATGGTATAGTTAAATATGTTTTTAATTTTAGGATTTTACAGTCTCCCATTAAATGTAGATTAATTACATTAATCATAAAAATGTGAGCCTTAACCTTATGGATTTTACAGTTTAACCGCATATTCCTTTGTTTTTTATCTTTTTTTATTTGTTGCCGTTTAAAGTTTTATTTTGCCTAATTTCTGAAGGTTGCATCCTTTTCTGTTTAATAAAGTGAAGCTGACTTTAATACAAAAGTGAATCTGTATATATGATTAATCTGTATACATTCATGTTTCCAATAACATTTGTAAATCTACAGTGTCAAAATATGGGAGAAATAAGAATACTAAACTGTATCATATTTTTCAGTCATACTTTTTTGCTCAAAAAAAGCAAACAAGATTCTTATGTACTAAGGAAAAAGGAAGGATCATTTAACATCTAAAAAAAACAACAAATAGTTAAAACAACCACACATAAAGAGGCAGAATCTCTATATATTTAAATGCCCTTAACACTTTTAATTCCAGTAAAGGACATAAAGTACTTTATACATCAAGTCCCATTCCAGAGTGCAAGAAAACTTGAGCAAGACAGTGTTTGCGTGGGAGAATTACTGCTTATCCTCATTGTTGCTCACACAGCTCTGGCTAAGCCGACAATTGCTGTCACCTTGTGCTCGGGGAGCTTGGCTATTAGCATCTACGGGAGGAACAAGTGAGCACGTATATGCTCCTGCAACCTTTTCCACTGCCATCGGCTTGTCCGCCTCACCCACCCATCCTCCCGTGCAGAGCCTCCCATCATACACTTGTCAGGCAGCATATGTCTGGTGTTTTATGAGATCCCTTTCATGCATCTGACAGGAGGGATAGACACTACCGAGTCTTTACTATACCCTTGGGCTCTGTTCAACCTTTGGCGGAAGGTAAATGGGGAGAATGAGAATATAACATCTGACACAAATTTACATCCGATCTATGTCACCACACACCAACTATACAATTCTACAAGTTATGAGTTTGTAACAACCTAAGTTAATTTACGCAAACACAAACAAAAATGCAGATGCTGATGTTATCGAATTTTCGAATTTGCTTTTCTAAAAGAGTTTTAAGACGACTTAAGGCTTATTTTGTAAATTATGTTCAAAAAGGTAGTAAAGGCTTAGTCATTATTATTATTATTATTATTATTATTGTTATTATTGTTGTTGTTGGAAAATCCTCCAGACTTAATTTCTAATGTCTGGGGAAAAAATGTAATCCAATTTTTTTTCTTAATCTCACGTTTAAAATTTTTAAAACCCAGTTTTTGTGAGCAACACAAATATTTATTATCCTGATTCATTTTTCAAACATGCATGTGGGACAATGGCTCAAGTATTGTAGTTTTGGTTATGGTAATCATGTACTGTAATGAACCCAAGTTTGAGGTGTTAATTATAAAAGCATATCAAAAATGTTCTAGTAAATAAATATCAAATTATTAAGCTTTAAATAAATAAAGTTATTAAAGTATGTTTTGCTTTCTATTTAAAGATTTCACATCTAATCCAATGCTACTTGCTGTTTCTACTTCTCACCAAGTTTATTTTATAGTACCATTTTATTTTGTGTGTGTGTAAAAACCAATACCACACATACTTTTGTTTTCAAAGAAGTCTATAAAAAGACCAAAGAAGAGATGATAGAATGTCTGCCATGTCTGCCACATGCACACGCTCATATAAAACTGTTCCAATGTCACACATCATTATCTTTCCTCAAATGTCTCATACAAGGCAAAGAGTGTTAAGAGGCCAGGAAGCAGAATTGATTCTCTCTCAACTCAGATCTGTAGCAGATGCAGACCTGTCCCTCTCTGTAGTGCTAGTGCGAGAACAAGGTACTTAAAAGTCATTCAGGCACAAGGGATGTTGGGATAGCAGCCCTGCCTAGCATGCAAAGTAAAGCCATATACACAGACAGGCGGACGCACACGCACGCGAGCTGCTGCTTTCCACCAGCAGGGGGAGATCTGACATTGAGAAAGCAACTGTACTTTTGTTAACTCCTAAAGTCTTTCTCTAGCAAAAAATAAAATTTAAATCAAGCCAGTGGAGCATTCACAGATACACACGTATGTTGAGGAGAGCGCAACTGACTAACCCCAATGTTGCCATCTCCATCTGCGCCTGGCAGAGTTGTCCAATGGTCCTGCCAAATGAACGTGTCAGTCAGGTTCAGTTCAGCCAACACTTTTCCCGCTTTTTTTTCTCCTAACCTTTTGGGCTGTTTATCACTTCATCTAATCCTCAACTCTAACTCAGCACAACTTCCCTCAACACCTCACCTCACATCAGTTACGACTAATAATCTGGCATTAAAAGTTTCGAACCTCACTTTGAAGTTGGAAAAAAAGCTGTCTTGTGGTTAGGAAAAACTCCTAGAGAAACTCTGCTACTCCTTATGCCTGCAGAATGCTCATCAAAAACGGAATTGTGAAATATTATAATAAAATATTACATACTTTAATGATAAAACATTATTTTGTTGTATGTTAATTAAATTTACTCGTCCATATAAAATTATACCATATGGAAACATATGTATCATGTAAAATATTTAACTTTTCTATTTATTTATTTTTAAATTTATTTACAATGTATACAAAATCTGTAATGCAATATGTACTATAAATGTAGTACTGCTTCCTGGTCTGTACAAAAGTGTACAATATATTACTATGATATCTATATCTATGGATTGGTAGATAGATATATAAGTTGTTTTTTTATTTACACACTATTTATTTAATTAAACATAATAAATAAATGTTATTCAAACAGTATTTTTTTTTACAAAAAAAAAAATAAAATTATATATATTACTAAATATTTCAAATATCTATTTTTATATGCAATATATTTGTTTTAATATTCTGTTAATTGTTGCTTTATTTGCACAGTTTCATTACAACATTTTCTCCATTCTTCAGTCCAGCCTAGTGGCATTGTTCTGCTCTGTTCAACTCTATTTGACTGTTTTATGTGCAAATCTGCTCAGAAGAAAAATGAATAAATAAATAAACGATCCAGCCTCCATAAAGTTCCTTGTCAACCTCTTGTTAAACGATAATATGTGTACAAGCCAATGAAAAAGCACCATATATTCTACATATCCAAAACAAGTCCAACACATTCTACCCGTCCCTGGCAATAAATAGCAGACATAATTATCCAACTCACCTGTAAATCTTGTATTTGGTTGTGAAGCCCTGTTGATAACGCTCCACAAATTCAGCAAATTCCTGCGAGTGATGAAAAGGCCCTTTATCTGAAAGGAGCCACCCAAATGGACCAGCGGCATCATGGGAGGCTGCCACAGGGGCGAGAACCCAGCAGTGAAGGCTTAGTACAACACACACCCATAGACTCATCAGATACGCCAGTCTAAAATCAGTACACTGGCAGCTCATGCTTCACCCTGCGACTCGACATTCTCTCCAAACTTTCCTCGCCTTCTGAAACAACAAAGACAATACATTGAATCCAAGTGTGAATAACTGCTCCCTGACACATCTTTTTTTCTTTCCAACACAGCCGTGAGTACAGTGAAAGTCAGTGTTTTCAATCTGACGTCTTTATACAAGGTCTGTGGAGACAGCATATCATACACATAGGAAACACTTCATATTAGGGAACATATGTTTACTGTTAAATAGTCATGCATATTACTAGCATATTGGCTGTTTATTAATACTTATAAAGCACATATTCATTTATTATTTTGCATTGCCTTATAAACCCCAGCCCATTCCTAAACATAGCTCTTACAACCAACTACCTTACAATCGATAAGCAATAATTAAGAGTATGTTGAGAGTCCCCTAATCTAAATCTCACTAGGATTCTATATAATTTTTAACTTTTGCTCTGTTTGGAATTTTATAATGAATTGATTTAAATTTGAATAATGTGTTATCGGAAAAATCTAGCTTGGTGGTCTCTGGGTTGTCTGAGAGTCTGGTATGGGGTCCTTGAGTTTTTAAAGATTGAAAACCCCTGATTTAAATTATAAAAACAGACTTAAACTATTCAAATATATATTTTTATCCATATTTATCAAATATTTATTTTGATCTTAAAAAATAAAGGTTCTTTTTCCATAAAGATTCATTAACATCCACAAATGGTTGTTTACAGTGGAAAAAAAAATGTTCTTTAGATTGTCAAAATGTTCTTTACACTATAAAAATGGTTTAAGAACTTTTGCCAAAAAGGTTCTTGAGAGACGCCAAAAAGGTTCTTATATGGCATCCCTGGAAAAAAAGAAAAAAAAAAAAACCTTTCTGGTTCTTCCTGGTACCTTTTTTAAAAGAGTGTAGTACATACATATGCATGCATACCTATGATTATGCTTGCAATTATTATAATTAGGCTAGTATTTTAGTATCATTATTACAAACGTTATTTTAATTCGAATTATTCTAATTTAAATTAATTATAGGTAAAATAAATTACCTTCTCCAGGTGTCCGTTGTTTTAACCACTGAAGTCAAAAAAACCTCTAGAGTTTTACAATTAAAGGCAACTGATTGTAAACGCAACGCATAGGCAGATTGCTGAGGGTGACCTTTGACGATTTGGCTCAGTTCAACTTGTTTTAAACACCATGGCAAAGCGAGAAGAGCCCTGGAAACACAGCATCCAACTCTCCGCTTCCACTATCGAGTATATTTCCAACGTCTTGCGCCGTATAATCCGGGTGAGGAGAGGAAAAAACTATCGCGTGGAGCAGCAGCGGCTCTGCCTTCACTCTTCTCTCTCCAGGTAGATAGGTCTCTTATGAATTGGAAGTTACGGTGAAGCAATCCCATAACCATTAACGGCTGACGCGATTAAAGTCTACTGTCTCCCGTCGGTCGGCATATTAACTTAACCCGGTGTCCATGAAGCACTAAATAAATGTAGACTCCGGAGGTCCACTCTGTGCAACTGCGCGTATGTCGGATGCTCAGTCTCGACGCTTCGCATACACACCATGAAAATATCCAATTTATTTCAGAGACAAGCCTCCTCCACTCCTCATTGGCTGTTCCCGCGCGGGAGGGGCGGGGTTTAGGAGCTCAGAGAAACACTTTGTCAGGGTCACAGGGAGTTTCAACGTTGTGTGCTTCTTATCATAATACTTATTTATGAATGGGGTGTTTGTGATACAAAATAATAGCTTTGTTTAAGACTTTATCAGGCTCACATTCCTGACAGAACATATATTTGTTAGTGGAATAAACCTGATTTATAGTCACAACAATTAATACATTTGTTAGTTTTGCCAATTGGTTTTTCTGTGGAAAAAGAAATGCAATGCAGGACAATATTTTTTATTTGAAATTTGAAATAAATGTTCTCAGACAAGGGCGTCACGGTGGCGCAGTGGGTAGCACGTTCGCCTCACAGCAAGAAGGTCGCTGGTTCGAGCCTCAGCTGGGTCAGTTGGCATTTCTGTGTGGAGTTTGCATGTTCTCCCCGTGTTCGCGTGGGTTTCCTCCGGGTGCTCCGGTTTCCCCCACAAGTTCAAAGACATGCGGTATAGGTGAATTGGGTATGCTGAAATTGTCCGTAGTGTATGTGTGTGAATGAGTGTGTATGACTGTTTCCCAGTGATGGGTTGCAGCTGGAAGGGCATCCGCTGCGTAAAACATATGCTGGATAAGTTGGCGGTTCATCCCGCTGTGGCGACCCCAGATTAATAAAGGGACTAAGCCGAAAAGAAAATGAATGAATGAATGAATGTTCTCAGACATGTATGGAACAAAACACCTATTAACATTTTATTCAAACTCGTGCCTATAATATATCCAGATAAACCAAGAACTTTCATTTGACAATATTTTGGACAACAATAATTTGGACACATAAAAAAATATACTGCAAAACACAAATGTTTTTGATGTTTTGTGTACAGTTGTGCACAAATAAACATGTACGAGATTTTGTTTTTCCACAACTTTGTTCGCCACAACAAGCTTTTATAATAAAGTGTTGGGTATTTAAAATAAAATGTAAAAAAATTATAATAAAACACTTATATTAAACAACTCTATCCAACTATACAGTATACATAGCAAATATGAATATATTATCTTACATGACTAAGACAATAAATGAATAAAAACAAAATTAAGAATATTTTATAGAAATACAATAAAATTGAGAATTAAAAAAAAAAAATTTTTAGGGCATAAGAGGGCACAAAAAATAAAACAGACTGTAAAATAGGAATCAATATTTGTAATCAAATATTAGCACAACATAAGATAGAAATAAACAAATAAATGAATAAATAAATAAATAACATGAATAGTAAAATATGTTTTTAAATATTCTTATAATTAATGAAATAGTATAAATAATAATACCTTCTTTCACACAGTGGTCATAATTATGTTTATAAGCTAGAAATAAATCATTAAAACATCTAATCAAAGGTGTGCACTCGACTGACCATGCTAACATCTGTTTTAAACACAAGAATGAGCAGAAACAGTCAGACATTGGCTTCCAATTGATTCACGGTGATCGACCATGTGAGGAAATGAGCAATCTTGAGAGAAAAGGAAGGTGAAGAAATCAAAGACGAAATCAAATCAAATCCTCGCAGAAAGAGAACGAGCGAAATATCAGCACTGTTTCTGCCGAGATGTTTATAGATGATGCAGATACTGAATAGGCATCCAGTGGATTGTGCGGAAAACAGCTGTTTGACAAAGCTGAGACAGCACTCTTTAAAGCCAGTGTGTTTTAGTGTGTGAAATCTCAACACAGAGACTTCTATCAATGCATAGGCAGGAAGCCATTAGAATAGATAAATATTCACTTCAGCATTGATGGAGTCTGTGAAGTGTTGTCTTGATGAAGGGCAATCAAGGAAGCAAAGTAAAGATAATATTTTAATTATCCACCATCTTGACAGCTGAGGCAAGGCATTTTTGCATATCGCATCAGATGCATTATGCTTATTCACTTTTCCACCCCACTCCTCTCTCTCTTTCTCCTGTAAATAAGATGGACTGTGAAAACATGAGAATCTTTGGACAATGTAATTGAGAAATTTACTCCAGCAAACATTGTGCACTTGCCTGCATAATTAGCTCGAAGATGCCATTACATATTAAAGTGAAAGTACATCCAAACAAAATAAAAGCTCTGCCATGATTTACTCATAATCCGTTTGTTCCAAACCTTTCTTCAGTTCAACACAAAAGACGCTATTTTGCATTATTGTGGAAACAGGTAGACATTTAGTGTGGTTACATGTATAACAAATTTCCAACATTAAAGGAAAACTTGTTTTGGCAACACTTTACTTGAAGGGGCGTTCATAAGATTGCCATTAAACCTTTATAATCATGGCATGACAATGATTGATGATTGTCATGAGGCCATCATAAATATGTCATGAATTTTACAACACTATCATTGATATATTTTTGACCTCAACTACAGTGGTACATACTAAGTTTGTCATTAAAATGTCATTAAATGTTAATGATGCTGTTAAAAATTATTTAACAGAGTAATGACATTTTTAATAAGACATTTTATTGACAAATACAGTTTGTTCCACTGAAAACACAATTAGAAAAATATTCATGACACAATTATAATGCCTCATAACATGACAATCATGTTTAGACAGATTTATGACAAGTTTTGTTGTCTTGGTAATGTCATGTTGTCATGACAAAGACAAAAACAGGTTGTGATGTATTTGATTATGTCAAGTTTGTCAAGTTTGTCATGACAAAGAATGTAAAATTTATGTAGAATGTAGAATTAAAAATGACTTAACTGAGCAAATGACACTCATAAGCATGCATAAAATCTCTTTCACATTCATGACGTGTCATGTCATGATTATAAAGGTTTAATGGCAATTTTATGAACACCTCTTCAAGTAAAGTGTTACCCCTTTTTTTTATAGCTCTCCAAGACTTAAACAGTTGAACTTTACCAATTTTGAAACCATTCAGCCGATCTACGGGTCTAACAGGATAATTTTTATCTTAGCTTAGCATAAATCATTGAATCGGATTAGACCATTAGCATCTTGCTCAAAAATGTCAAAACTATGCTTTCATTCTG
>CAIGQV010019356.1:15550867-15590807 GCA_903798115.1 Danio jaintianensis | reverse complement strand
GTGTGTGTGTGTGTGTGTGTGTGTGTGTGTGTGTGTGTGTGTGTGTGCGTGTGCGTGTGTGTGGAAGGGCATCCGTTGCGTAAAAGAAATGCTGGAATAGTTGGCAGTTTATTCCTCTGTGGCGACCTCTGAAATAGAGACTAATATAATAGACTAATATATAATAGGGCATAATAACGTGTTACATTTTTACATTCATATTCATACATTTTGTAATTTGCCATTAAAAATATTACAAAAATAAGTAATAATACAGTGACACATATAGTGAAAATGTGTTAGTTCAATGTGGTCTTATTCGATCTTTAAGATGAATGAGTTCATTACATTTCTTTGCACACACACTGCAGCATAGTTTAGTGCACTGACACCCTTTACCAGTCTCCTTCAACTCTGTGATTTGTGTTTCAAGCTGATCTGTGTGGCAAAATGGTCTCATATGCTTACCAGACACTGCTTTCTCAGATCAGCTTGGGATGGATTAAACACTGACAGCTTTATGTTGTAATGAATTTGGAACTTGCTGTAATGTTCCAAATTTCCTCTACTGTTTTTATGAATAAAAAAAAGCATCTGAATTTTTACAGCTTTTTGCAGACATATTTCATGTGGGATTTTGAGGTCTTGGCAACATATTGTAGCCATAACCGTAAACTAACAAGTTGCATCATTTCATATGGGCTCCAGACTTGATTATGTATGCATTGTGTTCACCGAATCCTAAATCGTGGTGGCAGCACCAAGTTTGGTTGCAGTGGAGGGAAGGGGGAGAGACGAATGTAAAATTTTCTGTTTGTTCTCGCATTTTTCTCTTGGAGAAAATTCAGTCATTTTTAGGATTTGCAATGTACTAGTTTCAATTGAACTGAAATAATTTTAATGGTACAAGTATCTATAAATACATACCATTCATTCATTCATTTCGGTTTAGTCCCTTATTTATCGGGGGTCGCCACAGCGGAATGAACTGCTAACTATTTCAAAATATGTTTTACACAGCTGATGCCCTTCCAGCCGCAACCCAGTACTGGGAAACACCCATTTATTCACACTCATTCATACACAAACTCATACACTACAGTCAGTTTGGACTTTGGAGTGTGGGGGAAACCGAGGCATCCGGAGGAAACCCACACAAACACAGAGAGAACATGCAAACTCGACACAGAAATGCCAACTGGCCCAGCCAGGACTCGAACCAGCAACCTTCTTGCTGTGAGGCGACAGTGCTAACCACTGAGCCACCGCTCAGCCCTCAAACACTTACCAGTATCTAATAAATAAGAACTATAATTTGATGAATAAATAGTAGTATTTTTATTAGGCAGACGTATGTAAAACAAAAGTGCTAATACTGTATCTAAGTAATGCTTATAGAATAACTAGTAGTATCTAAAAGTATACTAGCCACACATTCAATTCAAATAAATTAATAGGCACAACCATCTAATAGTAATTATTGTTACTATTTAATATATAGTATTCAATGAAAGAGAAAATATAAGTTTACAAATCATTAGGTGCCAAAAATCTTTTCAGTTGATAAAAAACATTTATACTAAATGTAGCTATTTATACCTTTCATATAAAAAAGCTATATATAGGAAACACATACATATTTTATTGAGGAGCCTTGCATTCCTTGTGGTTATCATGATCTACAAATCTATAATACATGAAGAGACTATGTGAATTTTAATAAGAGCAAATACAGTGTTTAGATTTATACAATCAGTCAACTCACTTTGAGCCTATACATTCTTCGAGAAGTGCATTTACATCTGCAAACCTAATGAAATTCTGGGCTTTATTGTCAAAATTAATCCAAATTATGTCTAATTTTAAGGGTTTGACTGCTATTTAAAATTCTCTTTAGCACCTGTTCTGTCCTTAGGTTTGTTTGTCAAGCTGCATGCTTGTGTTAAATGACTGATGAGAAAAATGCCCGAGGTTGCTGTTGTTTGGATGGTGAGGCTCATTGAGTTCCTCCATAAATTTCTGCTGTTGACTGGCAAAAGTCAAAATTCCTTTTAGGTTTTTTGGTGTGGTCTGCTGCTGGCAAGAGTACAACCAGATGACCTCTTAAGTACTGCTTTTGTTCTCCATACATTTTTTACAGTTTGACAATATAAATGGGAATACATTGGTCTCCAGAAAATGAGTACACTGTGTGAGTTTGTGTGATGATAATGAATATTTCACATATATTTCACAGAAATATTAAGGTAACATTTTACAATAAGGTTGTATTAATGTTAGTTAATGCATTTGCTAACATGAACAAACAATGAACAATACATTTATTACAGTATCTGTTCATGTTAGTTAATATTAACTCATGGTGCACTAAATTATGTTAACAAGCATGAATTTGGATGTTAATACATCAATAAATGTTGAACTATGATTAATAAAATGCTATTCAAGTGTTGTTCATTATTAGTTAATGTTAGTAAATGCATTTACTAATGAAACCTTATTGTAAAGTGTGATCAATATCACCAATATTTTGATATATTTTGTTACATTTTGTGGTAACACTTAGCAGAAAGTTTTGTTTGTTAACATTAGTTGAATCAGTTACACTTTAGTATGGGGACCAATTCTCACTTTGAACTATTAGTTTATGTATTTTCTGTTCATTAGTGCTTGTAATGCACATATCATTGCCTTATTCTGCATGAATATTCTACATTGCTTAAAACTTAACCACTACGACAACATTACTAACTATTTATTTATATACTAAGCAACACACAATTTATTGAGGCAATACTCACAGTTAATAGTGAGTCGAAAGTACTGTTACTTCAATATGTAAATATATTTTTACCGAATTTTTGAACCTTTGTTAATGCTAGTTCATGAGAATTGAGTTATTTATTGTTTATTCGTGTTCACAGTGCATTAACAAATGTTAACAGAATGCTCAGAGATATAAAGTTAATTATTTTAGTACTAATTGCACTCTCAGAAATAATGGTGTGAGAACTGTCATTGGGTGGTACCTTTTCAAAAGGTACACAGTTGTAACTAAAGAGGCCTTATTAATACCTAAAGTGTACATAGGACCTAAAAAGTACAAAAGTGAACCTTTGGAAATTTTTTATTTACTAATATATACCTGGCGTCACGGTGGAGCAGTGGGTAGCACGATCGCCTCACAGCAAGAAGGTCGCTGGTTCAAGCCTCGGCTGGGTCAGTTGGCATTTCTGTGTGGAGTTCGCGTGGGTTTCCTCTGGGTGCTCCGGTTTCCCCCACAGTCCAAAGACGTGCTATAGGTGAATTGGGTAGGCTAAATTGTCTGTAGTGTATGAGTGTGTATGGGCGTTTCCCAGTGATGGGTTGCGGCTGGAAGGGCATCCGCTGCGTAAAACATGTGCTGGATAAGTTGGCGGTTCATTCCGCTGTGGCGACCCCAGATTAATAAAGGGACTAAGCCAAAAAGAAAATGAATGAATATATACCTTTAAGGTACCAATATGAGCTCTTTAAGTACAAATGTTTACCTTTTGAAAGTGTAACACCCCAGTGACAGCTCTTGTACTTTTATTTCTGAAAGTGTACTAGAAATATGTTGGTTCAATGGCATTTTTAGGTTACGTTTTCCAGTGTAGTTAACTAATGTGTTGCAAAAAGTTAATGTTGGTCAACCACACACACACACACACGCACACGCACACACACACATGCACGCACGCACACACACACACACACACACACACACACACGCGCACACACACCATTAACTAAGACTTTTAACTCAATTGCTTATTTATATAGGAAGGTAATAGTATATATTGGGTAGGATTAGGGATGTAAAATAAGATCACACTTTATAAGTACTAATAAACAGCCAATATCTTAATAATAAGCTGATAATAAGCCAGTAGTTAATAGTGGGAAATGTACTTAAACTACTAAAAAAGACTATACAAGTCACTTTGTTAAAATGCAAAGTTCAACAAAATATTCAACATCAAAATGTAGGAATCTTATAAAACAGAACCTTATAAATCACCTAAATATTTCTACAGTTTTGCAGATTTCCACCGAATCTAAACTCCTGTCATTCATTTTATTGAACAAATACCTCACCTCATTTGTGTTCATTTGTTAAATATTTTGTAAAGTTTTGCATCCATTTAACACATTTTACCATCTTATAAAATTCAGTCAGCCCACAGAATTCAGCCCAGAAAATGCAAAGTAAGGCAGCAGATTTCCTCTGAGCCCACTAATAGCTCTCTCTTGCATTTAAATGCAAACATTATGTACAAGTACGCACGCAGCTTGTTCCGATGCTTTGCTCTTTTGTGATTGCCTATATCCTGTATTAGAATGAATAAAACGCACGAGTGGATCGCTACTGGGACCGTTGTAGTTATTTACTTAGACATGTGGTGTGAAAACGATGAGTACATTATGCACTACCTTTTAAAATCTGCTGCCTTGCTGCCCAAACCTGATCTCCCCCTCTTTCTCTTTCTCATTCCTCCTCCTTTTGGCTGTGGGTTTCAGGGAGAAGCCGGTGAACGGGATGTAGCTCTTGGATGCAGTTATCTTTGCGGAGCAGGTTGCATTTTTGATGTGAGTTGCTGTGATGAAGTACTCCTGAAGAGGTTGTTCATCTGTTCTCTTCATTATTAGTTATGTCAGACAGTCGTTTAGACATCATTTGCCATGCTTGGCATTTCCTTATCTAGTTTTTAGCATTCCAGTTGGTGGAGGCCTATTGTCACTGAATGGCATAGGGACATTGCAGGGGAATGAGCAGTTTGGATAGTGCAAGAACATCAGTTGAGTAACCAAAAAAAAGGTCTTTGGTGCAAAACAGATTGATCGTATGTATTATCAAATGTCTGTTGGGCTATATGAAAACAGAAACATGTACAACAGCTCCTATAGAAAAGAGGATTATGCTCCAATGCAAAATGGCTTTTTTTTCACTTTTCTCTTTCATTAGGTCAGTGTTAAGCACATTGAGAAGTTTAAAGTACGATACCCAATATGGCTACATGAAATCACAGGTGCTATACAATATTAGGTGCTAATATTAGCATTATGAATGAGCAGAATAATATAATTAAATAAAATAATATAAAAACTTGTTTCAGGCATGGAATATAAAAAGCTAAAAGATTATGGTGACTTTTTTGTGAACCTGTTATGATTTTAAAAAAAAAAGTTGTACTCATTTACATTACTCTCATTTTTCTTCATAGAATTGTGGATTTTCTTGTGGATTGGACTTTTTTCATACATCATTTTGAGATTTCTATTCTGTGGGAACAGCAAATTAGAAAAGAGAAAGTTATAATTGTGCAAAACTCTATTATAGGATTTATTCTCATAATTATGAGAGGAAAAGTCAGAACTGTAAGATCAAAAACGTCCTGGTTACGTACGTAACCCACGTTCCCCGAATAGGGAATGGAGACGTGCATCTGTTAACAGACTACGGGAGTACTTCAGACGACCAATCACTCTGAAGAGTAAAAAAACGGGCCAATGAATGCCAAAATGAATTGGCAGAGCTCAGCTCCACAGCTGACAGTGATTAGCCATTAGTGCTATATAAGCTGCCAGCTGAGAAGCGAGCACTAGAATTTGCCTGCTGAAGAGCCGATCACTCAGCTAACAGCTGGAGACTCAGCTGCTGTGGCAGTGGAGACGCACGTCTCCGTTCCCTATTCGGGGAACGTGGGTTACGTACGTAACCAGGACGTTCCCCTTCATATGGGAACTCCAACGTGCGTCTGTTAACAGACTACGGGAGACTGTATGGAAAACGCCACAGCAGCTAAGCCCGTCACGCTCCTGATGTGAAGTTTGCCAAGCATAGCGTGAGTGCACAAGCATCACCAAGAGCGCAACCTTCCAACGTCCCCTAGGCCCAAAAAATTACCATTACATGGGCATAATTACAATTTAGATCGGGGGTCGTAAATGTGCTTTTACCTAGCTAATATAGTCTAGGGATTTTAGAAATACGACAGTACGTTGGGAAAGCGTGCCAGTCCCCGAAGGGGGAGGACGCTGCGGAGACCACCCGCTACCCAAGAGGGGAGACTTGATGGCAATAAGGACATATGGACTAGCCTTATGGAGGGGGAGTGCCACATATGATAAGCTGGTTAGCGGGTAGGGAAGACACGGGTCCGCCTGGTCAGGGGGAACACTCCGTGGCTGAAATAAGCATATGGGATCACCATCGGGGACCGCCTATAGCTGGCACCGAACCGCAACATGTGGGTAGACCAAGAGTGGGCATACCAGACATCACACTGAGCCAGGCATCCGGCTCCTCCGCTGAGTCGGGTCCTGGGGGCCTCGGAGGAATTCTCTAGGGTTCGCCAAGCGGGAAACTTACTAGCAGAATACAAAAGTTGCACGTATCTACGGGTTAGGGAGCATGGCGCAGCAAGCGTTTTTGACACTTTAATTTTGAGTTTAATTTTGTCCCGATTGACCGGAGTGACCCAGTAATCGGGAGGAAACCGACTCCACTCGAGGATTATAAAATCTCGTGAATGTGTTAGGTGTCGCCCAGCCCGCAGCTCTGCATAATCTGTTAAGAGGCGCTGCGTAGACACGCCGAAAAGGAGGCACCGCTTTTTTTTTTTTAAGTGCGCTCTCTCTCCCGGGGGACACAGCTTGCCCTGGCACATGAGGCGAGGGCAATGGCATAACTATAAAATGGACCAACCTCTGCTTTGATACGGCACTTCCCTTCTGCCGATCATAACAGAAAAGAGCTGCTTAAAGACGTATGCTCTACGTGTCACATTGAGCGCAGTACGCGGACATAGCAATAAAAGGGCTGGGTCTGCCTCCTCCGCAGACAGCGCTTGCAGGCTCACTACCACTTTTAATATTAAAAGCGGTGGTAGGAACCTTGGCACAAGCTGAACCGGGGTCTCAGGTAAACGTGAGAGTAGCCCGGTCCATATTCCTGGCATGATTCGCTGACCGAAAATGCCACCGGAATCCTAACCCTGCTGACTGATATCAACGCGACCAGCAGAGCTGCCTTCATGGACAGAAAACTTATAGATACTGAGTTGAGTGGCTCAACAGACCTAACCATAACCGCTGGGGCTAGAGAGATCCCGAGAGGGCAAGAGAGGGGGGCGGGGATAGAATTAACCATCTCGCGCAACGCGCCTCTGAGGAACCGGCTGATAAGGTTATGCTTTCCCAGCGCGCTACCATCCGCCGCCCCACAGAGAGCGGGGATGGCAGCACGCCAAACCTTCAGTGTGGAGGGTGACAGCCTGCGCTCCAGTTATCCTGAAGGAAGAAAACACAACACTAATCTGGCATGTCCGGGGTTCTTCTCAGAGAGAAGAGCTCCACACAACGAATAGACTCCACTACAGGACATAGGCTTGCCTATACAGGGTGCTCTAGCCTGAGTGACGGTGTTAACCATCTACTGATAGGTCACCTAAGTCCACCGCGCTCTGTCTAGAAACCCTCAATGAGGGTTCCAGAATGCTGCGCGGGTGCCAGAGGGTGCCCGTCCCAGAAAAAGGAGTACTTCTTCCGGGGAATTTGTCAGGGAGGGCCATCACGAGGAGTGTGAGTCTGGAAACTCGGGTGCAGTTGGGCCCAGGAGGCGCAACGAGCGAGACCCACACCTCGTCTCCCCGACCTTGCACAGAGTCTGTGGGCGCAGGCTCACTGGGGAAAAACACATATTGCGTAAACCCGGGGCCAGCTGAAAGCCAGTGCATCCGTGCAGAGCAGGGAAAGCTGCTGGCAAAGGACCGCTCAGGAGAAGCGGCAGGATGTCCTGGGCTTCTCTGAAGCGTGCCCATAACAGCTGGACTGTGCCGGGGTGGAGTCTCCATTCTCCCAGAAACGTAACTGTCGTGAGAGCATGTAAGCTGGCACGGTAGAGCTCGTATGGGATATGAACGGCTCGCAGCTATTAAGCCGCATGACTCCGGAAGAGCAGATGGCGAGCGAGCTGAGACATGCGGTGGTAGCGCACATCAGCGCAGATAGGATCTCCCCCACTGGTGAGTAAACTGGTTTCAGTCTTGAAATCAGGTTGGCAGATAGAGTGTCCTCAGTCTCATGAGAGGCTCTGAAAGCTAAATTCTAGTGCTCGCTTCTCAGCTGGCAGCATATATAGCACTAATGGCTAATCACTGTCAGCTGTGGAGCTGAGCTCTGCCAATTCATTTTGGCATTCATTGGCCCGTTTTCTCACTCTTCAGAGTGATTGGTCGTCTGAAGTACTCCCGTAGTCTGTTAACAGACGCACATTGGAGTTCCCATATGAAGGGGAACCCCAATTACTGTGTAAACATAATTCCATACAAACCACTACCTCTACCTCTCTTTTTTTCATCTGAGGTCCTTTTTGTTTCTAAATCATTACAGTAAGTGAACATACATGAATATAGACATTTACTAGTAAACATATTGATAAATACAGTTGTTATTAGAAACAGTACCATCAGTCTGCAATGTTGCAGTCATGGGATGACATGGTGCTGATTGATTATATTTTCATATACCATGGTATTAACAAAAATAGAGGTCACCAGAATTTGACCCCTGTTTCACAAGGTCTTTCTCTGAATGCTTTGGAGACAGTAGAAACAATATTAAATATCACTGTTATTATGTTGCAGCCTGGTGGTATTATATTGGGACATATTTCCAATGATGGCTTGTTTTTTTTCTACTGTGGAAAGGTAATAAACTACTGTTGTTATTGTAGTGTTATGACCTCTGTCCTCTCACAAAACCTCTATAGCATTTTATTATCTATATCTATTTATCAGCTGAAAGAAAATGTCAAACTTGCAGCAAACTTCTGAATTAGCCGCTCAGAACTTTTACTGACAGAGTCTTCTAAAGAGGCCCAGATTTGAAAAAACAAACAGCAACATATTTTTGCATATGTAAAATATACGGAGCCACTGTATACTGTACATATTATTTCCTGATCTTTAAGGTTTGAATGAAGGTTTACTGTCATTTTCTGGAAATAAATGATCTTAATTAGAATATTCATGTTTGAAATGTGTAAGACATGCTATTGGTAGTTCATTAAATAAAACACAAATGAACCTTTTACACTTAAACATATAGACTTGCAAAAACTGCAAAATAATTAAATATTTAAAAGTGAAATAATTGTAATAATTTTAAAATGAAATAATTAAAAGTCAAAATAAAGTGGTTTTTCTTTTTTTTTTTTTGCTTAAAACAAACTGAATAATCTGCCAATGTGACAAATAAAATATGTTTATTTAAACCAGGTGGCATGGTGGCGCAGTGGGTAGCGCTGTCGCCTCACAACAAGAATGTCGCTGGTTCGAGCCTCGGCTGGGTCAGTTGGCATTTCTGTGTGGAGTTTGCATGTTCTCCCCGTGTTCGTTTCGTGTTCGTTTCCTCCAGGTGCTCCGGTTTCCCCCACAAGTCCAAAGACATGATGTATTGGTCAATTGGGTAAGCTAAAATTGGCCATAGTGTATGTGTGTGAATGAGTGTATGGGTGTTTCCCAGTGATGGGTTGCAGCTGGAAGCGTATCCGCTGCATAAAACATATGCTGGATAAGTTGGTGGTTTATTCCACTGTGGCGACCCCTAATTAATAAAGGGACTAAGCTGAAAAGAAAATGAATAAATGAATGAATATTTCAAACCAAAAACAAGATCATTTTGATTACCCCACTGGCAGATTATTTTGTCTTCAAGTAAGATTATTTTGACAAAAAAACATACAAAATATATATATTTTCTCTTAATTTTACTCAAACCTTTTAATGTGGAAATGGACTTAAAATGCTGTAAAGTCATCATTCTGCTTTTTCACACGCATGAAGCACTATCTATCATACAGACTAATATAATCGATGTTGATTTTTACTGATGAAAAGGAATACTGAAAAGTCACAACCTTCCTCTCCCTCTCCTCCCACAGTGACATTGAAGTTATCATTTGACTCACCTTCTCTGAAAAGATGTCCATGGTTTCTGGATACTGAGTAGCCTTGCGCATGCAGCGACATCTCTGAAGGCTATGAACCTGAGACCAGCAAGCTTCATTCAGATGATGCATGAACATATAGTTCAGGGTGACTGGCCTTGCCTCTGAGCTTGCCAATGGCCAGTCCCTACAGTAAATCCCCAGCACTCCATTTCCTCACTTCACCATCTCCATTTGCCTCCATGGAAACAAGGCAGCGGCATGTAGGCAAAGTGTATTCTGCTGATATGTAATTACCCTGAAGGTAAGTTGTCTATTTTTCATCCAACCTTACCCCAATCAGCCCTGATGAGCCAATTTAGCTACGAGCATTTCACCAGCCAGCCACAACAAAAGAATATTTTAAAGATGGATGATAAAACAAGGTATCCTGATGAAATAATTATCAGATGGGTACGATTAATTTCTGCACGCTGTAGTGATGAATAGAGCGTCACTGTAATTTCAAGAGCATCTTAGCGTATCTGTTAAAACATGCATGCTTTTGCTGTTTGGGTTTTTCATTAATGTTCTGCTGTACGCTCATAATTAATGCCTCCCTTATTGAGTTGTTTATTTTCTCCCACTGTAAGGGTGAATCATCTTAACAGAGTGTTGCACCACATGCGTTTGTGCAGTATCTGCTGAAGAGCACGTATAGCAAGGTGTAAAAATGGAGGAATAACTTGAGTTGTTTTATGTAAGGTTTGAATTTTGAAAAAATTGCCAAAAGTAGGTTTTTTTTTTGTTTTGTTTTTTTGTGATGATAAAAATATTAAAGTTTAGTCACAGACGAATTAACATTGAAACTGGTCTGTCAGTCATTCTTTATTCTTTATTAATTATTTATGTTAAAATACTCAATTGATGTTTACAAGAACAAGCAATATAAACATCATTTATGGTTAATATTTTCCATTTACCTTTGTTATAGATCACATATTTGAATTAAGGTGCCACTCATTTTTGGCTCTATCAGCCCCATTTACCACATTGCCTTTTCATGCCAGCCTGTACAACACATGAGGGGCAGAATTTTACGGGGGTCATTAAAAAAAATGTTCTGATTATGTTCTTTATAGAAAATGAGCCAAGGCCAATGAGTCTGAGATTGAAAAAAAATAATGACATATAAATTTTATTTTGATACAAATTTAAAAAGGGTTAAAGCAAACAAATTCAGTATAAATGGAAGTCAGTGGAGTGGTGTATGCACGGTATAGTGAACGAGCTTATGATCCAAACTGAAATCAAAAGAACAATAAGGTAAGCAGCAGGTTTGGCTAGCCGAATTCTCCAAAGCAGCTCCTCTCTTGCCAAAAATGCTGCAGTCGTTAAATAGGACCTAAGAAATTAATAATTTGAGAAAACCGAATTTTCATTTTTGATATAAACACTGTGTTCTCAGAGAGTTCAGCAGCAGGTCCATATTGCAGCTAATAAAACACATAATCTAGAAAAATAAATACTTGAGGTGCTCTAATTATAGTATAAAATATTAAGTATAGTATCCAGTATAGCATAGTTTAGACAGAAAAAATATTATGTGCCACATTATGAATGCAAATCATTAACAGTATATTAATCACTAATAAATGAATAAAAATATTCATCTTCATAATACTGTTGGCTGATTTTACATCAGTGATTTGCCTTTTTTTAATTAAGAAATTATAAATAGCATGGATCATGAATAATAATAAAGGGGCTTCCATACACTGTCTTTGCATAGGGCCCAAGAATCTGGGCTACACCCCTGCTTGACACTATGATGTTTTTTGGCATACTGTGAAGACAAAAAACTGCAGCACGTCGCCGGAGATCTGCCGGTCCTGCTTCTTTCAAGCAGAAAGCTCTGCTGATGTTTTTGCATAATGATGCATGAAATAATGTGCAACTTATCTCATCTGCAATTTTCCTATCTGCATCTTTTTAAATGTGTAAAGTTATCAATGTGTTGCAAATTAAAGCCATAGTTCATTCTAAAATGAACATTCTTTCAGTATCATCAATGTACCTTTGCAAACCTGTATGATTTTCTTCTATGTGAAGTGTTTTCTTTTCTTTTTTTTCTTGGCTGCTATTTTAAAATAATTAAAGTTAATGAGGACTGGGGCTCTCAATCTCCAAAATGACATACAAGTTTTATAACAATATGCCATAAGACTTGTGTGCTATTTTCTGAGTCGTGTGATGCCATGTAGAAATGTGTGTCATAAACAGAATGAAATCAATACTTAAAATCTTGACATTCACACTAGGTCTTCTTGGCCTGTTTGTAAGGGTTCAAATAAGAAATAAGCATCCTTTTCAACCAGTTTTTCATAAATCTCACAGAGCAGATTGTCTTCATTTCAACTCAATTTAGAGAAATTTAGAGAGAGAAATTTAGTTTCAGTAGTTTAAAGTATATCATTGGAGTTAATATTACTATTAGATAAAAAAAAAAAAAGAAGTGGTCTGTGTTGTCATATAAATTATACTTTTTGATAAAACCCTTTGAGTTTGATGCCTGAAAGATTCTCTATTTACTGTAAACGGCATCCATAGGCCTAAATTATTCAACCTTTTATCCTTTTTTCACAGAAGCTGGGAAACCATAGGTAAAATCTGGAACAACATAATGACAGTACTTTCAGTTTTACTCCTTAAAAATCCTTAATATCAGTAAGATAATCTTTTTGATGAAGTTTTGATGATTAACTTTAAAGTAACAATGTAATTGTTTACCATTTAAATGAATTTATATATGTAAATAAAGATAAAATCTAAAGATAAAAAGACACTTTTCTGATCAATACACCAATCGCTATACTGTGATACAATAAATGACAAAAAACACAAAAAAAGTTTTAATATTTGCATTTCTGTTGCCTGTCAAATTTATTGAATTAATAATATTATTCTTTCATTTTAAAATGAATTCTTTTTAATTTGATAATTAACGTCTTCCCTTCGTCTTTCAGGTTCATAGTTTCTTTTATTGCTTCTAAGTACAGTATGTCTTTTTCAGTCACTGGCTCAGGTTTATTACTTATTCAAGACATGTAAAATTAAGAAAAATTAATATTAAAGAACAAGATCCACAAGGTCAAACTTCATTGAATCTGAGTCTTCATAAATGTGTAATACAACTTCTTTCTGAGCAGAATAAAAAATAGATAGATCTTGTCAGGCATATTTAGAACAGGAATAATTTGATAGCTGTCAGGAATCTGGAAGTACAGTTCAAATCCCTGGATTTGATCTTGCTCGTCCTCTTTTATCGAAGATGCACCAAGATGTGACTTGAATTTACAGTGGACAGGTATCCCAGAATGCATTTTTGAAGGAACCAATGAGCATTACTGGCGGAAATAAAAACTGTGAAAAAACTGTCACAAAAGATGACAAAAATGAGAATTTAGTTGTTTGCAACAATCTTTTGGCAAATTTATAAAAGATAGCACCTGTTTAAAAATTTGCTTCAATTTATTCGGAGATGCAAACAGCATACGTAGAATCAGTTGGTACATTGAAAACTGGCTCAGAGCAGCCTTACCTTGGCGAGTGTTTCTGGTATCTACCGCCTGATCAGATCAGAATTGTGTACTTTTGTTATCAAGACTTCATACAGAGTATAATTTGCATGGTAGGAACTACCAAGGGTGCAAATCTGAAATTTACATACTTGTTATTAAGCAATGCCTTCTGTGTGTTCAAAATCCCATACTGGCCAAGTACTATATTTGAACATAATGGGTGAAAAAAACAAAAAAAACATGTCTAAATTAAAATGAATATGGATATATGAATAAATGAAAGGGCAGCGCAGTGGCGCAGTAGGTAGCGCTGTCGCCTTAAAGCAAGAAGGTCACTGGTTTGAGCCTCGGCAGGGTCAGTTGGCATTTCTGTGTGGAGTTTGCATGTTCTCCCCGTGTTCGTGTGGGCTTCCTACGGGTGCTCCGGTTTCCCCCACAAGTCCAAAGGCATGCGCTATAGGTGAATTGGGTAAGCTAAATTTTCCGTAGTGTATGTGTGTGAATGAGAGTGTGTAGGTGTTTCCCAGTGAGGGGTTGCAGCTGGAGGGGCATCCGCTGTGTAAAACATATGCTGGATAAGTTGGCGGTTCAATCCGCTGTGGCGACCCCTGATCAATAAAGGGACTAAGTCGAAAAGAAAATGAATGAATGAATGAATATCTATATAATATTTATATATATACTAAACTCCTAAAATAAATGTATTTTTGTCTATTCCCGCAAATATACTCATGCAAAAAAAGTTTTTGTGACCCAGGGTCAGATTTGTCCGATGTTGCTGTTTTAGCTGTTTAGCTGTTTTTAGCTAATCAAAATATGACATTTAGTATTATCACTTATTGTTGTATATATTTTAATAAATATAGGCAAGAACAAGTATATGCTGTTTAATTTTACATAAACATATCTGTTACACTAAATGACAAAGAAACATTACTTCACCCAGCATTTTCACCAGGTTTCACCAAGTTATTTGAAGTAGAAATTTTACTTGCATTTAGTTATCTTTACTTGCTAAATGTTCAGTCATTAACCTTGTGTGGGATTTGTACAACTTTTTTAAAAAGTGTATGGCAAGATATCTTTTTTTAGTTCAGTAGGCTTTGGAGACATCCAGGGATTTACAATATGTGGAAAAATGTTTATCCTGTTGTCTAATCAGCATTTCATCGTTTTCTTGATACAGAATGTTATTTCAGCCAATTACAAATTCAGCTGGATGATGAGATGCAGTTCTATAATGACTTTGCTCAGGAATTTCATCTTCAATTGACAAGGGTAAAGTGTTTTTTTTCTTTCCGTGCAGCCAAATTTTCGCCATTATTGCCCGCTTCTGTGTCTTACATGTTTTTTAGTATATCACAACCGGCACTGACAAATTGGATTTCAGCAATAACCCCAGTCCTTCTGAGAAAGCCTGTAAATATAATGATTACTCACTGAAGCACTTGTATCAGTGCTGTCCGTCTCTCCCCACTTAACCTTACAAAATATATTCACTTCATCAGGATATTTTATATACAACAGTACACCCTGACATCATTCATTTTGCCCAGAGAGAGTAATTATTTCCAGTGTCCACAGCAAGCTACAGATCTGTGACATTTTGCTCCATTATCATAGAAAGCTAATGTCAACACACCCACACCAACACACACTAGGAGAAAACTAATATCGAGCCAATTTTGACATAATTACCTGCAAGGGAAGGAAACAATTTAATAGTTGGGTTTATCCATTTGCCTGGTGTGCAGGAAGATGTAACTGGGGTAAACGCCATTAAAAAGGCAGTTTTGTTATTTTCTTTCATCGTTCTCTTAAAACCTTCATTATTCTTCACCCAGAGTAACTCTGCGACCGTTATTACTGGTAATAATTCAGCAAGGGTACAATTTTGTGGGATCTATGCTCTGCGGATTATTAAAAGGTTTGCTTGCATTGCATATCTACCAGAAAACTGGGCAGCAGCTGGCCTTTTAAGATTTTTTACTTTAAAAGAAGGCATGTTGAGTCAGAAATTTGTTTTAAAGATGCTCACGAGAAAGTATGTAGCAGTTCCAAATTCACATTGCTAGTAAACCACTGATATGCTCATTTTGATGTGCAAAATTCATCTCTGATTGGCCTTCTCACAGTTAGTCACTAATGCGAAAACCAATTTGCATCAAACATCATTTGCATGGTGTGAATATAATTATGAGTCACAGAATTGTCAGACCACAGCATCTTTCACCACAGAAAACACCCACTGAAGCCTAGCACAGGTTTGATCCCAAGTTCATCAGTTAAGACAGAATTATCTCATACTAATATTGCATTTGCTCTCATTGTTTTGACACTGCTCATCTCCTGACTTATTGTAATGTGTTAAGCTTGAACGAAAAAAAAAAGCTACATGAATATGAATAAGAAAGCAATCAGGCTGTCAGGCGTTGTCCATCGGGAGGATGTGGGAGAAAGGTGCAAATGAACTGTGATGGCTTTGGAATATGTAAATACTGCTTACAGTTGAATGACTTTATTGTGTTTGTCTTCTTAAACTATAACAAACTGCTAGACTGTAATGGTGTAATTATATTTAAACTGCCCTTGGTTTAGTTTGCACAACACATACCAAGGTGCAGTGGTATCAGATTGCTAAAAATCTGGGTGCATGTATAGTCATGAATTATTACCATGAGCATCTGCAGGGTTTCAACTGAGAGCACACAAAGAAACCTGTCTAGGCACAGAAGTGTACACTTATTGGGTGCAGATTTACCTGAAAAAAAGGGGGAAAATGCACTTTTTTAGACCTGGTTCATGTTTTGCATTGCATTTAGTGGCGCTTTGGTGGTTATTGTGTTATTAACTATAATTAAAGACTGATATCTTTGATTATAGAATTTAACAGTCAGATTCTTGAAGTAAATACCTTGCTTTCTCCAAGTGAATCTGATTTGTGACAAGTACTTACAAAACTATAAAGCTATATTTGTAATGAGCTCTTTTTTTTAAATAATCATGTTTAATAGCATAATTTGTGGGTGAAAATTACATTTTACCCACCACTTGATCTGAAAACTCCAATTCTCCTAAGTTCCCAAACTACTCTCAAACCAATTTAAAAATCCATATTTAGCATTAAAATGTTATTAATTTTTTTTGGCTGGAACAACCAACAAATCTACATGAATGTTTTGTATTTATTGAGTTACAGTATCAGCATTGCTTTATTAAACTGTAGTTATTTTCTGTATTAAGCCATTAAGTAGTCCTGTTCCTTTGTTTGTTTGTTTTTTGTCTAAATTTCATATACTTTGTTTTACATCAAAATTTGAAATGTTACAATTCTACTTGTAACTGGCTTGATTCATTGCAAATGCTTTAATGCATTACATAAATCTCTATAGGAAAAAAAAATCTTCAGTAACCATTGCCACTTAAACAGGTACAGGAACTGCACTAATGCACATACTTAGGTCCACTCCCATAAATAACATGGCATGATGTAATCAATTATTATTATTTTTTAAAGCATAGCTTAACTTTTATTCAGTTGTTTTGTTTGTTTGTTTATTTATTTATGTATTGGTATATTTTTGTCTTTTTGTCAGATTTTGCGATTTTCAAATATTAAATATTAAGCAAATATGAAAACTTTCATATTGTTTATGCAAAATTCTGACTCGTTCAACTGACTGTCAAAACAGAAATGCTGATAATGATCAGACAGGCAAACATTTTCCAGTTTTCTATTGTCCAATTTTGGTGAGCCTATGTGAATTGTATCTTCAGATTGCTGTCTTTAACTGACATGAGTGACACCATTTTGCTCTTCTGCTGCTGTATTTAAGGTTTAATGCACTGTTTGTTGGTCTTCTGCATACATTGTGTATAATGAGAAGTTATTGAGTATCTGTTGTTCTGCCACTGTTACTCACATAATTGCCACCAAGAGGATTTTTTTGCATTCCCTGTAAACCCTTGATATGATTGTGCATGAAAATCCAAGTAGGCCTAGATGAGAGGTTTTTAAAATACTCAGATCAACCCGTCTGGCACTAATAGCCATGCCAAGTCACTCAAATTACCTTTCTTTCTCATTCAGATGCTCAGTTTGAACATCATCAGATCATCCTGACCACATCTACAGTATATGTCTAAATTAGGGTTGCCCAAACTTTAATTGAGGGTGGTGGGCCGAAAGTAAATATATCAAATTTTATTAAAGTTACCATTGGTGATTTCCTAATTTATTTCATATTTAAAAATAACTAGAAAACATTGCTTTATATTAACTAATGCAGTATATATTTTTAAATTGTATAATGAACTTATTACAGTAAAAAGAATCCAATTTATAACAGAATGGAGTTACATTAGTCGAGCTGCACCTATTTTTTTGCCTTGATTTGCTCGGCAATGTCTTCTGCATGTCTTGTGCTCTATCCGTTGAGTGACAGTATTTATTTTTAACAATCAGAGTCATTTACAGCATTTAATTAAAACATTCATTTTCACTTTGCTTTTTCTGTAGCTCAGGAATAAAACAAACAAACAAAAAAGTTATGTTAGATTAAAAATTACGATCTATGTTAAAGCCATTCGCCCCAACCCTCCCTATCATTCTCATTCCCTTCTCATATGGGATGCCAGGCTAAATCAAATGTTACCATGGGCCAACTTTGGCCCGCGGACCCTAGTTTGGACATTTCTGGTCTAAATGAATAAGCTGCTGGCCTGATTAGATAGTTGCATTAAATGATCAGTTGAATGCGTATATCTAATTGATTAACAGGTGAATGTATGCTCCATTACTGACTGGGAAATGTTTCAACATAATAAAAAAAAAGAATGTAAATTGAACAAATAAATCCAGACACTTTTTGGAAATTTCCAAATAAGACCTGACTCAAAAGTAGTCAAATTCAAATCGCCCCATGGACTACGCACAGTACAGAATGAACAGGCATTATTGATTTCTACTGTATTATGCATATTCTGCTAAATGTATGTGTTAGTGAAATTCATGTCCTACTTTGATATCTCAGTGTGTGTCTCTCATCTTATCAGTTAATTGTGCGGCAGCTATCTTATATTGGAAATAAGACTTCTTAACACTTTTATCCTTTTGCTTGTCTCTCCAAAAGTAGGAAATATATCTGACTTCTATCTATTGGTCTATCTCTGTGAATATCAGTGAATTACTTGGATACTTACTCAAACTTTTGCTTGTCTGCCAACCCTCAAAAACTGCTGAAACTGAGAAGAAAATTGTAAAAGTGGCTGAATCGCTTTTTTTTTTTCATGGACTTGAGTTGGAGGAGACCGTCTGTTTCCAGCACACACACAAAATCTCATTATATTTTACAACAGAGATTTGACAGTTCTATGCATAGAGGAGAGACAATACAATGCATTAGACAAGGCCTAGCGAAGCTCAGCCATTATACAGACATATGAAGCTAACTATCAGTGCACCATTGTATTAAGTAAAGGGAGAGTTATGGCACACAATAATAATCATATTTGACACCGTCCTTGTATTATCCACCGTGAAGGTTGGTAAAGATGTGTCTGTTCGGCACACTATGGAAGCATAGCGTCTTAGCGCAGTGACCCAGTTAGGGATAGAGACACTGGCAAATATATCTGTGAGGATTTGCCAAAGGGCACAGGAGATAAGTGACAAAATGGAAAATGCTTTAATGATGATCATAAAGGTCTTGTATGGTAGAGTGTCGGGGGCACAGTTTCAGTTTTCCTCCCCCGTTAGCTGTTCACGCAGCCTCCGGGAGGAAATTTCACTTCTCCTACCCATCTAGCAATAAATAACCTTACTGGGCCTGAGCTTTGCAACTGTGAAGGTGAAGATACATTGCCATTTGGTCTGCACTCACATCTGTATATGATTCACCTACTGAAACACATAAGAGTCAAAATAAAAGCTTACTTTGAATGTAATCAATTGGCATTTGTTTTTACATCAGAATATGCGTAATTTATAATTGTGCATTAATAATTGCACGCAATTTCTCATTGTTCTCATTGTTTCTGCTAATCATGCATTCAGCATGAGCTATTGTTTATGTATGTGCTACAGCAGACATTTTGTTATAGGCTGTCTGATCCATCCTAAAATGCAAATCAGGCAGATAACCAGATTATTGGGTTTGTTGGATTCAGCTTGGCTCCTTAATTCCAATGAAGACACATCTTAATTCTATGGCATACAACAACATTTGAGAATTGTATGCCTACAACTTCGTGTGAAGAGTTTGAGGTGGCCACTTTCTGTTCCAGCATGTCAATGTGTCAGAGCACAAACGAGATCTGTACAGAATATAGATTTTTTTTTTCTACACAGAGCTGCTGGTGTCACTCGATACAACATTGCATTTCCTCTGGCAGTACGCCAGGATCTTTCAGAGTCCGAATCAGCTTGTTCCTACCACCCGTTTAGACAATGAATCACTTGAATCGGATCTTTTAATGAACGGTTCAAACGGCACATCGTCGTCTGGTCTGAATCATTCATTAATCAATTCGAATCATTTAATTTACGGGGTAACCGCGTGTAGTGTTTTATGGAAAACAAGAACTCGACACTTTTGACTACATGAGGATGATGACAGCGCTAAATGAATGAAATATTTACCTACAATCAATAGAAAGAAGCAAATGCACCCATTCGTTTGACAGCGGCGAAGAAAGTGTATCGAGTTCAACTGGGGCACGTGCAGCGTATGATTGACACAGGTAAACAAGTTAAACACTGCACGAAATCATTCACGCATGTTTTTCTTTTTCGACATGTGCAATGGTAATGCCTTGACAATCCTGGAAATACGTTGGAGTGAGTTTGCCTGCAAATACCATGTTATTTATAGTAATACGGTAGCTCAATATCACAAATGCCACTTTGATTTTACTTGAAATAAAGCAACATATATATATATATATATATAAGTAACAGCTGTAATATGAATTAGTTATTTTACACGTCATTCATAGCTATGACCTGACTTTAACAATTAACAGCTGTTAATTAACAACAGCCAATATCTGTTTTCTGTTATGCAACTTTTAATGAAGCTTTTGGTTTTGCATATTGTTAATTACTAATTAGATTGTTTTTAATGGACGAAGTCATGTGGATTAGCATTTAATCCATTTCTATATTGTTTTACTTGTTAATTCATGACGTTTGTATAATTTGTATTGTTTATTTTTTATATTTTGACTTTATTAATTAATTAATTTGGATTGTAATTTTGGCAATAGATGAACTGTTCAAAAAGTGCTCTACAAATAAGTTCTGTAGCATTTTTTCCAGACGTTTTTCAAACAGACATTTGTTTCATTTTATTTTAATTTTTTCTTTTGTTGACTTAATTTCAGGAATTCTCTGAATGATTTACCGGACTTTAGTGGAGTGAAGAAAATAAAACTGCACATTTAAAGTATGGTATGCAATAATCTTTACATCAGTTTGTTGTTTTTAGCTGTTTGTTTTCTCTTAAATAATCCTGATTTGTACGTAACCAAGCGTGCTGCAGAGACGTCCACTACATTTACTGTTACTTTCAAAGTCAGTTAGCATTCCCTCTCATGGCTTTTGACATAGACATTAATACTTTGGTCAACAAACCTTTAGCTCTGATTAATAAGCCATTATGCTTTTTTACTGCTGTAAGTAGTAAATAAAGGAAGAGAGAATTATATCATGTTGAATCAAATGAGATGAGAATTAAGTGGTGCTTTTCCAATTATAGCAAGAAAATAATAAACAATTCAGCACCATTGAGTAAGTCATGAGACCAAACACTCACATTCCTCTGAGCCGTGCTGACGGTTATGCTTTGTGAATGGTAGTACATTGTGTACAAGCCTTGCTGTTTTTGTAAAAGCTTTTAGAGAAAATTAGACTATTACCATCAGTGTATGAGTAACACCCCATGACACGATATTGATGCTGGCATCGGATTATTTTCAGGTTTTAAAACTTGGAACAGAGGTGTAATATTCTCCATCCCTGACCCAAAAAAGGATATAGATTAGTATCCCCCCCCCCCTGCTTTGTTTTATTCCAATGTCTTGCCCTTGGCATTGTTTGCTTTTAAGAAAGCTCTGAGTATTTTTATTATTGACCATAATGATGTACATTAATTTCCTTCATGTACACATTCTGGGAGAAAGGAAAGTCTGAGGGATGAAATTGCTCTGTTTGGCAGAGGAAAGCTTTTTGTTCTCTGCTCTGTGTGCTTTTTGCAACTGCAACTAGGGAATTGGCAGCGCCGCCAAGATTAAAAAACGGCCAGAACAATTTTGAGCCAGTTTGTAATCTTCTCAAGCAGAGGCCTGACACACATTTTTTAATGCCACATAGTGAAGTATGATGACAACTAAGAGCCGCTATAGGATCAGGTCTGCTGGGTGAAGGTCAGGAGAATTGCTGATAGGCTGTTCAGGGTCAGTACTCTTAGCCCTGCAGTCTAACAGCCTTCCGGAGATGTGATGACTGGAGGAGACGAAAAAATAAAAAATAAACTACAAATCAGACATCTGACAGTTCAATCAACATATCTGTATGGTATTTCAACTGTAGTTTGTGTCTGAACAAGTTTTAGATTGTTTTAATTTTCAAAATTGGGATACTGTTACTTTTATTAGCTCACGTCTAATCTATTATTAGCTTCAAAGTCATGTTGTGCTGCCAATTAAATGTTTTCAGTTAACATTTTGAATTTTACAGATTTCTATATGTATTTTTTTGCTTATCCGTAATTTTTTGTCATTTTAAAACAGAACATTTATGTATGGGCTGAATGAAAAAGTAAAGTCTCTGCTTTCAAATGATATGAATATACAGTTGTATTAATGTATCTCCTGCTGTTCATATGTTTGTGTTCTTATAGTACTTTCTCATTCCTTTCTGTACTACAAATACCACATATTTGTAAAAAATAAAAATAAAAATAATTTTATTAGTTGAATTTCCTAATAGATTTTGAGAGAATTGGAAAGCAATATTTTTCCAACCATCGCTTTTTTATATGGACCTAGATTATATCTGCAATTCTTCAAACACAGCTTGTTGCAGCAGCGTATCACAAATGGTCTTTAGGATATCTCTCAATTTAATCCCAGTTTTATCCAGCAATAGCTTCTTTTGACATATGGTGCTTTTAATCCTCCTGGGAAGCTTGTATTTATTAGTTAGAAAGTAGTAATTATGATGTCAGATGAGTTCAAATCAGTTTGACGAGAACAACGTAAAAAAAACACAAACAAACAAACAATAGCAACAACAAAAACATATACAAGCAAGGTTTTCCCCTTTGGCGACAAATACTAAATGTATGTCATTGTTATTACTTGGGGTTATGGTTAAGAATAGAGCAATATGCTGGTATTTAACTGCATTGCTTCAGTGCATTCCTGCATTGGGCTCACACATATACTCTGTACTTTGGCTACTTCAACAATAAGCCATGGTGGCCATTTCACAACTGACTGGGTAATCGGACCAATCACCACAGAATAATATCACGCAAAGGAGGGCTTTGGAACAAATTAATCGCTGAACAAATCATATGGGAGTCATTGGGTTAATTAGGTAAAAATAAATGCATATTAAGACAATGAAAGTGTATAAGACAATGAAAGTGTTTTTTGAACTTGCATGCATATCAGCCTGTTGTTGGAGACCACCAAAACCAAAATATGACCTTATATGTATAATAGGAGCTCTTTAATACAAAATTGTCTTTAACTTTAACACACCAAGACTCTGTTGTACCACCCATAATTCTAATTTTAAATGTCTCTATGGGACAGGAAACTGTAATAACAAATAAATCAGTGATTTCATTGAGTCATTGGGAAACTATTATTATTATTATTATTATTATTATTATTATTTTACCAGAAAATTTTACCTTGCCTTGTTGTTAAAGTGCTGGATAATTACACATATGAATAACCATTTGAGAATGTTTTATGCATTAAACATTCAAATTATTCATATTTAGCAGAAAATCCAAAAGCCAGCTAATTTGATAGCATGGTGAATATTTATTTGCTTGTCAGTGACCACGGTCCTACATTTTATTCAAAATTAAATAGCTTCAATACATTTGGGCTTTAATATGATTTCTCCAAGAAAATGGCAAAAAATAAACCTGGTGTCCTCCGTGATTTGCTATTGTTTCTGACAACAAAGCACTTGAATGCAACAAGCTTGTAATCATGACTTTCTCAATTTTAGATGGCACATGGCAGCAAAACCCATTTGCGGTTTTTTTACTGATTCAATCGTGAACGTAAGCTTTACAAACTGCACAATACAAGTCCCATTGACCCTATCTGTGTTCACAGTTGCTGCATTCATCCTATAATTCCTCATTATACCAAATCAAACTAGTAGGTGCGCTCAATTTACAATGGGATTGGAGACAGATCTTTCCTTAGGGACTGCAACCACTGTATTTTTTTTTTAATCACAGCTTAAAAGTTTAATGCTGAGTGTTCACTGAATTTGGAGCCGTGGCAAGGATTATCATAACTAATGTATTTTAATAATGAGAAGGGTTAAGAGTCAGCTGAGGTTGATTGTGGTGGCTGCAAATGCATGATTGTCAGCCTTAGGGTGAGAATCCCTAATGGGGATTTATTACATGCCAAAGAGAGTTCGCATGCCTTCATTAAAACATCTCCTTTACTGTCCAAATGCCCTGTTTTAATTAAAGGAAACAAACAGAGCTACTCTTACGTTTAGTGTTCCACTGGCCATTCAGCGCTCGACATTTGTTCTGGTAGATAATGGGTGTAATTAAAATCTGGCTATTTGCCGTAAGAAACTTTAAACTGAGCACCACCATGAGGGGCATCAAAAAGAGGAAATATGATTATCGCTGCTTTATGCTTGTGCAGGTTTTTTATCCTTGGAGCAAATCTGGTATGATTAATTTTTGTAGCATAATTTTTAATTAAGTAAAACTTGTAAAACTGATGTAGTCTTGAGGACCCTTCCCTCCTACTCATATTACAATGTTGTATATAATAAATTGTAAATAAAAAATGCTATTGGAAAATGTTTTACAATAAAATACTATTTCTCAGTTTCAGAATTCAACTTCAAAATTTTATTTAGCGTATTTATAGTCTATAATAATATCATAATTGCTGTGTTAGTGATGTAATGGCTATAGAGACTTTGTAAAAAATACAAGCATGTCTTCAGTCCAAAGGCAGTTAGTTAGAATTTTCTTTTAATTCATCATGAAAGCTAAAAGTATGTAATGAAATAAATAAATCACTGCTTTTTTTATTTAATAAAAAAAAAAAAATTAATAAAAAAAAAATCACTCATTAAAACAGGGACACTTTTCTACATAATGCCAGTTTTTGTGTTATTTTATTAATCCATGACAGGAAATCAGCCAAGAAACCAGCAAAATAACACCCAACAAAATACATCAAAACTAATGTAGAGAGATTCTTTTTGCCAATATCTCACACCCTGAGACATCCCAATTTTTGTAAAAAAAGAAAAAAAATCTAAATAGTTTGTTCACAAACTTTTGTCAGCACAGACTAAAAATAAAGACTTTCAGAAAAATGGTTACTGTGCTCAGATGTCATTTATTGGCAGCCTTCAGTCACAGCCGCAGTGACTTTTATAAAGTCGTACCCAAACCACAATAAGATACTAGAAAAATCGGCTTTGACCCTCCCAGAGGCAGCAGTGACCCATATTCTGTCATCCGATGACAGCTTTCAGAGGTTACGGTGGGACTCCATCCTAGTAACCATTTCACAGGTATGAAACCAAACACGCTCTCTAGTTTCAATGAACCATTGAATCCATCTAATGGGCTCTCTGAAGGGTTCAGCATTCCCTGTGGGAGTACTCCGGTAGTAAGGGGTGACGTTAGGTGGGTTAGACACCGTAAAACCTTGATGCAGAGTCAAAAAAAAGAAACATTAGTCTCTCCTATGTACAGCTGTGGGCCCAACAGTGACTATGTGATGTGGTTCACAATGAATCTAAATGATGGGTTAACGCATTGAATATTTTAGCCACCAGACACAGCAAGAACATCCAAGAATTTGTCTTCACAGGGGAAATAGTGTTGTCGAGGAGAGCCCACTGTAGGGGGGAACTCATTAATCATTTCAAGCCATTGAACCGTGCAGTTCTTCTACCCCTCTCAAGCATCTCTGCTATAGAGAGGCACTCTCCTCTGCAAACGTTATTCCAATGCCCTTTCATTTATCACCCCAAATCAAATTGCATGTTTCTGCTTAATAATAGAAGCCTCCCAAAAAGCTCTCCTGATGTGTCTTGCAGGGTTCAGTGTGCATTGAGAAATGACTCTTCGAGTAAGTGCAGCCTTTAAATGTAAGGCGATACGCAAAGACTGAGTGTCAGTTGTGCTGATGCGTTTGAGCGTGGGGCCTGTTGTTATGACCTTGAAACTGCCTACAGTTGACAAGGGTCGTCTAGGGTATGGCATAAATATTTCAGTTGTAAGGGTAGTTACTTAACTGTTCGGTATGTTTTGTTGTTCTCCTATTTCCATACTCTGTCAGGTGAGGTGTTTGTTAAGGTGTTACACATCTGAGAAGTTTGGTGAGTTTCAGTTTTGGAGGTAAAGTAATCTATGCCGTCTTATGAAATATTCATAATCACTGCAGGGCACTTGTTTTCCTGGTAACAATTTTGCACTTTTATGAAGTCTAAGAAAGCAAAATGGTAAAGGTGTGTAATAATTATTGATGTGCAAGCTGAGGTTGAGTATGTCACTAGCCAGATTTCCATCCTATAACATGAAGCAAACCTTTTCAAAGTTTGCAAAAAATAAATAAGTAAACAGCAAAACATTTCCATCAACTTTTTAAAATAGGCTGTGCAACTAAGAGCAACACTGCTGTTTTGTTCCTGACATAATCATTTTTGAGTTAATAATTAAAATAAAAAAATGTATAAAGTTACTTGCTTTGTTTCTAAATGAGTCGGCCATTTTGAATGAATGGTTCACTGAATCATGGAATTACCACACCTGCTGGCAGTTAAAAAAATTCTGATAAAGAAAAAGATCATTATATATTTTTGTAATTTTGTGAGCTTTTGTGTTTTTTTTTTTTGTAGTTGTAAATGCATTCTCTGAGATGTTTGGAATATGTAATATGATTCTGAAGTTGGTGATGTCCAGTTTAGTTGTCACAATCAGTGCTGAAATGTTCAGCATGAACTGTTAAGGTCAGATTGTTGTAATAGAGGACCCTGTTAAAAAGAAACATCGGGTACTCGTTACTCTGTGGCCAGTCTTCCTTATATTTTATATTTATTGGTAAAATAGTCACTTGAATAATCACATCTGTTTTAGTGTTTAGGAACAATGACATTGATCCCAGAGTCTCAAATTTTGCTTTAGTTTGACTGTGCGATCAGAAGATGAACATTATTGATGTCTGAATTTTGGAAAATTTCTGTAAATAAAGTGTGTTGGGGAGGAGGATTGGTGACAATATTATTATTATTATAAAACTGGAAAGTAGTTGGGTTTAAAGGGCAGAGGGCAGTTCTTGTGCTTGTGTAACTCAGCAGATGTCACATCGAGATTTGAACCGATTCCTGAACCACTCGGGCAAAAATGAGACTCCAGACAACACCAATTGCGTCATTGCTCCAAAACGATACAAGTCTCAATATGCGCTTAATTGAAAGCTTCCAGGATTTCTCGACACACGCTCTGAAGCTGTGACACAGAATGTAACATCACTAAGGATGTGTATTTCTTCACCTGCAGGGGACAGTAATCTGTTTTCTCAGGCCATGAAGGAAAATCGGAACATGAGACACACACATACAAAACATAAAAAAGCAGCGTTTATTACCATTATCACAGTTCCACATGCTTAATCAGGCCAACTCAATCTGATGTTAACTCAACAAGAAGTGACGTGTGCAACACACATAACCAACCAGCTGTAGTGACGCTGAATGACGGCCTGATGCAGCTCAATGATCGACCAGGGGCTTGGTGTGCCTTTAGATGTTACAAAGTCACATTGAACAAGTAACTTGAGGGGCTGTTGTGCAGAGGTTGCACAGGGGTTTGCTCATAGAAACTCAGTTATAAGAAACCACTAGGACTATCCCCTGAGAACAAAATGTTCCCTTAGGGCCACTTATGTGCACTTGAAGTGATATACAGTAAGGCAATTGACAAAAACCGTATCATTTAAGTGTGACCTGTAAAAAACTGAAGAATGGAGGATGTAGAATCGTAATTGAAGTATATAAACAAAAGTACCTTAGGTATTGCGTGATTTTTGGTGTCTTTGTGCTGACTCCTTTGAAAATGCTGTGGAAAGTGATTTGTGTTGTTTTTGTTAGCGATTGCTAATTTCACTGTCTGTTTAGATTGATCACACAAGCTGGATTCACTGGTCAGATGCATTAGTAGCACACTGAGAATATCTGCTGGTTGCAATGGGTTAATGCCAAGTCAAAAGGATAATCTAAAAATAACAGATTGTTATTGTTCGTCAGTGTGGACGCAAATATATTTTTTGTTGTTATATTTATAGTTATTGTTCTTGGTGTGAATGAGCCTTTAGAGTCTATTCTGAAGTAGGAGTAGATTTAGTCTACTCCTGGAATCTGGAACTGAAAAACTGGAGTTCCTATAACTGGAATCATTTCAAGGTCCTGCAATGCGAACAAGCCAAACACTATAGAAGTGTTTTTCCACTGCAAAAGACCCTTTGGGGTTAATAAATGGTTGATTTGGACTTTGAAGGGAGTTTCGACTTCTAAAACTTAGTTTACATGGTAAATTAAACTGTTGTATTTTCAAAAGATCAAGGAAAATTAGATTTTCCGAGATATGACCCCTTTAATAAAAGGAGACTTCTGCCTTCCTCCAATAAATGATGGACTGCTTGAAAGATTACTTTGTTTTTATGAGTGGCATTTCATTTTAATTGGTTCATTATTTCCAGCAATTGCATCTTCAAATTCCCTTGATTGCTGCAGCTGTGGTTCATGCTGTGTCAGGATAGTTGAGATTGTGAAAACACACACGCACACGCACACACATAGTCTAACAGGCACATACTTCTATTTGCCAGATGGACACATTAAATCAGTGCTTGCTGGACCTGGCAGGATGTTATCAGAAGCCATCGACAGTTTCCACTGTGGGTGGATATTGCTATAAAATCAGGAAAAAAAAGTGCTGATGTTATCGAATGATGGATTTTGGTCATAAGGATGTGATGGCTTTCATTTCCTAATTGAGCATCTCTCAAATAGTGCCTTCAGACATGTGTTTTATATTTGCAGTCACGGATTATGCCAACAGTGTGCTATTGCATTGTGCGACATAATGAATGTGTTAAATGGTGCACATCCATCTTTTCAAAGATCTCAAAAACTATATTTGGAATTTTGGGACTTTGCACTGTGGTAGCAATTCAGGTGATACGGAAAATAAAAATGTCTCAGAGGACTGGAAGGGAACAGTTTCATATTTTAAAATGTGTCTTTTTTTTACGGATAGAGTTATTGAGGTGGGGGCGAAGTCATGGTTATTGCCACCTTCTCAGCAGCAATATGATGGTCGATTGAATGGAATGATAAATGGCTCCAAATATTTTGAGGCCAAAAGTCTTTTTTCCTTTATACCACAACTGACTGAAAGCGTTGCCACCGCTGCCGCAGATATATTTTATCTAAGAAATGCTGAGGTTTTGAGTGGAAAAAATCCTTCTTTATCCAACACGACAGGCCCTGTTTGGTCTATCAGAGACAGAGGCATGTAAAGAACAGTTTGCAGAAATCTTTCTACCATTGATACCTCTATATTTTCCTTCTGTGAGGATTTGTCTGCTTTCGCTTTTGTGAATCTTAAACCTGACGAGTGCTGATCTTATCTGACAAGCTGGTCTGGGAGATCACCAGGCTCAAAGGACTGGTTAGTCTAATCTGTGAGCATTTAGTTGCGCTCTCAGCCCTCCAGGATATTAAAATGCACCATCTGTTTACTGAAACCTGCTCAGCATGGTTTACATGCAAGACCTTGTCAGTCAAATTTATGCTTGAGCAAATGGGCATAGCTGCGTATGCTGGGCAGTGGAAGGATGTAAATATATGAGACACATTTTCAGATATCAAGCTGCACATATTTACAAAAAATATGACAGTTTATTTATTTATTTATTTATTTATTTATTATTTTAACTCCACCATAGCATAGATAAAATTAAATTATCAAAGCCAGAAATTATACATGAATATAAATTAAATAAACCATATAATTCCATTTACATTTATTCATTAATACAAATGAACACACGTGCTACTGAGCAGCCGGTCATCAAACTGCTTTATTATTTTCTTTCTTGCTCTTCTTGATCAAACTCTGCTTATTTATTTAATTTTCAGATGAGATGCCAACAGTACTTGAGCCACCAACTGTTATTTTACCCAGAAAGTTGGCAAAAAGGTCCGTATCCATAATGAAGGTGCACCAGGCAGCTCAATGGGAAAATTAGCTCCATTTACATTATTCGGCGAAGGTCAAAATAGAGAAGTGTTGTGAAAATATAATATACTGCAAAAGCATATACATTCCTGTCTGGGTGGGATTCGATTTCTCAGTGGACCCACGAGTTGGCGGAAAAACAGTAGGTAATTTGCTATGTGATTTTTACTGAGGCAGTGTGAGGAAAAACAAATTTACCTAACATCCTCAGGGAAAACTAGCTGTGCCCAGATCAGGCTTTAGGCAGTCACCCATTGACATCAATATCCCTGCCAAGTAAATGAACTTAAGGGCTGGAAAACACTTACACCCAAGCAAAGAAAGTTCTTTGATAATATAACCATTGTGATGTTAAGCTTTGATCTCCAGTCTTTGTGCGTTTTACAGGTGTTATACATCACCCACAGAAAATTTACTATATTCTTAAGCTTTTGTGATGCACAGCAAAACAGTATCAGCAAGTGTGCGGCACCTGCCCTCAAAAACTGGGAGGAAGACAAAAGGAACGTACTTGGGAAGATCAAGGGTTTAACCCTTCTTTGAAATACATGCTTATAAATAAATCTGAATCCAAATACCCTGCTTGCCAAGATTGTGTCACATTGGTTCTTGGCACTTTGTTTAGCAGTCATCGGTTTTTCACTAAAAAGAAGTCTTGACCGACACTTTATGATATATTGTCTCTTGATAATGGAAAAAAAAGCCTTTGCCACCTCATATTCAAGAGAAGGATGAAGACGTTTTTGCATGCCATTGTTTATTCTAACAAATTATTCAGATTTTATTCTAACTCATTTTTTTTCATTTTGTTTTTCAGTATTTCCACTGACTACATAATGCTGCTTGAATAATGCAGATTTGTTTAAAGTTCAGTATATTATTAATAGAAAAAAATAGCATGGATTTTTTTTCTCACGTCCTGTGAAAACATATGGAGTTTATATTTTCACAGAAGCTGCTTTGTTGATATTAATGAGAGATTGCACGTTTTGCTCTTCATCAAGGAATACCAAAAATACAAACATAATTGCAATTGTAGAAAATGGTGAATTACAAATCCAGTCTTCTGAGGAACATGAAGGTCCTGTGTATATATATATATATATATATATATATATATATATTCATTTTCTTTTCGGCTTAGTCCCTTTATTAATCTGGGGTCGCCAAAGCGGAAAGAATCGGCAACTTATCCAGCATATGTTTTACGCAGCAGATGCCCTTCCAGCTGCAACCTATCACTGGGAAACACCCATACACTCCCATTCACACACATACACTACGGACAATTTAGCTTACCCAATTCACCTACAGTGTTTTTGGACTTGTGGGGGAAACGGGAGCACCTGGAGGAAACCCACGCGAACACGGAGAGAACATGCAAATTTCACAAATGCCAACTGACCCAGCCGAGGCTCGAACCAGCGACTTTCTTGCTGTGAGGCGACAGAGCTACCCACTGCGCCACCCCTTTCTAACTTTACTATTATTATTTTAGGTCCAAGTGGTATTTGTAAGGAATTGGATGCAAGCAGAGTACGGCTTTGTTAGGCATTCAGCGCCTTCTGCTGTTAAAAACTAAGCTTAAACGGTTTTTCACCACAGCTCTAGTGTAAACAGGGATTGAAACGTTTTGTGCATGTCCACTTTCGACCACTTCCAAAGGTAATGAAAGTGTAACAGGTGATTTAAATGTAAGGTCTGCACGACCCACGAATGAAATAGTTTTGCTTACACCAGACATAATTAATAAATGACATAAAATATAATTGCAACACTTTAGTTTAATACTCACTATTAACTAGCTGCCTATTATCAAGATATTTGCTGTTTATTAGTACATATTCTGCATGATCTTATTCTACATACAAAATACCTAAACTTAACTAATAACTATTAAAGGATTTGCTCTTAAGTGGTTTCTTTTCTTGTGTTGAACACAAAATAAGATATTTTGAAGAAAGCAGAAAAAATTGTAACCCATGACTTCCATAGAATTTGTTTTTCTAACTATGGAAGTTAATGATTACATATTTTAAGCTTTCTATACAATATCTTTTTTTTTTTTTCAACAGAAAAAACGAAAATCAGCTTTGTGACAGGTAAAGGATGAGTAAATGATGTTTTGGGTGGATTATCCCTTTAATAATCAGCAATTTAGGATTGTATTGAGTATATAGCTAATGGTTTGTTAATAGCCAGAATTGCACCTTAAAATAAGTTGTAATAAAACAAAATTAAATAAAAATGTTTTTTTGTGTTAAATTGAAAAAGCAATTTCATCATTTAAAATAATCGGACATGCTTTTGGTTTATTAAGATGAAGTCCAAGAAGTTCTAAAATACAATAAAAATATCTAATTAAGAAAATAATAATAATACAAAAAATGGTGAGTCATATGATGTAATGATTTTTTTATTATTTCACCTAAAATAAGAACTAAATAGGTTCATAATTATCATCATTGTTTTCTCTGTGTGCCCCATTGTGTTTATTTGGTCTTTGCAAACATGACTGTAGCAATTAATATATAAATAATTCAGCTCCATCTGTTCCATTTGACGGATTTTCCTCAGAATTCAGGGATTTTGTTCTTGTTGCTGCCATTCTTCAAAACTGTTTTCTTTTTCTTTCCTTGTGATTCCTCTCTCTCTCTTTCTCTCTCTCTTTCTCTTTCTTTCCCTCTCTCTCTTTCTGCAACCATGCGCTTGTCTGCCTCACTTCCTTCAGGCCACCCACCAAATAGTATGTGACCATATCTAGACAATGTATGTTTACAGCAATAACCAAATTAAACACAACAGAGCGGCAAAAACAACAGGAGCATGAGCGAAATAAGCCTACTGGCATGAATGGAAATGGCAGATGGAAGTAAGGAGTGCCGCCCAGGAGACACATATCACATAGATAACTGATGCCAGCCCAACTGCGTCTGACAGGAGGCTGCGATATTTAATCAGACCTAGCACTGAATCAACACCACCGCCAGCTGCAATTCAAATCCCTTTATATAACCCAAATGCCAATTAGCTGGAAATAGCACAGCACCACACCCTGTTGTCAAACTATTACAATATGATGTGTTGGCAGAGTCTTAGTTTGATGAACTGATGGTGACGGGGTAGGTGTGTAAAACTGTGCAGCTCATAATCTGCTGCGGAAATTTGCCTGTAATGTCACTTCTATATTCAGAAACGTATGGAAGAGTTCACAGTCGCTTCTCTGCCAATGTGTTTCTGTAAGAATTTACATGATCTGTTCTGGATCGTGAATTTCATTTTGACTCTAAAATATGTTTTGAGTTTAATTGGAGTGAAATTAAATTTAAATATTGAAGGATAAATATGCACTTGCAGATGGTGTTGAAAAGGGACGATTGTGCAAACGAGGAAATTGGGCAAATATTATGCTGTTTAGATAATCTTTAGATATGCACAATAAAACATCCTGCTTCCAGATATTGTTTCTTTTTTTGCTTCTAATGCTTAATAATAATATTATAATCTATACTTTCATAACCCAATACCAAAATAAATATCTATTTTTAAACTGCACATTTATAATAATGTGATCTCTAAATTCACTTTACCATGTGAATGATTGATTACATTTTGTTGTTTATTTTAGTTTCTTAAGACAAAATAGTATATTATTTCAATACTGGTTCACTAACTGTGTGTGTGCACTTGGATGGGTTAAATGCAGAGCACAAATTCCAAGTATGGGACACCATACTTGGCCACACTACACTTCACTTCACTTCACTTCACTCATATGAAAAAATTGTTATTGGTTTGCCGATATTACTGCAACTGTTTGTGATCTTAATCAATTAAGGTGATAGATCTTAAACTAATGAAGAATTATTACAGATCAATCATCTTTTTTCAATCATCAAAACTATTTATTTTTCTTTCAGCAGAAAACAGAACAGTTATTCTTGGTTCATTCATTCATAAACTTTCCTTCGGCTTAGTCCCTTCCAGCTGCAACCCAGTACTGGGAAACACCCATAACACCCATAACCACCCATAACACCCATAACCACCCACACCCATAAACACCCACAACCCACTGCTCCGGGTGTGTGTTCACGGTATGTGTGTGTTCACTAACTGTGTGTGTGCACTTGGATGGGTTAAATGCAGAGCACAAATTCCAAGTATGGGACACCATACTTGGCCACACTACACTTCACTTCACTTAATCACTCGTTCACACACACACTCATACACTATGGCCAATTTAGTTTATTCAATTTACCTATAGCGCATGTCTTTGGACTGAAGGGTAAACCAGAGCACCCGGAGGAAACCCACATGAACACAGGGAGAACAGGCAAACTCCACACAGAACCGGCAACTAGCCCAGCCGGGGCTCGAACCAGTGACCTTCTTGCCTTCAGTGCTAACCACTGAGCCATCGTGCCAACCCTTCTAATCTTTGTTATTTAGTTGTAACTTGTATTTTCTGTTTTTGCTAATCTAATGTTTTGTACTGTACATTACAATGTTGTGGTGCCTAAATTCACTTGTAGCTTTTTAAATGGTTCATTCTAGTGGTTTTGTTGTATTTAGAAAAAATGGTATATAATTTCATCATGAGCCATTTGGGCATCAGTATTATAAAATAGATTGTAAAATAGATTGGTGTATACATTGATGTACCTGTATCAGTAAGCCTACTGCTGTTTGTAAGTCTTTATTGAGCAATAAATAATGAATTCTATCTATTTATCTAATGTCCACTATTAGTTGATGTTGGATATTTAGTTGTGCACTCCTATTTCCCTAGTTTTTGCATTGCTGTCATTAAATGCTTATTTTTTAAATCATAAAACAACCACAAAAATAAACATCATGCACTTTAAATATGTTAATTAGCAGTTATATGACTATATTTCTACATATATTGTCAGTAGCTCAGGTTTTGCAGCTGTTTTTCTATTTATTTTTACTTTGTTTGAAATAATACATTTTTGGAGATGGTGAGCTGCCAGTATTTTTTTGTATTTTACAGATTCAATTCCTAAGTATAATAATGCAAGTATAATGTTGTCAGCATAATACAGTATATTACGAAGATAGCTGACAAAATAGCATATAATTCCAGTGTACTATTCAGAATTGTATATTTGTTGGCAAGCCTATAATGCAATTGTGCTGATATGTAATGTAAATACAATGACTACAAGGAGGAATTTGGCCTTGGAATAAAAGACTACACTCAGACTCATAAAATCTATCTTTTAAAGGTAAAGGAGGTTTAGATAACACAGTGCTGATTATATGTTTGTACTGCAAGATTTACAGTTTCTCATTTCATTAGAAACTGTGAACATTGATTGAACGGTGCAACATCATAACGAGAGCAATAAACCAGAGCGCACAGTAAAGTTGTAAAAAAATAATAGTAAATATAATGTAATTCCATAACAAATTCGCCATTGTAGTGTCAGCGAGAATGAAGAGCAGGAAACCCTGCGATGATTTATATCCTCTAAAGATCTTCTGCTTTCCCCTATAGTCTGCTGTCCCTCAGTGGGGAGTTTGTCTAGTGTAATTTCATTTTCATATTGCATACTGTATTGCAAGTCAAAATGATGCCTCTCGCCTAAGTTCACTCATCCAAGAGAATGATAACAAAGTAGCCAGACCTGAAAAAAGTAATCTCTCCTCAAACTACTGCTAAATGTTGACCTCTCTGATGGTGTTAAAGGGGATTACGGTTGAGAGGCTTCAGTGGAAAGCAAAAAGAGTTAGAAATCCAGGTGAAAAGATGAGAGAGAGCATTCGTCGCTTTCCTCACTTTTCCAAACCGTCTTCCAACACCTGCTCGTAGCTGTAAGATGAACACGTGAACTGTAGCATTTGATAGCACAACTGCAGCTCTGAAGAGCCAAAGCAGCCTAAGTAATGACATCTCGGCAAAAGCCTCTGTACACATTATCCCAGCGGAAATTAGATGATTTTATAAATGATTGGAATTCTATCGGGATGAGGGAACCACGTGGGCTGTTAGGAGAAGCGCATACTCGGATGAGCTTGCGATAGACTTTTTCTGAAAAGGTTTAGTGGCACCATATGCTGAGCAAGCCAGTTTCCAAGTTATTCAATCAGAGATGATTACAATTTTAGCACGGCATATTGAATCTCAGCCAGGTCGTGTAAGCCTCAGTAAATATTTCAGCTAGAAAAATTATTGCAAAATGCTCATGTCAGAGTGACCTATTGCTAATCATTTAAATGGCTGCTGCTGCTGAACATCCTTTTTTAGTGCGAAACATCAGATGCTTTGTCCATTAGCGTGAAGTGTGTGCAGCCTACCGAATTATAATCAGGTTCAGATGATGATCAAACGTATGAAAGCATGAAACTCTTTCAAAAAGTATATATTTTGTTATCCACAACAAATAAATTAAAAATAGTATTCAGAGTAAGGGACAACCTAATTTTTTTATGTTGAATCCACTTAAATTTGTAAAAACTTTACATTAAGTTAACTTATCCTATTTGTGTTGGGACAACATAGAGGAATTATCTGGAACCCAGCATTTTTTACAGTGTACTCACCATTTAATCACCCTCAAGTGATTCCTAACCTCCAAACCAAACCATCTCTGTGAAATCAATATTTAGAATGTTTATTTTGATAGCATGCATTTTTATTCTTTAGGTAAAGTTAATGTTAATGGTTTTGGTAATCTTCAATGTCTGCACATATTTTTCCTCATTTGGAGTGGCAATCCTTCTCTGTTGACATCAATTTGACTGCCACAATATTCTTAACTACGTCACTCTTACTGTTAGTTTGCTATGAGGGAATAATGCGAAAAAAGCCCCACCCCCTACTCAATATTTCAGTTGGAAATATATCAGCTTACTGAAATAAAAGTCTCAGAAACTTCCAGTTCATGCAGACTTTTATTAGTTTCTTTATTGAATACAAAAGAAGATATTTTGAACAAAGTCAGAAACTGGTAGCCTTTGACATCCATAGTAAAAAAACAAATTGGATCTATTTGAAGTTTTTTGGGGGTAAACTCTCCCTTTAAATACAACAAAAGCTTTGTCAACAGCATCTCGCAGTTCACAGAAGTGTGTTTCATTGTATAAACACTATTGTGCATCTGCAATGGAACAAAAAAAAAGTGAATGTTTAACCATGTTTCAGAAAACTGGTGTGGAAAAATCACTGGCCTTGTCTGTGTAAATTAAAGCAATTCTAAAGGGCTTTTCATAGTGTGCTTAACCCTGGATTGTTGTTCTTCAACCCCTGAATAAAGGAACAATTCACAGTTGTCACTTAGAAGTGGGGTAGCACTCATTTTTAACCGGGTTATGAAACCCTTCTCTGGAGCAGGCCTTCCACAGGGCTTTTTGCTTTGTTAACTGTGCGTTGTGGTGTTAAACATGTGCAGTGTGAAACAATGCAGTGTCAGAATGTTATGGCTTTATGCTTAGCAACCAATCAAGTACTTCATATTCACATGCTTTGAATAGTAACACACACACACACACACACACATGCACACACAAAACATAGTGCACTCACTGTAAAAAAAATGCTGGGTTCCACACAATTCCTCCATGTTGTCGCAAAACAAATCGATTGTTAACTTAATCTTTTTTTTTTTTGATTGAACATAAAAAATTTAGTTGTTTCAAAAAAACGTTTTCACCTCATTATACAACTGTATAAAAACATTGTTTTAGTCTTTGAAAGGAAAATATCAAACTGTGACAGAAAGCATGTCAGTTGGAGTAAAGCCTTTATAGTTTTAAAAGTTCATTCAAGAAAATTATGACTGCAGTCAGCAAAATATAATATAACCACACTACTAGAGCCTTTTTGTAAACATTTTGCAGTACATTTACATTTTAAGCATTTAGCAGTTGGTTTTAACCAAAGTGACTTATTCCCTTGAATACATACCTAGAGCGGTTGAGGAACTGGTGCCTTGCTCAAGGGACTCAACTCAGCCATGGTATTGAGGGTGGAAGAGAGTGCTGGCTATTTACTCCCCCACCTACAATCCATGCCAGTGCCTGAAATCGAATCTGCACACTTTGGATCACAAGTCTCTAACCGTTAATCCAGAGCTGCCCCCAGAAAACATGTTTTGTGGTGCATTCCTTCAATCAGTGACGTAACTGACGTGCTGACTGACACCATAAATATGCAAAAAAGGATGTTAATCCTGCATTTGGGGTTACATGGTGTTAAATGTTTGAGTGCTTAGGCTTAATTGGTAACCCCTAGTAAATTATGTGTGAAATGTGAAGTTAGAAAATCCATGATCACATGGTTGAAAATGACCCAGGGTTAACTATTTCAAGTATTAAGAGCCTTTAACTCTGGCATGACCTGTTTTTCTTTGTATCTTTTTACATTAAGGAGAGATACAGTATGATGTAATTAACTGAAAACACTTTTAAATGGAGCAAACTCGAGATACAAGAATAATGTCAGTAAAACAGACAAGTTCAACAACCTAGAATAATAGTTTTACTTATTAGATTATAAATATATAATCTTAAAGGTATATATAATACCTGAAATATAATTCTGGGGGCATGAAAATGCAAACATTTCAATGAAATTATGAAAATGTACATATGGTCAGTTATGGACAAGCCGAACTTTGGGTTAATTTATACCCATTCATTTATAATATATATATTTTTTACATTTTTAAATATTTGTTAAAAACATTTTTTGACCCTGTATAATGCACAACTTTAAAAAAAATTAAGCTTTTTATTTTATGTGTACATGCATTAAATTATACAACGAATGGTTTAAACCCTCTAATTAACTATTGGCTTCAAGTATAAATAAAGTACAGCTGGAAAGTCTAATTTTCAGAATTTGTGTGTGTGTGTGTGTGTGTGTGTGTGTGTGTGTGTGTGTGTGTGTGTGTGCGTGTGTGTGTATGCTTGTGCGTGTACGTGTGTGTGTGTGTTTCAAAGGCCTCTCTTTTTGGACCTTTTAAGAGACATCATAACCACCTGGCTGACCTTTTGTTCATACTGTAGGTTAACATTAAAACAAAAACCTAAATTGGTTTATACTCTTACTGTAACTCTTATTTAAAGAATTCTTTTCTGCCTTGAAGTGCAGTTATAGGGTTAAGTTTGAAATGAAATAAATAAAAAAAACAACCACAAAAAAGTGTAATATTGTGTTTTCTATTTTTCATTTTTTGGTTCATTTTAAGAGTTTGTTTTAGAATATCTCTCTGTCAGTTATTGTTTTTTTTTTACGTTCTCTTTCTTTTCAGCATCTCAGATCCTTTTGCACTATTTTGAGTTCAGTTGAGTCTTCATTCTGAGTCAAGTCCTTTTGAGTCAAGTTCAATAGCAGAGAGCAAGTGTTAAATGTACTGCATGTTTCATCAGGCAGTCTGGACGGCCATTTATTTACTTTGTAGATTTTTGCATGGATGATCAAGGTGCTTTTGAGCCTGGGTTGAAGATAAAACATGATTCACAAAAGCACAATTTGATGCATTATATTAGATTAGTCACAGCATGATGTGAAAAGCAGTCTCACATAAGTGATAGCCTCTTATGCATTTCAGCACCCGCATGTTTGTTACAACCTGCTGAACGTATGAATTGAAATGGCTGATGATGATAAGACCTTACACCTTATAATAATTGGAACACATAATAGTGACACAGAGGTAGTATTTATTCAAGCGGTATGGAGAGTGGTCTGGTAACTGAATGTATTTCGCCAACAGCGGTCCTATGGTTAGAAACATTAAATGACAGATAGTCTACAGTCTATAATTATACAGCTATAAGCTAGACTAGAGCTACCTTGTGGCCCTTTGTAGGCTCGAGCTCTGCTTAACCATATTATACTCTTGGTTGGAAGG
>CAIGQV010019356.1:15538364-15550467 GCA_903798115.1 Danio jaintianensis | reverse complement strand
TGTGTGTGTGTGTGTGTGTGTGTGTGTGCGTGCGTGTGTGTGTATGCTTGTGCGTGTACGTGTGTGTGTGTGTTTCAAAGGCCTCTCTTTTTGGACCTTTTAAGAGACATCATAACCACCTGGCTGACCTTTTGTTCATACTGTAGGTTAACATTAAAACAAAAACCTAAATTGGTTTATACTCTTACTGTAACTCTTATTTAAAGAATTCTTTTCTGCCTTGAAGTGCAGTTATAGGGTTAAGTTTGAAATGAAATTAAAAAAAAACAACCACAAAAAAGTGTAATATTGTGTTTTCTATTTTTCATTTTTTGGTTCATTTTAAGAGTTTGTTTTAGAATATCTCTCTGTCAGTTATTGGTTTTTTTTTAAGTTCTCTTTCTTTTCAGCATCTCAGATCCTTTTGCACTATTTTGAGTTCAGTTGAGTCTTCATTCTGAGTCAAGTCCTTTTGAGTCAAGTTCAATAGCAGAGAGCAAGTGTTAAATGTACTGCATGTTTCATCAGGCAGTCTGGACGGCCATTTATTTACTTTGTAGATTTTTGCATGGATGATCAAGGTGCTTTTGAGCCTGGGTTGAAGATAAAACATGATTCACAAAAGCACAATTTGATGCATTATATTAGATTAGTCACAGCATGATGTGAAAAGCAGTCTCACATAAGTGATAGCCTCTTATGCATTTCAGCACCCGCATGTTTGTTACAACCTGCTGAACGTATGAATTGAAATGGCTGATGATGATAAGACCTTACACCTTATAATAATTGGAACACATAATAGTGACACAGAGGTAGTATTTATTCAAGCGGTATGGAGAGTGGTCTGGTAACTGAATGTATTTCGCCAACAGCGGTCCTATGGTTAGAAACATTAAATGACAGATAGTCTACAGTCTATAATTATACAGCTATAAGCTAGACTAGAGCTACCTTGTGGCCCTTTGTAGGCTCGAGCTCTGCTTAACCATATTATACTCTTGGTTGGAAGGCCTTCGTTTGTCTCCTGTTTTTTTCCATCATTGTTTGGGCCCTGGAGGTTAGACATTGGAAAGTTTTTTTATTTATTGATTTATTTATAAATCAGGAAAAAAAAAGTGATACCAAATCAATTCATAATTCACAATTTGGCATGTTGGAGAAAAATACCATGTCATCAAAATTGTCAAAATATATTGTTGAATATTCAAAGAAACACAGTCATTATGCCTTCACTTGAATTGTTGAGTAATAAAACGCATGTACAAAAGTATGTTGTGTTTGTGCATCGACTTTTGAAGTGATAAACAACAAAAGACAGAAAATTGCTGCTCTTTACTGTACCATTTTGTAAGAATTACATTTTCTTTAGTAAATATCAATCATTTTTTAATTTACACACTATGCTGGGTCGTCCTTTATTTTTAACTCAGCCATTATTAATCATTAATTAGCTTAATTTGTAAGTAAACTTTGATAACATAAACAGAATTTCCCAAGACAAAAAGTTGTGAAAATGCTGAGTGGCTAGTAAGTTTGGAAAGCCACTGACCACTAAAAGGCTCACAAGAAAGCCCTGATTAATAGCAATATTTGAAATACATGCTTAAGTATAAAGTGCTATCTGAAACATCACAGCCAATGAGTGAGTGGCAAAACAACAACAACTCTTGTAAGACTTTTTTGTTGCATATTCACTGGACTCATTTCACACATGTACTTCTTGTGCTCAAATAAATCACTCATACTATACGTTTCTGTCTATTATTTTACAATTAAAAAAGAAGTGGTATGTGAAAAGACAAAAATAGTTGTTAGAAACCTTCAGTATACGTGTGGTCATCAGACTGCTTCTTCATTAACAAGGAGAGGGAGAAAACCACAAGACATTGTCTCAGAAAAATAATTGCAGAAATTTCATTTTGCATGATATTGCAATCAAATTCAAAACATATACTCAGGAGATGTGTGGCTTTTGACCTATTACTTTTGTGTATTGCTCCAGGACTAATTTTATATATTTGTTTATGAAATAATAAATGGTTTAGTGTGGTGCAATTTTTTTTACATTACATAAGCATCTATAACTTTTTTCATTTTGAGCATTAAACTCTAGATCGTGGCGGTTCATTCCGCTGTGGCGACCCCGGATTAATAAAGGGACTAAGCCGAAAAGAAAATGAATGAATGAATGAATGAACTCTAGATGGTGGATAGTAAAGCCCAAAGTGTCTTCTTTCCAAAGATACATGAACTGTGAATGTAGACCAAATTATTCAGGAACTGTTACTGTTTTAGTTTGGGAAGGTCATTTTTGAGAAAATGCCTCTGACGGTGAGGGAGAGAAGGACACCGATATAGCCTCAGAAAACGTTTTGCAGAAATCTCATTTTGCTTACTATCTTCATCAGATTTGAAATATAAAGTCATGGCTTTCAAGGCATATGTTTTCTAGGTTATTACATTAATGTTTTCCTGTGTTTGTATTGAACACAATACAATTTTTTTTCTCATTTTATATAACTTTTTATATTTTTGAGCATGAAACTTTGTAGATGGACCATAGTAAAGTTCAAAGTGTTTGTTTGTAGCTCACTGGGGTCAAGAACTGTTACTATTTAAAGTTAGGTAGGTGTAAAACCCCAAAAGTGAGTGCTGGCTAACAAGTTTAAACTTAAGGCTAGAGTAATAACTGGTGAAAAATTAACTTGGGCATTAGTGTTAGTGTTGTGTTGTGTTGACTAATCACAAACAAAATAAAATGTTTGCATTTACAGTATTTTTTATGTATGTACACACATCCATATAAATGCATGTATAGAAAATGTTTTGTTTATATTAATATATAAATAAACAGCTATATTATATATATATAGATAACCAGCTCTACAGGTTCCTTACAGTGTTCAATATTCCCTACTAATCTGAGCACAGGAAATCTTTACTTCACTTCAGAAGAATATTCAGTCATGGATTTGCACAATGTCACTGCCTGCAGCATATGTTTTAAAATATGTCATCTGCAAAGGTTGAAGTATTTTAACTTGCGACCGGGAGTAAACCACCCCTCCTGTGATCCATTGTTGGTCTGTGTGTGTTTGGAGCCAATGAGTAATGGACTTTTAAAATAATGAAAGTAATAAAAAACACTGTTAACGCGCAATAAAATAATTGTCGGATTTAAATAATTATACTGTTAACACAATAATGGCACGTTAACTTGCCCAGCCCTAGTATATACATGTCTGTGGGTGCATTCAAATATACATGGTACATGCACATATCTTATGTTAATACAAATTATTATATTGTAATCAATTAGTTGTGATTAATCATTAAACACCACTATTGGATATCAAAGAAACAAATATAATTTTAAAATATATAAAAAATTATAAATTGTTTAAAATTGTATATAAAAATATATAAAAATTAATAAATAGTTTAAAATTGTATATTCTCACTATATCACTATACTTTTACGGTGTATTCAAACTTTCAAATGATGAAAAGCATAAATATATTCACCCTCTCAGCACATTTTACAGTGCTCTGCACATAGTTTGTCAGAAAAGTCACTAATAAAATAGTTTAATATAATTGAAGACTTAGCACTGCAGCTCTTAAAAGCATATTAGTCAGACTCTCCTGAAATTAAGTGAGTTTTCTGCCAATGTACAGTGTTCCAAATCAGTCATGGGTGAGATTGTTACAGGTAGGATGCTGTGTTAGAAGAGAGACAGCTCTACTGTAAGTAGGCAGTAGGACGCTCGCTAGGTATTGGAACGCAGCCAGTGTGTTTCAAACTCTCTGCAGACTCTGCACACTCCAAGAATGACAGCAGAAAAGCCTTGCATGCTGTTTGATGCATTGTGGGTTTGTCACTGAGATTCCTCGTCACATGTTCATAGTTTCATAACAGGAAGAATCTCAGCAAAAAGTTTTCTTTTCTTTTTTTTTTTTTTGAAGGGGAGGATTATGCCTTTTCATTGTTCTTAGCAGAAGGCCAGATGGCTCTCAACTCAGCCCTGCTGTGGGAATAAGACATCTCTCACTTAAAGGCTCAGGTGGCTTTTGTTACTTTAACCTTCAGCCTTTTTTTGTTTTTTTTTTTGCAGTGGGTTAGATTGAGGTGTAATGTAATGGGAAATAACAATGTACTTGGTATTTCAATATATTGAATAAGAACTTAGATTTTAGACTTACATTAAAAATAAATAGCAAGTTTCTAAGAAAATATAATTGGAGTGGTATTAATATTAACATAATTGAAATGAATGGAATATGAATAATTCATTGTTTTTATTTAGTTACTTAAAAAAGTCCAATATGTATGCAACATGCATATTTATTACCTACTGAACAACTTGAAAACAGCATCAATTTTAGCCCAAAGTTTTATTTTCACATTGCAGATGTATCATGCTGACAGTAAATCAATTCAGTCCCAAAAGTTTAGCTAAAAAGATAAGGAGTTAAATATGTTTAAATAAAGTTTATATATAATTTTACAGGTATTCTTGGCATCTAATGATACACGGTACATACCCAAATCCTAAATTACCCAAACACTAAATGAATTTTATTATTATTATTATAAAAACAAACTTTCCTTAATCTATGCAGTTTTCTGAATTGTTTATTCATTCATTCATTTGTGCTCAGAATTTTGCACTCCATTTGTTATTATTGTTCATTCATTTTCTTTTCGGCTTAGTCCCTTTATTAATCTGGGGTTGCCACAGTGGAATGAACCGCCAACTTATCCAGCATATGTTCTACGCAGCAGATGCCCTTCCAGCTGCAACCCATCACTGGGAAACACCCATATACACTCAATCACACGCATACACTATGGCCAATTTAGCTTACCCAATTCACCTATAGCGCATGTCTTTGGACTTGTGGGAAACCGGAGCACCCCGAGGAAACCCACGCGAACACGGAGAGAACATGCAAACTCCACACAGAAATGCCAACTGACCCAGCCAAGGCTTGAACCAGCAACCTTCTTGCTGTGAGGCGACAGCCCTACCCACTGCGCCACCGCGCCACCCTTGATATTATTGTAAACATGATAATTTTCTTTTACACGTTCGTAAATATGTGTATATTCTGCTATATTCTACAATAGTGATTCTGCTGTTGAGAATGATTGTCCAACATTATTTGTTTCTTGAACAACACAGCTTTCTAAAAGATCATGCACCATATTTCTTACGAAACACACCTCAGAGATTGAATCAGAACATTTTGAATAAGAACATGCTGTCAGTTTTTTCAAATTATTTTTCTTTTCTCTCAGTGGCAATTGTTGTGGTTCATTGAAATGTGAATATAAATGGATTTATTACAGAGATTGCCATCTTAAGTATGGAAAAATGTGAATTTGGTGCAGTGAAGGTCGCTAATTACAACAGTGATTCACACAATCACATTACTAACCACAGCATAAACCTTTCTGAAGCAAAAACTTTGGTAACCCCCAGAAATATAACAATCAGAAAATGCATTTCAAACATCTTAGGTATTATTATATTATGGAGCTCTGTTTCTACTTGTCAACACAAACCAGAGAGTAGCAAATGAATATACATATTCATAGCAACTTACAGCACCAATCTTCTAGTTGCTGTGGTGATTTACTTGGTAATGCCAGTTTAAATTATTCCATCCTAATGTGACATTAAACTTTTCAGAATGCACAAAAAAAGAAAAATACCAAATGTGAATTCAAAGTCCCTTTAAGGCAAGCATTTCACTCGGCAACCATTTTTTAAACACCTGTTTGATTGGGGAGACATCAATTTCTCCAAAACTGTTTGCTAAGCTTACGATTATATTTCATGTTTGGAATCACCAATAACAGTAAACAACTGTTTCTTAAGTTTCATTTGTAAACGTTTAAATCGAACATAATCTGCATTTTTTCCGTTTGCCCAAAATAATGCGTATACACAGTTGAAGGGTACAAGATCATGACAGCAACCTTATTTATGGCTGAGTTACACATTATCATCCTCTGATTAATGCCTCATCTAATTGCGCTGGTCTTCTTGACTGTACTTTGCATTTGTTTCATACAGATTACAAAACCAAAAAAACATTTGTTTTCATTTGTTTGGTTTGTTTATTAGAGATTTCAAGCTTTATCAGGATATATTTTTTTTTATCTCTGTGAAGCAAATATTCACTGAGATTCGAGTGTGTTTGCTAACCCCCGAGGATTAATAAACAGCAGAAACTGTTATAAAGAACACACGTCTCGTCCGAGCCCCTCCCCCGGAAAAATGTCAGTCTATAGCGATCAATGATTGGTGCCTGTACTAGTAGGCGGGGCTTAAAAGTTACACTTTTCCCCATTCAAAACTAAATGAGTGTCACGTCTTGTGTATTCTATAGTCTTTTGATGACAGAAATGAAATATGCTGTTTTCCACCAAGGCAACCCGGAGTGCCGAAATATAATTGAGTAAACTGGCAGTGGGCAGAGTTGGCCAGTCCAAAACAAAGACAGACATTCTGACAGCTAACGCATGTTTTCAAAGTAGAATAACTGACTTTAATATTATTTTTTGATAAACAAGTATGCTAACTTAGCATGTTTCTTAAATATCTGCAAACATATTATGATATTGTTATGCTTTAAAAGAGTCAAAAACTTACATACAGCACCTTTAACAACAACAGTGAAAGACACCTTTTCTAATTAACCTTTTAACCTGCGCCTCATTTTTGAGCATTTTCCGGAAAACGTCTTACCCAAATAAAAATGTCTGTAGCTCTTGAACCCTGTGGTCTATGTTCACAAATCTGGTTTTGTTTGAAACTAGACAATGGCTAGTTTGGTACCCAAGGGTCAAAATAATTTAAAGTAGTAAAGAAACAGAGTAAAACATGGCAAAATATAGGTGAAAGTGAGTTGCGATTAGTTTCAATGAAATTCATTAGAGGAAAAATGGATGTGACTATCAGGATAATGGCGTGGAAACACCAGAAAGATAAAGCAGAATGTCTGACTATGTTTAGATTAAAATTTCATGATGATACTCCCAAAAATGTAGCTTCTGTAAGCTTTTATTTAAAAAAAGTCTAGGCGTCCTTTCTAAAAAGCCACTTGGAAACTCCAAATGGACACCTGGTAACCAAATGAGTCAAAATTACATAATGCATATATGCATATCTATTCAAAACTGTTCTGCCTACAAAACCACACAAGAAAAAAAGTATTTCAGATCAACATTGGTGGCATTTCCTCAATTGGTGTCCATTTGGAGTCTCCAATTGACATTTTATTAAAAAAAAAAACGCCTGGACTTTTTGTGAATAAAAATGAAAATAAAAGCCTTTTCTTGAGTAATAGCTTACAGAAACTACACATTTCAACTATTTTCAAAACATATTACTGTATTTTAGTTTATGTAGTGTAGGAAATATTTCAAAATGGTATTTAGACGTATTTGCAAATATCAATGTCTTTATTTCGAAATATTCAGATAACAAAAACAATGCATCAAAAATCATATTTCTAATACAAAAAACGAAAAAAAAAAACATTTATTTTAATTGTAAATAACAGCTTTTCATTCAAACAAACATAAAACAGTAAAGTGCTGCTTATAATGTAAATCAAATTGTAAAACATCTATTTATAGTATTTACAGTGCAGAGGGACACTCAAGACAGTCACTGAGGTTTATTCTCTAATCATCTGGAACTCAAAGCCACTGAAAGACAGGAAAGGGAGAGACAAAAAGTTTGTGAGCAGAACAAATCAAAATTGTAAGACTGTGTGTGTGTGTGTGTGTGTTGTATGAGAACTTACCTACAGTAGCACTGCCTCCTGCCTTCCAGGCATCCATTTGCTCCAACTGCACTATGGAAAGATTGTAAGCAGAACAAAAAGTATATTCAATAAAATAGAAATCTGAATAAATCTGACGGAGAAAAACAAAAGTAAAAGACGATTTCAGTCGAATATTAGAAACATACAACAATTAGCAGCACATATATTCCTTCATATTACTATTACTCATGATTATTTGCCAAATATCTGATGCTTATAATGCTCAGCATGATAAATGGTTTGTACTACGCTTACTTCCCTTTACCTTGTAATTATTTCCTTCCATTAATTTTGTCTGCATCACTGATACAGTATGCATATGTTCGCTATAACAGATCAGCGATCTCTATAGATTCACACACGCGTGCGCGCATTGTTTACCTCTGCCATCATCACAAACGATGATCAAATAATCAAAACAGCTAACATTAAACAACGAATGTCAAATACGTGATAAAATATGCAAGCATTCAAGAGAATGGTGTTGAAACTTACCGATCTAAACGTGGACGGCGTATGTAAACAAAGCGTCTGGATCCATGGCTCGATTAGCGACTATTCCAGGCTGTTCAATCCGTGTTTCCGCGTCCATTCATCGCCTTTCATCCTCCAAGACAGTATGAAGACCACAAAAATGTTCTGATGTCGACTTTACTTGATAGAGAGGCTCAGAGGTGAACTTTGGAGACCGATCCATGCGCTGATCGCGAGGTCGCTAGATAAGCCTTCGCCATAGTACTTTCGCTACGCGCGCAATGGCTGAAACGCACGAAAAATGCGCAAGGATTATATCCAAAACTGTATGAGCAAACTACGTAAACTGTATATCAGTGTAAAGGTCAGTTAATTGGCTACTTCATCCATCCATCAAAACTTTGCTGGCTAGGCATTGGCCGGTATTATTCAGCGTAAACACGAGGTGCGAAGATTGACAGCTCGCTGATCCAGTCAGGAGCTGGTGTCCTTTTTGACTTGTAACAGGGTCTGTGATTGAAGGAAAAAGATGGGGGAGGGCTCATTTTGTCCGGAAGAGTCTAAACTATGAGAATAGCAGGGCTTTTATCACTGGCATGCGGCGTATAATCCATATTTCATTTAAAATAGACATCATGCATTATCGGAGCCTAAATGGCTCGAAAGTATCTTTCGTTTTTTTCCTAATTCTTTCTTTGTTTTGGATGAAAAACTAGGATATATTTTGAATACTAGACCCTTACACTTATCTGCATGCTGTTGTTTCTTGGAATCGTTCCCGCTGATCAAAGCTACAGGCGATAAACGAAAGCATTACCGTGCATTTTGTTCATGTTTAAATGTCCGGTCTTTCAGGATTTGATTTAACCCTTTCCTCTCTGGTGCACAGATTAAAAAAATAGAGTGTCATAGCTTTCAAATGATGCCTTGTTTTTGATAAATAGTTGAATATTTATACGGATACGAATACGGGCCGTTGCAAGTTAAACATGTCAGGTATGTTTTGCGACTGGATGTTGGAGTCATGAAAAATGGGCTGAATTCATCAAAACTAATTTGCTGAACTCAAAAACTAGGACCGTGACAGGAATAGGTTGGGTTCCGCTTGCGACAGGATTCCGCCAGGTCCTAAAGCCTTAGTCATTATTTTCATAATTTGTTATGGCATAGCAGTTAAAAAACTAAACAAGGGAGGTCATGAGCGGGACACAAATTGACAAATTCTGACCTTCACCAGAGGGGGTGAGTTAAACACATGTACTTTTTTGAACTATAAAAGCTTAGCATCAGTTTGAGTTAAACATCAAGCATGAATTGATTTTTAAAAATGACCTTGTACTTACAAATGTTTTGAAGTGCCACTTGCAAAACAGTGTTTCGGGAAAGTGGCTGGAGGGATTAAGCACTACTTAAGTGTGACTTACACTCTCCTTAATTCTTTAAAAAACCCAGACAAGGTCAGACTGATGTGGACAGCTTTACATGAATGTATTTATCTGCCTGATGTCAGAAAGTAGCGGCAACACAAACAACATTTCCACTTTCATTCTCCCTCCCAGATAACATCTAAAATAGCATCTGCTCTCCACTGCATAAGGTTACATTGTGCAACTGAAACCAATCTGTCTTTACTGGTTATATTGAAATTCTGGTCATGAAGAACCACCTCAGCTGCTTTTTGAAATCCAGAAAAAAGGGGAGGATTGTGGAAAAAAATGCAAAGTCTGATAAAATAGTTTTTATCTGAAGTTGTTCTTGTTTCCCACTTAGCCCCTAGCTTTCATTTTCAGAGGAGCAGCGTTATTGTAGGTGACACACAAAACTTGACGTCACATAATCCTAGCAGGTGCTACAGGCAGACTGCCCGATCTGTGACTAGGCCACAGAGGAGCTCCTGTCAGCTCCGCTTACCAGTCTTTGCGCTGCTTTTGTTTATTTGCAAGGCAGATGAAAGGTTTGTTGCAAAACACGGGTTGACTACTATTGCTGGAAATTGTTCATTCACTTGTTTAACACTGAAGCTTGAGGTCCCTGAGCTACATTTCTGATGGAGATTCGGCACGGATATGTATTTTTAAATCACATCCCTGCTAAAAAAAAGAAATCACCACATAAGCTTATGGCAGAGGACGATAGCCGGTTTCAAGGTTTACTGCGGTTTGGACAAGTCAAGTAATAAAACTGCTAATATGTTCTGTTATACATTTCCTATGAAATATGTATGTTTTTATTTACAACTATTTTATTTAGTTATTTAGGGCAACAGTATATCCAGCAGAAAAGGAGCATACACATCAAAAGCTACTGGTCAGCCCACGATTCAGAAACATTTGAAAAACAAATTGCTTATACACCAACATCCAAGCATACTATAGACCTGAACAGTGCAGTGGCTTACTTTATATCCAAAAAAAATAAAGATATCCAAAGATTTAAGTTGTAAAGAAATCTGTTGTTTTTGAAACTAATGAAGATAGCAGAAGTCAATGATTTTATTTTAAATGTTTTTGAAAATAAAATATACTGTGTTCAGTGGGGAAAAAAGTTGTTGTTTTTTACTCAGACATGTAAAAAGAACATATTTGTAGCAGTAATCACAATACCGTGATGCCGTGAAACCATTATGTTTTTATCCAGGGTTGTCATACCGTCAGAATTGTATACCGGCCCATGCCTACATAAGCTCTAATGATTTTTTAATGGTTGTAATTGAAATTATATTGGTTTTAATGGAAACTCTATTGGCCATATGTGTCTCCACTGGTAATTATTATTTTTTGCCTTCTATTGGCATCTTAAAACTTATAATCCTAATGGAAGTTGTCCTAAAATACACTAGAAACCATCCAAATGTAATGGTTTTAATGGGATTTGTAATTGAAACCATTCGAATCTTCTTTGATGGTGTCTGTTATTTAATTCTGCAGGGCAAAACCACAGTGAGGTTACAACTAACTATTTTCCAATGTTACATTAGAAGCCATTAGTTTAATCACAGACACAGTCTGCATTGATATAAATGTTCCCTCACATAAATAATGGCATGAATAATCTATAGGAGTGTAGCTAATGTTGCATTCTTTTCCTGCTTCAAGACAGTTTGCAAATGGGAAATCTCAGCTGCGGAAGAGCTTAAATGAAGCTTTACATAGACTTTTGAAATTGCCTCTTCTGTCTTCTTATTTCTGCAGTTGTCAGTCTTGCATCACAGCTTTGAAAAAAAAAAAAAAAAAAAGACCAGTGGCCTTTTAAAGCTTCTTCGGACCAGTTCATAATGCTGGAAAAAGCAGTTTGTTAGTTTTTCAGATCTCAACCTCAGTAGCAATTGTTGTTGAACTCCCTAAAAAATATGTGATTTGAACATACTTTCAACATACTGGTGCTTTATTCTTGTCTTTTCTTTTAGTATGTTTTTTTTCTTTATGTTTGTGCCAATTATCTGAGCTGTAAATGTCATGTGACCAATTACTAGTGCTGTGCAACTGAAATCATACAATGACTTGTGCGATTATCAATTTGGTAAGGGTGTAATTTAATTATTGTATGTATGTTGCGCGTTTCAGAGTGAAGCACAGCACTGTGGTCTTACAGATGAGCAGCTCATTATCTACTGGTGTTTGCAGCATCTCGGAACAGCTCGGCTTTTTTTTTTCAGCCATATTGTTGTCTTCATCATTTTTTACACTTTGCACTTATACCAGGGCCATCGGCAGAACATATAGAGATAGCAGACCAAGAAAATTTACTAAGTTCTATATTAAACATAAAAAAAACTAAAAACAAATAATATTATTTATATATATAT
>CAIGQV010019356.1:15498512-15538264 GCA_903798115.1 Danio jaintianensis | reverse complement strand
ATATATATATATATATATATATATATATATATATATATATATATATTCTTCTTCTCCTTATATAGCCATGTTGTAGTCATAATCTGTTTAGCCAGTCAGTTTAGAAGCTTCATCCTTCAAAGGCTAAATTTGACGGCCGATTGCAGTTCTAAAGAATTCTTTTTTAAATTGGAATACTCCTTCAAACACAGCCTCAATGTGTGTTTTAAACCCTTCACTGACAATGAACGCTTTAGATGATGGATCCTTTGCAGCTGAGAACCTCCCAAGATTTATTGCACGCCTGTGATGATGAAAATGTTTAAAATTTGTACTAAAATGGAATTTTGTATATAGTTTATAAATAGATAAATGTGAACATATTAAGACACACTCTTAGTAAAAATGGTTCTAAACAGTACCAAACTAGGGTTATTATTAATTAGGGTTATTTGTGCTGGTCACACAAGTTCTGTTAAACTAAAAACAGAAATAAAGAAAAGACGATTGGTAGGTAACAAGTTAAAATGGGTAGACATTTTAAGAAAGAATTAGTTTTGCCTGTTGAGAGAGTGCTGACACTTTGTGTTGTTGATGCTTCAGAAAACAAGTAATGAGCTGCAAATGCTTTGTCAGTTACAGATTTAAAGAAAAAAGGCGGGCAATGAAGAACCTAAACTTATATAGACGGGTTTTTCAGGACAATATGGTTCATGTCAGGTGTCTGTTCTGTGTTGTGATCATGTGCTCCTTTGTTCCGTTTCCCGCCGTTTCCTGTTCATTAGTTTCACCTGTGTGTCATTATCCCATGTGTGTATATATACCCCTTAGTTTGGTTCCTTCTTTGTCCGGTATTGTGTTGTCTATGTTCCAGTGTCTCCATGGTCCAGTGTCTCAAGTGAGTGCGTTATAAATAAATCTACGTGTTTTGATAATTCCTGTTATCCTGTGCCTTTGTGAGTGAGCGCACCGTGACACTATGTAAGTCAGTGGTTACAGGTTTCCAGCTTTCTTCTCACAAAGATTTGGAACCAGTTGAGGGTGAGTACATTTCATATTCATGTTGGGCTGAAGCATCCCTTTAACAATGTTTTGTTTTTAGACGGCTTAATATCAGTTTAATATGACTTTCAAAAAAGTCCAGTGCAAATATTATTTTTGCTCATCAACAGCAGCTGTCACAGTTGCTAGGCAATGAGATCTGTCCTCCATTAGGCTAGACCGTCCCAATTCACAATGCTTAATTCAGTCTTAGTGGACTTTGAAGTCTGTCTTCCTCGAAGGATGCAGCCTCATAATTAAATCACAGTTTTTGACATTTAGCCAGTCTTCTTTTTCCTTATTGTCTTCTTCTTCTATAGCCATACAGTATTCCTTCTGTGTCTTATTGCTTTGTCCTTAAAGACGAAATGTGCAAAAGTAGTAACACAGCAAGTTCATTACTTTATTATAATTTCATTTCTGTTCTGATATCTTAATGAATAAGCACGTAAACTAAAACAATCAAATGTAATTTTGGGAGAAGAAGGGAGAGTACTGTATCATGAGGATCAATATTAGTGTGGCTCCATTTTCAACTTTTAAGCAACTGTTTTAATACATTTGTATGATATTTTGGTCATTAAGAAAGTAGGCTGCTGCATGTTTAATTTTCGTTTCATTAGCAGAACTCCCACAGGTGCTTTCATGCAAATTGTCCTGATTCAGAAATCTGTCCCTATGTTATTTGTGGCTATTGTGATGTTACATTACATTAATTTTTTTTCTAAATTGTGAAGTCAGTCCAATTACTATCTAAATAATCTTTATTATTTACTACATATACTACAGTATATAAGCAGGCTTTGACATTGGTTAAAACAATCAGAAACCATTTGTTTAGTACAAGAACAAACTTCAGACGCTAAATGTAACTTTTGTCTTTTAGTTAGGGGGAAAAATCTTACAGGTTGAGGACAAGCGCTTGATGACAGAATTCTCTCTCTCTTTTTTTTTTATTTTTTAGAAGAACTATCCCTTTGAACCTTTCATGATGTTGACTGTGAAATATTGCATGCCTTTTTTTTTTCTGTCCTAAACAGAGCTTTCTTTTGTTCAGTCATTAATCTGCTGTCTGTACTTTTTTTTTTCTGTTAGTTTAATTTTGTGATGTATCAGTGAGACATTGAAGGATGCAATATGGAGGTGAAAAAAAAGTGCCTTCAAAATGAAACCTTTTTCACACTCTTCCAATCGCTTGGAAGCTTTGTTCACAGACAACAGCCCAGCCAAAGAAACCATTTAACAGATGCTTTTCCCATTTAAAAGCTTATGAAATGTGATTCCTCAATTTTTTTTTTTTCTATTTCACCTTTCAAGTTTTCAATTTTCAAGAATTTCAGAAAGAAAAAAATCAGATAGGCTCATATTAAATAAACACACTTGAAATGGAGGGGCCGAAATTGAATGGAATGAGAGAATGTGCTTAATGAAACAAAATGGAAAATCATTACCAACAATGTTTGAGGAAATAAAGGTGTTTTCACCTTCCCTTATGAAAAAGATTCTACACGGCTTACATTAAGAACTAGCTATTGATGTGCCTTGATTACATCTCGCAGTTCAGGCCCGCCGTTCAATCCGTAAGACGTTAATTCGCATTACTCTTGACAAAGGAGCAGGTCTCGGCACAGAAGGGGAACTTACAATATGTTTTCCAATATGGCGTGATGAGTGAAGTGTCATCTGTAAATTGTTCTACATCAAATCTGCCTTATTGATTTCTGTCTGTTGGTCTGAAAATCGTGTACTGTCTGGCTCCTCGTACTCTGGAGTAGAATTATTACTTTTTCATCAGCTCATGGATATTTCATCTTTATTCCTCCTCCGAATGCATTGCCAGCTGCTCAGCAAAATGGGTAATATGCCCTGGTCACGTCGATCATATGAAGCAAATAAAGTCACGGTACCAGCGTTAGACATCAAACAGACAAGCTGTGCATGTTGCAGCTTTATTCTGCGCTTGCCGCTCTTTGCAACTTGACACCTGTCATGGAAGTGCTTACATCTGTTTTGCTTCTGAGCACGGAAAATAATTAACACTGTATCCAAAGTTGTTAGTAATGAAAAATGATCACTGTAATTAATAATAGATGCCACTCTTTATTCTCTTTGCTCTTTTTTTTTTTTTTTACTCTGTCATGCGCACTGAACATAAACTGCAAAGAAATGACCTGCGTTTATCATACACTGTTGCTGGAAAATTATTTCTCTTTCTCTTAGAGTCAGAGTCAGTTTCTTAAATTTTTTTTAATTAATTAAACTTTAGGAGGGGAATATAGGATTTTTGTTGTGAAGTTGGAGTGCGGAAACAGGCCTCTCCATACTGTTTATCATGTGCATCGCTTTGGGAATGAGAGAACCACCTGGTGTGCCAGCAGCTTGACTGAAAAATGTTTCTCAGAGAGCAAACTTCTCCCCAGGAAGGACCAGATGAGCACCAGATTTCCCTTTTGGAGAAAAAAAGAAAAATGGTTCTCGTTCAAGCGTTGACAGCATGCATTATAATATAATATAATATAATTGTTAATGTTCTGTACTATATACCCAAACCATTTTAGGCTTACATTTATACAGGGTTTCAGACTAACATTTAAGACAGCTGTGGCACTATATTATTATAAGTTTTGTCTCTTAGAAATGCACATTTGGCAGTAGCAAAGAGAGAGCAAAAATTTTAATTGAGCATGGAAAAAAATCATTCCCAACGTGTCGGCGGATATTGACACTTTATTTTGAATGAAGTTTATGAAAATATGAAAATACTTTCTAATACTGTTAGAAATTAGATCAAAAGTTTATATTAATTGTTTCAGTGAATAATATAATATATTTCCCAGTGATGGGTTGCAGCTGGAAGGGCATCCGCTGCGTAAAACATATGCTGGATAAGTTGGCGGTTCATTCCGCTGTGGTGACCCCAAATTAATAAAGGGACTAAGCCGAAAAGAAAATGAATGTATAATATAATATAGGGGCGACGCGGTGGCGCAGTGGGTAGCACGTTCGCCTCACAGCAAGAAGGTCGCTGGTTCGAGCCTCGGCTGGGTCAGTTGGCATTTCTGTGTGGAGTTTGCATGTTCGCGTGGGTTTCCTCCGGGTGCTCCGGTTTCCCCCACAAGTCCAAAGACATGCGGTATAGGTGAATTGGGTAAGCTAAAATTGTCCGTAGTGTATGTGTGTGAATGAGTGTGTATGGATGTTTCCCAGAGATGGGTTGCGGCTGGAAGGGCATCTGCTGCGTAAAACATATGCTGGATAAGTTGGCGGTTCATCCCGCTGTGGCGACCCCAGATTAATAAAGGGACTAAGCCAAAAAGAAAATGAATGAATAATATAATATAATATAATATATTTCCCAGTGATGGGTTGCGGCTGGAAGGGCATCCGCTGCGTAAAACATATGCTGGATAAGTTGGTGGTTCATTCCGCTGTGGCGACCCCAGATAAATAAAGGGACTAAGCCGAAAAAAAAATGAATGAATGAATGAATAATATAATATAATTAATATAATAATGCAGTACTTATAAAATATCTTTGGGAGAAAACAACATTACTGCAGAGTGCTTTATTAAAAACTCTTTTACATTCTTATATTATATTTCAATTCAATCCTTTACTGCATGTTAGTAAATTAGCAGCCAGAACAAGAAAATGGAAATTCATCAATTACAACTGGATAATTTCTCATGTCTCCAAATGTTGTGAGCAGAACAGTGGAAAGAAACTAACCAGCTAACAGCGAGTTTGTGGACTGTTGGCCTGAGGTATGCTTAATATAGAGCACTGTAAAAGGTTTAATATGAAGCATAATTCCGAATCACGTTACATTTTCTTTTTTTTTTCTTGGGTTATTTGAATGAATGACATACACCTTAGATCATTGATTGCAGATAATAATTTTTTTTAATTGTTGCATTTTTAAAATTCATATTATACTCCCTGCCCACTTAACTCTAGCTATTTGGGGTTGGATGTCTTGATCAAGAAAGTAGCCCCCCCAAAAAAATATTAAATAAATTAAATAACACACTATAATGGTCTCATTACCTCTTTAGTTCAACCCTCACCTCTATTATTTAACCATGTGGCCTGTGCATTAACCCAGACCTTTAACCGCTTTAATCAAACAACTGCCATAAACACATGATCATAAATTATCATCATTTGTTATCATAAAATTCTCAGAGACATATACATTTCCTCTGTCATCTCGAGAAACTGAGATTGTGAGGAGTAGAGAAAGAGCTACACTGAACTTGTGCCAAAATAGTTATATGGAGGAGAACAGCAAAATAAGAAAATGATGCACCTCCTGAGTGAGCCAGAACCACAGATGGAGATACTGACAAGTAAGAAATAAAGTTTAGGGTGAGAATAAATCATAACATGAAGCATCGACAAATAATGTAGATTTGAAATCCCATGGTAAATGTCAAGCTTCTATAATGCAAGTACAAAAAAGTGACTTTTTCTTCAGGAAACAGGGTTAACTTACAGTCACATATACCCTAAAGTCTCGATTGTTTATCCCAAAGCTATAGCTTGCTAGTTATATTGGTTCCAAAACTGTACCTGATAAGTAAGTTCAGTCAACTCAAATGTTATTTCAAGACATTCTCAGCAGAACATGTATTCCACCAGTCAATGAACAAAGCACATCATAATGCTTCTATTTTGTTTAATCAAGAGTTATATTAGTGCAGATTACCACCGAACTGCGGGCTGTTCAGTAAGTTTCATTCATTCATTCATTTTCTTTTCGGCTTAGTCCCTTTATTAATCTGGGGTCGCCACAGCGGGATGAACCGCCAACTTATCCAGCACTTGTTTTACGCAGCGGATGCCCTTCCAGCCGCAACCCATTTCTGGGAAACATCCATACACACCCATTCACACACATACACTACGGACAATTTTAGCTTACCCAATTCACCTATACCGCATGTCTTTGGACTTGTGGGGGAAACCGGAGCACCCGGAGGAAACCCACACGAACACGGGGAGAACATGCAAACTCCACACAGAAATGCCAACTGACCCAGCCGAGGCTCGAACCAGCGACCTTCTTGCTGTGAGGCGAACGTGCTACCCACTGCGCCACCGCGTCGCCTTCAGTAAGTTTTAAAATTATTATTATTATAAATTTACCCATGTATATGCATAACCTGCTTTTTGGAACATCTCAGCTTCCATTTCTACAAAATAACCTCGACATTTAAATCTAGGGTGATAGAACAGCATTTGTGAGGTCAGACACATGTTGAATGAGAAGGCCTGGCCTGCAGTCTTCAGCACCAATTCATCCCAATTGTGTTCTATTGGGTTGACGTCAGGACTCACCCATTTATGTCTTTATGAACCTTGATTTGCACTGGTGGGCAGTCATGTTGGAACAGTAAAGGGCTTTCCCCAAACTGTTCTCACAAAGCTGGGAGCATGAAATTGTCTAAACTGTCTTGGTATACTGAAGCATTAAGGGTGCTTCTCAATATCCTTTCTCATTTCCTCACTCCTCCATCCTCCGTCTTATGACCCTTATACCGATTGACCTCAGCCATCTTGTAGGACATCTCAATTTTCCAATTGCACCGCAAAGAGGCAAGGATCGAGGAAAGAGGAGGCTTCCTGAGGAGTCATGAGCAAGGATACACAGGTATATCCTTTGCGGAAGTGTTTTATTCACTAATTATTAATATAGTATTATCTGTAATATAGAGTAATGATGATGCTTTGAAGTGACTCTAAAGGAAGCAAGGATACACTGTATAATTTTGCTTGATTCAGTTCCTCTGTCCCTTCATTTTCTTTCTTTTTTTTTTTTCTTGCGTCTTTCCCTCGCATTCTAAAGAGATAGAGGCAAGACGCGAGGAAAGGAAGCAAAGAAGGAAAACAAGGATGCACAAATAAGAATAGAGAGCACCTTAAGAGTTCATTTCACTGGAACTAAGGGTCCAGTCCCCTTAAAATAACGCCACACCCTTATGCCTCTTCCACCATACTTTACACTTGGCACAATGCAGTCAGGCAAGTACTCTTCTCCTGGCAACCCCCAAACCCAGACTCAGCCATCAGATTGCCAGCCAGAGGAGTGTGATTTGTCACTCCAGAGAACACGTCTCTACTACTCTAGAATCCAGTGGCAAAGTGCTTTACACTACTGCATCCATATCTTTGAATTGCACTTGGTGAAGTAAAGCTTGGATGCAGCTGCTTGGCCATGGGAATCCATTCTATGAAGATCTCCATGTACTGTTCTTGAGCTAATCTGAAGGCCACAAAGTTTGGAGGTCTGTAGCTATTAACTACACTTTACGTTGTTTAACGTTGTTGTTCTTGTACGTTTAAGTTGTTGTTCCCAATTGCTTTCACTTTCTTACAATACCACTAACTCGTATATGGACAAACCCGATCTTGGGTTAATTTTTTGTATTAAATTTAATGATATTTTTCAACACAGTGGTTGGATTTGTCTGTATATTTGTCTTATATATTAGTGGATCACAAAATCAATAAGTTAATTTTATATAATGTGACGGTAGTGTATAATCATATGGTTTACTTTCAAGATATTTATAAACCATTTCAAAAGAAAATTCTTTGCTAATTTTAAGGTTGCCATGGACACGCAGTGTAGATTACATTTGCTTTGTTTTGGAAGTCCTTTAGGATTTTTATTGATCCTCTGTGAAATGGTTATTTAAACATCAGAGTCAAAAGGATCAATGTCACAGTGTTATAAAAGCACTGTTCATCTTTCTCCTCATTTTCTTTTTTTCTTCTCCCAATGAAAACTGTTAGCCTGAACTGCTTTGACTCCACGACTGTAACCGGGGAGTGTTATTCCCTCTGTTTGTTTAATCCATTTGTGCTGAGGGTCTTTCTGTGTTATTGTCCTTGGATCAGATCGCTTTTCGGCTGTTAAATGGCAACATAAACCTCTAAAGCATTTAATACATATATTGATAAATGACTCTTCTAGTCTCTCGAAAGACCTTAATCCACTGAAACAATTATAAAGACAAAGGCTGTTTGCGCTCTGGGACAAGGTAGCATTGAGCGAGTGAGTAAATGTTCAAAACAAAGAGAGAGAAACAGTGGTTTATTTATTCATTTATTTTTGCCTCTCTGAATGTTCATGCTTATTGGAGATGAAAAGTTAAGAATCTAATTTAGATATATTATGACACTGCTGGAGAAGCAAAGGAGATTTGTTCTGCTTTATTTTTTTATATTTTCTAGCAAACGTTGGCAAAAAGCAGCGCTACAGTTGTACGTTTTGACACAGGTCTCTGCTTGGGGCAAACCTTCACACACACACACACACACACACACACACACACACACACACACATATATATATATATATATAGAATGTTTGCAAGCATATGAGTCTTGGCAGGAGTTACTATAGCAACTCTCTGGCCAGATGTTTCAGAGATAACTGTAAAAGCACCTGGCTGAGTGAAAGACCATCATTTCAGACAGCCAAGTGTAAAGGCATGCACAAGACATTTGATTTTGACCTACGTATTGAACAATGACAGGAATGGTTGTTTTGGTATTAATTTACACATTTTATATTAAAGATAGTTCACCCAGAAGTTAAAGTTACCTCACCTCATGTGGTTTTAAACCTTTATGCTTTTCTTTCTTCTGTTGAACACAAAGGAAGATATTTTGAATAATGGTTGTTGGGACCCATCATTTTTCAAAATATCATCTTTTGTGTTTAACAAAAGAAAGACATGATGACAGAATTAAAATTTTTGGATGAACTTTCCCTGTAATGTATAGTTGGAACTGCATTTACATATCTGTCTGTCTTAATTACTTACCGTTTGGCCAGACATAACTACATACTGCAGTTTATTACAGTAAATGAACACATAACAGTTAATGACTAACACATCATTATCAACATTTTTCATGTTAATTAGTTTACCAAAAATAACTAATCAGGGTTAATATGCAACTTCATTTATTGCTATTATTACAACTCTTATTGATTATGCATTTATTTAATTATTTATTGGTTGGCATACTTTCATAATGAAGATGATGGATGAAAATGTTTTGAATTCATGACACAACTTACGTTATTTAAGTGTCCATCACCCACTTGCTTAAAACAACTACCACCACAGATGGCTTGAAATTATGAGCTGAAATTGGCAATAACATAAAAGCATTCCTCATCCCTTTTGCCAAAATCATGAATAGAACGTTCTTTTTACTACTTTCAAAGATGCCCATAACTGTGAACTCATGGATTTACTTGGCAAACTGAGCAGATCTGAACTCATCCACCACTAAATCTACTAAGCTGGTCCACTAGGCAGATCTGAAACAAAGATACACAAAGGGCCGAAGGCTTTATCATCCCGTACTACACCTTAATTCCTGCCGACTCCATGTCGTCTTTCAGCCTCCAGAAGCAAGGTATACCTGCTCTATTGCTTCAAATAATTTCTTTCAGGCTGATCTTTTTACAATACAGTTCACCTTGCTCTGATACCATGAGACGTTTTCTTAAAATGCTTTAAAGTGTCTTACTTTTTGCAGCATCAGAGGCACAAAGTGCATCCAGGACAACTTGTGATCCAGATTCGGTGTTCTGAGCGAGGGAACAAATGTCCAGGGACAGTTTCTCTGTTGTCTGAGTGCAGCAGCATTTCTGAGTGCCTATCAGAAGGACCTCAAAGAAAATAGATAAATTAAAGTGATCCTAGTGGAGCATTTTACTTTTCACAGCTGAGGCTTGAGCTCGAACTATTGATTGTGCTGCAGTTAGTGCCTGTTAATGTCATCCTGACAACAATATTAGGAGGTTATTTGAGCCATCCTAAAGCTAGTTTTATTTTCTAGTATGCTAGTATGCCTGTTTGCTAAAGTTTTATGCCTTTTATTGGTTTAAATAATAAATCCTGTAACCATGGTCATGATAAATACAGTTGAAGTCAAAATTATTAGGCCTTCTGAATTATTAGCTCCCCTGTATATTTTTTTTTCCCCAGTTTCTGTTTAACGGAAAGAGGATTTTTTCAACACACTTCTAAACATAATAATTTTAATAACTCATTTTTTAATAACTGATTTATTTTATCTTGTCATGATGACAGTACATACTATTTTACTAGTATTTAGCTTAAAGTGCAATTTAAAGCTAGATATCTAAAAACCAGGCATTGTATTACAGTGGTTTGTTCTGTGGACAATTGAAAAAAAAAATTGCTTTAGGGGGCTAATAATATTGACCTTAAAATGTAAAAAAAAAAATTTACGATTGCTTTTATTCTAGCCAAAATAAAACAAATATTATAGGAAATATTGTGGAAAAATTGTTAAACATTTGGGAAATATTTGAAAAAGAAAAAAAATTCACAGGAGGGCTAATAACTTTGACTTCAACTGTATATAATGTATAATTATATATATACATATGAAATCACAATACAGTGGAGAACAGCCTACACTTTCCTAGATTTCGAGGTTACTGCTTTGTAATTTTTTTATTATCCAAATAGGAGTCAAAGAGCTGTATTAAAACATGTCATGAGGTACATAGTCAAACCAAAATTAATTCAGACACCTTCAACATTTTTCACATTATCATAGTTTATTCATTATTCAATCCCTCAATAATTTTGCAAGTCCAACAGTTTTTGAGATCCAAAAAAGAGGAAAACATTGTTTTCAGAGCAAAGAACAAGAATTGAAGCAAATAATGGTATACATTTTGATAAAAGATGTCATGAAATCTGTCATTTTAGGACACAAATATATTTTTAAAAACAATTTCCCTCCAAAATCCAGGGACTGGTTATTGTTTAGACTATTGTTCAGAAAATGATAATAAAACATGACAAGAACTCATAGTTAAACTCTGTCAGACCAAATTCATCTTGACAATGTGATATAACTTAAAGGCATGTAATACATTCAATAAACCAAAAAATATTTAGACAACTGTTCGTATGAAAATATTCTCACAACTTTGACTACCTTAGTCTCAGTGACAGCCTGTAAACTCTGCTGTCAACTAGGTTTATGTAAATCTGAACTTTAGTGTTTTACCTTGCTGCAAGTTCTTTAGTTCCTTTTGCTTTTTAGTCCATTGTATGAAGAATTTTTGGGTATAATGTCACAGTTTCCTTCATTTTGCTGTACTCACTTACATAAATGAACTATAGTGTCCTGCACCCATTAGTAAAATAGTAAAAAAAAAAATCTGATGTCTGAATAATATTTGGTTTGACTGTATCTAAATCTTAAATGAGATATTTGAAAAAGAAAACTGACCACAATTAGAGAACAATCAGATACATTACAGTTATTGGTGTCCATTTAAAGTAAGGGTTTCTACATTTCCCCTTTAATAATTGACTGCTTTTCTTCCTGCTACAATCTTTGTTTTTTGTTTTTATTTTTCTAACCAAGGTGCCTTGGTTATTTTGTAAAATACAGTTTTAATAACATGATATATCCACAACTAAAATTCCATCACATTTTTAGCTATAAAGAATACATTATTTCTGGGAAGAAATCAAGTGTTTATACAGTTTTCTTTATTTTTTTTCTCTTCATTTCTTAATTTTATGTTTACATTAACATACACAGCATTTATTATGAAACAAACCAAGTAACAACATCAAGAAGCTATATTATTCTAATACCTAATTGCCATGAACCAACAGCTGTTTATCAAGAGTGGTGAATCTGTAGATGGATGTCAAAAACTTGACAGAGCTTAAAAGAGCATCTGTTTTGCTGCAGTTACTTGGTCAGGTATTAAAAATAAACAAATAATTGTAAGAACAAGCAATGGATCTTTTATTTAGGAACAGTGATGCATTATTATAACTGTATATTTATAATTCAACCTAATTATAGAACAACTCATAGAAGAACATCTGGATAACAATTAAACCATGCGTCTTGCTGTTCATTAGTCATTGATGTAAAGGTCCATTATATGCAAACCAACATGCTGTTGACATTTTCCATGTTGGATTTGTGCTTGCAAGTAATAAAAATATAAATTATTATTTAATGAATATAGTTTTATTTAAATTTGATTAAAAGTTTACCCTTCTAAGTTATTGCACCATATCTTATTTGAGGAGATATTAAAAAGCATGGTGTCTTTATTTCAGATCAGTCATTTTACTGTACACATTTTAAGAAAATGTAATGGCAGTTTCAAATGTAGAAATAGATTTTGACAAAAAAAATGTCAAAGTGGAACTAAGTCACTTACTAGTCATAGGGAAGTGCCATGAATAAGTGAAGCATGAAACTGATACTGTACTGTACATTGTAATCGTAATACATTTGATGATCTGAACATGCTAGTTTTGACCTGACTTAAAACAAAACACAATTTGACAAACCAAGCTAATGTAAACAGGTTTTTACCTACAGGTTTTTGGTTCATCTGACCAATGAGAGGACAGTTTTACTCCCATGTGACTTGCATAATCACATTTTGGCGTGCTTTGAAATGTTGCCTTGCAAAAGCAAAGCAAACCGAGAACAAACAAATGGCATAAAAAAGTTATCAAGTTAAGTTCTGTTTCAGAACAAAGCTAGTCCTGTGTAGCCAGACCTTCAGACTCACAGCAAGGTCTGGACTCCATAGAAGCTTTCATTTGCCAAGGACCATCCAGAGGTCGCATGACTGGCATGTGAAGTAGCCAATCAGTGAACTCACAAGCACAAAATATGCTCAGATGTACCATAGGCTTTTAAAATAGTTGGACTATTTTTAATTACTCGTACACTCATTTCCCTCCCCATAGTATGTTACTCACACTTGTATCTTATCTCCATTGCCAAAGTATGCTATTCGCACATGGTTCTTGACTTCCTTGCCAGAGTATTCTACTCGCACACGTGTCTCACCTCCCCCGCCATAATATGCTACCATGACAAATGATGCCAGAAAACCATCAGTACTTCATATGTTATGCATCGCGTCTCCCTTGCCATAATATACTACTCGCATGTGCATCTCACCTCCCTCGCCATAGTATGCTACCCTTACAAACGTCGTCAGAAAACCATCATATGTTATGCATATTGCCTCCTTTGCCAAAATATGGTACTCGCATGCACATCTCACTTTCCTCGCCATAGTATGGTACCATGGAAAATGACATCAGAAAACGCTAATTGTCGTTACTAAACTGATATCGAATCATCATCTTCAGCATTGCACCGTAGAAGCAATTAATTTTGAAACCCTAGCATTGAGTCACTCATTCTAGATTATTCATGGGATGTTTTTGACTCGCATGAATGCATTATTTATTTATTTTTTTTGCACGGAAGTGGAATATGGTGCGTTTGTGACAAACACATAACACACTTTGCCTCATTCACATCCCCCAGTGTAAATTTTCCTTTATTCTCATTGACGTTGTATGTAATCTACTCATTCAAATACTTAAATTCGCATTTGGTGTGAACTCAGCATATGTGTATATCATTGCAGACCTACAGTACATTTCTAAACATCCCCCATAACATTCTCTCAACAGCTCGAGATGATTTACCTTGGACAGATCATAAATTGACAATAATGGAAAATACTAAACCAACAGCAGCATGATTGAAGCTACGGAGCTTACTGAAATACCCCGGTGAGAGAGGGGTATCCTAGAGTACAACGGCCAGAGGACACTCTGGCACGTGGATTTCATTGCTTGTCCTTGTCTTGTCCACACCCACTGGAGTTATTGTCAGGCAGTGGCCCTGTATAGTGCCAGAGGCCCAGCTGAAGCCTATCATGGGCTGAGTGTAATGGGCTGTCATTGAAGTCCCAAAGTCAATGGTACATTCCCACTGCTGCATTGGCTTTCAGTGGCTAAATGACAGCTTCACCTTTGACAGCATCCAGTGCATTTGGTAGTTGAACTAATAGAGCACCTATAAGTGCAGTAATGATCCATAGCCAACTCAATAGACACCCCTCCGGGATCGAATTTCACTTGCAGTGTGCCTTATCTGTCCACCAGATTGCAAAAGGGAGTTTGGGTTTTGTGCAGCTGTGCAAATTGTGAACTTGGCTCAGTCAAAGCAATAGAAAGGGGAGTTGAGAAGATGAGATGTATGTTGAGCTCGCACTTGCATTGCTTGCTTTATGCAATGTAGAATAATATAAAAGAAATTGTGCTCTTGTATGAGGTTCAGACCAAATATTGTTGTTCACTTATATTTTGCTGCTTTAGTCGTACTGTGATTTTCATAGTATTTTAGTTTTTCTTAATCTTTTTTGTTTTCTCTTTTTTTCCTTCTGTCTTCTTTTTTTACTGGTTGGGTGGTGATTTGTCACATGCTATGAGAATCAATTGCCTTTGTCAGTGCTGATGACAAACGTGGCATGACATCTAAAAAGTGCCACTATTTTTTTATTTATTTAACACAAATGAGATGTCAAAACCATCAAGATTGTCAATGATGATATAAAGAAGTTGAATAATTATACATCTTTCTCAAACAGAGTTGGATTGGACAGTTTGCATAGACTGTGCGTGTGTGTGTGTGCGCGCGTGGGTGTGCGCGCATGTGTGTGTGTGTGTATGTTCCTCCCCAATTGAAGCTAATGTTTGTCCACCAAAGTGTTTTTAGCTGAAAATGCCAGTACTATTCTCAAAACAACTAGCACTTAGCCGTAGACATTATTATTATTATTTATTAATTAGCATATTTAATTATTCATCCATTTTTTTTATGTTGCTGTGCTTCTTAAAATAATGTTATATCATGTAACATCACAGTTGTGAAAATGATGAGTTATTTGCACTGCTCCTCCTTTGCTCCGATTCAATGGTTCACTAAAAAGTGACGGGCGTTCTATTTTCTTTCTCTACAAAACAAGCAAACAAACAAACAAAAGAAAAACATATTGCATATATTTAAAAAAAATATTGAATAAAATGAGACTAAGTGCTTAAATCTACAACATTTTTAGGAAGGAAAAAAATAAATAAATAACAGTAATATGAAATTGTGACTTCCATTAAGTGTAGCAAAAAAAAACAATGTTTTAATAATACTGATGCAATGGAAATCCATTGCACGAAAGTACTACACAGCAAATGTTTCAAATGTCACTGCTACACTGTTGCATTTACATTTATTTAGCATATAGATGAATCGAAGTAAATGTCAAAGATATATTTAAGGGGCCCTATTATATAAACTTTCAGCTTTTCAGTGCATAATTTAGCTGTTTGATTATGAAAAAAAATATCTGCTGATAAAGTGCTCTCCAAAGGGAGTTGTTTCTGTATCAGTGGGCAGTGCCTTTGAACAGCTTCAAGCACCACGATTGTAGTCCAAAGTTTTCTTCCGGGAACGTGCATGTAACAGTATACTAAATTTAAATAAGCCATACTGAAATGGAAGAGGCTTGGCTTAGTTGCATTAGTTGTGTATTGTCTTTACATCTAAAATATCCTGTCTCACATTAACAGACATAATCAACATTATGTTAAAATATTTGTTTTTCTTTTTTTCGTAAATTTCTTTTGTTTTAAATGTTTTGGAATCTGTGCTGCTGCATCAACATACTTGTTTACACTGTATTATTTATATTTAATACACGGCTGTCTGGAATACTTGATTCCGATTGGCAAGTCATGACATTCTAAGGTATGTTATTCCCATATAACAAACGCTGATACTAGTAAACACAGGTTCATCTGGGTACTACGAATCATTTTGACAGCCAGAGAATGGGTTTACATTTATGTTTTGAATGTTTGTCAACTTTGTATTTAACTATTACGGCTCAGGACAATGTTTTGTGTAATTTTTACATTTTGTGGCAAGTAACTGTGTAGTAAATGGGATAAAGGTTATCCAGAGGGTTGTTTTTTGCAGAATAATATTATAATGTATTTGTTGTATTTAATTAAAATCATTACAGTTCATGTTTTTGAAACCTCAACAGAATACCAGACACATTGTCAATACAGTTTAAATCTGACCTTAAAAGTTCTTTTTAACAATATTCTGGTTAAAGGAAAACTCCCTCTACCCCGCAGATAATTGCAGGACCACAGTTTGAAGGAAACTGAAAACTCACACATAATATATTGGGAAATGACCATGGCACAGCTTGCTTTAAACTTCCCCAAATTGGCTAAAACGGTGTAAAATGTCTTAAGTTTAAGAAATGTTTCACAGAAATATTTTATTGTAAGTCTTAAATCATTTTAAAGGGGTCTTAAATTTCCTGTGTCCATGTAATGCTACCCAATCAGGACAACATCCATCCAATTACCAACGATACATCTCAATAAAACTTTTAACAAAAAAAAAATAATAATAAAATGAGGATGATGAGGACACTGACCTGGACATAAACAGTTAGTTCATTATAGTAAAACATTTGTATGTATACAACTAGGTTCTGCTTGTTTTGACACATTATTTTAAAAAATCCTTAATATTTAGCCCTGTATAAGTCTGAAATGTCATTCATAATAGTCTCAAAAAGTCTTACATTTGGCTTGGGGAAACCTGCAGAAACCCTGTAAAACTATCACCCAAAAGCCACAGAAAATATAAGAGACTCCCTATATGCCACAGTCATTCTTTACTAAACTCTTTGTGTAAACAAGTTATCACCTTCTGGGTAAAGAAACATACTTGAAGGATTAATATCATGAACTGGACTATCATTCCTGGTCTACTTGTCTGCTTTCTTATCTATTCTCATAATAGGGATGCCCTAAAATTTCAGCTGCTTAAAGTTTTTGTGAAGGTCAGCAGAGGGAAATAATTTATTCTACAGTGAGAATATGATTACCTAAAGGGCAACCACTGTATACGCACTTTTGACATTTATTTTTTTCCATAGGTTTTAATCTTGAGAAAAAAAAAAAATGTCTTTTTCATGTAATACTATTCCCAGAATACTTGTGTTGATAAGATGGATTAGCAATTGCGTGTACTTGCAAATGCAAAACAATATATTTTTAAAAAGTACATTTGTACATGAAAGACATGAAAGAAAAGGTCAATAGCACAAAGACACTGCTCTTTTGACCCACAGCTTCTGTTTCTCAGTGTTTTTGTATGAATGCCAAATCAAGTGTTTACCATAATAAATCCTTTTACATTTTAAATCACTGTATTATATGAAAGCTGCTACATGTCAACTATCAGATACTTAGCTTAAGCATGACTGTGTAGACTGTGTATCTCCCATTAAACATATAGAGGGTCACATTATTGTATTTTTATTGTGATTTATCTCATTCGCCACATAGTTGTTGTTTTTTTATATATAGAAACAAATTATTTCTAAAATGTTCTTGCAAATGTATGAAGCTAATGTAATTGTAAATGTATGCATTATACCACTCTATGAGCCGTTTTGAGTAATTCACTCATTTCACACAGACTAATGTATAGCTGCACAATTAAGTGTATCATGGATATTATTGCACAATTAATTTGTGTATTTGTTACCTTAATGGAAAATAGTGATGTATGTATGTATGTATGTATGTATGTATTAGCCTTCAAATATTTATTTTTATGTTATGTTAGCTTTATTTCTTGTGTGTATGTGTGTGTGAAGGTGCCAAGTCATCTGCAGGGTAATTATCACATCCAGAACCACCTATTTTAAAACATTGTTTGATAGGAAAAGTGTTCAAATTAATGAATAGTTTATGATCTTTAATCGCGAAGATTCAAAGTGTGAGGAAGTGATAACCATTACTTTAATTTTCATTGCTCGTCAGTGTAGTGTTCAATCTTCTTTTCACGTATGTCCAAAATTTATCTTAATATGCAGCAAAGGTGCAAGTTTTTTGTCAGAATTAGTGCAATTAGCATTTTAAGTGTCTATGCCTAATTAATTAATTAAATACACCAAAAAAATTTGAAGTCAGTCACAGTCAATAGAGCGTTTCTGTCAACCGTTCATGTTTTCGTGAAGCCGCAGCCATTACTTTCAGTTAAATTATCTTAGTGAAAAGCCTGTTATGAAGCAGTAAATCAACAACCTAGACCAATTAAAATACTTTTTTTTCCTTTTAAGCCTTTATTAACTTTCAACAAAAATGAAAACTTAGTTATACATAAAGTTGCACTCAAAAAGATTGAACCCCCTCAGGAAACTGAAACAATTCAAAACTGTACCATTTTCTGAGAATCCAGATTGATTGTTACATTTTGATGGCATGTTAAATATTATGTCACTATATATACATTTTTTTGCTATCTTTTGTAATACAGTTATGCCATGATTAATTAACCCCATTGTTCTGTCCCTTAATTGTATTAAAGGTACAAATCTGTGTTAAAATACATACAATTTAGCCTTTGTGAATCCTTTAATAAGGCTTAATTAATTTGAGCTGTTGTAAATAAATTTACGTTTAGTCACAAATATGGGCAAATCAAAATAGGTCTCACAAAAGCTATGACTAAGATAAAATCTATGACTACAAGAAGACACTAACAATTCCTAGAGACTATGGCTGGCAGCTTTATTCATAAGTGTGAAATGTGTTGTACCAGAAAACCTTTGAGGATGTTAAAGAAAAAGCACAATACCATCAAGGGAAGTAAAATGTTTAATCAAAGCCATTGAGGAAAAAAACTCAATTTACTGCCAAAGAATTGCAAGGTGACCTGATATGTGGAGGGAAGAAAAAAACAAATAAACAAAACAACAACAACAATGCAGAACATAAGACAGAAAAGGATGGCCTTAATTGAAGTAATGACTAAAGAACACAAAAGACTGATATAAACATGCTAAAATGAATGTCGAGAGATCTGTTTAGTGGTGTAACCAAACTGTAACTTTTTGGAGCCAATAATGTCTGATATGCCCCAGGCTAAAATAAAGGCAAGGCTTAGAGCAGAAGAACAGTGCTGAAGAACTGGACATGCATGAACAATCATCTACAGCTGCATGATTAATCTCCATTCGAACACCCACGCAATACTTTTTTTTTATAAATGACCACAATTTGCATCCACCCTTGAAGTACAATCACAGTGGTACATTCACATCTGCATTTAAAGTTCATGTGAAATCAACATTTACAATGTTTATATTGCTAGCGCACATTGTTGTTCTTTTGGTAAACGATTAATCTGTGCAAGTAAAAAAAAAAAAAAAAGTTGATGTCAGTATTTTTAATCATGCCCTTCTTGCTTTTAGTTTGCTTCAAAGGAATGATGCACAAAAATAAGCCCCACCCCCTACTCGATATTCAGTTTTATTTGGAAGTACATCAACATACTGAAATATAGTCTCAGCAACTTCTCGTTCACAGTCTTGCATAATTGTGAAACATATTATGTTTTTAATCTTTTAAACCACAAATTATCATTACTTTTTCTTTTGCATCAGAATACTGGGTTAATGGTTTATAATTTCAATATAAACATTGATGTCTACAATAAACATAATAGTTTAAAGTATATAATCCCAAAGTATACATCCAGAGAGACTAAAGCCTGGTTCAGAGATGTTTTCGAGTGGTCTATAGTCTACAGATTTAAATCTCATTAAAATTACTCTGTGGAATTTGAAGAAAGCAGCTGCAACATGAAAACAAAAGATAATCAGTCATCTGGAAGTTTTTCAAGCGAGGAATGGGCCAAGGTTTCAGTAGAGAGGTGAAGAAGCTTGCAAGCAGTTAGAGGCAATGTTTATTTGAGTTTATGAAGAATAGAAGATTCTCTAAAAATGTTACTTTTGGGGGTTGAGTAATTTTATACACCAGTGTTTAGAGACAATTAGAGTGTTTTCATTATCTTCAGAATCTCTCAAGTACAGAATAATTAAATACATAAAGATGGCTATATGCATGCTGAAAAACATAGTTCCCATTGACCTGCTTTGGTAGAAGTAACTTAAAGTGATCGCATCTTTCAACAGTGACTTTTGAATTGAACTGAATCATCATTGAACTAAGTACTGTAGAACAAAACCAGCATTCTGTGGCACTAAATATACATAGTGCATTGAACGTGTTTCACACTGAAGAAACATCAATCTTGATTTTTGGTTATTGCCTGTTTTCTTTGTAAGGCTTTTCACACAATTTGCATTGTATAAATCACTATAGAAATAATTGACCAGATTTTAACTTTTTAATTAACAGATATTCGACCAGGTCTAAATAATAACGAGGGCTGATTGAAATGAAATTTTGCATCTACTCGTGGTCCTAGAGATAATTGAGAATTAAGGAAAAAAATTTTGGTACTGTTTCCAATAATACCACACTGTCATAATAATGCCTAAACAAAAACTCTAATCTTTTACTGGAAATTACTGGTGAGCAGATGTAACTTGAATACATGGTGCTTTGTCTGTTACAATGATTTTACTTTACTTTTGTCTGTGGCAAAAGACCTGAAACTACAAAAAATAATCATACCTAATGTTTTTAGCATTACTAGATAATACATATCATTTTGCACATGTGCCTAAATGCCTTAAAGGAACATTCCAATTTAAAAAAATAGACTAATTTTACAGCTCCTCTAAAGTTAAACAGTTTTAACATTTTTCAATCCATTCAACCGATCTCTTGGTCTGGCGGGAGCACTTAGCTTAGCATAGATCATTAAATTGTATTAGACCATTAGCATCTCAATTATAATTTTCTTATTTAAAGCTCAAATGTAGTTACGTTGTGTACTAAGACTGGCAGAAATAGAAAAGTTGCCATTTTCTAGGTTGATAGGAACTACACGCTCGTCTGGCATAATAATCAAAGAACTTTGCTGCTGTACCATAGCTGCAGAAGGTGCAATGATATTATGAAGCACCTGAAATTTGCAGCCCCAGTCAGAATCTGCTCTCCTCCTTTCTTGTGTCCTATTCTGTTCAGCCACACTTTCTTGCCTTTCAAATATGGTTCAGGATCTGCAAGTAAATGTGTACTGAATTGTCTTTCACAAATGTCTCCATGGTTTCAAGGCCCACTCCTTGTGCAAACAGGTGGTCACATTGGTTAAATGAGCCTATTTTTATAAAAGTGGAGTGCTAAACTTGAACACTGGTAATTGTTACTTGCATTATACTTTGATAGCAGCTGTATACATTTTAGCAGTTGATCTGTCTGCCTGTCATCCGTCAGTCTGTCTATTTTTATTTATGCATTTGTTTTTGTTCTTTATGTACCTCTTACATCATCCCCCATCTTAAAGTGTAACGTATCTGCAAATTGCCCCCTTTCAGTTTTCTCCGTATCATCAAAATGGAAAAAATAAGATTTTCGGACATAAATGACTTACTGCGTTCACAGTGTGTTCTATTTCACCATGGCATGGAATGATTGCCTCTTCCTGAAAATGCTGTCACATGCATATTTGTGTACGGTTGCCTAGAAACAAGGGTGGCACATCTTACCCTGTAGCTCGTTTTACCTCAGTCTGCCCTAATCATTAATATATCTTCTGTGTATGTGTGTGTTGAAATGTTATAATTAGTGTTGCACTGCTTTTGCAGCTCTGGCACATTTGCACTTTTTACTTGGCTCAAAAATCTAATTAGAAAAGCTTTTTTTACCTGTAGGTAAAGAGTCTGGTGTTGCATTCGCATTGTATCAGCGTTTCACTGCGTTTATGAAGCGAATGCGAGCCAGAGCCTGTAACGTTAAGCGTATACGAAGAAGTTCAGAGGGAAAGAAGGTGGGAGATAATAAGGATTCCCATGGTTACATAGATGTTTACAACTAATGAAGTGTATCTTTCACAATCTGTCAGCTGTCCCATGACCAATACCTGGTGACAAAATCAATACTGATGTGGTCAAACACTCTGCAGTGCTTGAATAGCTGCTCTCACCTCAATCTCTCACAGTCATTATCTGTCTTTTGAGGGCATTTCTTTGTGATTGCCTTCTTAAACTACTACCGCATTGTCATTGTCCATCTAAGGCTGTAATGGCGGTTGATCTTTTGCTTCTCGGTTCTCAAGGTAGTTTGTGGCGATAATATTTCAAGGAGACCTTATTGAAAAGCAGTGCTCTTATGAAGCTGAACAGTTCCTCGTGTGCCACTCGAATCTCTTTTGAAGGGGATATGGAGTTTGGATGAAATGTACAAAAATTGATTTAATTCTGCATGTTGCTTTGAATGGGCTTCTAAAAATAAGCATAGGAAGGTTTTCTGCTTATTCCCCTCGGTGTTATTTAGTTGTGTATAAGAGACTGTGGTGTAAAGCTGAGATAAGCCCTAGATGATGTAAGGATAGCCTTCAAACCTACTTGATATGTCTCGATTGATTTATGGTTCGTGATAAGTATCTCTTTTCAAGATGCAAAGGCTGAGGTGACAGGCCTGAATACTAACTCTTGGGAGCAACATAATGAAAACAAAACAGCTGTCCGTGCTTTGAAAAGCTCTTTTTAAAGCAAGCCCCTTAAATTAAACACAGATGTAGGGCATGGTGGTGACAGTAGAAATGGTCATTATGCATGAACTGGGATAGATAAACTTAGAATAGTTAAAACACTAAATGTAATGTATAATAACAGTGTATTGCTGTACCACCAAGAAAAAAAAAATCCGCCCATCCATTCATTAGTGGTGTAAAGTTAATGTTAATCAAATCTGAGCCTACTTAGGGAATATATGGATATATGCTGTCAATGGTTGCCAATGTATTGCATGTCACAAATATGTATTTACTGGGAAATCTATTTTAAAGAGGGCAGTTAATGATAATATTCAATATATGTAAAACAAAATGACATGGCAGCATCATATTATTACTTTTTACATAGTGATTGATAGTAAATCTGTTGACTGTAATAATCTTTGTTATGGTGTCAGTTTAAATATGGGAAAAACACTGCTTGATTTTTCAATACATTTAGAATATTTGTTACTCAATGTATTAAAAATGTCCTTAATATGCTTTTTGATTATGGTTCTAAACAGAACTTTATTTTGATATCTTACAGTTTAAGGTTTAGTGGTTAATTTCAGAGGATATTGGTATTTAATGTGATTACATAAATAAATTGTTAAAATTACACTTTTTAAGCTGTCACCATTGGCATATAGCCATGAATCATGACACATGGAATAGGTGAAATTGTTTAATTTTCCTCTAAAAACAGTGATATTCTCAGAAAATACAACTGCCATGACAATTAATATTTTGGCTTTCACCACTATTTATACTTGTCATTCTTCAGAAAGCAATATCCAAAATTTGAACCAAGTTTCTGAAATGGCTTATTTGACATCTCTATTAAAGTATGCAATTTGAAATTGCATCTTTTTCATCCAAAGAGAAACTTTTGCTTGACAGCAGAATCAAGCAAGACCAACTGAGGAAAAAAAAACAAAAAAAAAAAATCTCAGCATGAAACAAATAATAGGATAAATTTGATATGCAGAAAAGAAATCAATATCCATTTCCTTTTGCGTCTGACACATATAATTATTTCTTTCTTGTCTCTTTCTTTTCAGAGTCTTCTATCACGTCCTTGAGGGAAGGCCTGTTTGAAATTGGCCTGTAATCATTTCAATCATATCAGTAAATTAATAAAATACAAGCAGCAATCTAGCTTCCTTTTAGCAAATATATTGAAATAACCCCACAGTGATAGAAAATGAAATAACATGTGGTGGATGATGTGAGAGACAGTTTTCATTTTGCACCAACTTGAAAGGGCGGTGGCGGGGAATTAATTCATGACTTCTCTGTCTTCAGGCTCTCTTATCAAATCCAGTCGGAATAAGACCATTTCACACACATGCATGGAGAATTGAGAATTGTATGTAATTATTGCTTTGCGCTGGAATATTTTACACTGCTAAAGATAAATTAAATGATAAGCATTTTGCATATAGCCATGGTAATTTTCTTGTCTGCTGAACAAGTTAAAAAAAACAAAAACGTGTATTTTGGCTGCATTAGCACAGATGTTGACAGGAATTTGCATTTTACTTTGTTCTCTAAGGAGAAGTAACTTTAAAGAGCATTGTGCAGCACACTGTCTTAAGTATTTCAATTATATATTCTTCTGACAAAGTTTGTAATCATGGAATGTTTGTAAGAATGTCTCTCTAATAACAAACTATAGAGGAAACATGATGTTGCTTTTTGATAGGTTAAAGACATATTTTTATAACAACAGGAAGGTTTATCAAAGTGAAATGCACTAACATAAGTTTTTGAAATGTCAGTCAACAATTATTTCCCCTTGAGCACATTTTGCTCCATATTAAGCAATCTTTGTAGCTGTTCTTCCTTTCTTTCTGACTCACATGCGGCGCTTTGTTCCATATTGTTAAAAATACAGGCCAATCCATGTTTGTTTGGGTGGTGCAGGCAAACTCTCTAAACTCACAGCTCTGTATAAAATGTCCTTCGTCTCCAAACCCTTTGATGAAGCCATCACTGTCGACTTGTACTTTTACCTCTCGACTGTATCTTTTCAGGCACAAGCTGCATTGCTGCACCGTCTGACGTTATAAAGCTTGATTAAAAAGCAGCTGTCGAGAGATATAATTTTTAGTGCTGTCAGACAGGTTTAGTCAGATAGTGACAGCACAGCAGCATGAAAGTGTTAGGCTGAAACGGGCTTGATGGTGACAAATGGAATGATCTTTTTTTACCATCATACTTTCTATCTGCTGTTCATTTCTGTTTGACTTATCTTCTGATTTCTGACATACTATTCTTTGAACATCACATGCAAAAACATTGTAGTATTGTTACTGTTTATTTATTGAAAACAGGGGTGCCTAAACTTTTTCGTATGAATAACTTATTGCAATAAAAACATAAACAATCACATTTATAACACAGTGGAGTTCAATGCTGAATACACTAGTCAATCAGAATCTGCCTTTGACTTGATTTGCTCACCAAAGTTTCTGCATTATCAGGTAACAGTATGTACATTTAAACAAAATCTGATTAATTTCATTCATTCATTCATTTTCTTTTCGGCTTAGTCCCTTTATTAATCTGGGGTCGCCACAGCGGAATGAACCACCAACTTATCCAGCATATGTTTTACGCAGCGGATGCCCTTCCAGCTGCAACCCATCACTGGGAAACACCCATACACTCCCATTCACACACATACACTACGGACAATTTAGCTTACCCAATTCACCTATAGCGCATGTCTTTACACTTGTGGGGGAAACCGGAGCACCAGGAGGAAACCCACATGAACACGGGGAGAACATGCAAACTCCACACAGAAATGCCAAATGACCCAGCCGAGCCTCGAAGCAGCGACCTTCTTGCTGTGAGGCTACAGTGCTACCCCCTGCGCCACCGCATCGCCATCTGATTAATTTTTGCCATTTAATTGAAGCATTTAATTTCAGTTAGCTTTTTACAAACAAACAAACAAACAAACAAACAAACGGTTGCATTAAATTTGAATGGACAATATCGAAAACATGCCCATCATTCTCATCACTCTTTCTCTCAGATGGGATGGTGGCCCAAATCAAAGGTTACCATGGGCCAACTTTGGCCCACGGGCCCTAGTTTGGGCATCTGTGATTTAAAGGGATAGTTTCCATTAACCAGTAACCATTAATATCTATTGTCGAAAAAACAAATACTATGGAAGTCAATGGCTACCGTTGTTTACAAATATCTTCAGTGTTCAGCAGAAAAAAGAAACACAAACAGGTTTGTGACAAGTGAAGAGCCTTTTATTTATTATTATTATTATTATTATTTTTTTTTTTTTGGCAACAAATGGTTTAAATATATTTGCCCAATTATATGTTTTAACAACGTTGGCAACCTCAGGTTACGATTGTTTATGCTAAACTGCATGCTATATCATTACACTCTATGACCATGCATTTTCACATCTCATTTGGAACATTTGTTTTGAAACCGGGTTCTTAGTTTGTTTATTTGGGGAAATATGAACATGTATTACTTATGGTTTACTTCATATGTGACTTATAAACCCATTTTGGTGCACTTTGCTGCCTTATGAACACAAACCCGAAACAAGAATGACAGTACAACAAATGAAGTCCTTGTTTTGAAACAAAGCAAACAATCTACAGGTCTGAAAAACTGCCTTATGTGACTTGGAAAAAATATGTTTTAATTAAATCTTTTAAGACTCCAGGTTTGATATTTGACCAACATTTATGGTAACTTGTTAACTGCAACAATATTTTAAGTAAAAAAATATATAGAACACTTCCATTTAACACTGCCAAACTTGTAATCATTTATTTTTTTAATGTGAATTCTGCAGTTCATATCATTATTGGTTGATTGATTATTTTTGTTAGTTTCTCTTAATTTATTTTTTACTTTTTCTCTCTCTCTCTCTGTTCTGTGGATTTAAAAAAGGTTTTGAAACGACCAGTGGGTGACAGAATTTTGGATGTAATTTTGTTTCTTTTGTAGATGATCATCCATAAAATGGAAGTCTTTGGGAACCAAACTGTTTTGTTACCACCATTCTTCAAAGTATATTAGATTCTGCAGAATAAAGAAATACATACAGGTTTGAAATGACATGAAGGAAAGAAAATTATTACATAATTACATTTTTTTGAGTTAAATATCCATTTATTTTATTATCTTAATTACATCAGCTGTTTAAGAACAAATAAATGCACAGTTACTTAGGATACACAGCACTTTTATGAACGATGTCCCTTTGAGTCACAGTCCCTCAATGATTGTCTTTGCTGGTTTTCCTATAATGTAGCTCTGCATGCTAACTTGTCTGGGCATTTAAATGAAGGGATGCAAAGGAGAGAGGACACCTCAATCTGTCTCTCTCACACATAAAGCCTCAATTTTCAGCTGTAAATTTTTTCATTACACTGGAATTGAAAGGAAGAGAGGGACTTTTCACTCCTCTCCCTGATGAGTTCATACATTTGAAGTGAGGCTTTGTCAGTTGAGAATTAGCACACTGCACATGCACTCTCTTAATGTTCCAGGAGGCAGGCATCACATCAGAGTCTTTCAGACCGCGGGTAAAATAGAAACTTTACACCCATTGCTGTGCGTGTGAGAAAGGAGAAAAAGAGATGATGTCAGTAGAAACATATTCTCTGCCATGAATGCTCAGTTTGTGCAGAAAATTGGATTGTATGGTAGAAAACACAGGCTGAGGTCGAGAAGTGGCGTAATAGTTGGATTTTTTTTTTTAAATGAAGAAACTTTTTGGTAGGGCTTTATATAGTTGGTGTTTTATTAGTAATTTTTATGATTTGAGAGACGTGAACTACAGATTGACAGCAGTTATTCAGCACACATAAACCCAATGAGAATAGCTTTTCCACAGCCATTTCTTTTGGATTCTGCATCTGACTTCAAAGTATGTCTCTATAGTGGCATTAATTTTGTTTAATTTACACATAATAGTATCCTTAATCTTACTGATTTATTATTTGTTCCACAGCAAACGGTTCTGGCTAAAAGCATTTAACATTTTCATATGTTTTGATGTTTAATGCTAAATATTTTGCTGCCTTTTATAGTTGCTATCATAACTTAATACTAGCGAGTCTTCATAGTCAGTTGCAAAGAAACAAGGGTGTAAATAAGAACTTCATTTTTTTTTTCTCTGAACAATATGTAAACAACAACTTTTCTCTTGAAATTATTATATGAGAAATGCATACAAGAAAGATTGCTTTCAAAAGCAGACATTCACACTGATGTTTTGTTATAAGCAAATAGAAATCTAGACACTCACTCAGTCCTATAACACTCTATTGTACTATTTAATAAAGAATTATTTTCAACAAAGAAACCCAATGTTCCTCCATAACTCATTTTAAAATGACATTTTCAAATTAGTAACAAGGGCTGTCAAAAATATCGACTTCGTAATCAATAGATGCTGAAATTTGAAAAGCTGATATATACTGGTTTCAAATGCTCCAGTGCCATTGTACACATGTATTGTATTGTCTACGTTCATGCTTAATAAACAGCGGTAAAGAGTGGTGAAACAGTGACCTTCAGAGCCAATCACAGTCAAATCTGTTGAGCACATGAACACAATGGCCAATCAGCAGTGTTTCAGGTAGTGTTTAAGAATGTGCACAACAGCGCTCAAATGTTAGCGGAAAATGTATGCTTTTCAAATTTTTGCATTCAGTGGCAAGTCAATGCTTTTGACATCCCTATTAGTAACAAAGGCTTTTGTTCAGCTGATATTTAGCTAATTTTAAGATTTTAAAACATGGCAGAAGGAAGTATTTTCTCACACAAAACACTGCACAACTGTTGTATAAAAGTGTTATGACATTTCTACTCAGTATCAGCATGATATGCCTATGTATGAACAAAATATTATGAAGGTTTTTTTTTTTTTTGCTCTCTGCAGCTCTCTTATTGGTGGAATTTTAGTACAGCATCATGGGTAATGTAGTTTTCTGTGTAATTCTACTATTAAACAAAATTTTTCAATATAGATTGAAATAGTTTGAACTGATGTTTTCAGTAAAATGTGTGCAATTGATTAACTACCTGAAAGCATGTACCAAGTCTGTCTATTTCATATGTCTTTTTCATAAGTCTGTCAATTTCCATATGGAGAATAATAATAAACTTTATTTCTGGAACTCACTCAACTGTTGTGTTGTGAATTGGAGTTTTGAGGATCAGTTGAGATAAAAGGATTAGTCACATTCTCTTTTAATAGTTTAAAATATTTTAATGACTTTTATTTATGAAAAAAAAAGGAAAAGAAATATGGACGCAGTGACTCTCCAAGTTCCCCATTATGAGTTTTTTTTTTAACATCATCTAAACTTGCAAACTTTGTAGTGGATCTCATTTGCAAGCAACCAAACCTTTCCTTAGAGACTTGCCCTTGTCATTTATCAGCTTTTGAGCAAAAGGACACATGAAACCTTTTAAGTGCTCTTAGCTCTGGAGACCCGTGTATTCCTGCTGTTAATACTGATTGATAGTGACAGGGAGGAGGTGAAAGCTTTGTGAATCTGTTTGTTTAGTACAAGTTCACAGTCTGACTTTTTTCCTTTCATTCAATTCACATGGGCTATGTGCTGGGGTAAACCGCCTCGGGGGGTTGATAAATGCGAGTATCCACTTGGTTTGAAGATACCGACCGTGAGAGGGGTTGACAAAAAGCATGTTGTTGCTGTTCTCCTAAATGCACAATTCAAAAGAGGACCGGTATGAGCATTAGAAGGCATAAAATTGGAGCATAAAAAATATAGATGCTGCTGATGTTGTTCTTTGGGTTTAGGTACTAAATGTAACACTGTTTAGATTTAAAGACTTAATTAACTTTTGATGAGTACTCTTTGGTGCCTCGTTAAAAGTCTACTGCTTTGAGAGCAAATTGCAATTCATTCTGGAAAGGTAGAAACAGGCCAAACAATTGCAGGTCATAATTTGTAATGAATTTATTGATCCAATAATATTCATAATGTATTCAATTCAAATCATGCATTGCAAAGGTGATTTTAATGAGATGTCTACTTTGAATAAATTTTGTTTAAAACGAGTCAACATATAATCATTCTTCAGCGTAACATATACAGAATTAATGTAAAAATAAAACAACAAACTTATTCTGACCGTTTCCCAGATTTTTTGTTTAAGCATTCTTACATTTAATCCAACACAATTCCTTTAAGAACACAGTAACACATTTAATTTCATTAGTGAACTGATTTTTGGATCATCAAAGCCCGGTAAACACTGGCCACAGACACTCAGAAGCACATTTAATTCAAACAAGCTGATTATACTTGCTAAAAATGAACACAGGTTGTTTCAAGTTAGATTATGACATGACATTTAATGGTGACAAGCGGCTGAGTTGTATACTTTTAATTACTCTTCCCATTAACACCATCATTTAGCTATTCATTCAGACAGATTTACAGATGCAGAGTTGCATAAAAGCAAGGAAATGTGTGAATAATGTAATAGGCCAGTCATACTTCACTCCGACTTCTATTTTAACCTTTGGTGTTGTCAAATTTGAAAGTAACAGTAATAAAGCAAACATCATTTCATACAGTTAACAGTTTCCCATAGTTTGTTATTAATGTGTGCTTTGTTTATTAAGTTACTGAATAGTATTATGGGAGCTTGATTTCTGTTCTGTCAGTGTTTGATGTTAAAGAGCATATTTTGGTTTTTGGGGTCTACAACAACAGGCTGATATGCATGCAAGTTCAAAAAACACTTTCATTGTCTTATAATATGCATTTATTTTTACCTAATTATCCCAACGACTCCCATATGATTTGTTCAGCGATTCATTTGTTCCCAAACCCCTCCTTTGCGTGATGCTAATCTGCGGTGATTGTTCCGATGACCCAGTCTTTTGTGATTGGTTGACTGCGTTCAGCGCGAGGCGGAGAGAAACGCCCACCACGGTTATGAAGTAGCAGAGTTCAGAGAATATCAGAGAATATAGTCCAATGCAGGAGTGTATTAAAGCGATGCAATTAAACACCATCAGATACTCTGTTCTTAACCATAACCCCAAGTAATAACAATGACACACATTCAGTATTAATCCACACAGAGGCAAAGTTGAACAGCTGATGGTGGCCATAACAATGACTAACAGCAGGAGATTGCGAGCACAAAACACATTTAAATGAAAAAAGAAGCACACGTTGCGTTTTCAACAGTTTTGGACGCAATATGTGAATAGCCCCATACAGATTTAACCTGAGAGATGCATTACAAGCACTGATCTATAACAGATACGTGATTACAAGCCGCGCAGAGCGATTACAATTAAACACACTATTAACACATTTTGCAAACTACAGAAAACGATTTTAATCACACTTACATGTTCTGTAGGAAAGAGAAACACTTACAGGATCTGGACGAAGATGAAACTAGTCCATATAAACTGTACAACAGTTACTGACAAAATCCCATACATTAGTAGTCTTTGCTGCTCCTTCCTTAAATAACAAATGGCCGGCGAATCGCACGTTGCAGGGTAGGTTATTGTATCAATCATCAGAAAAATGACAGGAAAAAACACAGCACATGGTATACTGTGGTATTGTTGTGAAAACGAACTTTAACCCTTTATTCCATACAGCTGCATGTCTGGCCATCTCTCGGTGATAGTAATCTTTGCGTCATGATCAATCCCTCACAGGCACGTTCACGTTTTACCAGAGCCGGCAGTTCATATTTAGCAATGTCCCGTATCGACGTCGACGTGTTCAGGCAAAAGATTCGAACAAAGGACGAATCATTCAGAATTAATTGTTTTAAACACGGTGCACTTTCAGATTTAAACCTCAGCAGGATGTTTCCATTCACTTAGAGCTGTGTTACACACTGCATGGACGGTCATTTTTAAAAAACCCATAATAGGGGCTCTGTTTTCCACAATGACTTTTATTGACAATTTTATTCACTTGATACAGCATGGGGATTAAGGTTAAATTTTAAAGGTAAATATAGAGTAATGTTCAGTCAGGGTATTATTATTATTTCCTGGTAAAATAGATTGTTTAAATGAATAAAAGTTTCAGTAAAAGTTACTTTTTTAAAAACTGTGTTAAAGTGTTACATTTTAAACATTAAAACTTAATAAAGCAGAGATTAAGGGGAACTTTCAAATGTGAGTTGAAACATAAAACACTCATGAAAAATGAAATGGACACAACTGTTAATTAACAGACATTTTTACAGTGTTTTAATGTCCATATTGTTTTATCTACTTCAGGTTATTTTCTTATCTAGTTTTTACGAAGGTACAGTACCATCTCTCTTGCCTTCTCATAGGGAAGTGAGTCTGTGCGCTGCTCTGAGGGTAAGGGTGATTGAAGTGTTCTTAGTGAAGCCCCAAAAGCCATGGGGGCTCAATGAGGGCTTACCTCCCTCTCAGACGTGCCAGCACCGCAATGCATGCTGATAGCAATAATGTGACAAACGCAATGAATGAATGCATAAATAAGGGGGTAAGTGACAGATTCTTTGATGTTCGCAGTTAGACAGGTGTCACACTGAGCCATGTGTCTTTGTGAGCTGTTCTCATTAGCAGGCTTCTTGGTCTACTTTAAATGCGACTGCTCTCAGAACGAAATGGCTCCCACAGAAGGGCCATGAGTGGTTCTTGCTGAATTTTCAGAAAGTTTCTTACCCTTAGGAAACTCAGGCTAAGATAACAATTCTGCCAGGGGATGCCAGGAGCACTTAGATAAACTGTGGATGAGTTCATTATGTGTATATGAACATGGATTGGCTTATGTTTTGGTGACAATGGTTTTCTCAGAGCCGCTAAACGGTAGACAAGATATTGCAAATTCACACATATATTTATATAGTATACATGATGAAAGCATACATGAAAAATTATTTCTCACTTTAAAATTTATACTTTTTATGGGATTTTTATTGGTTTTATTTTTTATACAAATATTTTATGATTACCTTTTATAATTACCATAAGGAATTATGCACAAGAAATGTGTTCATATACAGTGCATCCGGAAAGTATTCATAGCACTTTACTTTTTCCACATTTTTTTTATGTTACAGCCTTATTCCAAAATGGATTAAATTTATTTATTTCCTCAAAATTCTACACACAATACCCCATAATGACAATGTGAAAAAAGATTTTTGAAAGTGTTGCAAATTTATTAAAAATTAAAAACCTGAAAAATCACATGCACATAAGTATTCACAGCCTTTGCTCCATACTTTGTTGATGCACCTTTGGCAGCAATTACAGCCTCAGGTATTTTTGAATATGATGCCACAAGCTTGGCACACCTGTCTTTGGGAATTTTTGCCCATTCCTCTTTGCAGTACATACTGTACCGGTCATATTGGTAGATATAAAGGTTTCTGTATGTAACTCAAGTGTTTTGATTCAAGAGCATCATACGGCAACATACAGTACATTGACTTTGCTTTATTGTGTCTAGCGTAAAAGGGCCTACAAAGAAAAACTTACATTTCTTTGCTTAAAGTATGCTTAGATTTGCCTTTAGTGTGTGTGTGTGTGATATGAATTTCATCATTCACTCGGTATACATGAAGCTCAATATTTCTAACAGCTAGCAGATGCACTTTAGGTTTTTCTTTTTTACTTTGCTTTTGACTATATACACACATCCGTGAAGCAAAGTACTTTGGCCTTTGCATGGATTACTGTAGTACATTATGTATAATTAAACCTTATTAACCCTTATTCAGAAGACTTGCGCTGTAATTGCACTGTAGCAAAATCTAACCTCGGAAATATATCCATATTTAATAGCTTCAGACCTGTTTCTATGTATAATATATTTCCTGATATTTAAAAAGAATTCCTAAGAATTGCTCTTATGAAAAAAAATATACAGAGAGATAGCTTATGATCAATAAGGCCTCAGATTTGCTTTCCTTTGCTTTCTTTTGAATATATCAGTCTACTGCAGAGGCAATTTCAACTTATGAGGTGATGATTTGATTGTACAGAAGTATATTCATCATTGAATTCTTCTTTTTTTCATTTAAACTGCTGAGTTGTCTTTCTGGTCATGTAGTTTCAATAATGTGACATACACAATGTTCCAAATCAAGGCTTTAGGTTGGGTTTAAACATTATGAGGGCGCTGTAAAATCAATCAGGTTATATCGATATAATGTATCATGTTTTTCATCTACACAGAGAAATAGACAATGTAGCTTAGCTTGCAGTTGTTTTTGTTTAGAAACAGTTTGTGAATGTAATAATTGTTTCATTTGTGTGCCCTAAATAGAATATGCAGAGTTTAATGTGAAAATAAATGTATTTTAACACATTAAATACACTGGGGGGAAAAATTGAAAATGGATAATTCTGTTAATTAACAGTTGCTTGTAGCTCTTTTGTAACTCAATTTGTATTTTTCTTTAACATCAAAAGCACACAGAACAGAAAATAAAATCCCACAAAGCAGTTCTCAAGAGTAAATAAATGGAAAAACACCCATGAATCACAAACTATAGAAAATATAGTAGGATATATAATAGGATATTTTTCCTGTTTGCTATTTGATTTCATTAAAAAATTGTCATGCATTTTGCAACAGCATCATTAATATTTTTCTTGACCTCAACTACAGTGAAACAAATTGAATTTGTCATTAAAATGCCATTAAAGGCCATTAAATATTAATGAAGCTGTTTTACAATTATTTGACAGGTTATTGACAATTTTAATGAGACGTTTTAATGACAAATTCAGTTTGTAACACAACTGACACAATTGTAATGGCCGCATGACAATCATGTTTATGATAGATTTATGACTGATAAGTTATGTTGTCTAGGTAATGTGAAGTTGCCATGACACAAAACAAAGACAGGTTGTGATGTGTAGACAGGTTTGTTTTATGTGTAGTTGTCATAACAAAGACATCTCAAACAATATCATATTTGCATTTAAAATGATAACTAAGTGAATGACACTTAAAGGCAGTTGTCATAAGAATGCATAAAGTCTCATTCATATCCATGATGTGTCATGTCATGATTATAAATGTCTTATGAACACCCTCTTCAGTTACTGAATCTTGTGACATCTTGTCAATCATGTGACAATGTATGACAGATTTTGTTATTGTACTGATTCTTTTTTAAATCTTTATTCTTTTGAACACTTCCATTATGTTTTAGGTGTTACCCTGAGTGCACGGCCTAAAAGTCAATTTTCAATTTCTTTGGGGAAACATCAATTAATAAAAGTAAATGGTCCACTTGTCACCATTTACAGTGCACACCATTGATGCTGTGAGCATTTGTATTCATCAGCACTTGGTATTATGCTTGCTGAGGCTCTCCAGTGCTTTATCTGTGACTCCCACACAGGCCTCCATTTCTAATTTTCTGATAACAACAAGAGCAAGAACTCCTCCCCTGAATGACACGACTTGAAAAGCCAAATGTGCAATAACACCGAAAGCACTTGCTTCTCGTTACAGATGAAGAAAAAAGACAACTTGCACTGTATCAGAGAAAAGTGAAACAATGAAATGGTTTGTAAAACGCTCCCAATTGAGCTTGATCAACACTTTTTTCATTTTTTTTTTTTCAGATATAGCAACTGCTTGAGGCAAGGCCCTGTCGTTCTTTGCCATAATCTTTACTGTACCTTTACATTCAGCTCTTGCTGGAGAGAAGAAGCCGGTTCTGCCTCTCTTTCTCTTATCTACATATGCAGCCTATCCTGTCAACCAGCCCCATTCACCCAGATTATCCCGAAAACGGGCTAAAAAGGGCAACCCTCAAAAGATTCTAATCTGTGTTTTGCCCACTGCATACAAAAACATGGCATACAATATGTCACGAGTGAACAGAAAAGTGATTAAGTGATCGCAATTTAGATTACGCAGACGTTTGGCATTAACACTATGAATTGTGAAGATTTATGAGGAAAAATTCAAAAATGTGTTCCTCCAGTCCCCAATAATGAGAAAACTGTTGACGATGAGTCTGGTCCTTATTTCAAATGCATGAGGCTCGGAGGGGATTTGACTAATTTAGCATTCAGATTGCAAATTACACATTGTTCACTTCAATTAGAGCTTTAAATCCCACTCACAGTAACACACTTGCTGTATAAATTATGGGCTAATATATCATTAGGTCTTTATTACTCTCTCAGGACCTTGCCTGTTGAAATCACACTTTCGTGTGTAGAGGGCTTTCGTGTGTGTGTGTAGTGTTCATAAGTGCAGGAAGACCCTGTAAATGAGGTCATAAATATCCAGTTCTGTGGTGTAGAAGTCTTGATTTATGGCTAGAATGAGTTTTAGAATGAATTCAATATTTGAAGCAAAATTATACCAGTTATTTTGTGTATTTTTAGGGATATGCACTGATGTGGAAATGATGACAGATACCGATAGCCGATAACTGTTTAATTTTGGAAGGCAACACTTGATATATAACATTAAAACATTAAAATAAGCATTTATTGGCCAAGACCAATGTTGTTCATCACTAGTGTTTTTTTTTTTTTCTTTTTTCTTTTGTATTGACCAGTGAAACACATTTTAGGTTACTTAATTTTACACAACAGGGATGTAGCCAAAAACAAAAAAAAGTTTTTTTCTTGCATAAAAAAGTTTTACGTTTACACTATAATGTTTTCAAAATCAGGACTCAATCAATTCAGGACTCACTGTAGCTTAAACATATTAGTTTTGTAGCTCAAACATTAATCTGTAATATTAGCAACACAACAACACTAATTCATGGGTCCAATTCCTACGAAAGAAAGAACTGATATAATGAATACTTTGAAAGCATTGTAAATCCCAATTTGGATAAAGGTGGTTGTCAAGTGCGTAAATGTCTGAAAACACCTTTTTTCACTGTTAATCTAATGTTTAAAAATGTTCTCTATAATGTCTTTCTATTGTTTTAAGGGATTTCGTCTTGAAGCAATTAAAGTAGATCAGCTGGATTTACGTCTGAGATTTTGGAGTGTTTGGATATTTTACCAAACACAATCTGCACATGTTTGAAAAAGACTGCTCAACAATTTTGCCTCTCTTTGAAAGATTATAAATGAGAGAGTTTGGCCATGCTGTAATCACTGACTGTCTTTACTATGATGAAGAACATCTTCATTTAGCCATTTTTTAGAAAGCCGAACAGCTACATTAATTATAATTATGACTATTCTAATGAGAATTCATGAATAATATGTGGAATACAAAATGAGCTCATAAGTTCCGAATTAGCATAACTCCTCTCTCATTTCTTCTCATGAATTTGTGAATTAAAACCTTTAAATGAAAGCCTATATTAATATAATAAACACGCCTACTTCCAAATATTTTTAATCACTGGTAAACGTGTTGTGAACAATGAGAAAATAATGAAGATGAAGTAGGACGGAATTTAAATGAAGCCGCAGAGGGCTGCAAAGTGAACATGACCACAATAATTATAACCACGTGTAATGCACTTCACCCATTAAAAATAATTCATATTCTCAAGTAATACAATTCCTTCCTAACGTGCTTCAGGAAATTGTCCTGCTCCTCATATCCTGTTGGCCACTGGTTAAATTCGAAATGTAATGTAAACTAGAGCGCTGATTATTTCCAAATATTGACTTCTGCTTGAAAACCCCATTGTGCTGAAAAGCATGCAGCGGATCAAGCTTCTAAATCCGTATTTACTTCAAAAGCAATATTGGATTCTATGTTGAACGGTGTATAAATAAAACATCCACGCTGGTGCTAAAGAGAACATTCCCCTCCACTTTCAAGCAAACAAGAATCCCTACAGCCATACAGCCCTGATGATCCAGTTTGAGAGTTATGCGAAGAAACTAAGAGGTTAAAGTTCAAACTTTGTGTAGCACAGTCAAAGATCATCGATTGAGTCTTTGGAGGTCTGAATAGTATGTATTGAAGTCATGATGAGGTCCTGGAGGAGGTGGAACGGACAATTAAACAACAATACACATTGGGTTTGTTTAAAACACTGAGCAGTAGAAAATTCTGAATAGGCGTTTCCATAGAAATCCAGGGCTATTTTGAAACAGCTTCACTGGGCGTTAATGACTGAAATTCAATAACAGTAAAATTACCGGAGGAAATATTGCACAGCTTGAGTCTTTCTTTACCCCCATTTTATCAATATTCCTTAAATGAAAGCACAACAGAAGCTATACAGCAATTTCAATATACAGCAATTTTCTGTATTTTCTGTTTCTGTGGCTTTGTTATTTATTGTTACATTGTGTTTGAATAAGCGTATCGAGTAATTTTTGTTTTGTACCAGGAGGCACCTTGATTTCAAAATCACATCAAATTGACATCAAGCATGACGTCAAAAACACATCAAAAATGTAAATCGATTTGATGTCAAAACCAAACATTCACATATTGATGCCCTTTTGACTACCAAAATAACAAAAAGTATTATGATATAGGAAACATTTCATAAGAAACATTGCATTCATCTGAAACTATCTCTACAATGTATGTAAAGTACCTTGATGTCAAAACATCAAATTGACTTCTAACATTGGTGTAAATTAACATCAAAAATCATTTATTGGGCTGTCCTGTCCTGTGTTTCGACTCCAATGTTAGATCAATTTGCAATCAAATCAATTAGCATTTTTGATGTTGTTTTTTGATGTTGTTTTGATATCAAATTGCCTGCTGGGTTATAAAAAGCTGATAACTTTTTTTCCAAAATTTTGAATAAAAATAAAAAATGTCATGTTTTCAGACATGTATGTTCTTTTTTTTAGACAACAAATTAACAATGTTTTAACTAAAGAAAAGTTATGAAATTGATTTGATTTTTTTCTTTTTCTTTTGTGGAACATGTTCAAATCACAACAAATAAAAACATTTGCTAGACCAATAGTCATTTTCTCAAAATAGCTCAAAGTGCTGTAATTGATACTATCTTAATTAGAAATTTGGAAGAAATGTTATCAGAACATTTTTATCAAACCCATACCTAATTAATCCAATTTATCCAGAGAAACTGAGAATTTTAAAGTAGTATTTTATTTTATAAATTTTTTTTTTCTCTCCAAAGCTGTATTGCACATGGATCCCCAGTTCCATAGACTGGACCCGGTAACCTTGTTTGCTATTTGTACGTCGCTTCAGATGCGCTAGAAGCTATTTCCAAAGATTTGATCCCGAGGCCACTCAGCGGTAGGGACGGCAAAGTTCCTGCTCTACACATTACACTAAAAGCAAAGCCATGTTTTTGGAGTCGTATAGCTAACCTTTCTACATAAATTGAATAATTTGCCCTCCTTGCTGTCCTACCGCCAGACAGTTGATTATGACACGTGACCCCAAAGTAATAACTTCAAGAGGTATCTAGAGGTGACCTCGGAGAATTGCATGCACATGAACTTGTTTTGTCAGAGCGATCTGTTAATGATATGCACACTTGAATTTTTAATTTTGGCTGCGAGAAAGAACATGACAAATGAGACGTGTGCTTGGATGCTCGAGGATAGTGTTGCTTGGACGGGGAAGCCAAGAGACATCTCATTGCATTGAATTAATTTCATTCTCGCATGTTCATAATAACCTGTGGCTATGCCGTGTCAGCTGTTTTCCTTGATTTCACTTTGAGCTTTGTTTGGTGCAGAGGTACAGTTGACGTCGAGTGACCAAGTGAAGACAGTAGTTGGAAAGAAGTACTTTAAAATTCCCTATTAGTCAGCGCCACAAGTCACATTTACTCTGAAGAGATAAAATCTAAGTGACATTCCGAGGGACATGATGTTTGTTCTGATAGCATTCAAGCTTTTGGTTGTCACCTTTTATCTTGTTGTACAGATAAAGGTTATTAGAAGTGCCTTTGTGCCCAGTTTTTTCCTCCCTTTCAAAGTATGGTTTGATTAAAAGGTATGATTAAAATTAGAGAACAATTTGATTTTGACAAAACACTTGATTTTTTTTTTCAGGTTTAAAACAATCTTCATGGTTCAGAATATGAAGGAATTTAAGTTATATAAATATAAAAAGTATATAATATATGTACAGTCTAGCCCGAAATTATTCATACCTCTGGCAAATTAAAGTTTTTGTTCAAATGTAAATAAAAGCTGAGATTTTTATATGTATGTATGTATGTATGTATGTATGTATGTATGTATGTATGTATGTATGTATGTATGTATGTATGTATGTATGTATGTATGTATGTATGTATGTATGTATGTATGTATGTATGTATGTATGTATGTATGTATGTATGTATGTATGTATGTATGTATGTATGT
>CAIGQV010019356.1:15472647-15489639 GCA_903798115.1 Danio jaintianensis | reverse complement strand
TATTTAAATATATATATATATATAATTTATAAAACAGTTATAGATTCAAAAGTGAAAAATGAAAACAAAATCAAATGAAGTAGCTAAGTTGATCTTCTCCATGGAAAATAGTTTATCTTGTTAAAATTTACTTCACTTTACAAGAAAAAAATAAAACAACAGAATATATAATTAATTTATTGTTTTTGAACATGAAGTAAACCGTCATGTCTGATTATAATCTGATCAAAATTTGGATAGTGTGATTAAAATGTAATAATCCAGCATGACAGCAACACATTGTCATCATGAGATAACATTGACACTGCATATTGGAGTTGTTGTTGTTGTTGTTATTTTTTGTCTTATGCATGCCAGCACAACATCACTGTCATATATGTCAAAGCAAGTATGTCACAAATAGAAAGACACACAAATCTGTTTGGCCAGTCAGTCATTGAAATTACATTTCAAATAGGTTACGTCTGAAATCGCCTACTATTCAGTAGGTACTGCATTTGAATTTAAATGTAATACTCGGCCGTTAGAAAAGTACGTTCTATACAGTATGAATGTGAGCAGTATGAGTGGAACTCGGACGTACTGCATCTACCATTTTGTCATAATCACGTGACCTACCCGCGACAGTTGCGTCTCTTTACTCCCATTCATGAATTCACTCGTGGTGCATCATGGGAGAGCGTAGCGTGCATCAGATGCGCACTTCAGAATCTCGCCGGAGGTAGTAAGTCATCCGCATACTTCTCGCACACCGTTTTTCAAATTCTATGAATTCTGCCATATACTCGGCTCTGTTTTTAGCATACTATATAGTATGGAAGTATGTGATTTCGGACGCAGCCAAAGTCAAATGTAAGCTAACAGTCTGAACAAACCTATAATTGTATATCTAGAAATGTTGTTTTTAGTGATGTGTTCACACTTTCAGTGTGGTTCTCTTGGTTTGTTTGGTCTTGACAAAAATATTAAAATAAAATAAATAAATGTATTTAATCCTGGTTCACTTAGCATTCACAGTGACACTTATGAGATCCAAAATAAAAACACAAAACCTACCAGTCAGTGTTTATGATGTATACATTTAGCATTTTTGTGTGCTGAGTTAAATGTGTGTGTGTGTGTGTGTGTGTGTGTACCATGTGATGGTATTGTATTGGACCTTGTGAATAGCTTGTAAATTGTTTAATAGACTTAAAACTGTGCCAGAAATTCCTGCGTCCAATACACAAACACAAATTTGTTTGTGATGCCTGTGCTGAACTGTAATGTGCAACATGGCTCCTTTCATATATTGGATGCATATGGGAAATCCTTATGTTTTCTGCAGGCTAAATGGATAGATGTGATATGGTGTTAGTATTGCTTTGGTGAAATAATATTTTCCCGTTGTACTGGGTCAAGTTTTCTAGTTTTGTGGCACATTCATACTCCAAAAGGCACTGAGGGACTGTTGAGGCGCAATTTAATGGCTCTATTTCCCTTTGATGGGACAATTATCTGTGAGATGTAGAAGAAGACAGTTTCTAGTCATGCTAGTTTTTGTTCAAGCCAAATTCGTTCATACTCCATATTTTAGTCAGTGTCCTTATTATTGTCCTTATTGCGTACTCTACCAACTAAACGACGTGAAAAATGAACAAGCCCTTTGTTACTATTAGACTTATGCTATGCACATTGCATTTGCATTAATTTACATGCCTTTGTGAATATTTTATGTATGCCATCCTAAAACTCCCACGGTGGAATAAATCACATCAACGCATTATAAACTAATTCACAAAATACCTGCACACATATAAAACTACATAGATGAGGTCAACGTACTATAGATATACTATAGGTTTTTCATCATCTGAAGTTTGTAGTGCACTTATGGCAAGGATTTAACTCTAGGTTCGTTTTGTCTAACAAATATTCACTCACTTGGTAGATGTGTTTGTTTAAAGAGACTTTACTGTGCATTCAAGGTAAACATTTCTGTTTCTCTGGGATTTTAACTCATGACCTTGATGTTAGCAGCACTGGTCTGTCAGCTAATTAGAGAATTCTGCACTGTGTATTCCTTAGATAATTACTAATGTTTGTATATCAACTCATCAAACTCATCTGATTTGTCTTTCATTGGATTCTCATCTGAGTTATTGCTACAGAAAACGTGAATGTCAAAAATGTCTTCTGCCACATCATTTCTCATAAATTAAAAAAGTGTTCAATCAGTAAAATTCAGAGTGCAGTATTATTTTTTAATTTATTGATTTATTTATAAATCAGATAAATAGATGACTAAATAAATAAATGTTTGTTTAATAATAAATTAATTAATAATTGAATTTATGTGCAATTTATTTACAAATGTTATTAGACAATAAATAAATTCATTTTCTGCATGTATGCAAACGTAGATGGATCTATCTCTGCTTATTGTAACATTTGTATTAGATAAAGCACAAAATGCATAAATATTTGATGTGTATGCATTTTTTGTTTAATTATTCTATATATTATATTTGTTATTTAAAAACATAAGCAAACACATTTCATTCCATTTATTTAATTATTTATTTATTTATTTATGTATCTATCAGATGGATGGATGGTTAAATATGTGTTTGTTTAATCATTAATGAATTAATGGTTTAATTTATGTAAAATTTATTTACAATTTTTATTAGACAACAAAAATAAATTCATTTTCTGCATGTATGCAAGCAAAGATGGATCTACATCCCCGTTCATCTGTGTAATACTCATGGTTCTTGTATTAGATAAAACACAAATTGCATACATTTTTGATATGTATGCATTTTTTGTTTAATTATTTTATATATATATTTATTTGTAATTTAAAACATAAGTAAACAAACTAATTTCATTCATTCATTCATTTGCATGCATTACTTAATACATTATTACATCACAGCTGGTGATTTATTTAATTGTGTAACATATATTTATGATCAATATGAACATATTGACTGCAGCTTGTTTTTATTTTCATCCAAAAATGCATTTATTATCAAGTACTTGTTTTATTCTGGCTTGTTTTATCATTTTTTCCCCTCCTCTTTTTCCTCCCTGAGTGTGTAGCCATTATAGGCTATCAATGAGAATCTTTCCCCCGTGTCTAAGCCCAGTCAATTAAAATGCTCGAGATTCGACTTTCTAATAACTGGCTAGTCTTGTCAGGATTCCACCATGCAATTACGGGCAGAAATGCTTCTTGGCATTGCAATTATAAGTTTAATTATACTAGATAGCTATCAAGGAAGTGGCGGCATCAGGGAGAATCTTCCATCATCTGACGTGGCTTCAGTAATGGCGGGGTGACTTAATGAATTCAGTGTTTGTGGCGTCGGCCAATTTTGGGTTGTGACACCAAAATGCCTCATAAGCATTTTCGACCTGTCCTCCAATGGCAAATGAAAGGGAGTGGAAAGTGGTGAGAAACAGGAAGGGAATTTAGTTAACACCGTCCAATTAACTTGGCGATTTGCCTTGAACAAACTGCAGGATTAATGTGTTGCATTGTTATTTAATTTCTAAAGTGCTCTTTTAGATGGATCGGTCATTGTGAAACATTGAGAACAACTATGCTTTTATTAAAAACACTCACGGTTCAAATTATTGATTATACATTTTCTTGATCTAAAACATCAACGGAATGTATTAAAATCAATCCAAAGAGCAGAGATTAACAGTGTTTCATAAGAGGCGTTGTGCTTATGCATTATTTAAAGCAAACATATGCATATAAAGAATTTGCATATAAGCACAGAGGGGTGAATTGATCTTGGTTGATACTAAATCTCGAATTCTGAAGGAATGATGCAAATCCAAGTTGACACACACACACACACACATGCACTTGTACAGCTGGGGATTTCTTATAAACATGATCTTTAAACTGCATGTTTTATCCTCCTACCCCAACTCTACCCCTAAACCTAACCCTCACAGGAAACATTCTGCATTTTTACAATTTCAAAATATTTAGTTCTGCGTGATTTATGAGCTGTTTTCCTCACGGAGTGAAATATGTCACCAAAAGTCAAAATTTACTGGTATTGCTATACTTTTGGGGACATTTGGACTCACACAAACACACAAAATTCTTTTTTTTTTTTATGTTATACAATTTTAGTTTTTAAAATACTTGCTTATTTGCTTATCCATATAACTAAGTAATTAACAAGTGTATTTTAAGTATTTTTTAGCTGCCATTACTTCAATATTCAGTGTAAGCATCTAATAAAGTACTTTATAAAGGATCAAGAAACATTTTATTGTATTATAAATGTTGAAAATATTTGAGTTGTATAATTGAAGAAAAAATCTATTTTATTTAATTTAATTTTATTTTATTTTGAACAATTTACAATTACAATTTACTGGCCAATAACCATCCATTGGCCCTCATTGCATTTCTATACCAATGCTTAGCAAATGCCTAGAAAGTGCAGCAATCTTGAATTACAGTAGACATGACAGGATCATGAGAGCATGATGGACTTTAGCTTCAGGCTAGAAAGCACGATGTACCACATCCCCAGCTGCAGGCTTACATTTCAGTTCAATTGAAAGCGCGTGAAGGCTATATTCAGCAAACATTAACTTTTTTCACCACCTAACAACACTTCAACACATTGTTTGTTTTCTTGCTTCTCCGCCATGGACAGACAATTGTGCGCACATACACAGTCCACCATTCCTGCTTCCTTCTGTGTGTGTGTGTGTGTGCGTGTGTGTGTGTTCCTCTAATGAGCCTTAGCACCTCACTGTCACCATGGCTACCAGCGTGTTACACACACACACTCACACACGCACACAAACACACATGCATGCACACACAGACCCTTAAGCTCTAAGTAAGAGCCTGTATCCCCAACAGGACAGATATACAGCAGGCAGCCTCAGGAGTCTCTCAGTCTGACAGTCTACTAACACTTACAGCAGGTAACGGCGCTTACTGCTACAAAGCTAATGCGTGCACCTCGGCTTTCTGCCAAAATAATAGCTTTCTAACATTTACATTTGAAATATATTCTTTTAGTGACTTGCAAATGAAGATTACTTAACTGGCTATCTTAAAGCAATAGTTCACCCAAAATTACAATTTGTGATTCATTAGGACATTTTAAATGTAAGTGGCTTTTTAGGTACAGGGATTTATTTTAATGATCACAAACATCACACATGGCGGAAAACAGTGCTATAGTTCTAATCCATTAATTGTATTATTATTTTTTTTTAATGATGTTTAAAAAAATCTCCCTTTTTAGTGGACTTTGAGATTTGTAACTTTATACATATTTATTTATTTAGTAAATATGTATTTATTTAATATTTATTTATTATATTTTTGCCTAAACATTAGGGGTTTAATGGTACACAGAAGTCACGGTTCGGCACATACCTTGGTTTTGGGGTCGCAATTCAATATGGGTTTGGTACAAAAGGAATAAGCAACAAATTCCAAGTGTTTGCTTGTTTTTCTGTTTACTTTGAACAGGCTGAAGTGTTACTATCAGCTACAGAAAAGAAAGGCCTCTTGTGATATGAATGTACAAAATAAATACAATATTAAAAACTAAAACTTATAATATAACTTAGAAGTGCTTAGGATAATGTGTGTTAAACATTCAAAGGTTAAGTTCAACCCTCTTCTAAAACAACATATATATTTTTTATTGTGCGTAAAATTTAAGATTCAGTAAGCTTCAAAACTGAAATCTATTTTAATGAAAATGCTTGGCTTCTGTGCTCATGAGATGGGACAGTGTCTTATGTCTATTGTTTTCCTATATATAAACATGTAAAAATGTGGCGCCTTGTCAAGATAAAACAATTTCAACTTTTACATGCATTACCACTCATCGATGTTAGTTTCAAAGCACTGAACCAATAGGAGAAACTCAAGCATTGCAAGCTTCAGTTTACAGTAGCAAGTTGGCATGACAGCAACATGTCATGTTTAAGAAAAAAAACTAAAACATTTCTGAGCAATGCATATTGCTTTTTTAGATGCAAAGACTTGTTCTGTGTGAATGGTCCCTCTATCTGAACTTTGCCCGGGTGCGTTTGACCCCTGTATCCCAGTTAGTTTGACTAGTGTGTGTGCAAAGAGTACCCAAGCACGAAACTGATAACTCAACATCACTTTTAAGGGACTGTTTCTTCATTTGTACTTCTCAATGAACGTGAACTGTCATAGTTTATCAAAGATGCAAACCCCTCATTGCACTTCAGCTGCCACCTTCAGCAAACCTCCTAATACGTGCAACATGATGACTAATTAAAATCTATGACCGTCAAAAGCAGTGGATCTGTTCAGCATAACATTTGGCCGTGTGTCACTGCATCCCAAACGACTCAAAATAATACAAAACAATATAACTAAAGCAATCTCCATTGTACTGAGAGAGAGCATTTTCTTCCTGTTTAAACTAAATAATGTCTGTGCGGGCCATCTCGGGAGTGGAGAGGGGGGACAATCGTGTCCAGTTTTGGTTCAAGGAAACCACACCTAGTGTGAGTACACTCTAACTTCTGGCTCATCTGGACTGACTGTTTTCATCTTCTGAGTACACGAACCGAATTGTGGCACCAGTAGCATGACAGTTCGCTGTAGTTCATTATGCAAAATTCATTACACTCAGTACATTAATGTTGAAAACTACACAAATAATGCAAATTTAACTATATTATGATATTCAAATATATTAACACATTCTTATACTTTTCAGTGTACTGAGAGCACACATGCACTGCATCAGTTACTGTTTATGTTTAGAGCATCTGATGACATAAGCACCACTAATCTTCATAAACATTTTTATTTTGCAAGTATCTATTATAAAACACTGTTGTAAAAAAATAAATGAATGAATGAGAGATCCCAGTCCAGGAGACTTGAAACAAGCAGAACATTCTTTATTGAGACGTGTTGGTTAGTCTGCAGTCATACAGCGTCTTCAAGAAGTCCACGAGTCTGTAAGAGCCTAAAGGTGTCTCTTACAGGTCTGCTGTCTGCAAGTTTTATCACAAGTCTGTTTTGAGACAAAGATGTCCTGTCTATAATGTGTTCTTAGGAGGAGGGGAGATGGCTAAACAAAGCATGCAAATGAAGTAGGTAGGTAGGTGAATAAACTTGCCAAGTCACTGACCACACAAGTTTATCAACAAAGGGGTTTCTTTGGCCTGAAAGTATCACCCAAAGACAAAGGCAGAGTCGTTTAAAACATAGCATTTGCATCACTTTGGCTAAGCCAGTAGTCAGGAAGACTAAGATTTAATGTCCCTCATGGCTAGGCTGTTACAGATTCGAATGGAGTGATATAATTAAAAACCAAAGAATATAACTTTTCAGTTATATGTAGATTATTGTTCATTTGAAACTAGATTATATAAATTTATATTTCCCCAACACTTACAGTGCATTAATTCTATATAATAGAAATGTATTTATATAAATATGTTCAAATATACACATGCAGAACACCCAAACACAAAAGGGTTTTTTGCACAATAAACAGATAGTTTACCCAAAAATTAGATATTAGAGTTAATTTACTCACCCTCAGGCCATCGATGATGTCTGTTCAAATTAATCCATGACAATCTTTATGATACACTCAGACATTATGGAGTAAAATAATAGGTTTGTGCAAGAAATTAAACATCCCTTACAATATTATTAAACAGTTCTCAGTGCATGCATGAGTGTAGTGAGTGCAAGCTTCTAGTCCCTTGATGACTTATGCGTCACACAATCAGACATGAGGTGACTAGAGTCCATGCATGTTTTTTTTTTTTCTGAAATGCTTCTTTCTTGTGGTTGTCCAAGATGTAGCAAATGTTATAAATTACACTAGAAGTGTATCTAAGTGCATCTATGTGCACGCTTGTGTATGTGTCTAAGAAACAGTCCATGAATCTCAAAACAGCTATTTATTGTCCCTAACACAAAAAAAGGTGACAATACAAATCACCAGGGACCCCAGATTCAGCTAAAATCTTTGAATATGTTCAACTGAAGAAAAAAGTAATCTTCAATGGTCTGAGAATGAGTAAGCGAAATTTTGTTCTATCCCTTTTAACATACTCGCTCTGACCTAATGCATGACACTTGCATGCTACTTATCTCGATTTTTATTTTTTTTTTATGGAAAATTTTACCATAACATTTCTAAGTAACATGAGTATATGTTAATCAGTTTCAAATTGAAGGTGGATCACTGAGACCCTATACTGGGTTCTATAAAGAGAGGCGTTGGTCAGCTCTCAAATGAGCTTAGGTTTATGAACACAAGATGGACCAAAGACATTTAAATGAACTTCCATAAAACAGGACGAGATGTTACAATATGTTCTCGTAAAAAGCACAGAATGCTCAAGCATACCTATTTTTTTCTTGTCATTGGAGCTATTTTGCTCGTTACAGTTCTGTTCAGACATCATAAATGCTTTCTCTAGCCAGAAGATGTGTGCAACAACAAAAAATGCACATATTTTCACATTATATAAGCTCTTATCAGTTCTCAGTTGTTAATGTCATAGACCAATATACAATGAAAAAAATTATTCATTGGATTCAGTAATTATTTTTCAGACAAGTGGTGCAAACAATTTATATGGCCTAAATTTAAACAAACAAATTAAATTGAACATTACTAAATTTAATGTGTTTGTGTAATTTCAGCCCATATAAATTGTTTTCAACCACTTACCTTAAAAAAAAATAGCAAATCCAATGAATATTTTTTTTTTTCAGTCTAAGAGTAAATGTTTTTTTAATGACACTGTGAATACAAAGTGAATAAAGCATTTATGCATGTCTTATTTTATTTTTAACAATGTAAAACAATCTTTCTGCGTAACATAATGCATTGCAGCCTCTTGAGGTCACTGTGCGAACTTGAAATTGTACTTGGCAAATGTATGAACATAAATGGAAATCAATTACACTCAGTACAAGGGGTTGATAACAGTGAAGCATGGGGCAATCTCTGCGTCCCTGCTACAATTTCCCTTTTTTTCCCCTCACCCCCTCCAATTTATTCTTTCATGAAGCATATTGATGTAACTGAAGGTCTTATTAAATCAGACAAGTTCATTTGTTTAAGTCGTTTAAGCCCCACAGGTCCCTAATGGCTAATGATTTATAGCAGGAAAGAATTCGGCATTCAGGCACTTTCAGACCTGTTCGCCCTGTCGCTCTGTGGAGGTGTCACATTACTTAGGAAATTAATGCAGGAGGAAGTCACTGTTTTTGGCTGCAGAATTAATCACTAACGAGACGAATGAGATGGAAGCAAATGCTCCAGTTTTTTATTCCAGCACGCCGTCGGTGGCTACGCTAGTTCACAAAGGCTACGGCCGAGAGACGTAGCGGTTGTTATAAACAAAGTGGGTTGTTAATGGGCATCTCTTCATGCTGCATGCATATAATACATCATACCTCTTATATCCTGAGGCCACAGCATTTTCTTTGTGGTATGGAATGTTCCTGACAGAAGGACGGCGATGGCTTATTGTTCAGGCTTCATTCTGGAGGTCAAGGTGATGTTAGATATTAGCCTTGATCATGCGTCTTTTTGCTTTCATTATGCTAAGAATCTAAAACCCATTCTCTGACTCATATGTGCAATATGAAAATCTGCTGGGACTGCTAGCTGCTAGCATAACAAACATCACTATGCTTTCCTCGGAGACCGAGAGGAGTGCTTGTAATTTAAATTGCCACAGCATGTTGGTTTATCATTGACACCTATTTGTAAATTCCCAAATGTGATGTAATGTAATATAAAGGCAGAACAAATTGAGGAATAATTCTTAATGCCATGTTCTAAGCAACTCTGTAAGTAGCTAGCAACCCAATTTATTGGGAAGAAAAAAGGTGAATTTGGCAACATTAATACAAAATTATATTATTTTGTTTCTTTCACATTTTGGGACACATTTAAAGTGAAATGCACTAAAAGTGTGTTCAGATTGATTAGAAACAGTTAAATGTGAATCTGGAACAATTATATTATGCTGGATGTTGTACATTTTGCGACAATAAAAGGATACACTAGGGTGATTTGTATGTTTCCGTTTTCTTGGAACAGTCCAGGTTTTTGTTTCCCTATCCCCAAATGGAGCTCTCTCTTGAAATGCTTTTTTAAATGTGGAATATCAATTTTAAAACACCACATAAATTGTTAATGGAGATTGTTACTGCTTTAGTCACATAATAATTATACTAATTAGTAGTCATATACTAATTATTTATGCTAAAATTTGCATTACATTTACATTTAGTCATTTAGGAGATGCTTTTTTTCAAAAGAGTAAAGTATAATGTGTTAAACAAGATGTGGGATTGTTTTAAACATTTTATATTGCAAATAATACACTTTGTCCAACCGCAATGAGTCCCACAAACAACTCAAATAAATGGATGAAAGTTGTAATAATAAAGTAAACAATTACTCTTGTAACAATTTTATTTTGTGCAGACAACACATGCTTACCTTGTTCTCAAAAATCCTAACATGCTAAATTATTAGCCTAATTAGGAAGATTAAATGTCTATTTCCAAAAAAATAAAATAAAAGGTTGTAATTATTGTAAATAATTGTGAAGTGTTCATACTTATTCCAAAACGCTCTTCTCAAATTGTACCAGAAGAGCTACTGAGCAAGTTTACTATATTACAAATAAGGTCAGAATGGATCAACATGATTTATATATATATATATTTTTTGTATGCCAAAAATCATTAGAATAATAATTAAAATTCATGTTCAATGAAGATATTTTGTAAATTTCCTATAATAAATATTACAAAACGTAACTTTCGAATAGTCATATGCATTGCTAAGAACCTAATTTAAAGAAACAGCTTTAAAACAGCTTTTTGAAACCGTAATTACAAATAGTTTTGAACCAAATATACTGTCCTAACAAAGTATACATCAACAGAAAGCTTATTTAGTCAGCTTTTTGGGTGATGCATGAATTTTTTTTTTTTTTTTTTTTTAAATGGACACATGATTTTTTTGTTCTGTTTTCGAGTCATAACTTTGACAGTAATCATGCAAAATAAGTCGTTTATAAACCACAACCTGCTCCATAACCAAAACTGGTTTTAAAAGAAATCATGTTGCTGTTTCTTACCACTTACAACTATAATAGAGTTCACCTCAACTAGAAACTGCAGTGATTCGTATGTATTAGCTCCATTATTTTGAGTTTTGCAAAAGCATAATGCACATTTTCCTATTGAGCCGGGTTGAGGTCTGTTTAGCCCTGAGCCGTTTTTTTGAAGACAGATCCTTCACGTTCCTGTCACAAATCTCTGCTGTTTTAATATGAAAGGTGACATATTAGAAATGAGTGATTCTGATAATGTGCGTGCGTGGTGAATGATGAAGCGCAATCACTCATTGTGAAGTGGTGACAGAGTAGGTAGCGCTGCTAATAGTGCAGCAGATGACAAAGCAAGTATTTTGGATGGCTTGTGGTGAGGAGTTTATTCTGGAGTAAATATCGTGGGATTTAGAAACGGCCTCATTATGTTGTATTATCTGATATATCACTATTCCTGCCATAGTTTTTTTTTTTTCTTCTTTTCCCTTTCTCTGTTTTCTCTCATGATGCGTTTCAGATGACAGCTATTTCTGCTCAGATGACAGTCATGTTTTCAGCTTGTTCACACTTATGAGAGGTAAATTAACAGTGCTACAATGTGCTTGATAGTGGGTATTTGATGGTTAGATGGAAAAGGGAGCATATTTCAAGTTAAGGCAAAACACTGCATATGAAAAGGGTAAATAAAATAAACTATAGTATTTATCGCTATGGTGACGCGGTGGCGCAGTGGGTAGCGCTGTCGCCTCACAGCAAGAAGGTCGCTGGTTCAAGCCTCGGCTGGGTCAGTTGGCATTTCTGTGTGGAGTTTGCATGTTCTCCCCGTGTTCGTGTGGGTTTCCTCCAGGTGCTCCGGTTTCCCCCACAAGTCCAAAGACATGCGCTATAGGTGAATTGGGTAAGCTAAATTGTCTGTAGTGTATGTATTTGTGTGAATGAGTGTGTATGGGTGTTTCCCAGTGATGGGTTGCAGCTGGAAGGGCATCCGCTGCGTAAAACATATGCTGGATAAGTTGGCGGTTCATTCCGCTGAGATTAATAATGGGACCAAGCCGAAAAGAAAATGAATTAATGAATTTATCACCATGTTCATCAGCTAATTGACTGCATTAAGAATTGCGAGCTTTTATATAACAAGTGTAATGTTTAAATGTGCAAATAATAATTTTTTTTTTTAAATGTATGCTAATTTGGGGCGACACTGTGACTTGGTGGTTAGCACTGTCACTTAACAGCAAGAAGGTCGCTGGTTCAAGTCCCGGCTGGGTCAGTTGGCATTTCTGTGTGGAGTTTGCATGTTCTCTTTGTGTTGGTGCGGGTTTCCTCCGGGTGCTCTGGTTTCCCCCACAGTCCAAGGACATGCGGTATAAGTGAATTGGATGAACTAAATTGGCCGTAGCGTATATGTGTGAATGAGTTTGCATGGATGTTTACCAGTACTGGGTTGCAGCTGGAAGGGCCTCCGCTGTGTAAAACATATGCTGGATAAGTTGGCGGTTCATCTCGCTGTGGCGACCCCTGATAATTAAAGAAACTAAGCTGAAGGAAAATGAATGAATGGATATGCTAATTTGCAAACATTTCCTGCCTTGAACATTGAATAAAGTCATCACCACATATTGCAGTGGGGACAAAATCCAAACATCAATGAAGAAATATGTATATTTAGAATAAAATGTATTTAATCAGTCAAATTATGTATGAACATATGCCTGTTGAACATAAAAAAACTGTTAAATGTTTAAAAAGGTTTGCTGTAGGCGGACCTATCTTGAGAAAACGGCCTTTAGAAATATGTATTACAATTAAAATCTACAGACACAAACTGATAAAGTGCGGTAGAAGAAACTTAAAGGTTTATTTTGGAGGTTTTCTTTACGTTAGACTAAAAAAAAAAAAAAAAAAAACATTTTATGGAAAGCCAGCCAAAAAGCACAAATTCTCAAAATTGACAGGTACATAAAAAACTGTGTTTTTGCCTGCAGTGTCTTGCCTTTAAAATAGTGTTATTTTCATACTGCAGCATAGCGAAATTCAATTTATCAACTCTCCTATGCAGGATCTATAACCTTACCTTAGAGCTCATATCATCAGACGCTTGAATGACATCATTTAAATGAGAATTTGCGCTGAAGTTTTTGCTCGACATGCCGACGTCAGTGTCTTCGAGGAACTTGACCAGAGATCTGTGAGTTGGAAGGATATGAAAGTTTGATCAGATTGACTGGTTATGAAAACTGCATGATTCGATAGCAGCAGGAGCTCTTTCTTTCTTCATTACTCCTTGTCTTTTTTGTCTGTTTCTTTCTAGTTTCAAAAGGAAATGTGATTTTGAATGTTCTATTCATACGCTGTGACATCGACAAGTTTGTATAAATCACAAATCCAAAAGTCACATTCAGACGGGTGACTTATTCAAGGGGATTGTTTGCCACCTACCGTGTATTGACCCATGTAACTGGCAGAGCAAGTACAGCTGGCTGAGCTTTACACACAGCACATCTAATACACACATCCATGCGCAGAATTAATATGAACACAGTGGCTGCTAAAGCTACTGTCATGCATTTCTGATGAGCTCTTTTATTTCCTCAGATATAATGCTTTGATGATGCTGAACAATATATGTCGGAAGGCGAAATTATTAGCCCTCCTGTGAAATTTCTATTATTTTTCAAATATTTCCCAATGATCTTTAATGGAGCAGGGGCAATTTTTACAGTGTTTTCTATAAATTATTTCCTTCTGGAGAAAGTCTTGTTTCTTTTGGTTTGGCTGAATAAAAGCGGTTACAACAAACTTTTACAACTATTTTTAGGTCAATAATATTTATATTATTTTTATTGATTGGCTACAGAACTAAACACTGTTATCCAATGACTTGCTTAATTATCTAAACTTGCCTAGTTAACCCAATTAAGCTATAAGCTTTTGAATTGCCCTTTACGTTGACTGTTAGCGTCTAGCAAAATAACTAGAATAATATTATGTACTGTCATCATGACAAAGACAAAACAAATTAGGTATTAGGAATGAGTTAATAATTTTGACTTCAACAATATGTGTGTTGAAGTCCAACTACTATGTAGAAGTCCAACTATGTTGAGAGAGAGAGAGTGAGATTTGTAGTCAATTAAATCCAAATTGCTTGCTGTGTACTATTTTTTTTTTCTCTTTAAAATAGCATCAGTCCTATTTAGATTCATACACTAATCGATTTAACACATTTAATTTTTTTAAATGTCACAAATTGCATAAACCCAATTTACCTTCATTCATTCATTCATTTTCTTTTCGGCTTAGTCCCTTTATTCATCAGGGGTCGCCACAGCGGAATGAACCACCAACTTATCCAGCATATGCTTTATGCAGCGGATGCCCTTCCAGCCGCAACCCAACACTGGGAATCACCCATACACTCTTGCATTCACACTCAAACTCTACGGCCAATTTAGCTTATACAATTCACCTGTACTGCATGTCTTTGGAAACCGGAGCACCAGAAGGAAACCCACGCCAGCACGGGGAGAACATGCAAACTCCACACAGAAATGCCAACTGACCCAGCCGAGGCTTGAACCAGGGACCTTCTTGCTGTGAGGCCATCGTGCTACCCACTGTGCCACCGTGACGCCCCCAATTTACCTTCATTTAGTAAAATATTTGTTTTTATAAACAAATAAAAACTGTTAAAATCAGTCCAGACTGGTTGATATATCTTCTAATTTCCCTTTAAAATTGCATTATAGCCCCCTCTGCGGTAGTCAACTAAGCAACTGTCATGAATATGAGATGAGTTTTTTTCCCCTCAAATATAATGCTTTGATAATGCTGAACAAGGTCTTTTTTATCACAACAGCTTGCATATTTAATGATGCAGAGGTAAAAAAAATAAATAAATACAAATAAGTTTTTTGTTTCTCTTAATCTTTCCTTATTAAACATTTTGGACTCTTATCTTACGTTTTTTTTTGTTAGATTAGTTCCAGTTTTGGCTTTGTTACTGACTTATTATTATAAAGCATTATATAACTAATATCAATTTAAAAGAGAGATCTGTGAGGAGGGGTGTACTGATTTATGCTGAGCATAAATAATAATAATAATAATAATAATAATAAAGCTAATCGATCTAAAATTTGAAACAAAAGTTTGCATCACATTATGCACTCAATTTATCTTCATCTAATGAAATATTTTTACGTTTTATATCTGCCGTAAAATCAATCCAGATTGCTTGCTGTTTCTAGGCCTCCTCATTTTCCTTTTAAACTGCAGCAGCCTATTTTGCATTGGTGAACTGTGAGGCGTCTTCCACATGCTAACATCACAAGTCTCTCTCACACTCCGTCAACTTACACTGTGACTGAACAATCTGAACTACAATTTGGTGTTTAGTAATGCCATCTGTCCTACTTTGTGGAAACCGGAGAGGGTTGAAGCTGCCGTGCGAAAGCCGAAGCAACAGTGCCACCCTTGGGCTTAAAGATGAATTTAAATGGTGGAAGAAATTCAAGTATATTTAGTGTACACACAGCTGGTTATAACAAAACTAGTGGATCTGTTTTTTTTTATTATTTTTTATTTTTTTATGTTTTTAATGATTCAGATTTCCTTGACTACTTCTGAAATATTTTTATAATCTCCTTAGAAATGTAATTATGAACCGATTATATTGAATTGACAGTAATTGGCATAAACTCCCATGAGAAAATGAAAACTGAGATATTAAGTTATTGCCTGCAAAAATACCCTATAAAATATAAATGATTCAGCTTAAAGTTTTAAATTATTCACCGTTTAAAAAAAAAAAAGTTAAGTGACTGCATTCATATGCATTTTTTACTTGCAGTGAATATTGTATGTATTCATTAATTTTGCATTCTGTGTGTGCGGTTTACATTTTATACATATGGCAGACACATTTGTGTGTGTGTGTGTATTTCCTTGAATGCATTTTTAAGTACTTGCCTTCGGAGAAAATCTCTTTTACAATCTTTTTACAATCATTTTCCTTGTTTATGTATTGGAATAAAATTGCATACTTAAAGTTATAGAATGACATGCACAATTTATTATTATTATTATTATGATTATTATTATTATTGTTTAATATTATTATTATTATTATTATTATTATTATTATGTATTATATGTATTTTCTTTCATTCTTCTCATTTATTTTTTTATTTATTTTTGTATGTATTTGTTAGTTTATTATTATTGTTTTATTCATTCGCATGTTTGTTCGTTCTGTTTATTTATTTATTTTTACAAATAAAATTATATGTATATTCATGTATTCATGTTTGTTAATTCGGCTTTTAATTTGTATTATTTTTATTTAATTATAAAATATATATTATTAATATTACTAATACTTTTTAAATAATTTAATACATTTATTTATTTATTGTCGTATTGCATATTTTATTTACAATTTGACTTTGCAATTTTTTATTTATTTATTTCTTGTTTTTGTTTGTATGTTTGTTTTGTAATTTGTTCATCTCTCTCTCCACCGACAGGGACTGGAAATGAAAAAAGAAGAAAAAAAAAATCCCTCAGTAGAAGAAAATCCAGCACACTAAAGAAAGGCAGCGACATTAACAGATTGTCGCTGCTGACCTGAGATCAGTGATGACACCTGAAGACACATAAAGAGAGCAGTCCAGACCCTCGTGCCACTCCAGCAGATTGGATATCAGGTGAGTGGAGAGGAGGCCCAATCTTCCCTGACCTCAGCACTGGCCCCACTTTTCTGACAACAAATGGAAACTTGATTTACCTGCAGCAATTGATGAACTCCTTCCACACACACACACACACACACACACACACACACACACACACACACAC
>CAIGQV010019356.1:15417335-15471422 GCA_903798115.1 Danio jaintianensis | reverse complement strand
ACACACACACACACACACACACACACACACACACACACACACACACATATATATGGTTTACGAGTATGTAATGTATTTTATATTGTAAAAAACGCTCATTATATGGCCTTAATCCTATCCTGAAACCCAACCCTTGCAGGAAACCTGTTGCAATTTTATTTTTTATTTCTTTTTGTCAAAAGACCCCATTAAATAAGATTTTTATGCATTTATAATTACAAGGACACATGGCACATCATCGTAAAACCAACTTACAGTTTTTTTACAATTGCTTTGCTACAAATTTCAGAACCCTGATGTCAATTTATAAAAAACTGTAGACACAAAACTCTAAACAGTCACTACTTTTAACACAGGCTCTCCAGTGTTCAAAACTCTGCCTGCTGCATTCATTTCATTTAAGAAGTCTTGCATTTGCAGGATTGTTGGTTCACATAATCCTTTTATCATACAAATACTACAGGAACATTACTTTAGATCATCAGCACACAAGATACACATCATTTCAACAAACAATCATTAACAATCATTAAATATTGCTGTTTAAAATATATGATACAGGTTTCATTACAGTCTATAATTAGGTTTATACAGTGTAGAGGGAACAGTACAGACAGTGGAAACACTGAACTAAATTTTATTCATTCAATCATAACGTAGGTTTACTGTAAAAAAAAACAGAATAGTAAAGTTAACTAAAGTGTTTCACACTGCATGTCCCCATATCGAAAGATATGCCAAAATGTGGTAACATGCAAATTACATTTGGATTTCACATCCTGTATATAAACTGTCACATTTTCATCCATATATATATATATATGTGTATGTGTATGTGTATATATATATATATATGTGTATGTGTATATATATGTGTGTATATATATATATATGTGTATGTGTATATATGTGTGTATATATATATATATATATATATGCGCGTGTGTGTGTTTATATACAGCCATATAAAATATAGGTCTTATATATGTAGGTAAAATATAAAACATAATAGGTCATTTACGTAACATATATGAAAAAGGATGAAATCTATTGATAATTGTAATAATGTTTAATGGCCGCCTGGCCATCGGGAAGAAGGAGGCGGAGAACAGAAGAACTTTTAAAATATTTTTTTATGAAAAATTAAAACAAACAGACGACAGCTCTTCACGGAGACTACCGTCAAACTGAAAGTAAAAGTAAAGCATAAAGTGTCCAGACCTGGACCTCTCTCAGCATCCTCTGCCATCGTTCCTCCTCTTATAGTCCAGAGCTCCTTCCGTGGGATTCCGTGGGATTCTTCCGTGGGATTCCTTCTCGTTAGCCACGTCTCCCGGCCCCGCCCCCTCGCCACAATAATGTAGTCCAGTTAGGTCATCTTCTGTGGTAACTGATGCCATTTGATATATCCTGAAACTTTCATCATCTAAAATAGTAATATTGTACATCAGTTTTCATGCATCAAGAGCAATGCAACAGTTACGTATTATTTTGAGTGCTTGAATCAATTGAAAGTTGCATCATGTTAATTAAATGAATGCACAGTTATTTCAAATGTAATGTTTGAGTTGCATTTTGAAATGGGATCAATTTGATGTTTAATTGTGTTATATTGAAAAGGTGGTTTTAGTTCAGTGAACAAAATATCTTTCACTTATGTGTATTGTATCCAAGCATTAAGAGTTTTGCAAAAATGTGAAATTTTGCCAATGGTTGTGAATTTTGTGTCTAGAGTTTTGAAAATTGACACCAGGGTTCTGAAATTTGTGGCAAAACAATTGTAAAAACTGTAATAGAGTACAACTTACACAATTAGGCTATATAATGTAATGTAATATAGTGTGCTTGTAAACCACATATACAAACACACACACACAAAATCCTTTTTGTACACATCCTGAATCTCACAGCTCTCATTTTCTTTATTTTTTAATTCAGTGGAGTTTAAATCTTGCAATTCAGATTTTTTTCCCCCACCTCAAAATTCACAGTTTTTGTCTCTCAATTCTCTTAATTGCTACTTTATTTTATAACAGGTTTATAAGCTATCTCACAATTCTGACTTTACTTTACTTTACTTTACAATTTTTGGCTTTATTTCTCTCAGTTGTTACATTATTTCTTTCAATTGAACGTTTTTTTCGCAAGTTATTTATATCTCACAATTCTGTCTTTTTGGCATCTGTGTCTTTATTTCTCACAACTGCAAGTTTGTAAACAATTTTCGCAATTCTGACGTTTCTTGCAATTCCCAATTCATATCTCCCAATTCACTTTTTTTTCTCAGAATTGTGAGACATATTCATTGCGGGAAATACAATTTTCTATCTCAAAAGTTTGAGAAAAAAATACCAATTGCTCTGTTCATAACAGGAAAAAAAAATCCATAGTTTGACATCACTATATTAAAGATTTCTACTACAATTTCTACAACAGTTTGTTCTCCATCAGTGTGCCACCGCGTCTGGTTTTTTATTTATTCTCACTTGGCCACCACACATCAAAGCTTATAGCGTCTATAAATCAATACGCAGTCATCCTCTGCCTTATACGGTAACATTTCACACACATTCTCACACACACATACACATACACAAACGTCCTTATCTCACACATCCTGAATCTCACAGCTCTGTTGCCGTCAAGTGGCACCAGCTGACATTGTGGAGCATAATCGCATTTCTCTCTCCAAATGTGGCACCCAGGCATCTCCAGACGGGGCATCAACGTCACAGCTAGTCAGCAGGTTTGTGAAATATTTACTGCGGATGATGGTTCATGAAGAATACATGAGGACAGTGGAGCAGTGCTTTACGGCCTTGTTGCTGAGCGAACCCCTGCCAGGAAGGACTGCTGCTTGCGCGGCTGACAAAGTTTCACACCACTGCCTGGCATCAAGAGGTATGAGTCAAATTGTAACATAATATCAAGGCATTTGTATTCAGTTATTCTAAAAGAAAAGGGAACGTTACGCTTGAGGATAAAATCCCCAAAAACAATTTTGGTTATTCAGTGTATGCTGGAACATCACCTAAAGATGTTACACAAAAGAAACACACGTATATGGTACGTACATCTGACCCTTATTTATTTATTTTTTAATAACATGAATATTTTGTAACATGTGTTACTATGGACAAATGACTCTCTCAAATGAATATAAGCGTAATAATAATAATAATATATCCGATGGTAACCTCTATTTTCTGGCTGCATTCTAAGAGAATGAGATATCATTATTTATTGTCATTATACCATGACTAATACAAATCTAATGGTAGTTATTATTAGCATTCAATCATTAATCATGGCTCTTTATGATTGGTGTTTCAACTTCATATTTTTGCAATTCATATATTATTGTACAGTTTCTGTAAACTGCATCTCAGTTTAATGTGAAGATAATATGAATATTCAATCATATGGAGAGCACAACTGCTTTCACCTAGGAAACAGTTATTCATTCATTCATTCATTCATTCATTCATTTTCTTTTCGGCTTAGTCCCTTTATTAATCTGGGGTCGCCACAGCGGGATGAACCGCCAACTTATCCAGCATATGTTTTACGCAGCGGATGCCCTTCCAGCCACAACCCATCCACTGGGAAACAGCCATACACACCCATTCACACTCATACACTACGGACAATTTTAGTTTACCCAATTCACCTATAGCGCATGTCTTTGGACTTGTGGGGGAAACCGGAGCACCCGGAGGAAACCCACGCGAACACGGGGAGAACATGCAAACTCCACACAGAAATGCCAACTGACCCAGCCGAGGCTCGAACCAGCGACCTTCTTGCTGTGAGGCGAACGTGCTACCCACTGCGCCACCGCGTCGCCCATCGGAAACAGTTAATTAAATTGAATTAATATAGCAGAATATTACAGCTTTATCTAACAAACAGAGCATTGGTAAGCAGAAGTATTATACATTTTTTTTGTTTCACTTTTTTTGAAGGGATAGTTCAACCAAAAAATGAAATGCTAATTATTTATTCACCCTCAAGTGGTTTCAAACCTTTATGAGAGTCTTTCTTCTGATAAACACAAAGGGAGATATTCTGAAGAAAGCTGAAAACCTGTAACAATTGACTTCCATAGTAGTAAAAAAAAAAAAAAAAAAAACCTATATAAAATATCTACTTTCGTGTTTTTAAGAAGAAAAATATTCATATATGTTAGGAAGTTGAGGGTGAGTTTTCAGTTTTGGATGAACTATCCTGTCATTGAAACTATTCATTTAACTACAGAATAACGTCCTGGTTATGTCCGTAATCCACGTTCCTCTAATAGGGAACGGAGAATCTCAGGCTCACTACCTAATATTAAAAGGTGCGGTAGGAACCTTGGCACAAGCTGAACCAGGGTCTCAGGTAAACGTGAGAGTAGGCCAGTCCGAATTTCTGGCACAATTCGCTGACCAAAAATGCCACCGGAATCCTAACCCTCCTGAATGATACCAACGCGACCAGCAGAGCTGCCTTCATGGACAGAAAACTTATAGATACTGAATCGAGTGGCTTAACGGACCTAACCATAGCTGCTGGGGCTAGAGAGATCCCAAGAGGGCAAGAGAGGGGGGCGGGGATGGAATTAACCATCTCGCGCCACACGCCTCTGAGGAACCGGCTGATGAAGTTTTTATGCTTTTCGGAGAGAAGAGCTCCACACAACGAATAGACTCCACTACAGGACATAGGCTTGCCTCTACAGGGTGCTCTAGCCTGAGTGACGGTGTTAACCATTGAATCATAGGTCACCTAAGTCCACCGCGCTCTGTCTAGAACCCTCCATAGGGATTCCAGAATGCTGCGTGGGTGCCAGAGGGTGCCCGTCCCAGAAAAAGGACTGCTTCTTCTGGGGAATTCGTCAGGGAGGGCCATCACGAGGAGTGTCAGTCCGGAAACTCTGGTCCGGTTGGGACAAGCAGGCGCAACGAGCGAGACCCGCTCCTCGTCTCCCCGACCTTGCACAGAGTCTGTGCGCGCAGGCTCACTGGGGAAAAACGTATATTGCGTAAACCTGGGGCCAGCTGAGAGCCAGCGCATTCGTGCATAGCAGGGAAAGCAGCTGGCGAAGGGCCGCTCGGAAGAAGCAGCAGGATGACCTGGGCTTCTCTGAAGTGTGCCCACAACAGCTGGACTGTGCCGGGGTGGAGTCTCCATTCTCCCGGAAAGGTAACTGTTGTGAGAGCATGTAAGCTGGCACAGAAGAGCTTGTGCGGGATATGAACGACGAGCAGCTGTAAAGCCGCATGACTCCGGAGGAGCATATGGCGAGCGAGCTGAGACATGTGGCGGTAGCGCACATCAGCCAAACGGTTGATGTGCTCTATTGCAGCCGTGCTGGCCATCGTAACCAACACGTGTGTACCCTCCCGTACCGGTAGGAACCGGCGGAGAGCGAGAAACACTGCCAACAACTCCAGGCAATTGAATGCCAACGCAACCAAAGTCTGATTTACGAACCTCCAGCTGCATGCTCGATACACACAGCCTACCAGCCCGTACTGGAAGCATCCGTCAGAATGACAGCATGACTGGACACTTGTTCTAAGGGCACCCAGGCCCATAGAAGGCAAGGTCCATCCAGGGACTGAAGGTGCGGAGACACAGTGTGGTGATGAAAATGCTCGTGATGGGATGCGCATGCGCCAAAGAGGCACAGGGCATCCTCCACGCATGGAACAGGGAGACCTCTAAGGGGAGGACCATTTACTGCCATGCTCCGCCCCCGTCGCACACCGGTAAAAACACGGTTATAAAGAGGGAGAGAGTGAGACATGGAGTGAGCGTCCTTCAGGTCTATAGCTGCAACCAATCCCGCGGACGGACGCACTGGGGGATGTGTTTCTGCATGAGCATCTCGATCGACATCCTGAACATATGACAGATCAAAACGCGCAGATAGGATTGGTATAACCCACCGCTCTCTGGGTACAATGAAGTGGGGGCGTAAACTCACTCTTCATCTTGGCTGGAGGGACCGGCTCGATTGTATCCTTCGCCAGGAGGATAACAATCTTCTCACGCGAGACAGGGGTGGCTTAGCGATGACCGCTTAAATAGCCCTATGGAACTCGGGAGGCCAACAGCGAATTGAAACGCATAGCCGAGTCTGACCATCCGTGTGAGCTACTACGGCGGGCTGAGCAGCGCTAACCAGGCTGACAGAATCCGAACGAGCAGCATCACTGGAACGATCGCTGACGTATGCTTGGAGGGGCAGCTTCGGGATGGGGAGTGCTCACCCCAGGAAGCGAAACGTCCCGAGGAAGAACTGAAAATAAGAGATTGACTCTTACCTTCCTCCCAGGATCCCGCGGAGAGGCTGGAAAGGAGCTCATCCTCTGGCGCCCTCAAAGCCTGTGACAAAGTGCACCAAAGCTGAGAGGCTCGGCACGTTCACTAGCCAGTGGAACGGGGTGTGACGGCGGAGCGTTTTGGAGCCATGGGAAGAGCGCTCTCAGCGAGGAACAGCCAGCGCGGATGGGTCCAGTGGGGGAGCAGTCTTCCAAACCCACCAAGAGATTCAATTCAATTCAATTCATCTTTATTTCTATAGCGCTTTTACAATGTAGATTGTGTCAAAGCAGCTTCACATAGAAGATTATAGTGAATTGGAATGGTGTCCGTTCAGTTTTTAGAGTTTAAGTTCAGTTCAGTGTGGTTTAATTTTCACTGCTGAGAGTCCAAACACTGAAGAGCAAATCCATCGATGCGCAGCTCTACAGGTCCCGAACCATGCAAGCCAGTGGCGACAGCGGCGAGGAACGAACTTCACCAATTTGCGAAAGTGAAGGAAAAAAAAACCTCGAGAGAAACCAGGCTCAGTAGGGCATGACCATTTCTCCTATGGCCAAGCGTCTTGTGCAGAGCTGCAGTCTAGGCGCCGGAGGCTGGTGAACGCTGGACGACAGAGAAGACTCGTCTTTCACTGGGGTCCCACTGGAATCAGTCCTTTTCTCTCCACTCCTCCATGACCACCACAGCAGCTCCTCAGGATACGGCCTGGTCTTGGATTATGGAAACCTTGGGGTCATCTCTTCACAGGTCTTGGTTTGCATTAGTGGCACTGCATAGTCTCTGGGGGCCTCGGGATGAGTATCCCCAGGTGGAAATAGAGAATAAAGAGAATAATTAGCGTAGCTGCTGTTCATAGTGTATATAAACGAGATGCAAAAACCTGCGTGGAGCAGATTCATGCATCATACCGTTATGCAATGCATTGAGTGTATGCTTTACTAAAAAGATAGGTCTTTAATCTAGTTTTGAACTGAGAGAGTGTGTCTGAGCCTCGAACATTATCAGGAAGGCTATTCCAGAGTTTAGGAGCCGTAAATGAAAAGGCTCGACCACCTTTACTCGACTTTGCTATTCTAGGTACTACCAGCAGCCCTGAGTTTTGAGATCTTAAAGAGCGGGTTGGATTGTAGCGAGACAGAAGGTCGGTTAGATAAACAGGTGCTAGATTATTTAAAGCTTTATAGGTAAGAAGCAATATTTTATAATCAATACGGAACTTAACAGGCAGCCAGTGTAAGGAAGATAAAATTGGGGTGATATGATCATATTTTCTAGACCTGGTAAGAACTCTGGCAGCTGCATTTTGTACTAACTGAAGTTTATTAATAGAGGATGCTGGGCAACCAACGAACAGAGCATTACAGTAATCCAGCCTAGAAGTCATGAAAGCATGAACTAGTTTTTCTGCATCTGAGATGGATAGCATACTTCGTAACTTAGCGATATTTCTCAGATGAAAGAAGGCTGTTTTTGTGACATGGGAGATATGATTTTCAAAGGTTAAATTGCTGTCTAGTATAACACCCAGATCTTTTACAGTAGAGCTAAAGCTAACTTTGTGTCCCTCTAATTGCAGGTCGAGTTGTGAGATCTGCTGCGTACAGGATTTAGGCCCAATAAGTAATAATTCTCTTTTGTCTGAATTTAAGAGAAGGAAATTGTTGGTCATCCAGTCTTTAACATCTTTAATACATTCAGTTAGCTTAGACAGTTCAGACGTCTCATCAGGTTTTGTTGAAATATATAATTGAGTATCATCTGCATAGCAGTGAAAGCTGATCCCGTGTCTTCTTATAATGTCCCCCAGGGGTAGCATGTATATTGTAAACAGCAAAGGGCCTAAAACTGATCCTTGAGGCACCCCATACTGTACTGGCCTGACCTGAGAAAGCTGTCCATTTATATTTACAAACTGGTAACGGTCAGTTAAGTTAAGTATGACTTAAACCATTGTAGAGCCTGTCCCCGGACACCTGTAGAATTTAAGCGATCTATGAGGATATTGTGGTCGATGGTGTCAAATGCAGCACTGAGATCTAGTAAAACTAATAATGAGATGCACCCTTGGTCAGCAGCTAAGAGTAAATCGTTGGTTATTTTCACTAATGCGGTTTCTGTACTGTGATGAGGCCTGAAACCTGACTGAAACACTTCAAAAACATTGTTCATCTGCAGAAAGGAGCATAATTGGGCAGAAACAACTTTTTCTAGTATTTTAGACATAAATGGAAGATTTGAAATAGGCCTATAATTAGCTAAGTTGCCGGGGTCCAGTTGTGGTTTCTTAATAATAGGCTTAATAACAGCTAGCTTGAAAGGATTTGGAACATGGCCTAAAGATGACCTGCTCCATCGTGATTTCTTACCACCGAGGACTCCTGGGTAAAGTCCCCGACAATGTCGCCGAGTAGGCTTGCCTGGGATATGGGCATGCCAAGCGTACTTTGTCAGCGCGGCACATATCTGCCAGGGTAAGCCAAGGGTGGCATTTCCGGACTACTGTGTGGTCATCGTCCTGAGAGCACAGTCAACCACCGTGCGGTGCTTGCGCATAAACCTGGGGAAGAGCCGCCCCTGTGCAGCACAGCCAGGTGCCGTGGTGCAGGGCAGAAGCGGCATGGCCCGCAGCGGTGTGGGCTCTGGCCATGAGAGACACAGATAACCCACCCGCCTTGGACGGGGGTCTCAGCTTACCCCTCCAGGTGGCGACGCCCACCACCTGAGGAATAGCTTCGTACCCACTGGCCGCCTCACCATCAGGGGAGGTGAAGGCAGAAGCGCACGAGGACGGGCAGAAAAAAAGCGCACTCTATGCCAGCATGCGCTCGCTGTGCGCCCCTGGGAAGAAGGGGACGGGAGCTGACAGATTCATCTTACATCAGCCCCCACGCCGGACCGACTAGAGGTGTTGGACAAGCCATCTCCAGCCACACCGCCAAAGCAGCCCAGGCGCAGCCATCATGTGTGACTACGCATCCCCCCCGTAGGATGACAGCTCGCCTTCCGATGTCGTGATGGGCGTCTGATCTCCGGTGTCATCAAGCGGAGGCGCGGGCATCCCGGGGGATGAACCGCACAACCACTCGAAGCTTGGATGGGGCGCGCTGTGGAGAAGTGGGGGGTCCGCGGGCCCGGAGGCGACAAATAAATCCCCACTGTGATCCTCAGATCTGCCTGCGTGCTAACCGCTTTCACTAAGAAGAGCAAGGGGGGTGGCTTGGAAGCAGCTATCTCAGCTGTGCAACAGTCATGCCCTCACAGCGAGACCATGAGCTGTTCACGAGCACCGCATCGACATGCTGGACCCCCAGACCTGTGATGTGATACCCGTGCCCATCATCCGGAGATAGGAACCACAGCATCCAGAAACGCACATTCAGAACAGCGTCTTGAAAAAGACGTGTTGATTGACTGTTTTGCTTTCTTAGGGAATCTGCTCTTTTAATGAAAACTGCTCTTTTGTGCACACCAGCAAAATGCCCAGGGGACAGGAAGCTCAGATCGACCGCCGCTGTCGCGTCATCTCCCGCACTGGTGAATAAACTGGTTTCAGTCTTGAAATCAGGTTGGCAGATAGAGTGTCTTCAGTCTCGTGAGAGGCTCTGAAAGCTAAATTCTAGTGCTCGCTTCTCAGCTGGCAGCTAATATAGCACTAATGGCTAATCACTGTCAGCTGTAGAGCTGAGCTCTGCCAATTCATTTTGGCATTCATTGGCCCGTTTTCTTACTCTTCAGAGTGATCGTCGTCTGACGTACTCTCATAGTCTGTTACCAGACACACGTTGAAGTTCCCATGATGGGGAACTACTGATTAATTCATTACATGTACTACTTTATGGTAAGGGTTAGAATGTTGATTAGGTATAAGGTTAGCTTCATGTAATGCATACTTAATTGTAATTATTGGAGTAAGTACATGGAACATGTACAAGAAAACCTTAAATTAAACTGTTAACCTTTAACACATTAAACAATATTACTCAATATTATCTCAAACTAGATATAATACAGTAGATATAATATAAATTACACAAATTGTTCTTAATTATTGTGTTCATCAGATCACTTTATTGACAATATATTATATACAGATATCACTTTTTTTGAAAAGCACACTATATATTATATAACTGCAAGCTATTTATACGGTATGCTTTTACCACTGTACTGTCCACAATACACTCAAAAAAGTTGTTTTGCTGCGTGTTCAAACTTATTTAAAATGAGCTGAAACAACACAATTATTGAGATTTTTTGGGGATAACTTAATTGTTTTATTTTCAATCCACTTAAATTTGTAAAAAAAAACAAAAAAAAAACTAAAACGAATAAGTTAACTTAATTCCTTCATGTTGACCCAACACAAATTGATTGTGTGGAACCCAGCATTTTTTACAGTGTATACTCAACAGCTTAACTCTTTCTGACTTTGATTGTAACTAAAGCTGCTTAGGAATGATAATCATTGTGAAAAGAGCTACACAAACATACTTGAATTGAAATTATTTAAACAACGGTATATAACCTAATGAATATACATATCGAAATACAGTAGATTTTTTTTAGATTATACATACCTGAATATGTTTCAAAATTCTAAATCTTGTAGAATTTCTTGTATCAAGTGCATTAAAATTGCAACATCTGTTTGCACCAAGAGAGACAATAATATGTAAGGCAAATTGAAAACATGTCCAGTTGACTGCGACAGACACATTTTCAGTGGTCACGCTGGCTGTTAGTGGAACAAAACACACTGCGTCTCAGTCTATACAGTGCTGTTTCTTCCACCTATTACTCTCTTTCTCAAGGTCAGGGCCGACCTTGTTTTCTATCATACGGAACATCACAAGTTTGTTTAATCCTCTATGAACCCTCACACCAGAGCCCCTACAGGCAGCCTTTTTATTACACATCTGAAGCCCTAGAAGGTCAGCGTGCATAAGCAATTAATTACATATGCTATCAATGCTAATAATAAACAGCTCAAAACAGCACTGCAGGACTCGACTGACCTCACCTTATGGTTCGTTCAAGGGCACTGAGAGAGTCAACTGGCATTCTGAGAGATGAATGGCTGGACAAAATGGCTCTGCCAGGTCAAACACATGCCACGCATCCTTCAAAGTACAGAAAGCCAGATGAAGTATATGTATAGCTAGACAATTGTTGCTTGACTTCAGATTGTCTGGTTTTACAAGTGAGGCGGAGAAGAGGATCCAGAAGAAAGTGAGGAAATGATAGGCTGCCATCATGTAATTAAAGCAACGGTAATACTATAGGAGTATCGGCTGTAGTTCAGGGTGTCCTTTATCATTTTTCTTTCTTGAAGAAAATGCATTTAAAAAAAAAAAAGTCTATCTGTCTGTCTGTATAAGAGTTTGTCTCTCTGTTGTGTGTATAATTTTCTATCAATCTATATGTCTGTCACGACACACTGAGGACTGGGCAAGTATATAAACAACGCTTTATTAGCAAAGTCAATAAAGAAGCTTAACTGAGTTCTTGGTGAGTTCATGGAGAACAAGGAAGCCCGTTGCAGACACACGACACATGTAAACATTGATCCAGGAAGACGAGGGACACAGAGAGGACAGAGACGCTGGAATTGGAGAACACTGGATAACAACGAGGAAACACTTGAGCAGGAGAAATGCTGGAGTTGGATCGGGAGAAACTCAGGGTGTGACTTTCAGGAATAACGCTGGCTGACTGAAGGTGAGTGCTTTATAAACAGTGTGCGTGTGTCTGGGAACAGGTGCAGGTGATCAGTAATCCAGTGATTGTGAACGAGTGCAAGTGGGTTCAGGTGAGATGGATGAATCCAGTGACTGCCTGACAGTAGCTATGTTTCCATCCAAAAATGCGAATTAACTTCATGCGCAAATCTGGAATATCGCATAAAAGATGTGCAAATAAAGCAGCGTTTCCAACCAACGAGTCAAAGAGAACAAAATCGTCACTTCCTGATTAAATGGTGCCAAATATCAACAGTAAAAACGGAATTGTGCTGAGGTAAGAGAAGCTGTGTGAATCTTTTCTTCATTTAATAAATGACTTGCGCCTCAGAAGGCAATGCTGACACGCAGTGAACGCGTGGTGGCGTTTGAAGGCGTAAGATGCGGAGCACAGACACTCTTGATTCTGGAGGTAATTAATAATATGATAACACTAATACTGAAATGGTTAAGGCATTTTAGAATGACCAAAACAACATTTCAGATGTTTAACAATGTGGTCAGCCTGCTGGTTTGTCCATTTACAAACATTTTTATCATCACATGATCTTTTATAACCAAATCACATGACCTTTTTTTTTAATGCGGATACTGGAATTTGTTCGGTAAAAGTGTTTACATCGTAGTTTATGCGCATCTTTTCTTATCGAATAAAAAGTTTATCCTACTCAGTTATGCGCATACATTTTTAATGCGCATTTTCAAAATTTATGCGCATCTTAGCGTTTCCATCAACCGATTTTTTTAATGCGCATATCCAAAATGCGCATAAAAATAGGTGAATGGAAACGTAGCTACTGTCTGTCTGTCTGATCCATGTAGAAACTTTTTTTCTACTTTTTTCATTATTTTCAATCACTTTCAAATTTTTAGTAATGGTGTTTGTTGAAGAAGGATATAAGCGAGTGAGTTTGTATTATTCACAGTGGTGTAAAGTAACAAATTACAAATACTCAAATTACTGTAATTGAGTAGTTTTTCTCAGGAATTGCAATTTACTAAGTAGTTTTTAAAATGTGTACTTTTACTTTTCCTTGAGTACATTTTTAGTGCTGCATTGGTACTTTTACTCCACTATTTTCCTTCAGTCTACAGTCACTACCTTTTTTTTATTGTCTATGGGGATTGGCTAAAGTAGAACAATCTGTCCTGTGATTCCTGTCCAATCAAATCGCACATAGAAACTAAATTGCATCATACTGAACTACCTCAAGACATGGGTACTTTATAAATGCAGCAAACCATTTAGAAGAATTACAACTGTCCAAGAATATGTCCAAAATCGTCACACGTAATGACCCAGAGATTGTTTAGATTCCATGTCACTGATGAGAAGATGAAGGATGTTTACTGTATGATGACTGAATGGCCTTAAACAATCACTAAATGCACTACAGAATGTTGTTTTCACACACATGCACAAATACATGTGTAAATGCATCAGACTTTGTGTAATACTCACTACTCACTACTCTTGAGTACTTTTAAAAGGCTACTTATTACTCATACTTTGAGTAATATTTACAACAGATACTTTTTCTCTACTTGCACTACATTTTTTTGGGCAAGTAATGGTACTTTTACTGGAGTATGATTTTTCAGTACTCTTTCCACCACTGATTATTCATTATTCAAACTGTTGTGTTGTTCATAACGATGGTGCATCTGCATTTTAGTGTTTCTCTACTTTTTGTTATTTGGTTAAACATTTTAGGAAATGTTTCAGTTTCCCTGATTTGTTAACTAATAACTAATTAGCTTTACAATTCCTGCTGTGCCTTTGTTTCGATTCTGCGCATCAAAGTCCAAAGACAGTCAAGTTGGCCAATGCTGTGCCTTGGTCAGATGGATCTGCAAAATCAAATGGCCAACTTGACTGTCTTTGGACTTTGATGTGCAGATTAAAAGGCAAAATTGGTGACAGATGTTCAGTTCTTAAATTTGGACAAATGCAGTTTTTTATAACATATTAATATAAAAGGGAGTATTTTACTTAAATAATTATGACACTTGAGGAGATGAAGGGGAAAAACATTAGTGTATGGAATGTTAATGAAGATTAAATTATGCAGCACATTTTTCAAGTGAAAGTTTAGAAGTTGACAAACACTTTTACTTTCTGTAAAACTCCCATAATTTCTCCTTTTGTTCATATCTATTATATGTATATCACAGGGTTGAAACATCTGTTTTACACCTAAACTAGGCACATTGCAGAACTTGATGTCCCCGCCCTAATTATATATTTTATTGTTCCTGTTCATATTTTCATTATGCAGCCAGCATTCAAACTGTGAGAAAAATGTTGTTGTTATTACTCAACAGATGGTGTTTGTCAAACCCCCATGGCTGACTCAAGGGTAGTAGTAGGAAATTCATTCTTTTTGGTATTAAGTGTGAATTTCGGTGTTGCTGGACAGCAAAATCTTTCATGGCAAAATGACAAAACTCGCTTTGTTTCCTGGAAGCAGAAAATGACCATATAGCTATATGATTCGATTTTAATGCGTGCAGTGCTTTCATTTGCTGTCAAAAGGGGTCTAGAATGTCAATTGGTTAACAATTTAACAAGGGGAATATCTGTGTGAGTGATTTGTTTGTGTGGAATTCACATCTCCATGCTGAGCACAGAGTAAACCTTTATGTAAGTAGCCCAGAGATAAATCAGACTAGAAATAAAAGAGGTAAATAATGTGTAATAATAAAGGAGTGGAAATGGGATTCTTTACTGAAAGGGTAAATACATTCATCAGAGCTGTGCAGAGTAGCGCTACCATTTTGTGGAGGGCCCTCTTGCATGACAAATGAAGGGTTGGCGTATAATAGAGCAAGCGTACTACAGCAAAGTTCATCCTCGATTATGAGCACCAGTTTTATCTACACCCCTTATACTCAAGTGTTTAACGGGCTGGTGGGCCAATCTGTGAAAGCGTAATTTATCAGGAGCAATGTATGTTAATATTCCATTTTGGTAAAGTGGTTTAGCTTCTTTAAAAAGCTTAGCCATTCTCTATTGTGTAAGTTTAAAGCAGCAATTAAAAACTGAATATGTAATTTTTCTCAAATGGCATAGCATCTGAGTGGATACTGTATTTGAATTTGAACTTCGTGAACTTGTAAAAAAACCAAAAACAAAGTACCTTTTATATAGTATGACTATGGGTAGTAAATTTTGGATATCATGCTGCCTTGTGATTTAGCATCATTTGCATCGTTTCATTGGTATTTATAACCCCTCTCCCATGTTCTCATGAGATATGAAGTCCATACAATGCACACTTTGGAACATTGTAACAAATAGTATGCCATACTTGTAATTTTAACCTGCTGTTTTATGGATACCAAGTGTTCGGGCATAATCCTCTTTTGCCATACTGTTGTTTGCTCACTATATAGTAGGGAACTTTGATTTCAGACACAGTGTGTAATTGTTTGCCCTATCACCACCAAATGGAATTCAATTTTACAATTCATTTTAACAATCTTCTGTTGGTCAAATATGTACTGTAGTTCCACCCCAATGTCATGCAATTGGTTAAGACGACTTGGAAATTCATAGAAACAGAAAGTTTTTTTTTGTTGTTTTAAGGTTGGTCTTATTTTATTTTATTGACTTCCATCCAAGTGCACACAAATGTGAGAGATTGTAGATTGTAAACAGAATCTCATCTAAGCAAGGTTTGTGTTTCACCCTTCACTGCGTTCCAGAGATCAAGTTGTCTTTGACCTTTCAATTTGTATTTTGTGAAGATGTTTATCCAGTAGAGGATTGATAAGTTACAGTGTGACCTCTTATTTGCATTATTGTTAAAACACACATACACGCACGCACGCACGCACGCACGCGCACACACACGCACGCACGTGCACACACACACACACACACACACACGCACACACAGACGCACACACAGAGGGGGTACTGGCGTTAGTGATAGAGAGTGCAGGAGTGGATCAAGTCATGTGTGAAAGATATACTGTTGTAAAAACATAAATATACATTGGAATTTATGTTGAAAAAAACAACTAAGGTAAGAAGCAACTAGTTAAATAATAATTAGTCCTCATACTAAAGTGTTGCTGTAATCCACAGAGCATTTAGATGGAATCATGCACTTTATTGCATAGTCATTATAATATATATTTTTAAATGTTAGTGAGGTCTCATTTATTGAAGAATGATGAGTGAATTGTTTTATGATAGATAAATAGACACTATCCAGGAGTGCATTCCATATTCCACTGTGAGAAGTATTTTCTGTGTTTTTAACAAAAGCCAGGAAAAGTACAATGCCATATTTGCATGTTCGCAGTGATTCACTGAATATTCTATCACTTGTCTTACAGAACCTTCAGAAAAGGTTACTATACATCCACATCACTGATGCTCAGACTGACAAGAACACATAAGTTAATAATATCAATCCAAGATTTGAAAAACTTATATTTTCTTACAGTATACCCTGCTAAATCACCTCATTTCTCACAGGTTTGTTCACACATCCCTTGTCTCAAAATTCCTCCTTTCAGAGAGTCTATTCTACTTTAATTTAAAAGTCTGTTGTGATCGGTTTACCACTTGTAGCATGTGACAAAAGCAGGGGCATGTGCTGAAACTGAAAAAGGGTGACCTCCCTTTTATTGCTCATATCTTAATGACAAATAAATAACAAAAAATAATAGTCTCAAAAGCTTTATATATTTATTAATGACAGTTATAATATATAGATATATACAGGGTTTTAGGGCTTCTTAAAACGGCACCTATTATGAAAAAAATTACTTTTATAAGGATTTAAGTTTAAACACAGTTGTGTGACAACAGTGTGTGAATATATATATATATATATATATTTTATTTGATAAAAACAGTCTGCAGAAATATTTTGATTGACATTCTCCCTTGTATCTCATTGGAGGGGGAAAGTCCTGCCCATTAATGGAGATCTGTCCCTCATTAATTTAGATAGCCCTGAGTAAGAAGCAGCCATCCACCATTGAGTTTTTGTGCCCTACCTGCCAAAGATAATGTCAGAGACTAGGAAGCATTATAAATGTGGAGTTTTGGATGAACAAATGAACACCGTAGTCTCCATAAACTTACTTTTGAGCCACTTGCTTTTCCGTTACATTTTCAATTTTTCACAGACATAACGATAGTCCTGTTTTGAAACTGCATTTGTAGCTCTGCCCTCTGTTGAAAAAAGGTTTGGGAGCACCATCTCATTTGAATTTAAAGTGACAGTCACCAAAATGCCACAATTTATATCAAAGCCTAAAGGGGCAGGTTCAAAGAGTTATTTAAAAAATGTGAGGTATTTTGAGCTGAAACTTCATATTGTACACTCTAGGGACATCAGAGACCTATTTTACATCTTGTAAAAAAGGGGTATAATAGGTCCCCTTTAAGCCTAATTACAACAGCAATCTTCTGTGAAGTTTGGTCGCTCTTCCTTACACACTACACTTTCTTTAAAATAAGCCAGCAATGGAAAAAATATATAAAATATTAGAGCACAGTTGTAGTGAAAAGTTTTAATTGTGTTAGACATGATTGATTCTGCATAAAATAGAAATATTTCACCGTGACCTGATTCTGTAATGTTTTTTTTTTTTTAGTTACTACAACAGTACTGTTGTAAACATTTGTTTCACTGTTTATACATAATGTGTTTAGGCTAGTGGAGGATATAGAATACTAGATAATGCACACATATGTGAAATACATATTAGCAATGCAAATATTAATCATACTGTGACCATATGTAATAAAAGTAAATGTTAATAATTCAAGTGTATCAGCAGATAGTCATTATAAATCAAATTTCTTATAATCAAATTTATTGTTATTATTATTTATTCTTTATTACCTGGCTGATGAGGATCACTCAGTCACTTTGTGTCAAACTCAAATGCAGTTATGGCCGGGTTTTTGACCAACGAATGTGCAATTTGTTCATCATTAAAATGGCTGCGTCACATTATGTGTTCATTAACAGGTTACAAAGTGTGTTGTAGCAATATAGGCACTCTGTTTTTCCAATACGTTTGGTCAAAATCCCATTTTATAAAATATGAAATGCTACTGTATGTGCAGCCTATATACTGTAAGTGTTGGCTACTATTGGCTATAACTAATGTAACGTAGATGGCAAATGTCTCCCCCATAGACATGTTAGTGTTTCTTGCTCAAAGACACTGCTGTACTTATTCAAACAATGAAATATTTCTTTTTATATAACTTTGTGAGATGTTCAGCTGCTCGGCTGTGGAGCTTCACTCAGTCAGTCAAGACCGGGGGCGGAGTTATGATGTTTGACTGACAGCTTGAGCAGATACAACATGATTTAGAAACGAACTCATTTTAATATATTTCATTGTGGAAAATTATACAGACAGACATAAATGGTGACCAAAACCACTGATTTATTAAAGAAACCCCTACCTGTGTACGTGCCTAGTGGTCTAATATATCACATTAATTTGACAACAAGTCCTTATTATTAGGAACTACAGTAGATTCACTTTTGCAGCATAAAAATAAAACAACAACAACAGCAAGATGTTCTCAACATATCGCAAACAAGAACCAAACTCTTCCAGGCTTCAGCTACAGCTGCTGTATTTAAGGGTCAAAGTAGACATTGTTTGTGGGCAGCTAGTGAAGCCTATTGGCATTTGTTGCAAACCTATGTAGGTTTGTGCAGGAAGAAAGTCTAAAATTACTGTCAGCTGTTTTCAGCAATTTTTAAACATTTCTTTTGGAGGACTCCATTTATTGTACACTTTGATCTTTAAAACTTTGCAGGCTTTTATATTCACAAACAGCTACATTAAAGTACATGAAAGGTAAAAAAACAAGGTCACTTTAATATGTAAATTAAGCATTAATTACACATTTTCTGTAAATTCCTCCATGTATTGCTAGCTAATGATGACAGTAGTTCACCATGCACCACAGAATATTATCAGGTTTTATCAAAACACCGTAGACAGTGACCTTTGAAACGGCTGTGAACATTTAAAACAGCATCACAACTAATTATTTTATTTCCTGTTCTTCAGACATCTTGTTCTGTTAACAGCCATAATTGTTTTATCATTACAGCATCGTGTTGTTTAATGAACTGATCTAAATGTTAATGACATCTCTCAATAAATATTTAATCTGTCCACAGCACGCTCTTTCACCTTGCCAAGGCTCAAGGCAGCAGTCTTTTAACTTGCCCTGTTTATATCTGCCGTGTTTTCTGGTTGTAATTGATTCTGCTGTATATTAATTAGTCCCATTAGTAAAGCCCAAACATGTTTTGTTGATTACTGTGAGACTGGGTATTAAGGGAAGCAATGCGTTATCAACTCTAATGAACCAACTTGAAAATTCATAAGTGTTGTTTATATGAGTATGATACTTGGGGTATATTACGGTCCTGTTACTGCAAGGTTATGAGATCGCAAAATGATGATTGTGGTGGTGCTGTTCTTTTGCCTTATCCTTACCTATTATATTTCATTATTAAAAGTATTTTTAGAATACTAGTATTTTCAGCTTCAAAATAGTGAGTTATTTCTATATTTTGCTCTAATGTGTCAATAGGAAACATCAGTTTCTATATTAAAACATTATTTCTCTTAATAACTGTATAATGCAATCAGATATTGTATGCACAAAGAGTCTGACAGCAGCCAGTGCTCCACACAGAGATCTGATCTCACCATCATAATGAAGAAACAGAATAAGAAGAGAGACAGATAAGGAAGAAATCTTCATGAACCTGCCTGAAAAGCTGCCTGAAAAACTATGCACACAGTTACAGTACTGTTAAAAGTTTTAGGAACTGTTCAATGCTGGGTGAACTGCTTTGCTTTAAAAAAATAATGTATACATAGATTCCCTTCGTTAATTAAGTTTTGTTAATTGAAATACATCAACATTTGATGTGACCATCCTCTGTGCTTAACACTGGGACAATCATAATTCTATAACTACTAGAATGACCATAGCAGTATTAAATAAAAAAAATTGTCAAAGCATATTTTTATTTAATGCTATTGAAAATGTACAATTAAACTTTGGATGTCTGTTGTCATATTTTAGTCATTGACCTAAAAATGCAATTTTTTTTGTAATACAGCCTATAATTGTGTACAAATTGTTCAAATGATTATTTAAATAGATTGGAAATAGTACTGGACACCGAAATGTATGCAGTCAATTTGACCGTTATAGCCATTTAATATAGAATTAGTTTTTTGTTTTTTAATAAAATAACTGTAAGAAATATACACAGTATAGACAGAAAAGTCAGGGTACTGTAGTTACGTGGGATTTAATTTAACAAAGTTATAATGCAAAATTAAAAAAATCCTCAAAATGACTCTGTGTTCTATAAATGTCTCTTTAGTTCTCTTTAGTGTTAAAGCAGCTTTTGGTTTAGGTACACTTGCACATATATATATATATTTCTTTTTGTTTTGGCCTTTCGTCCACGCTAAGACTGCATTTTAAATCAACATAAATACATCTTTTTGAAATTACTCTCCATTAGGGATAAATTTAAAAATGGCATTTTCATGTCACATGAAAATTGAGGCTCTGAAAACGATGACACATTTTTTGTCATGCGACAGTCATGTGATCAATTCAGCTAAAATGGTGGACAATATTGTACAGCAATTGTTTTTGATAATCTCCAGTTTGACAGCATTCTTAAAGATTAATGTCAGTTTGTACATACTCTAGATTGCTTTTCTTCAAAGGACACTGAATGTTTACTCAGAGCTGTTGTTCAACGCTGGAACTAGACGACAGTTGCATTTCAGCATACAGTATACAAGATACAGTATACAAAACTGAAAATACATATACAGCAAGATAAATGGTGTTGTAAATACAGTATTTTTGCTGTAATTGATTTACAGTTACTGTCGAACTGCTGCCAGTAAGTTACTGTAGATACTGCAGAAAATTGTTAACACGGTAGTCGCAGTTCTCCTGGATTGTGTCTGTCTCGGTTTGTTCTGTTTCTTCGTGATGATGCTCTTGGTGTACAAAAAACGTTCTGGATTATTCCAATTCATGGCAAAATAAATGTTTGGAAATGTAAGCGATATTTCCTATATCAGCAAATTATAAAAAACAAATGATTAAACATCTTTTTTTAGCTGGTGAAAATACTAGTGTTTTAATAATTTTGTCCACCACTATATTTCTGTGGCAAACAGTTGTAGGGATATTTTCAGTTTTTCTAGGCTAGACATTCAAAATGTGTCTGTGTGGTCACCCTCGTCTTAATATAGTAACCTCTGATGCAGCTGCCCTATTTTACTCAGATTTACTTGGAGCTTCTCTCTCATTACTCTCCATGTCGTGACACTGTGTCTCACTCTGCTTGGTAAAATCATTACACTAACATGGTGTGCGAATGGTTACAATTTCAGATGCTGTGTTATGGTTTTAAAAGAGCTATAGTTGCATTTTTAAGGCGACACAGAAATAGACACACGCATGAATGGATACCTACATGAACATATGCCTCTGAGACATGTTATTAGCTTTTTTTGAGGAAAATTGCACTCTAAAGGAACAGATTTCTCTCTCTCTCTCTTAATTTGTCTTGCTCTTTATGTTACACCTCTTTCCTTTTCCTTTAATCTGACAGTAATAAAGTGTTGTGGTGACATTTATAGAGTCTTGAAATGTTATACATGTAAGACAAATGGGTCATTGCACAGCATTATAACCCTGACCCGGGGTTGTGGGTTAATTAAAACAACTTTTAATTAACCTATTGTCACGGCTGAGTGCTTTTGTCTGTTATTAGCTCAAGAGAGAGGTGGAATCAAGTGGATTGTACAGACATTTGAGACCTTGAAAAAAAAAAAAACTGAATGTCTGTTGGTTACTGAAATAAAACATTTATTAGGAAATACTACTACTACTACTACTACTAATAATAATAATAATAATAATAATAATAATAATAATAACAACAATAATCTCTGGATCTGCTGGATTTATTAGGTATACTGTAGGTTTGAGTACAATTTTATTCTATGACGGTCTGATAAAATGAATGTCTGCGAAAAATTATTCCAAAGTTCAAATAAAAATATTGCTATTGATTGATTGTCTTTTGGTCAGAATAACAATTTCTGAGTTATTGCAAATATTCTCAAGCTGAAAACATCAGTTCTTACATGGCCAGCATACTCACCGGACATGTTGAGGATGTTTGGGATGCTCTGGATTGGCATATATGACATCATGTTCCAGTTCCTGCCATTATACAGCAACTTCCCACAGCCATCGAAGAGGAGTGGACCAACATTCCAAAGGCCACAATCAAGAAACTGATCAAATCTATGCGAAGAAGACGTGTTGCACTAGACAAGGCAAATTATGATCACCATTTGCCCCGCCCACGGACCTCCCAATACAGTCAAACTGCACATTTTAGAGTGGCTTTTTATTGTGGCCAGCCTGTGCAATTATCATGCTGTCTAATCAGCATCATTTTATGCCACACCTGCGAGGTGGATGGATTATCTAGGCCAGGGGTGCCCAGACTCATGCCGCGGTCACACTAGAGTTTGAGCATGCAAAATTCTGACGTATGGTGCTGCGGAATGGGGTGGGATTAAACAAGATGATTAGACATTAAAAAAAAGCGATTGGTCCATATTTTAAATTTCTGTCCAGAGAGGTCATGTTTTGATCTTCGATTGGTCTCACGCAGTCACGTGATGCAATTTTGCAGGTCAGAGTTCACCAAGCTTGAACTTTCCAACGTAGCTAACTGCTAAACCTGTTGCACGAGATTGCGTTTCTGGTCTGTCACATTCCTTTGCTTATGAATGGAAGTCTATGGGGCGAAAAGTGCAGTATGACCGCGGCTTCAGTCTTGGAGGGCTGGTGTCCTGCAGAGTTTAGCTTCAACCCCAATTAGACACACCTGAAGAAGCTAATCAAGTTCTAAAAAAGCATACTAGAACAAAGCAAAGAGCAAAAACAAAAGTGATGCATTTATATTTTTTGTTGAGTGTAAGTAGAAAAGTAATGCACTCATGAAAAAACCCCAAAGATGGTAGTATACCACACAGAACAGCCTAAAATATTGTCATTGTTTAGAGCCATGGGAATGTAGTGTGGCACGAGCACTGATGAGCATCACAACAGAGGAATATGAAAGAGTACCAGGCCTGGTTTTGGTTTCTTTATAGGTGGCAGTCATCCTTGAGGGGCTGCCACCGCACGTTTGCTTTCTGTTCAATTTTTCATTAAAGTGTTAAAAGCATTTGGCAGTTCCCGCCTCATCCTCCCATAACTTAGAGAGTTTTAACCAAGTTACAGCCATGTTTTTTATTTAGATTTATTTTTGGTGGTTTTGCCCTTGAGTTTGTATAGAGAGAAAGCAAAGTTGTAGAGAGGGGGTTTAGGGTGGAACAGGATTGTGAAAAGTCGGTGAGCTGGAACTCAAACTCTGGATGCCCCAAATGCAATGGTGCTGTATGTCAGTAACACACTACCCACAATGCTATTGGCAATGACCATTATATATTTGTGAGACCAGTGAGACACATTGGATGTCACAAGATCTCATGCCATGAGATCTCGTCGCACACATACTAATATTTAAAGTCTTATTTTTTATATGTATATATTTTTTTACATAAAGATAACGTAACATTAACTTACATTATGTATTTATAGACTAACGCAGAATCATCAGAAACTCTAGAACTAGTTTTGATATTAAATCTTGTTGCTGTTTTGCGCTGAATTAGATTTTTTTCTACTTGAGAAGTGTTTCTAGCAAGCAGCTGTATAATAGGATGTACGTTGATATGTGTATGCACTGATCTCTGACCCTCTCTAGAATCGACTGGTCTTAAAATAATCCTATAACTCAGTGACCCCTAAAACCTGAACATGCATATTTGGAGATCTACAACACAGTTCCTCTGACCTTTACAAAGAGGCTTTCCAGCAGGCCTGCATTGTATTTCTGCAACAGTGAGGAGAATGAGGCAGTGAGAAACTACACTACACCTGGTCTGTGATGTTGGCAGTATTCTGTATTCACGTGGACACTGGGTGACTTTGGCATGATGGAGGTTTAGTTTTTATAAATCATGTATATTATTCTGTATAATATTTGGTATATTATTTTTCGTAAGAGTGGTAGCTGTCGTTTTGTGCAAAAAGAGTTAAAAGAATAAATTTATTTACCAACACAATTTATTTATTCAGATTTCAATTAAATAAACAAATAAATAAAATTAAACTAAAAATGGTTGTTAAATTGTATTACTATATTTTAAAATGGCCTTTTATTGAATATTTAATAATACAAATAATAATACTAATACTTATTATTTTTTATAATTTTATAATTATAAAAAATATATTTTTTGTAAATTCAGTAATACAAATGTAACTTGTTTGTTTGTAAATTGTAATGATATTTTACAAGATAATGTTGCATTGTATCTAATTAAATAAATATTGACTGAGCATAAGAAACTTATATTAAGAAATATAAGAAATATTATTATTATTATTATTATTATTATTATTATTATTACAAACAATTAATACATACGTACGTACGTACGTACATACATACATACATACATACATACGTACACGGATGCAAGACAATATTAAGACATATTTACCTATTTCTCAACAATACAATATTCATTTAGCAACTTTTAACAGAAACTTCATTTTGAGTTAACATCAAACATGCCTCCAAACTCATAAAGAAGCTTTTAATTCCTGAATGGAGCATAATTACAGAACTGGAAGATGGAATACACATGGTCATTTCAGATAATCACCAGTTGGTACACTTGGTTACATAATTGGTCATTTATTTTAATGTACTTTGTATGTGTTGTTTCATTCAGATACGAATAATGTGCTTTTAGCATCTAGTTAATTTAGTAAAATGGGGGGAAAAAAAGCTTTAATTTTTTTCTTTCAAATTGATTCAAGGAGTGAGGATGACAATCACTGTGAAATTGTTTCTTTTCCAAAGCCATGAAAGGGTATGATTTTAGAACACGCAGAGACGTTTTTTTTTTCTTTTCTTCTTATTTTTTTAAAAACCAGGTACAAGTAAAATTGGCTGGAGTAACAGTGTTATTAGTCATATAGTGGTAAGTGTTTAGTTCTTTTAAGAGGAGAAAATCATTTCAGCATTTCTCTGTATACTGAAAATTGAATATATAACTATGGTTGCTTATGCATGGTTTACACAGCAAATTGAACTATTGTGCTGGTTTTCAATATCACCTCTAATATTGATTATTGATCTTCTCAACAATGTCTTTGTTGATTACGTAACCAGAGACTTTACTGGTCAACTCATTGATTAGTCCATTAATACCCCACAGATGACTTCAAGAATGAATTACATGATGATCCTGTCAGTGTGTTTACTAATGAGATTTCTATTTGAGTTTAGTTTCTTAATTTGTAATTACTGTCCACAATTTATTTATTTATTTTTCTTATGCACTGTCTATTATGTCTCCAGTCCTTAAAACTAAGATATGCCAATCATCAAATGCAAATAAAAATTGTCATTGGTGAGTATATGAAAGTTTAATCTGATGGTTGTCCAATTAAAGAATATATACTATTAAGGGTGTTTTCACACCTTGTTTGCTTTGTACTAAAATAATTTACGTGCAAAATAATGCACTATACTAATAAGTAATATGCTATAAAATTATTAAAACACTTCTACTTCTGATGCACAAGATGCTAAAATATTCATAGAATTTTTTGGGGTGGGTCATGAAAGCCACTGAATTTGTGACAAATAAAGGTTCACAAATTTTGCTGGTAAGATTAACTGCTTAGAAAAGCAGCACTATTCAGAATGTATTTCACATATCCCCCATGCAGGATGACCACAGGGTTTAGTAACACATTTACTTTTTATTTTTTAAAAGTCTATTTATACCATATAATTATCCTGACAAGTGTGCTTATAAGCACTAAGTTCCTGTGTTTTCATACTATTAACGCAACAGCGCTGCTGAAACAAGTCGCAAGATGATTCCTAAATCCGGGTTATCAATAACAACCGCGTATGTATTTACCTTTATATAATTCTGGAGTCATACGAAATGCGGAGGATCATATCACACAGTCTAGTTTACGTGCAGAATGTTTTTGACCTCAAGCAAATATTTCACTTTTTAATTCAAGTTTAATTATTTGAACTTGTGCAGTCTGTGCCATTCTTGTGTTTGCGTTGACTTTGTTTGTAAACTACAGGAGTGATGGCTTAATTTTGCTTTTGGTGTGAACCCAGTATATAAAATAATCACCGAACATAGCTGTGAATCACTCTTCTTGGCACTATTCTCAGAATCTTTACCATTGAAGATCCCACAATGCCTGGAAATGTTTTACATTTACAGCAATATTTTTTTATCTGTTAAATTGTCTCATGACCACAGAATGCATTCAGTTTACAGCAGTATTCTGTATTATAAAAAAAAAACCTGCCAGCTGCTGTAAAATAATGCTGTAATTTTTACAGCATTTCATTACAGTGTATGTTTCTTATATTATTCCATGTTCTGTTGGAATTCTTGATTCTGATTGGCTGGAAGGTATGTAATAAAATCGTTCAATGCATAGGTAGTTCCAGTAAGTTTTGATCACAATTCTAAATTAATGTTCTATACGCTGAAAGTAGTAGTAGGCATAGTAACTCAGTGACAGTTGCCGGAGCCTTCATTACTTTGTGTGATCTCTAGGACACAGCAAATTGTGATCAACCACCTCTGCTATATCCTCAAAAATGATCTTTCGCATACACACTCTTGCAGATGTAACGTGTCACTGGAAAGTGTAATACTAGTTTTAACTTGGCTAAAACTTGACAAATTACACTGGAATAAGTGGGATAACACAGTTTGCCATGCGTTAAAATATTTTACATTTATTTAAAATTATTTAACGGACAGCAAACTATTAATTATCCCTTACTTCCCTACTGCAAATGTTTATCTGAATGCTCTTAAATCCACCATGAGGATGCTTTATTTAAAGGATTTAAAGACATGTGACACATACTTAAGAAATAATGTACATACAATTTTGATTTTGTTAAATGGCCTGTAAGCCTTAAGGTAAAGTCATGCATGTGCACCAAAATGCTTTTTAGGTGTTGTTTTAGGTCTTGTGTGAATCTGTATTTACCACAAATAGTTTCTTCAGTAAAAGTTTAACCTGTCGTTAACCTTACTGGTATTTTAATTATGAATCTTTAAATTGAGTCATGATTGATTTCATGAATCACAATTAGATGTAAAATGATGATTGTCCTAATTGTCTCCTAAATACCCTCCTTTATCTTTATTTACTTTATTGAAAACCTGTAGTGCCATTAATAATCTTGGATTTGCAGGAAGTAAATTAATTACAGCGCGTATTAACTCACTTTGCATCCTATATTAAAAGCTTCTGTAATCAATAGTACATTTCAACTGGAGTTGTGTGCATTACTAGCAGGCACAAAACATTACATCGAACAAACAGGACAAAAGTGGTTTTACAGCTAATTATGCATACACAGCAGTACCATAGAAGAAACTTTTATTCTGGTTCCCCAAAAAAAAAAAAAAATTGTGTTAAGTTCTTTAAAGAATTTTTTTTTTTGATAATCTAAAGAACTCCTTTCCACTATAAAGAACATTTTGTGCAATGGAAAGGTTAAAGAACTTGTAAAGGGTTTTCATGTACTGCTAACGCCAACAGAAATATATATATTTTTTTGGCTATTTGTAATTTGATTGATCAGTATGGCTTCATCTTATCTGTCACGACATAAAGCACAAAGAAGAGCTCCGCACTTGTGTTTTGTGCCGTCTTCACAACAGAGGGTACAATTATTTTTCTCTTTTCACTGGTGAATGTAGAGAGAGACTCCAGTGAGGTAATCGAGTGAAACATGAATTCTGTCCAATAATCCAAAGCAACAGTAGCAACAGCCCACACATTTTCCAATTGTTCTTATATCTTACAGTGAGCTACTGTATAGAGGTCGTAACAAGTACTTCATAACAAGAGTCAGAGGACATAACTATGTCACTTCTTAAGTTTTCTCCAACCACAACTGTACAGAGACAAATTAAGCTGTTGTCAAAATCTTTTCCGTTCTGCTTATTTATAATCATAAATACAATTAAAAATAGGACAATTAGCATATCTCATACCGCAGTGTCTTAAAATTCATTTCTTAGTATCTGAGTTTGCTGAGTGTCACTTGAATAGATACGCCTAAATTATTAGCACTGCAGGGAACACCAGCTGATGTAGCAATTAGCCAATGGCTTCATTAGCACAGTTAGAATCCTTGAGTTTAAACAAGCATGAGATACCGAAACTGTGTTTCTGCATTAAGCTATTTTAATTCAAGAAACCAGCCTAAAGACTGCATCTAATTGCTGCTGGATACTGTAAAGCTGAACTACTCATCTCTTCCCTTCATGCGAGTGATGATAAGAAGCCGTAAAGCAGAGTGAATTTCTAGACATTTCCCCAAGCAAAGATGTCCTCAAAAGTAGCAATTCAGTAATGTGTAGTCTCTCTCCCACTAAAATCTGATCAGAAAAGGGGAAATTGAATTTTACACTGACTTGGTTGATTATAACATTTATTTTGAGACCCTGTTTTTGTATATGAATTGATAAAAAAAAGAAAAGAAATAATTATCTATAGCTTGTCCATATGGCATGTCAAAATATTGATAATACACTAGAAGTGGTAGTAAACATTGAGTTCTTTTTTTCTCTGTTTTTGATTAGTTTGTTTTGATTAGTAGTTTGTTTTGCCAAGTAACTTTTTTGTTTAAATATATAATATTTTAAATATTAAAACAGGGCTTTTCTCTTTATTGTTATTATATCACAATAGTTACATCCCCATAACATATTTGACTTCATTTTATTACATATTAATAAATATTACATATTAAGACCAGTTTTAGTTCAATTATGATCGATCAATCATATATTCATTCATTTAAAAATTAAACACCAAGTTTATCATTAAAAACATTTACATTGATGAAATGGTCTTTCAAAATCATCTATATGGAATCATTTCTAAACCTAAATCTAAGCAATCACCGCCACTAATAATAAAAATGAGAAGGAGAAGGAGGAAAAGCAGAAGAGTGTGATAAGTTTATGAATGAAAATGATAGCAGTATGTTGTCATTCGATGTGAAGCAAACTCAAAAAGTTGAATGGGAACTGTCACTCTCTGAATGTTGTCACTCGCCTGGATTGTTAAAGATTGTCTGTTACTTTGACTAAAGATGACAAGCTTGACTTGTCACAATTTAAAGAATCTGACTACAAGGATTCATTTAATCTCCTACAACAAGGACTCATCAACCGTCAGCAGTGTTCTTAAGTTGTCGGAGACTAGGGTGCTTCACAGCCACTTTCTTGTCTTCAAGGGTTTTAAAACAATCCCTTCGAACTGTAGAAACCTTTAAACAAACGGGACAATGACATATTTATGAACTATGAGGCCTGGTTAAGAGTATTAATGAATAAAAGAGGTATAATGGTGAATGCTGTATTCTTACAAAAAGTAAATGGATCAATAAATCAGGAATCCACTACCTGGCTTAATATGGAAACCATTCAGAATTTATTATGATTATTAATAGTATTTTTGGCAGTGTTTTTGGTAATGCAACATGGCATATTCCATAGTATTGAGGGGGAGGTGATGGAAGCTGAATGTCAGAAATGATCATATTAGTGATTTGTAGAGATTTGTATGTCTTTTTAAGGTGACAGTGAGTTCCCTAATTGATTTCATATGCCATTTAGTTTGTGAAGCACAAACAATTGCAGTTGTTGAATTGGAAATAAAAGGTCTTCCCTGGGGATCATTTTCATACAGTAACTGGCTTGTTTGGGTCATTGATTTTGAAACCTGACATGTTTTTGCCCTTATTTCAGTTCAGTTGTGGTTGAAAAGCTGTACAACCCAATAAACCAATGAACCCAGTTATTTATGATGGGAAATGCATTGCATAAAAAGTAGATGGGTAGATCTAGAAATGTATTTAGGAGGTGGCAACAATGAAGCAAGCATCATTTCATTGGAATCAATGAATTCTATACATATACTGCTTCGACAACTTTGCTGTTCATTTGTAACTAGCAAGCATTGTCAACTACATCAAAAAACAATAAGAAAATATTGTATAGACCAAATTGACACATATTTATAGTTTCAAATCCTAATACAACATACTTTGTAAAGTGTGACAGAAATTCAGTATCTTAATTTGTTGATCCTCAACTTAATGTAAAATATATTTTATTTGTGCTGTCTCATGCAGCAATATGTTAATATTTGTGGTGTAACAATTTTCAACAAGGTTTGGTGTGTGAAGAATGAATAACAACTTATGCTCTATGTTTATGCATTTTAGCATGACTTCAACTGTTAGTGAACTAAACTAAATGAGATCCTGGCCAGTGTTTTAATTTCTGTTGTTCTACCTACAGATAAGGGTAATTCTGTTACTATTTTGATGCCGTTTGACAGTTTCATATGTACATAATATGATGATCATTGCATTTATCTTCCTGAATATGGTTTCCTCACTGCAATACATGATGTCCGCTTACTACTTATTTGATTTCTGCATGTCAGTGCCGTGGATAGTGTTGAAAAACCACTACTATGGAAAACCAAACAAAAGCTATCCCCTGAAAAATAAGATCAGTAACCCTAAACTTCATATTCCTACTTTATTAAAGTCCAAATTACTTACTTAATGCTGTCAGTATTGCTGTTAATAAAACAAGTCCAACGATGCAACATTTTTAAATAATGGCTATATCTGGCAACATGGAGGAGTGGAGGCTGCGGCTGCAATATTACTGAAACAAACCAGTTCATATGAGTCTTTGTTCAGACCAGTTTAATAGACAGAATTTGTTTTTTCTTACGGTTAATTTTTGTGTCCTTACAATGATGTGTGCCCCTGCTGTAAATCAGTTGAGGAAACTGATTGATATTTAATATGCTGGGTTACCAGTGCTGGGGTGGAGGGTGGATTGGCAGTGCTTTTTCACAGGGTGGCGATAGATCTGCCCCCGATAGTGGTATGATTGGAAGCCCTCAGATTGCACTGTCTTTCTTTTATTTTTTATTCCTTTAAAACTTATTTTTATTCTTTGTTTTTAATTATTTTTCTTATACATGTTTCTTTTATTCTTGTTTAAAGCACTTTGAATTACCATTGTGTATGAAATGTGCTAAAAAGAACTTAGTTTTAGCTGAATAGACATTGAGCTCAATATATGACACTAGACAAGGGAAGGAAAGGCAAGTTTATAAATAAATAAACTTGCCTTTCCTTCCCTTGTCTAGTGTCATATGTTGAGCTCAATGTCTATTCATCTAAAACTGTCTGCGTATTCAGAATAAATTGCAATTTCATTCATCTAATAACAAGTGGTTGACATGAAATGCGTTTTTAAAAGGGCTTTAAAATGTTTTGAGCTTGTCAACTTTGAACACTTGCAGAGGTAGTTTCATCACAATGCCTTGTAAACCATTTAAAATATTTTTTTTTTTTTAAGATAACAAGATATGCATTTTAATAGTAGGTGGAAACAGTAATATGTCTCTGGAGACCACTTGTGATTATATCACTGAAAACATATGTTAATAACTGGTGGAAACAAGGCATTATTCTTCATTCAGCCTGATATGATGCATATGTCTTTGCAAGGCAACCCATTAAATAGACCTCATATAACATCCCTCATATAATTGAATCATGGAAACAGCCCAGAAGCTGCTTTAAAGAAATGGTGTATTGAGAAATAGCACAACATCTTGTCTTAAACAAGTAACAGCTTAAAACTCTGAATTTGTCTGCAGGACATGAATTGGGCATACAGAACCAGCACCACAAGGGGATAGTTGGATGGTGGAGGTCATGTTGTAAACCTACTAGTGCAGTGAGGCAGAAAGGTAGTTCTCCTTTTATACCCTGCCAAAACAAGATTGGCTTAAACATATCTTTAGGACATGTTAAAAATGGATTATATTCCTGAAGAAAAAAATATATGTATTTAGAAAAGAGATAAAAATCAAATTTCTCCCTGCTTTTTTTTTTTTTTACTCGTAAATGCATGGTTATTACAAGACACTTATAAACATCTGCTGCACGAATGAATTTAATAAATGGTTGGCAACACCAATCTCAAATCACCTTAGTGTTGTTATACAGTACTAAAATACTAAAATACTAGTCTAAACAACATGAACTTTTTCAAAAGAGAATATAACAGGTATTTGAAACAAAAATCTGCATTGTCAAGTTACATTTTTTCACAAACATTTTTTAATAATTTAGATTTTATAAAATGTAATGCAATGACATTTTATCACTATTGTGAAGAGTATGCTATAGTGAATATGTAAAAGTGAAGGCTTGACTATAATATTGCATAAAAAAAAAAAAGGCAATTTTGATGTTGTGGTAACTTTAATGGCAAATGTGGGGTTAATTTACCTTAAATTAAAGTCATAATAGGGAACATTTTTCATGCAAAATATGTTTTGCAGCAGACATTTGGTTAGGCAGAAACGTGAGCTGGACATTTTGTTTTGTGAGATTTTCCCAGTATCTTCTGTGGGGTTTTGGTCAGGGTTATGTTTGTGTCACACCAATTGCTTTGAATTTGGTTAAATAGCTCAATCTTGGTCTGATCTAAAATATTTCACTTATGCTTTTAGAGAAATGCCCTCAAAGACCAGTGGCTTTCCTCGTAGGCACGTTTTTGCAGAGCTCTTGATATGGTTGAATCATCCTCTATAATCCCTTTCAGCTACTGAACTCTGTCACCCCCTGAAAGTGACTGTTGGCCTCTCTGAAGCTTTTCACAAGTCTGCTTCTTCAGGGAACTTTTTCTAGGAAACATTTAGGCCATCCAACATTGAATTCTTAATATATGGAAATAGTTTTGTCTGTTGGTCATGTATTTAATTTACGTCCTCTTTACTCTTTTGCGAAGCATTTTTAAGCTTGTTTTCACTGCTACCTTTCATACTTACAATCAGCCTAGTAATTCATTGACTTTGGAAGTGTCCTTGATATTTATAGCAATTCTTTGTTCAAGCCTAAACTGCTTATGCAACACAAGTACTGAATACTTGCATACTTATGCACTAAGTATATATTTGCATAGTTTAGTATATCATTGCTGTCAGGCGGAAACCCTATTTCAACATTTTTGTGACTAAATTCAACACCGCCGGATCCTTTCCTTTTAAACCCATAGTTTGGACCATCTATTTTTGTTTGCAAGGCAAGAGTAGATAAAGAACTCATTGTTTGATTAAATACAGCATTTTCCTTACTCTAAAAAAATGGTAATGTTTTATGAATTTAAGTAGCAGAGGAGTGTTTTACTCTGGTATTTGTCATCTAGGTTGAACCAGTACTGTCATAATGTGCATAGCACTTCATCTTTTTAAATTGATTTCAACCAAATGTATTTAAAGAAAAACTCCACTTTAAGAAAAAAAAAAAAGCCTCATTTTACAACTCCCCTTGAATTAAACAGTTGAGTTTTACCATTTTTGAATCTATTCAGCTGATCTCTGGGTCTGGTGGGAACACTTTTAGCTTAGATTAAAGAATAGATCATTAAATCAGATTACAGTAGTCAACATTTGAGGTGGATCATCACCTTTCATCAGAGTTGTCCTAAGTCTATTGAACAACACCCATTCTTGTCTTAAGACAATTTTGAAAAACGTTGTGATCCACGCCAAATGTTGACTCCAGTACACCATTCTCATCTCGCTCAAAAATGACCAGTTTTATTAATTTTCTTATTTAAAGCTTGACTCTTCTGCCTTCTTTCCCAATGAAAAAAATGAAAAGTTGCTAATTTCTAGGCAGATATGACTAAGATGTATAATCTGATTCTGGCATAATAATCAAGGAATGTTGATGCCATACTGTGGTTTTAGCAGGCGCAATGATATTACACAGATTCTAACTAGTGGTGCAAGTATAGGGCTTGGCATTGGGGACTATTTTGTAATATTTTGAGGTTATTGCGTAATATCAGAGACCCGGAAATGGGCTGAATGGATTAAACAAAGGTAAAACAGAACTGTTTAACTCTAGAGGAGTTGTAAAAAAGCTTATTTTCAAAAAAACAAAAAAAACAAAGTGGAGTGTTCATTTAAGGACAGGAAAAGCTGAGCATCCATATAGCAACAGTAAAATCCATTAGTTTAAAGTTCAAACATAACACAACGCACTTAGTAAAGACCATTCTAATTATGGGGGGGGGGACATATCTCTGAGATACATTAGTCTAAAACCTTGTAAAGCCATTTAAGCACTAGTGGGATTCAAACTGATGTTTCTGGCATGTTACTTCTTGATTCAAACCAGGATTTCTGGCATGAGAGGCAGAAATACAGTATCAAATGTCAGTTGCTAGTGTGCCTCTTGCGATTAGCGGACTAACGTTTCACCACACAACTATGCCTGGCTAGTACACATGCATAAAGCCACACCGACATTGACTTTGACGTGGTATTTTATTTTATTAAAAAGAACAATACAAAGGTTTTTCACATTTCCTAAAAACTAGCTGGTTTGGACCCGATCATCTGACAGTGATGATATGAGAAGAAAATGTTTTAATGCAGGCAGTCCCAAGGTGTGTAAGAAAAGCATCATACTTCAAAACTGTTGCCATTATTCATATCATCGCCATGCCCGAAGATGGATCATTGTTCATAGTGTGCAACACACAGATGTCAGGGCTGCTCTGTCGGAGTCCATCAAAGTGAAGGGCGAACATCTCCATGCTTTCTGATCAGAGAAGACAAGCCTGGCAGGGGATATCCTCTCATACCATCATCCGTACAAAAGAGGATGATGGTGAAGTGTAAAAGACAGGATTTTATTCTTGTTTCATTTCAAAGTCAGACTAGAAGGAATCGTGTTGCAGAATTGGGTTTGTCGGCATGTTTACTGTGACAGGTGGAACAAAGAAAGGGAGAGAGAAATCATCTGTTAGACCTTGTTTATTAGTGATTATATACAAAATTTGGTTAAATTTAAACCCCCTAGCATTCAGTTTGAAATCTCATTATGTAGTTGGTAATTTTGGAAACATCTGTCTGAAGTTTCAGAAAGGTGTTTGTCATCTCAAGTTGTCCACTCTTGTGGGAAACCTATCATTTTCAATTGCAATTTATTTATTTTATGGCACACAACTAAACACAAAAACTGTGGATAAATGTGCAGTACAAAATAAATGACCATTAATAGAATTTGAAGGGATAGTTCACGCAGAATGAAAAATACATAATTTACTCTCCCTCATTTTTCATGTTTTAAACCTTTATGTTTTTCTTTCTTCTGTTGAACACAAAAGAAAATATTTTGAAGAATGCTACTTGCCGGAACCCATCGACTTCCTTAGTAGGAAAATAAACATTGTATGGAAGTCAATGGGTCCCAGCATTTTCCAAAATGTGTTTATTTGTGTTTGATAGTAGAAGAAGTGAGGTTTTGAACAAGTGAATAGTGAGTAAATGATGACAGAAAGACATAAAATAAACTTTACAAAACATGAATATTAAGCCAGATCAAATTGTAATTATTTAACCTATATTTAAAAATTAACATACCCATTATTACTTTATAGGTAGACATCATGTAATTAGCCACTTATATGATGGATCTTGTGTACAACATGGTTTCTGAACCTGTTGTTCCCAAACCCTTAGTGTTTGCGATGGAACTGCAGGGGTTTGCGAGATTCTGATAAGTCATCTGTACCACTCTGTGCCAGATCCAGATTCTGCTAACTCTACAAATGATGCAGCTTCACCATGCAGTGCTGCGCAAAAGGCTTTCTTATATTTGACATGCCATTTCACTGGCTGTCAGAGGTTACACTTATCATAAGTGCCGTTGAATCTGTGTGAAAGTAATGCCACACCAGAGCCGTTTTGATGCCATTTTGAACAACATGGTCATTATGACAATCATGCATCTTGTTTTCTTGGTTGTGTTAATGATAGTAATGCTTAAACCAAATTAATCTAAAATATAAAACTAATAATTTGAATTTAAATTATATATAAAGGTACAACAATTGTGATCATATCAGAGAGTGAAATTCATTATATTTACTGAATCGTTAATGCTATCTACAATCTCAGGAGGTAGGCCAAGTAAAACATGTAGGTTCAACTGAGCCAAAATGTTGGAAACCCCTGCTGTAAAAGGTCCTCCCATGTAATATTTCCCCCTTGTGGTGCTGTTGGCTAAAAAAGGCCCATGATAGATTTCATAACCTTCAGATAATGCGCTCACACTGTTATGGGAATAGTACCATCCTCCCAAGGCTTGGGAGTGTGAATGATAAATGGAAAGAAAAATATGGGAAAATATTTTTAGTGAATATATTTAATGACCTAGAATAGGACTTGTTCCTGTTCTGTATATGAATTTTAAATATTAGCAATTACTGTCAACTGCATGTATGTGTGATATGGATTTTACTCCTATGTACTGTTTTTAGGCTGATACATCTTGAGTCCTCTTTAGCATATTTAATACGCTTTAGTTTAAAAAAGAGACGAAACAAATTTTTTTTTTCTTTTTTTCCATCTGTTAACATTCACCCACATTTTTCTTTTTTTTTTTCTTGTGCAGAATGCTGAATTCAGTATGGTGTTGAACATTTCCCAGTGCATGTTTCTTGACCCTGTTTAATTCTGTCTCTCTCTCTACATCTTTTTGGCCACATGGGACCTTCCTTCCTGTGATTATTCAACAATTAGCTGCCTGTCTTCATCGGCCACGCATTACTAAGCTAGAGACAGTTGCCTTATAGCCTATTCTTCATGTTCTTTAGGTTTCGGGTAATTACTTTTGAGTCTTCTGTTCCGTTGTGGAAAAAGATGTTAAGCCACACATTCAAACGCAAAACCAAGATTCATTTTTAAATGATACCATCAATAGATAATTAAGGAAATGAACTTTTAAGGGCAAGATTTCTTCAATGGTTTTGTGTCTTTGTATCTAGAAACCTTTGAAACACAAGCTAATGTTTTTATTTTTTTGTTGCAAGAGTAACTGAGACACAAGTTGTATATGCATCGCCCTCTACTGGAAGGTGGTGGTGAGCAACAGCTCATTTGCATTTAAAGAGACACATAATTGTTTTGTTTTTTTTAGAGAAAAATGATACAATCATAATTGTACAGTAGAAACAAGAAATTGTTAACAGTTGCACTGAGAAAAAAATGACCTTTTGGTATAGTCAAATCTAATACATTTACTGTCATAATTTGTTTAATGTAATATTAAATGTCAAGGATAACTATATATTCCTGAGTACAATATTTAATATTTACACATTTACTTGATGTTATAAATGAAATGAGTGAAAAGAGTTAAATATTAATATTCATTTACTTGTAAGATTTCAATATTTTGTAACTGTTGCAAACCGTTTGATAAAAGCAATGTGCTAAAACTTGATTCATTTAAATAAATATAGACTCAATATTAAAGATAATCAATTAACATATACTTAATTTATTTAAGAGTGTTAGATTAAACATTAAGTAAATTTTAAGATACCGACAAGTTAATTGTACTTAATATAAGATAGTAAAATGTACTTGAATTTTGCTTGTGCAAATTATTAAGAAGATTTTATCAGGTAAATCTTAAGAGTTATTTTTTTTAGTGTGTGGTTATATATTTTGAGTGCAAGAAGATGGCATCATCCAAAATTACCAGTTATCAGTGCAGCATTATGTTTCATTTCTTGATATATTGCGTTTGTCACTTTGGAAATGTGTTGCTTTGTCACCGTTCTTTTCCAGTCCTATTGGCACAATTATGGGATTGGGGTGTCCTCATGCTAATTTGCCCTGTTTAGTAAATCTGCCCCTATAAGAATCAATTTAAAATGGAGTTTGACTGAATCAGGGATTCATTAAAACAGTGTTTGTCATACTTCATCGATATTATGTGGCATACCGGTTGATGCCATATGGCCTGCTTGGAACTTGCAGCCTCTGGACATTGAGGGCAGTTTGGCATAACAGCTTTGTAGCATCCTTAATTCGTGATGGAGGGACAGACAGATGTATTACTTGCTGGGCTGCGAAGCATATGGTCCCAAGAAACCCTTCTCGGTCTCGGCAGAGATCTTTTGGATCTTTCAGTAATTGCTAGCTTCCCATTGTGGTCATCCAAAACACTGTGCTCTCATGCCGCAGACCATGACAAACTCGAAACACTCTGCATTGGCAGAAAACTATTCCCTGTAATGCCATCTAAACAGACACATATTCTCAAAATGATTTCTCTGGCACACTAAGTAACCATTGTACCCAAATTAGTTGAATTGTGGAAAAACTATTAAAATAGATGGAATCCAATTATCTCATGGGATATGTAAACATATCCATCAAATGAACGCAACAAATTGAACAAGTGAGTGCCTTCTCATGGTGATAAAAGACTTGGCAAAAGCTGAGCTAAATGCATCAAATGACTTATGAGTGTCATTTTGTTTTCTGCCAAGTATTGTCAGCAGCACCAAAAAACGTTATGATGTGCCTAAAAGGTATACACCTGCTCACTCCTAAATGACACAATGTCAGGAACGTCAGACAAGAATTATGATTCAGGGACACAAGGAATATAAACTAACTTTGACACGACAAAGCATGTCAAAACAATAATTAATTAAACAATAAGTAATGATATTTCATACAGCATATGCTTGGCATCACTGAATATTTTAGTTGTTTTGTAAGTTTGTGATGGCAATCATAAGCTATGTTTACATGGATACATATAGTCTTTTTGTAATTGTTCTGAAGGCTTCTTGTAAACACATCAGTTGATATAAATGAGATTAATTTTAATTGCATTTGAATTAATTTGGAATGGGTGATATAGATCTAAAATAATATGATCAATAGAAAAGCATAAGCTGAAGTTTTCTCATAATAAATAAATGTACACATAAGGAAAATGTTAATCAGTTGCTAAGTTTAGAGATCATCTAAAGACCCCCTGTTATGCCTCTTTTTTAGACTTGATATTAGTGTGTCCATGAAGTTTAAACTCAAAACACCCCTCTGTTCATTTATTAAATCATTCTGCATATAACTATTTTTAAAGAAGCAAAAATACACTGTTTTTGTGTCTCTTTAAATGTAAATAATAATAATAATAATAATAATAATAATACCTTTTATTTATAGGTGCCTTTCAAAGCACTCAAGGACACCTTACAGCATATTGCAAGCACATCATAAAAATACAAGCAATAAAAATAACAATCAACATAATATTAAACCAGCAAATCATTAAAAGCTATCCTAAACAAAAAAGTATTTTATCTGAGATTTAAAATTGGAAAAAGAGTCCACCTGGCGAATGTGCAAAGGCAGGGAGTTCCATAACTTTGGTGCTGTACAACTAAAAGCCCTGCCTCCAAATGACTTCATCTTAAAGTTTGGAACAGATAATAATTCAGCAGAAGATGATCTCAGTGAGCGCAAAGGAGTGTACAAATGAAGAAGATCAGAAAAATAGTGAGGTGCCAAGTTATTAAGAGCTTTGTATGTTAAGAGGATAATTTTGTATTGTATACGATAGTGAACAGGGAAGAATTGGCGTTATGTGATCAGAAGCACACGAGCGGGTGACTACCCTAGCTGCTGAGTTCTGAATTAATTGTAGTCTAAGAAGTTGCCTATTAGGGATGCCAGATAGGAGAGAGTTACAGTAATCAATCCGTGATGTAACAAGCATGAACAAGCACTTCAGTACTTTGTTGAGATAGTGAAGAGCGAAGTCTTGCTATGTTACGCAAGTGAAAAAAGGCAGAACGTGAGATATTACTAGTATGAGAACCAAACGAACTGCTGCTCCCCGCCCCCTTTCCAGAAGATGGTGTAGCCTTTACAGACTATTGGAGATTGGTTTTGATTACCTTGTCCTTCATGCTCATGTGACATTGCAATTCTTCATCATCATAAAAGTTTTATTGTCAGCATGTGTTTAAAGAAGTTGTATTTACAGTTTTTGCCTGACAAAAGTGTTATAAGCTTTGTATGATTACAGTTGAACCATTGATGTCACATGCAATGTTTTGACAATGTTTTTGTTTGCTTTTCTGGAATATTAACATCTCAGGACTGCTGCAGTCTTTGGAGGATGAGGGAGCTCTCAGAGTTCATCTTTTTGGGTGAACTAACCCTTTAAAACTGAAGCTCTCTTTAGTGTTTTACACATGGTAACATCAAAAACACACAAAGTTCACATGTACTGGTTGTGTTTGTAAAGGAATTTACAGGAATGGTTATGGGGAAAGGAATGGTTTTGTCCAGCTAGGGAAAAAGGTGCATGTTATATTATATGTGTTTATTGAAATAAAAGCATGATGTAATATACATTATGTACTGTTGTCTGAGTTATGAATATGAATCAAAGAACGAAAGAAAACAGAAAATCACTTAATACATACGATAGTGGCTTAATTTTACCTTTTATACCATTATAGTCTGGGTGTATACACACTGTGAACATAACTTAGTGTTCAAACTAATTATAAAGTAAATTTTGCATAATACATAGTTAATAGTGGATGTGTAGCTGCTTACAGAATATATGACGATAAAAACCCCTTTATAAAAAGACTGCATAATATCTAAAATATGTGATTTTTTAGACTTCTTGGTATTCCTTGTCTAATCTCAGCGCACAGTGTGTGGTCCTCAGACAACACTAGAGTTGGTTCATTTTAAAGAGATTATGGTGGCAAGATTGTAATTTCACTCTGATACTATTCGTTGACTCTCCAGTTCCAATTTTAAAGCAGTGTGACGTTGACTTAAGACATTCTGGATGGCACGCAATTGGAATATCAGCCCTTGTGAGAGAAATCTCAGTATCCTGAAAGAGGAAATCTCTCTGAGTGAAATGGCTCCCTACTATACTATTTACTTCTCTGTCTGAAGTGGTGATCTTGCTCCAAATCAACTGTTAAATTGTATTTGAAAGACATTAAACTGGTATTGTAACGCTGTAGAAGTTTGCTCACAGAGCCAAGTCCTATATCCGCTTGTATCCCACTTCATCAGTAAGTAACAGTATAATACTGAAGATGCCAAGCAACCCACATTAAAATTCTGTGTATATTTTAAAGCATTTGCCAACTAAGCTTAAACTGTACATCAAGCAACATCCAATCAGATTTGAGGACAATAAAACATGTTATTGTATAATTTACTACACATTTTGCATTATCTCCAGTGAATAAGAATATTCTGACCTTTAAAATCAAGTCTGACTCATCAGGCTTACGCATTTCCTAAGAGAGAGAAGAGAAAAAAAAAACCCCAAAAAAAAACATCAGCAGTAGAACTTGACTTTGAAATGAAACATCAAATGCATTAAGAAGTTCCCTCGCAAAACCCAGTTGCGATGACTCAAATTAAATTGAATTGCCATGGCAGTTGCAGGGATAAAAGTTGAGATAAGGCAGTCGATTAAGAGCTCTAATAATGAGCTCGCCATTGATGATATTGGGGCTAAGAACATCAATTGCACAAAGAAAATTTCGTCTAGTCTTGAGCTGTAGATCTTATGTCGTACAAGTCATTCTGAAGCAGCTCTAACAAAATCATTCGGAGATACACTGTTTGGGGTAAGAAAAGAACAGAAGACAGAATTCAGTATGAGCAACATCACACAAGTAACAGTGCTATAAGACTCAATATCAACACTGCTGTGATCTGGCCATATTTAATCGAAGTGCATTGATATTGAGCTATGTTTCTTGGATACAAGTGTGATGTTGCATTTACGCAACCGATCGATAGCACAATTGTGTAAAAAAGAAAAGAAAAAAACAAACACTTCTCTTATCACTTCACATGTTTGTTCTAAGTTCCCTCCAAAGTGGATTCCCCATGATATTACACCATTGGTTCCAGTTCAAAGGTAGCATATATGTTTTTTATTAATTTTTTTTTTTTTTTTTCAAATGGCATTTTAGTGCACAATATGTAAATTCAAATTTTATTTATTTAAAGAGGTAAATTATGTCACACTTTACACTTCTTTAGGTGCCGTTTGTGTGTGAGAATGTTGCAGTCAGTGGTAATAATTCGTGAATGAACTTTCAAAAGTGAAGTAAATTTGGATCCCAGTGAATCTGAATATAGTCCATATATGGAGCTGTTTTCTAACAAGCTGATTAACGGTCACATGGGATGGCCATTTTACACAAAGTGATATGATTCTTTAGGGATCATATCATGATATGATTCTTTACTTGTCATTGCTTGACATTGCAGCCAACCATTATCAATGAAACAAATGTATTCAAACAAACATCTGCACATATGAAATATGAGACTGGTGTGTTTAATAAATGCTCAACTGCAGTTTCTGAGGTGGTTAGTGTGTAAATAACACACTGAAGACAACTCTGCACATGAAAGATGATGATCTTATTCTAAACATGAATGAACTGAAACATTCATTTTCTAACTGTAACCAAATGAATCAAATATGAATTATATACAGTGATGTGAAAAAGTGTTTGACATGATTGTTCACATCATCAAACAGATTTAAATATTAGTCAAAGATTAATTGTAAAAGTAAACACATCATGCAGTTTTGAAATTAAGGTTTTTATTATTAAGGGAAAACAAAATATAAAACTAAATAACCCTGTGTGAAAAGGTGTTTGACCCCCACCCCCCTTGTTAAAACATAACTCTGGTTTATCACACCTGATTACTGCCACACCTGTTCGCAATCAAGAAATTACTTAAATAGGACCTGTCTGACAAAATGAAGTAGACCAAGAGATCCTCAAAAACTAGACATCATGCCGAGATCCAAATTCAAATGGAATATTACAAAGATTTCTTAAATAAATACAATGATAATAGCATTTATATAAATAAATTATGTTCTTTTTACTTTGTTCATTAAAGAATTCTGAAAGTAGATGTATTACAAGTCCACAATAAAATTGCACAAAACAACTGCGTTCAACATGGTTAATAAGATATTTTCATGTTTGAGGGAAACTACCATATCCCACGTATTGCGAGCGTGAGACTTACAGGATAGGTCAATTTATCTCAAGTATTCACTTTCAAACCTTTTTGCAATGTGTATGCAGTCCAATTGAATTTTAGTACTCAGTCCACTAAGACATGCATCTTTTGTGCCAAACCAGAATTCATTCATTCATTTTCCTTCTGCTTAGTCCCTTTATTCATCAGGGGTCACCACAGTGGAATGAACCACCAACTTATCCAACATATGTTTTACACAACGGATGCCCTTCCAGCTGCAATTCAGTACTGGAAAACATCCATACACACTCATTCACACACATACACTATGGCCAATGTAGTTTACTCAATTTACCTATACCGCATGTCTTTGGACTGTGGGGGAAACTAGAGCGCCCGGAGGAAACCCACGCGAACACGGGGAGAACATGCAAACTCCACACAGAAAATGCCAACTGACCCAGCCGGGACTTGAACCAGCGACCTTCTTGCTGTGAGGCGACAGTGCTAACCAGTGAGCCACCGTGTAGCCCAGAACCAGAATTCTAATTTGCAAAAGTGTCATATAACAACCCTAGGCACTTAGCAGTAGTCAAAAAATATTTTCAACACAACTTATGGGCCAGTTCCACTTCATAAACTCATGTGACAGTTTACAAGGAAATTAGATTACCACTACTGTAGGTCAGTTGCCTGGGATTTTTTTTTCTGATTCAGGCAGCAGAGGAAACAGACTAGTGCATACAGTTTTTAGAATTTAATTTCTTATGTAAAATAAAAATCTTGCTAATAATTTCCATATTCATTTTAACAGAATGACTCTTTATGGGCTGAACCAAATAGAAAGCCAGCACAAATACATTATAATACAATTTTCAATGTTTCACCTTTTATTGCAGTTTTAGTTTTGTCATGTTTGATCAAAATTCTATAATACGGGTAGTATCCTACAGTTATGTAAAAATGTATTTCACAGTGTACACAGACATTATTAAATTTATACAGACCGACAGTCCATCAGAGTGTGTTTTAGTGCGACTGGGAGAAGCTTAGCTCCTGTTCTTGAATCCTAACAGAATGGCACATCCATTTTTATTTTACAAATCCTCTATCATCCTCAATTTAAGGACGCAGCAAGCTATCAGTACAAGTCATACACTGTATTTGGCAAATCATTTATTTATCTGTCATCAGATAGGCTACATGCTGCTGACTTTACTGACGGGTGTACAATTTACACATCTGATCAGTTCACCGCTCATGAGTGATGTGGTATAAAAGCAGATGGATGCTTTATATGTATTTCTAAATAAAACTCTGAATAGTGAATTAAATAAAATGAGTGCTGCTATTAAGTACTGTGTTTCAGCACAAAAATGTTATTTTCTCAAACTAAGCAGAAGCTTGCAAAATAGTTTTGGGTGGCACAACACCCTAAAAAAAAAATAAAAAAATATAATTAAGTGAGTAAGTGAGTGAGTGAGTGAATGAATAAATGAATGAATGAATGAACAAGATCAGCTATAAAGTACTGGACAGTTTTAGTTCCTAAAAGGCAGCTGAATTGCTTTGTTGTTAATTGAGGTGGTGATGAAATAGATCAAATAATACTAAATGACGAATAAACACTTAATGCATTTGGTCATGCAAAGTTTAGCATGTTTCCACAGGTCTTCTAGTCAGCTCTTCTTTCATGTTTCAAGTGCATGCTTTACTAGGTGAGCTATCAATGGGTATTTTGACATCATGTCAAGAGAATGCAAATGCAAATAGATACCATTTGAGTAATTAAGTTCTCGATTGCATCTTTCGATGCAGGTAAAACTTTGCAATTCTATGCATCCCGAACCATGGGGTGTGGTTTGTATGTAATGAAAAATGTCAGTAAATGAAATGTGTGAGTGCAGTGGATATGTTTTTGAAGGTTTGCAAAAAATATAGTTAGAGGCACAGCTTTCCTGTGAGCTTATGTTAAATAAACAAGTTAACACCCCACTGCTTAAAAAAGAAAATTGCTCATGGGTGTCCATATGGTGTCTTCATTGTGGCAGGGAAATTAAGTTTGACCTATGTGGTGTCATTTGGGTCATTTCTTTTGACTGTCACATCTGCACCTCAAAGACCCCTAGTGCAGGACAATAAATATAAGGTGCTCCTCATCATGAGCTGCCAGCAAGGTTACGTGTTGTCTTGCCCCCTTTGGTCTTATAGTGGCAGTAGGATGACTGTGAAGATCTAAGAGCACGCTGATTCTGTCACACAGATGAATCATTTGAAAAAAAGTCATCGAAACCAAAGAGTCAACGCTACCATCTCATTAACACATCACAAAACGATATCAAAACTGTTTAATTCCTATGCACCAAAACACCAGCAGGTCTGCATTTGCACTCAGGCTAGTTGTAATAATGGAGGAAACCCATAATTGTTTGGATGAAGTGATGCAAATGGATTTTAAGTGAGCCATTAATTGTCTGTGAGGATGAGAGCAACCAAAGAAAATAGGAGAGATGACAGGGTTTCTCTGCTCAGTTGACCTTGGAATTCAATTTTCTCTTCTTGCACATCAAAAATCCCTAGCACCCCAATGAGATTCAAATTACTGTATTCAAAATGAGTGGCACAGAGTAAATGCTGCCAGACCAATGTAGAGCAAATCAGTAGGATCTGATGAAAAAAAAAAAAAAATTCTCTAAAAAGTTTTTTTTTTTTCTTGAAAGCAGTGATTGATTTGCAAGAGTTGCCCCAAGTTAGCAATTAAACTGTTTGTCAACAGACCTGTAAGATTTGATCAAAGGAATGATGTTTACATGCTTAAATAAATCATATCTGATTTAAGCCCAAGTGTGCACCGTCCAAATGCATCCTGTTAATGGGTTTGCTGAAAAAAAAATCAAGAACACTTTTTGTCATCCTCAAAGAGAATTAATCCACAGAGGTTTGCGCAGGTGAGTTAATGAGATGGGAGCACCTCAAAGAAAGCTGCGGATTCTAGAGTGTCAAAGTGAGTTAGGAAAGCAATATATAGCAATATTTTGTGGGCAACTGGGGCAGGCATATTAATTGTCTTCGATATAAATTTGCCAGCTACAATTAGGAGTGGGTGAGCATTTCAAAACAAATTCATGCCTTTGCTTGGTACACTAACACCTCCATCCCATTCTAGCTTCAGGTTCTTGACAATACTAAGGGCCTGTTTACACCTGGTCACTTCATGTGTTTTCTCTGATTGCATAGCTAGCTGATTTGTGAAAACGGTTCCACTTGGACACATAAATGGTTCTCTTATAAAAAGATAAGATTACAATCTTTAAATCCCACACTAACCAGTTTGAGTTGGCTGAAGCATCAGCAAAAACGCCCTGGTTACGTCCGTAACCCACGTTCCCCGAATAAGGGAACGGAGACGTGCGTCTGTTAACAGACTATGGGAGTACGTCAGACGACCAATCACTCTGAAGAGTAAGAAAACGGGCCAATGAAATGCCAAATTGCATTGGCAGAGCTCTGCTCCACAGCTGGCAGCAATGAGCTATCAGCGCTATATAAGCTGCACGCTGTGGAGTGAGCCTCAGAATTTGCCTGCTGAAGAGCCGATCACTCAGCTAATCAGCTGGAGACTCAGCTGCTGTGGCAGTGGAGACGCATGTCTCCGTTCCCTTATTCGGGGAACGTGGGTTACGGATGTAACCAGGACGTTCCCCTTCATACGGGAACTTCAACGTGCGTCTGTTAACAGACTATGGGAGACTGTATGGAAAACGCCACACCAGCTAAGCCCGTCACTCTCCTGATGTGAAGTTTGCCAAGCATAGCGTGGGCGCACAAGCATCACCAAGAGCGCAACCTTCCAACGTCCCTTAGGCCCTTAATTACCATTACATGGGAATAATTATAATTTAGATCGGGGGTCGTAAATGTGCTTTTACCTAGCTAATATAGTCTAGGGATTTTAGAAATACGACAGTACGTTGGGAAAGCGTGCCAGTCCCCGAAGGGGGAGGACGCTGCGGAGGCCACCTGCTACCCAAGAGGGGAGACTTGATGGCAATAAGGACATATGGACTAGCCCTATGGAGGGGGAGTGCTACATATGATAAGCTGGTTAGCGGGTAGGGAAGACACGGGTCCGCCTGGTCAGGGGGAACACTCCGTGGCTGAATAAGCATATGGGATCACCATCGGGGACCGCGCATAGCTGGCACCGAACCTCAGCATGTGGGTAGACCAAGAGTGGGCATACCAGACATCACACTGAGCCAGGCACCCGGCTCCTCCGCTGAGTCGGGTGCTGGGGGCCTCGGAGGAATTCTCTAGGGTTCGCCAAGCGGGAAACTTACTAGCAGAATAGAAAAGGCGCACGTATCTCCGGGTTAGGGAGCATGGCGCAGCAAGCGTTTTTGACACCGAGTTTAATTTCATCCCGATTGACCGGAGTGACCCAGTAATCGGGAGGAAACCGACTCCACTTGAGGATTATAAAATCTCGTGAATGTGTTAGGTGTCGCCCAGCCCGCAGCTCTGCATAATCTGTTAAGAGGCGCTGCTTACTCACGCCGAAAAGGAGGCACCGCTTCTTTTTTTATTTTTATTTTTTAAAGTGTGCTCTTTCTCCCGGGGGACACAGCTTGCCCTGGCACATAAGGCGAGGGCAATGGCATAACTATAAAATGGACCAACCTCTGCTTTGATACGGCACTTCCCTTCTGCCAATCATAACAGAAAAGAGCTGCTTAAAGACGTATGGTCTACGTGTCACATTAAGCGCAATGCGCGGACATACAATAAAAGGGCTGGGTCTGCCTCCTCCGCAGACAGCGCTTGCAGGCTCACTACCACTTTTAATATAAAAAAGGGGTGGTAGGAACCTTGGCACAAGCTGAACCGGGGTCTCAGGTAAACGTGAGAGTAGGCCGGTCCATATTCCTGGCACGATTCGCTGACCGAAAATGCCACCGGAATTCTAACCCTCCTGCTGATACCAACGCGACCAGCAGAGCTGCCTTCATGGACAGAAAACTTATAGATACTGAGTCGAGTGGCTCAACGGACCTAATCATAACCGCTGGGGCTAGAGAGATCCCGAGAGGGCAAGAGAGGGGGGCGGGGATGGAATTAACCATCTCGCGCCACGCACCTCTGAGGAACCGGCTGATAAGGTTATGCTTTCACAGCGCGCTACCATCCGCCGCCACAGAGAGCGGGGATGGCAGCATGCCAAACCTTCAGTCTGGAGGATGACAGCCTGCGCTCCAGTTATCCTGAAGGAAGAAAACACAACACTAATCTGGCATGTCCGGGGTTCTTCTCAGAGAGAAGAGCTCCACACAACGAATAGACTCCACTACAGGACATAGACTTGCCTATACAGGGTGCTCTAGCCTGAGTGACGGTGTTAACCATCTACTGATAGGTCACCTAAGTCTACCGCGCTCTGTCTAGAAACCCTCAGTGAGGGTTCCAGAACGCTGCGCGGGTGCCAGAGGGTGCCCGTCCCAGAAAAAGGAGTACTTCTTCCGGGGAATTCGTCAGGGAGGGCCATCACGAGGAGTGTGAGTCTGGAAACTCGGGTCCGGTTGGGCCAAGGAGGCGCAACGAGCGAGACCCGCACCTCGTCTCCCCGACCTTGCACAGAGTCTGCGCGCGCAGGCTCACTGGGGAAAACACATATTGCGTAAACCCGGGGCCAGCTGAGAGCCAGCGCATCCATGCAGAGCAGGGAAAGCAGCTGGCGAAGGGCCGCTCGGGAGAAGCGGCAGGATGTCCTGGGCCTCTCTGAAGCATGCCCATAACAGCTGGACTGCGGGGTAGAGTCTCCATTCTCCCAGAAACGTAACTGTCGTGAGAGCATGTAAGCTGGCATGGTAGAGCTCGTATGGGATATGAACGGCGCGCAGCTATTAAGCCGCATGACTCCGGAGGAGCAGATGGCGAGCGAGCTGAGACATGCGGCGGTAGCGCACATCAGCCAAACGGCTGACGTGCGCTATCGCAGCTATGCTGGCCGTCCTAACCAACACATGTGCCCCCTCCCGTGCCGGTAGGAACCGGCGAAGAGGGAGAAACACTGCCAACAACTCCAGGCAATTGAATGCCAACGCAACCGAAGTCCGATTTACAAACCTGCGGCTGCATGCTCGGTATACACAGCCCACCAGCCCGTACTGGAAGCATCCGTCAGAATGAAAGCATGACTGGACACTTGTTCTAAGGGCACCCAGGCCCGTGGAAGGCAAGGTCCATCCAGGGGCTGAAGGTGCGGAGACACAGCGTAGTGATGGACACCCGGTGCGTCTCCGCGCGCCATGCCCATCTGGGGACCCGATCGCGAAGCCAGCGCTGCAGTGGTCTCATATGAACAGTTGAGCGGCGTGATAGCGGCTACAAAATGTCATATGCCCCAGGAGCCTCTGAAAAACTTCAGTGAAACCACTATAACTGCCGAATTAAATGGACAGGGCAGCACTAGCCCAGCGCGCTAAAAGCGCACCGTGATGGAGACCGGGTCCAGCTCCAACCCGAGATGAGAGAATCTCTGCCCGGGGGAGAGCTTGCTCATTCTCGGTTGACCTGAAACCCCAACAGGCCGAGGTGCCAGAGCACCAGGTCCCTATGCATAATCGACTAATTCAGGGTCTGAAAAAATTAACCCAGTCAAAGAATAATCAAAAATGCAGATGCGCATGCGTCAAAGAGACACAGGGCATCCTCCACGCATGGAACAGGGAGAGCCCGAAGGGCTGCAACCAATCCCGCGGACGGACGCACTGGGGGATGCGTTTCTGCATGAGCACCCTGACCAGCATCCTGAACGGATGACAGATCAAAATGCGCAGATAGGATTGGTATAACCCACCGCTCTTCTTCGGCACGATGAAGTACGGGCTGTAAAACCCACACTTCATCTCGGCTGGAGGGACCTGCTCGATTGCATCCTTCGCCACGAGGACAGCAATCTCCTCTCGCAAGACAGGGACGCTCTCGGAGGAAACCCTCGTAGTATGAACACCCGTGAACCTGGGAGGGCGGATAGCGAATTGAATCGCATAGCCGAGTCTGATCGTCCGCATGAGCCACCGCGATAGGCTGGGCAGCGCTAACCAGGCTGGCAGAGCCCGCGCTAATGGCACCATCGGACTGATCAATGACATGCCAACGGAGGGGCAGCTCGGGAGGGGAGTGCTCACCCCGGGAAGCAGAGCGGCCCGAGGAAGAGCTGAAAATAAGAGAGAGTCTCTTACCTTCCTCCCAGGATCCCGCGGAGAGGCTGGAGGTGCGAGAAAGGAGATCATCCTCTGGCGCCCTCAAAGCCTGTGGCGAAGTGCACCAAAGCTGAGAGCTGGAAGGCAGTGCGTCCCATGCTGGCAGCAATTGGGCTTCCACACCCAGAGGGAGGAAAAGCCGCTCTTTTCGGATCGCTACATTCGTTCGCGCGGGAGCCCCAGCCCTCCACCGGGGAAGAACGGTTCTCCTCCTCTCCAAGTGGCCCGCCTTAGGTTCGCTTCGCGGTCCGATTACCGGACTTTACGGCGACCTATGACGGGAGCGTCAACTTCCTGCGGCGAGGCTCGGCGCGTTCACTAGCCAGTGTAACAGGCTATGACGGCGGAGCATTTTGGAGCCGCGGGAAGAGCGCTCTCGGCGAAGAACAGCCAGCGCGGACGGGTCCGGTGGGGGAGCAGTTTTCCGAGCCCACCAGGAGATGACCCGCTCCATCGCGCATGGCTGATCTCTCACCACCGAGGACTCCTGGGTAAAGTCCCCGACAGTGTCGCCAAATAGGCCTGCCTGGGATATGGGCACACCAAGAAAGCGTACTTTGTCGGTGCGGCGCATATCTGCCAGGGTAAGCCAAGGGTGGCATTTCCAGACCACTGTGTGGTCATCGTCCTCCCCAGGGCACGGGCGGCCGACTTGAAGGTCATGAGAGCATAGTCGACCACCGTGCGGTGCTTACGCATAAGCCTGGGGAAGAACCGCCCCTGTGCAGGGCAGAAGCGGCATGGCCCGCAACGGTGTGGGCTCTGGCCATGAGAGACACAGAAAACCCACCCGCCTTGGACGGGGGTCTCAGCTTACCCCTCCAGGTGGCGGCCAACCACCTGAGGAATAGCTTCATACCCACTGGCCGCCTCGCCATCAGGGGAGGTGAAGGCGGAAGCGCACAAGGACCGGGCAGAGAAAAACGCCCTCTATGCCAGCGTGCGCTCGCTGTGCGCCCCTGGGAAGAAGTGGACGGGAGCTGAAAGATTCATCTTACATCAGCTCGCACGCCACACCTCTAGTCGGCCCGGCGGTGAGACTGGGGGACAAGCCATCTCCAGCCACACCGCCGAAGCAGCCCAGGAAGCGCAGCCATCATGTCTGATTCGAGAACCGTGACTACGCATTGCACCCCGTAGGATGGAAGCGAGCCCGGTCTGTCATCTGAGCATGACAGCTCGCCCTCTGATGTCGCGATGGACATCTGATCTCTGGTGTCATCGAGCGGAAGCGCGGGCATCCCAGGGGATGAACCGCACCGCCACTCGAAGCTTGGATGGAGCGTGCTGTGGAGGAGTGGGGGGTCCGCGGGCCCGGAGGCGACGGATAAGCCCCCACTGTAATCCTCAGATCTGCCCGCGTGCTAACCGCTTTTACGGGGAGCAACGGGGGTGGCTTGGAAGCCGCGATCTCAGCTGTGCAACAGCCATGCTCTCACAGTGAGAGCATGAGCTGTCCGCGAGCACCACATCGACATGCTGGACCCCCAGACGTGTGATGCGATACCCGTGCCCATCATCCGGATATAGGAACCACCGCATCCAGAAACGCACAGTCAGAACAGCGTCTTGAAAAAGACGTGTTGATTGACTGTGTTGCTCTCTTAGGGAATCTGCTCTTTTAGTGTGAAACTGCTCTTTTGTGAACACCAGCGAAACACCCAGGGGACAGGAAGCCCAGATCAACTGCCGCTGTCGCGTCATCTCCCGCACTGGTGAGTAAACTGGTTTCAGTCTTGAAATCAGGTTGGCAGATAGAGTGTCTTCAGTCTCGTGAGAGGGTCTGAAGCAAATAAAATTCTGAGGCTCACTCCACAGCGTGCAGCTTATATAGCGCTGATAGCTCATTGCTGCCAGCTGTGGAGCAGAGCTCTGCCAATGCAATTTGGCATTTCATTGGCCCGTTTTCTTACTCTTCAGAGTGATTGGTCGTCTGACGTACTCCCATAGTCTGTTAACAGACGCCTGTTGAAGTTCCCGTATGAAGGGGAACACATTTTATTTAATTATTATTGTTTACAGAAACATGCACAGTATCTTATATCTTATAAGGCATAAAATGATTTCATATGTAGGCTACAGGAGACTTTGTACTTCACTCATGTTCCAGTAAAACACATTCACAAGCACAGGGTTCTCCATAAATACTGCCATTATCTATATTAAATGTCTATTTTTGTCAAACACATACTTGAAAGATGCCATTCAAAACTATAAAGGGTTAACATTAATTTGTACGTTACTCACTTTCCCCAAAACAAAGTACACTTCTGAAAAAAATTATTAATTCGATTTACACAATTTTTTTAAGGTAAGTGATTGCAAACAATTAATATGGGCTAAATTTAAACAAACAAATTAAATTTAGTAATTTTCAACTTAATTTGTTTGTTTAAATTCAGCCCATATAAATTGTTTGTAAACCACTTACCTTAAAAAAATTAGTAAATCTAATTAATAATTTGGGCCTCACGGTGGCGCAGTGGGTAGCACATTCGCCTCACAGCAAAAAGGTCGCTGGTTCGAGCCTCGGCTGGGTTAGTTGTCGTTTCTGTGTGGAGTTTGCCAGTGAGTCTAAAAACCCTTTTGTATTAGGAACTACTTTCTTCCGCCATTCATTCACATCTGCAGCTGAGGTCATAAAAGAAAAAGCCGTTACTTATTCACCAACGTTAGAGCTAGTATTTGAATGATTCTCTAGCGTAATGTCTATAGTGAAGACAAAACAGGTGATTTTGCTGACATTATAAGATTATAAGGCTGAACGGCAGTCTGCAGAGATATCTCCCTACAGGATTACAGTCTATTACAGTCTACAGTATTTCTCTGTTGCAATCGGGATATCACAATAATTAACCCCGAAAAAAGCAGTGCAATCACTACCAGATTGCTGTTGTGTTTACGATAAGTAAAAACGCTAAACATATGCGGGCATTTCTTTTTTCTTTCTGCCAACACAACACACATCCTTGATGAGAGTCCCATCTTACACTCAATACACAATTATATGGTATAAATACAGCACTACAACATACAAAAGAGAGAGATCAACATAGAATATCACTTACCTGTTTAATAATGATTTGATAAGCTGTAGTTTAAAATTACGCTGTATTTTTCCTCCTCTAAGTGCTTATTATGCGGTCTCTGTCGCCATCTTGTGGCTGGACAACTTCAATTGTCTTTTCTCAGTATGACAGGCTAATGGCCGCCGACGTGCTGTCTCTCAGAAATTATAACTATCCTTATAAATAAACAGCATAGTTGCAATCTAAACAACTACATTCTCAATTATTATGCCGATGTGAACTCGGCATAATAAGAGTATCATTTATGTGAAAGAACCTGTCATCATATCTTCACCAGTCAAAATAAAAGTATTGCTAAATAAAACGATTTCATAGGGTTCCTACAATTTTTACACTTACTCTAAATGAACTCCTAATGAATTGACATTAAATTGAATAAGTATAATATTTTCAATTGATCAGATTGCAAGTTTTTAACAATTAGAAAGCAAGCAAGCAAGCAAGCAAGCAGAAAGAAAGAAAGAAAGAAAGAAAGAAAGAAAGAAAGAAAGAAAGAAAGA
>CAIGQV010019356.1:15382065-15413261 GCA_903798115.1 Danio jaintianensis | reverse complement strand
TATATTAACCCAGAGAATAGTTGGAATATACAGAATGTCACATGGGAGCATTCTTTAATAGACCATTTCAATGTGGTCATGTCACTGGCCCATGAGCATTTCTTGCTTGTTTTCAAACAATTTTTGTAAGAGACAATTCAACTATAACTTAATGTTAAAACAGCTCTCATAGCATTATTTATCAATATGTGGCTGTTTTTGGATTCTCAGAAGCTATAGAAATTAAAAATGTAAAACAGGAAATACGTTGGGACCATTGTTTTTGTTTACATCCCTCAAAATGGTCTATAATTTATTTTTTATTTTTTTATATATATATATATATATATAATTTTTGGAAGTTTCAAGACAGAAAAAAAGAAATACATGCAGCATTAGCAGATTACCAGGATGAGTATATAATGACTTAATTTGTGGTTTAACTATCTCTTTAAATCCACTATCATAATATAGGAGAACAGAATAATGTCCAGTAGTCCAGGGGTTGCAGGACACCTTTCCCTGTGTGAGCTTTGTGTGAGGAGCAGGCGGGAAGTCATGATTCACTCCCCATTAGTCATATCTTTTCTTCCACCAGATCTCACAAATCACATTTTTACTCATGTCCAATTTAAACATGACACATTCAGATGTGCCGCATTAGGTGAAACCTATTTTGTCTATATTAAAGGGAAAAAAAACAAAAACAGGGAAAGCATGTTTTTGTTTTTTATAGAAAGATCGGTGTGTTTATTCTAGCTACATTAACACAATCAAAATACACAAAAGAATGTATATTTAAAAGCATGAATTGTTCCAAGAAGAACCTATAATAACCTTTGCATTCCATAAAAATGTCTATAGTGGGGGAAGGGGGAAAATACCTCTCATGAATTTTGAGTTCCTTAAGGAACTTTTCCATGAACAATTCTTAAAATAAACATTTATTTACAGTGGAGCACATTTTAATAATCTAAAGAACAATTTCACTGTAAAGGACCTTTGGTGGAATACAAAGGTTCTATAAATGTTGGAACAATTAAAGTGCTTAAGGGTGCCATTAAAAAAAAAAAAAAGAAAAAGCAACTATTAATTCACAGTTTTCATTTATTGTGATTCAAAAATGTTGAAATAATATAATGTATTAGAGATAATATAGAGAGAAATAAATCTGGCATCTGAAAATTTACTGGCCGTTTATTACAAGGTTTTTGCACCATAATATACAACACCAACCCGGATAATATATCCCTTTAAACTATTAAACTTTTTCAAATTTTTCAAGGTTAAAAGTTGTTGGAAGACTGATCAAGGTCCCATAATGCAATTCAAAAGCACAAATAAAAGGGAAAAATAAAAACATGAATCACAAAATATGAAAAACTGCTCATTCATTCATTCATTCATTCATTCATTCATTCATTCATTCATTTTCTTTTCGGCTTAGTCCCTTTATTAATCTGGGGTCGCCACAGCGGAATGAACCGCCAACTTATCCAGCATATGTTTTACGCAGCGGATGCCCTTCCAGCTTCAACCCATCACTGGGAAACATCCATACACACTCATACACTACGGACAATTTACCCAATTCACCTATACCACATGTTTTTGGACTTGTGGAGGAAACCGGAGCACCCGGAGGAAACCCACGTGAACACAGGGAGAACATGCAAACTCCCAGCCAACTGGGACTCCCAGAAATGCCAACTGACCCAGCCGAGGCTCGAACCAGCGACCTTCTTGCTGTGAGGCGAACTACTACCCACTGTGCCACATAAGAGTCTGTGTTTTGTTCTGATGGGCCTAATTTACACTCATGGCATTCACATGAGATTAAGGAAACAATGGTGTTTGAGGCTCACTGTCATTTTTATATACTAAACTCTTTTTATTCAGCTGTGCCTACTATATCCAGATTTCTATTCTATGGCGCCTTTTAACACCGTGTCCTAGCCAGAATAGGGCTTGACAGCAATATTCAGTGAATGACTGTTTATGAAAAAGAGCCACTATTTTGGTGGTTCTATTTTGGAGCGGTTTTCTGTTACTGCTGCATTTCGGGCTGAAAATAATAAAATAATGATAATCTTCAAATACGCTTAGTGTTAACAGTGTGAAATACGATTTTCAATATCTTGTCTGATGTTGACAAACAAACTACGAGACAAACAGTACAAGATTGTATCAAAAACGGGTTCTGCAATTACAGTGTACTATCTCATATTATTTGAGATGTGGAAATAATTGCCAAGCCGGACCGAGGAAACACACAAGCAGGCTAGCAGATTGTCAGGAATGAAGAATACAGCACACGCTTGGCTCAGCACCCTCTTATCCCGCTGCTGAAAACAGGCTAAAGCAGCAAGACTGGCTATTATCCGGCTGAAAAATGAGAACTCATTGACCAGAACTACAGGCAGCATATCTGCCATTTCTGTCACACAGAAGGGGTGCTGCTCAGGCCAATGCACAATATTTGTTTTCTGAAAGGCACAATGCACAGAGAGTGTAACAAGTGGTTATTTGCTGCTGCATTGGAGAATATTTTGATTTTGATTTGGACAGCTGACTGCTAGAAATGGGGGCATAAAGATTCATGCTTCAACCCTGCATCCCCAAGAGCATGGGGTCAGTGGAAATCTGAGACTTTTCCCAGAAATCTGTGCTTGAGCCCGGCCTTTGAAATTTTATTGAAATATGATATATACTTTAAAATAAATCTTCAAATGCTACATCTGCGAGGAGACATCTTATTAAGAAAATATCTATATTACTGAAGCTTTCCTGATTTAAAAGTACCCAGATATCCCAAAAGAAAAAAAAAGTACCTAAAGGGTTTTCTGGCCATTTGTGTCAATCCTATTTTTATTTTATATACATTTTATTTTCTTCCTAGAAAGGAAGCATTACAAAGAGGCAGCAATGACGTTTCTAATGTATAAATTAAATGTCATTGCATTTAATTACTAATAAATTGAAAATAAAAAAGAAAGAAAGAAAGAAACAAAGAAAGAAAGAAAGAGAAAGAAAGAGAAAGAAAGAAAGAAAGAAAGAAAGAAAGAAATATTTGTACAAAGTATATGAAGGATCTGAATGTCAGCTTTTCCACCACAGGAGAACATTTCAATAAAACAAAACAGATCATTTAAGTTGTAATGATATTTTCATATCACTACTGATTACTGCATTTGTATTGAAATGAATGTTTTCTTGGTGAGCACTTCTTCTAAAAACCTTGGGGAATCTTAACAAAAACTTTTTAATGGTATTCATGCAATTAAAATTTACTGTCTTTTTCATCTTTCTGATGGACCACACTAATTTTTGTTCAATCCGTCTTGATCTGACTGCAAAAAAAAGATAGGTGACAAGCCCTTTGATATGCCCCGTCAAGCTTCCTGTTTCAGTAGAAAGCAGTTTCAAACCTCTGTGAAAAATCTCAACCTTCTCTGAGTTGCAATGATTGATTTTTCAAATTCAATTTGTTATCTGTTGTTTGTATATTTTAGTTGCAGAATGAAAAATGTACACCTTCTAAACTTCCAAAATATATTAGAAATCTTAAAGGCAACTGCATTTTGTTTTCCTGAGAAGCATGTGAGTTTTGCTTGTGTGTGCAAAACCACCACCATTCTATAATGTCTACCATTCTGGTGTCTATTTATAGTTCAAAAATCCTGTACTTTTTTACTCTCTACTAAACAAAATCCAATCAAAAGTCTAATCATTTAGAAAAGCAATAGCATGTCTCTCCTCGATAATCTGCCTTATTTAAGGTATCATTCACGTAATGTTTCGGAACCAGTTGTGCTTTGAGTGAAAAAACACGAAGAATAAGCATAAGCAATAACAATAGCTATGCTTGTTGTAGCAAATACTGCTAATTAACATATCCAAGCTGAGAACAAGCCTCAGCTGTGATAAGTAGGCTGTATCTGTTTAGATCGTGTTGTGCATACAAATTATTATTTTTTATGTGTTTGCTTAAATGCTATTACAGTTAGAACCCAACAAATCCAGAATCTGTTTCTCCAACATGTTCATAAATACATGCAGAACTAAAATTAACATGTAGATATTGATATTTGGTGAATATGTAGATGGTTTATATGCGTGCCTATGTGTTAAAATACTGCAATTAGCATAACAGTTGTTTAATTCAAAAGGCTCATTAAAAATACTGGACTCTGCCTAAATTTCTGGAAAAACAGAAAATAAATCTGCTGCTCCTGGGTACATTTTGATATACTTTTTTTGTAGTTGGTGTCCACAAGAGGTGTGATTTTTATTTGTATTTTTTTGTTTCTTCATTGTAGATGAGGGTTTATTAAACAGAACAGCGTCATAAAAACATGCTTGTGGGTAGAAAATTGTTACTTGTATAGCACCCTTCACAGCAATTTCAAAGTGAAATGTCCTATGTCTGCACAAGTTTGCCATTTCAACAAAGACATTTTTATGGAGGTATGCATGTGATGCAAATATTAAACTGTGTATGTTTACACATAAATGAAAAATAGTTTACAAAAGTAGTGGAAAATGCATTGTGAGGTCACAGCAGAGTATTCACCAAGGTACTTTGCAAGTATAATCCTTTATTTATTAATATTATGTTCCTGTAATAAAATTATGTATGAACAGGAATAAAACTGCTTTTGATGTTCATTTTACTGCAGTAACATGTACTCATCATTTGTACATCAATGTACACTTTTTTTTCTTCATGGGTCACTCATACAGTACATAAACTCATGATTTATCTGTGCATTAGTTAAAGGTATAGTTCACCCAACAATGAAAATTAACTCATCATTTACCCTCCCTTGTGTGGTTTTAAACCTTTATGAGTTTCTTTCTCCTGATGAACAAAAAAAGAAGATATTTTGAAGAATGTTGGTTGCAGGGACCGTTCACTTCCATAATAGAAAAAAAACCTAAAATAAAATGGAAATCAATCAAGTCTCAGCAAGCAGCATTTTTCTAATAATAATTTTTTTAATCTAACATTTTTTAAATGTGTTCAAACATTTGTTGAAGCAATTATTTATTTTCTCTTGTATTAAGAATATTTTGAGCTAATTTGCTGTTTTAAAAAAACTCAAGCTTTACACCTGTCCTTCCTACATGCAACTCAATTCTACAGCATTTAAGAAAATATGTCTTTTCCATGTTAAAATCTGTTTTTGTCATAACCATCTGCGACAATTACTTGCAAAGTTGCTATTTTTTGCGACACCGTAACACCATAAACTACTATGAGAATGATCACCTCAGGTGCTGATTTTGTTCTTTAATCAGCGTTAAATGCTACCAATGTGAGATTGAATAGCATTTTAAGTGACATGTATAGCCATACTGAAAGCACCAGCAAATAGTTCTCCTCAGATCTAGAAAATAACATAACTAGCAAACAAATAGTTTGAACACAAATGTTAGAACTGTGCAACCCACAACACCAGTTACTCATCATGTATGTTTAATAATATTAATGTTTAATAATATTAATATTTATTAATTTGATTATAAAGATGTCCATCTGGTTGTGAGAATGCTCTGACATTTAAACGTTTGTGATATGCAATAATATTATGCAGCACCTGAAGATCGGCTAACTTCTGTCAATATAACCAATGTGAACACTTGCTTGCACAGGCAGTGTGCCTTGCAACCAGACATTGGTGAGAGACGATCCAGAAAATATTTACTTTGGAGCAGAGAGAAGTTACGCAGTTTTCAGATGCTTCATAATATCCTTGCACCTACTGCAGCTATAGTATGACAGCAAAGTTCCTTGATTGTTGTACTGGAATGAGAGTATACTTCCTAGCCATATCAGTCTAGAAAATAGCAACTTTTCTGCAGATGTAACTGCAGATGAGTCAAGCTTTAAATAGCAAAGTTATGCAAACTATTTGGTGATTTTTCAGAATGCTATTTCGAGATGCTAATGGTCTAATCCGATTCAATAATTTATGCTAAGATAAGCTAAAAATGCTCCCCCCAGACCCAGAGATCAGCTGAATGGATTCAAAAATGGTAAAACTCAACAGTTTAACTCTAGAACAGTTGTAAAATTATCTTTTTTTTTCAAAGTGTTCCTTCAAAGGTGCTGTATGTAAGTTTTTGACTCTTATAAAGCATAAAAATACCATAATATGTTTGCAGATATTTAAGAAACATGCCAAGTGAACATATTTGTTTATCTGAAAAACAGTGCTGAAGTCAGATATTCTGCTTTGAAAATGTTTTCCGTGCCAGAACGCTATCTTTGTTTTGGTAATTTGAACCTGCCCAGTGCCAGTTTAGCCAATTATCTTTCAGCACCACGGGTTGCCTTGGCGGAAAACAGCGTATTTTATTCATTCATTTAAAAAAGGCTCTGAGAAGGTGCGTTCGTGACCGAAATGCAACCTCCGGTGGACAGTAGCAGACTCCGAAATGAGACAGATTCAGTTCAACATGAGGTTGTTACTTAGCAAATAATAGAAGTTTTACGAACGTAAACATTAGGTGAGCAGGTTACATTGTAACCGTGTGTCCTAACAACACGCTTCGTGACAAGATATGCAATGATAAGCAATTTGGCTGTTTGCACCAGACAAATCACGACAGAAATTTAAATACAGCCATTCAGAAGCACAGAATATGTACTCACTCCCGAAATGGTAGGTTATAATCTATTTAATACATATTAACCCTCTTTAACATCATTAAATGTACAAGCTGAATCACTCATATGTGTTTAGTTCTAAAGTTCAGTTTTAGATGGTTTATTTTATTTTCAAGATCTGAGGTAAACTATTTGCTGCTGCTTTCAGTATATGGCAATAAATGTCATGTAAAATGACATTCAAACTCACATTATTAGCATTTAACACTGAATAAAGCACATGAGGTTTACCTGAGGTGATCATCGTCATAGTTTTCTGTTGTTCAGCTGCAAAAAATAGAAGCCGTTTCTAATATATCAATTCGAGGTGTTGGTTAGGAAAAAACTCCTTTTAGTATGAAAAATATTCCTTCTATTGGGTGCCGTTGCTTTTATTTACAACACGGTTTAAATCACTCGCTCCTGTCTTTAATCTGGCAACCTGCGCTTGCGTTTGTTTTGATCCATGAGTGCAGTACCTAGTTCAACCACTGGGAGTCAAACTTACATACTGCACCTTTAAGCCTATTCAATAATCATTTGTCTTGTAAAAAAAGAAAGGAAAAAAAAGTGAAAAGTGTTTATTTCAACTGAAAACTGCAGTGGCATATATGTATAAGCGCCTTTCTTGCAGTTTTGCAGATTTTAGGCCTTAATAAATGGTTTAGTCCTTTATGAGTCACACTTGAGCATCTGTGGATTAGTTAAGCTTGAATAATGCATATTAGCGAACCTGTATTGTAAAGTGTCCCATAACTACTCTACTCTTTTTGAAGAACATCATTAAAACTGGACATGTTTTTGACATCTTGACCTACAATACATTCTGGAATCTCATACCACTTTAATTGATGTTTTGTCAATAGTGACCAGTTTGTCACAACCCTTCACAGAATTGATAACTGCACTCCAAAATCTGTAGGTCACAAAAAAAAAATAATAATAAAATCCTCCATCTCTATAAGGGCACAGGAGTTTCTCAGCCACTGGCTTATTAATGAGAATACTTTCCACTCCTCTACTAGATTTAGTCTACTCTCAGAGGAAATAACTCATGTGGCCAGGGATTTTTTTTTCAGTGATTTATATACTGAGGAGAGCCAATTAGCAGAAAACAAAGCATGGCATTATGGTCTACATGACAAAAGGAGGGCAAAGGTGTTCGGCAGCCAGCTTGACTGTTAGTGTAACTGATGGTTCCATCGATCAAGAGTGGATCTTTATGTTTGACTGATTGGTACTGTCATGGTCTCTGCCACCAGCTCTGAGGCGAGAACTGGGTCATGAGAGCTCTTTAATAGGCAAAGCTGCGGTGGGTCCCATTTAAATTTGCCTTGGGCAGGAACTAATTGAGCATGTTTTTTTCTTTCTTTCTTTTTTTTACTTGTGCATTTCCATTTAAATCTCACCCTTGGAAAATTAGAAGATTTAGATAAATGCACAAACAATGATTAACTCGCAACCGTGCTAATGCAACTCGTACCCATGACAGCCGAGACAAACCCTGGCTTTTTGCTTCTGCGTTAATCAGCTAGATTGAGCGTCCGCCATCATTAGAGATCGGCGCCATGATGCTGATTATTCTGATTTCATATCATTATAAATGTCTGGGAAGGACTGCATGCTCATGGATGAATACCGATAATTAATTAACTATTTCTCCCAAAAATGGCAATTCTGACAGCATGCTTCTAATGGGTATTATTTACTGTTTGCATGGAACATAATAACAGGAGTTTTAAAGAATGTACTAATCATGATTTTGCCTCTCAATTATGTCTGATTTGTGATTAAATTGTCACATATTAGAACTGTATCAACCAATTGACTAAAGAAAAATAATAAGCATCATTAATAAAATGCAGTAGTATAAATAAATAATCCATATTTATATGTATAAATAATGCATATATTATTATTATTATTTATTATTATTATTATTATTATTATTATTATTATAATTAATATAAATTACAATTCTTCTGATTAAATACTGCACTTTATTTATATTGTATTTCTTTGATTTATTGATTTATTCTTATTATTCTTATTATTATTATTATTATTATTAAGAATAATCAGATCAGATCTAAAAATGATACTTGTTATATTATTCATTTTTATTGTATTTTAATTTAATGAAAACATTCTTATGGCTGGTTCAGGAAGTCTCTATTGTATGAATGTGTTATATAAATCAAGGTGACTTGACAAATTAGGCATTGTTTCAAAATAATTTGTACATAAATGCATAATGACTCGAACCAAGATCATAGACTTTTCCTGTTTTAATAAGCTATTCACCAAACTCCAAAAAATAAAGAAATAAAGAAAAGAAAATGCCTTGCAGATCAACATGTACACAAAACGCATTTATGCTTATTACAACAGAACAAGAGTTCATTGCTCTTTTTGAGACTTAACTTGTTTTTCACGACTCTTAATGTGGATTCCTTTTTTTATTGTCCTTCGGTGCATATTTAAGGGTCTTCGCTGTGTCGCTGGCATGGAGCATTGTCTGTTTGGGAGCAAATAATGCTCAAGTGTTGTTTGTAGTTTTTCCCCTCTTGCTTGTGTATGAATGCAGAAAGGTCAGCAGAGCCATTTATGAGCTAGTCCTTCCGTTACTCATTTGAATAGTGCAGTTTGACACTGGATGTCCCTCAGGGCCCCTGGGAGCTCCATACACTACACAGAGGCATGCGAGGAACATGTGCTGCTTGCTTGTAAAAGCTAAGTGCTGGAATATTAGTGACTTTTGAATTTTGTATTTATTTATTTATTTATTTTATTTTTTTGCTGCAGATCCATTCTGTCTTGAGCAATTTGAACAGATAGTTATATTAAATGTGACATATGACCATTTTTAAAAGGTGTAAGGTACAGGCTTCCCACAGGTCATGGAATTTTTGAAATATCATGGAATGTCAAAAGGTCTTTTCCAGACATTAAAAGTTAAATATTTTTTTTGTCCAAGGGATTTTAGTTTGGTGCTTTTTTTTCTATTGCATTGTTTAATGCCTATTGTCATGCATAGGTTATTTTCAGCTCAATTTTATTATTTTCATGATAATCAACTGGAAGTAGCTTAAAAGAGTAGAGTAGTTCACCCAAAAACAAAAATTCTGTCAACATTTACTCTCTCTTTAATTGTTAAATTTTTTTTTATTCTTTTGAACACAAAGAAGATATTTTAAAGAAAGCTGAAAACCTGTAACCAGTGACTTCCATAGTATTTGATTTTCCATACTATTTGATATGATTTTCCAATTAAGAAAGGTTTGAAAATACTTGAGGGCGAGTAAATAATGAGCACATTTTCATTTTTGGGTGAACTTTCCCTTTCAGTCAATTGCAGATTGTACCTGTTAACGAAGGCAAACATTTCAGGATAATATACTTTTAAGAGCTTTGGCATCTTAAGTCAAATTTGTGAGTACAAATACTTTGCAGCCATGCAAACAGCAAGTATCTATTGTTGTTCTCATTGTGGCTATTTAAGTCATGCAATATGATATCCAAGCTTAAACCATTTTAATATGCAAAGCCCAACAGCGGCCTCTTTTACATTCAAGATTGGCCGTGGAAATTCAGCTTTTTTGGCAGTGAAAGTCATGGAATTTTAAGTTTGGTTTAAAGTGGGAAAGAAAACCTCCAGTGTCCCCAGAATGTGTCTGTGAAGTTTCAGCTCAAAATACCCCACAGATCCTTTTTAATAGCTTGTCAAATCAGCCCCATTTGGGTATGAGCAAAAACACTCATTTTTTGTGCTTTTCCTCTTTAAATGAAATGAGCTTCTGCTTTCCAGAAGAGGGTAGAGCCTTTACATGCTATTCTGAAACTTCAGAAACAACAACAGAAGTAAATTTCATGCAGCCAAAATGCATATAGAGTGCAAATACAACTTCCAGACTGAACCAGAACGATTCTGAATGGTTAAGGGAAACATTTATATAGCTGCTGTGGAGTAAAGTTGATTAAGCTCATTGATGTTATTGCTCTGTCTTGATGTGCTGTCCTTTGTAAATAAACATTACACTATTGCTAAATTGATCTTACAGTGAACTCAAAAAGTCCATCACCTGACTATACAATGTACAATAAATGTGCGTTTATGAATTAATCTGACGGTGAGCAGGTTTCAGTCTAAAAGCTCATACAGTCAGAGACAATGGCTGTCTCTAGAAATAGGCTTACTAAAACAAAGGTATTGTGTTTGTCCTTTTTCATGTTTTCAGGGTTGGTAGATGCACCTATTATAAAACTTAAACATGGTAAAAGTCAGATTTTTATGATATGTCCCTTTTAAACTGGAAAAGTTCCAAATCTAAATTTACTTTATATGGAGATGTTTTTCTCTGCATGTGAAACAATACAAGCTTGAAAATAATCTGTTTTTACGCACTCGATATGAAACTGCAAATTGGAAAAACTGTTGGATATGGAGCCATTATGGTGGTTAGCCTACTGTAAGGGTCCCATTGACTTGTTTTTCAGGGCATTTGAATCATGGTATGTGTCGATTGTTCCTCATTATCACTTTATCAGTCTAATTGACACCTTAGCAGCAGAGCCCTGCCAGCACAACAGCTGGAGACAAGCTTGCACTTTAGTAGTTTCAGTTCATGTCTAGAAAGATGTGCATTAGTTTTATTGACAACTGAATTATCACTGACCCGTTCTCAGTTATTCTAATGACTTTCATTATTTCTTTTCTGTATATTTACCAAACACCTTCAATGAAAATAGCAATATGAAGAATTTGCATGATATTGTTGAAAGGAAAAACTTCCACCCCAAAAGAAGATTGTCATAATTTATTCACAGTCCTGTCATTCACAACATAAATGTGTTTATTATTGTAACATTAACTTAAATATTTAGATTCATATCTGAGAGATTTTTTTTTTAAGTGTATTCAATCAAAATAATGATTCTTCAAAATGTCTCTATGGAGGAAAGCAATTAATAAAATGTACTAATTTCAGGATTTGCTCATCCCCCAATGATGATTGGGTTTAGGGGTATGGTAAAAATCATATGAATTCATACAAATTAGCCATGTTTATGACAATATGTAAAATAGTTATGTTTCCTCATGAGATTGGGCTATATGAATGACATGTGTAACCATGTGTAGTCACATCTCACATTTTTTCCCCTAAATAATAGGTTAAATAAAATTATTCCAGCAGAACAGGTCCTCTCATAACCCCACGAACATATAGATTATAAACACAAACACACCCATCAATCAGCAGTTCTAATGAAAACCATGTATTTTCCAGAGATGGCTGTAAGTGATGGAGGTCAGCAGACATTTAACACAAAAACCATGAAAACAGTTCTTCTGCTCATAACTGTTTGCTTGTGAAAGCACTCAGCATACAAACAACCAAATAAAACACTTGATTATTGGAATCCTTCTGTTGTTGCTCTGCAGGCTTTTGACCCTTGAGGTTACGGGTCTATAAAGGGAACTATGTAGAGGGGGGAAAAGATATTGAAAAGGTCTATAAATTAAAAAAATTATAATAATTCAGTGTCTTTGCTCAATCCTCCGTGGCCCTGTCTGTCTACTTAAGTTAGCTAATATTGAGTAGATGAGACAGAAATTTAATTTAAATGACCTTTGCTTGATGTTATTGTTATATTGTAAAAAAAACTACATTTCTAGTTCATTTTATCGGAAATAATTTCTAAAAAAGTTGCATAGCAAACTAAAAACTCTGAAAGAGCTTTTTTTTTTTTTTTTTTAATTACACAAAAATACTTTGTTTTGACCTGTAAAAAAGTTTTATTTTACAACACACATTTTAGTAGTTTTACCAATAGCTTTAATTGATATTTATTTATATTTTATAAATACATTTATATATATAAATATATATATATATATATATAGTGCTCAGCATATATGTGACACCCCTCACAAATCTATCTTTTAAATGAATATTTTCTATAGAATGCTATACAATATTATATTTGTGCATATACAGTCGTGGCCAAAAGTTTTGAGAATGACACAAATATTAGTTTTCACAAAGTTTGCTGCTAAACTGCTTTTAGATCTTTGTTTCAGTTGTTTCTGTGATGTACTGAAATATAATTACAAGCTCTTCATATGTTTCAAAGGCTTTTATCAACAATTACATGACATTTATGCAAAGAGTCAGTATTTGCAGTGTTGGCCCTTTTTTTTTAGGACCTCTGCAATTCGACTGGGCATGCTCTCAATCAACTTCTGGGCCAAATCCTGACTGATAGCAACCCATTCTTTCATAATCACTCCTTGGAGTTTGTCAGAATTAGTGAGTTTTTGTTTGTCCACCCGCCTCTTGAGGATTGACCACAAGTTCTCAATGGGATTACGATCTGGGGAGTTTCCAGGCCATGGACCCAAAATTTCAACGTTTTGGTCCCCAAGCCACTTAGATATCACTTTTGCCTTATGGCACGGTGCTCCATCGTGTGGGAAAATGCATTGTTTTTCACCAAACTGTTGTTGGATTGTTGGAAGAAGTTGCTGTTGGAGGGTGTTTTGGTACCATTCTTTATTTATGGCTGTGTTTTTGGGCAAAATTGTGAGTGAGCCTACTCCACTCACTTTTTCTTCTCCGGACAAGCCTTTTTTCAGATGCCCCAAACAATCGGAAAGGAGCTTCATCTGAGAATATGACTTTGCCCCAGTCCTCAGCAGTCCATTCGCCATACTTTTTGCAGAAGATCAATCTGTCCCTGATGTTTTTTTTGAAGAGAAGTGGCTTCTTTGCTGCCCTTCTTGACACCAGGCCATCTTCCAAAAGTCTTCGCCTCACTGTGCGTGCAGATGCGCTTATACCTGCCTGCTGCCATTCCCGAGCAAGCTCTGCACTGGTGGCACTCCGATCCCGCAGCTGAATTCTCTTTAGGAGACGATCCTGACGCTTGCTGGACTTTCTTGGACGCCCTGAAGCCTTCTTAACAAGAATTGAACCTCTTTCCTTGAAGTTCTTGATGATCCTATAAATTGTTGATTTAGGTGCAATCTTAGTAGCCACAATATCCTTGCCTGTGAAGCCATTTTTATGCAACGCAATGATGGCTGCATGCATTTCTTTGCAGGTCACCATGGTTAACGATGGAAGAACAATGATTTCGAGCATCACCCTCCTTTTAACATGTCAAGTCTGCCATTCTAACCCAATCAGCCTGACATAATGATCTCCAGCCTTGTGCTCATCAACATTCTCACCTGAGTTAACGAGACGATTACTGAAATGATCTCAGCAGGTCCTTTAATGATGGCAATAAAATGCAGTGGAAAGGTTTTTATTAGGATTAAGTTAATTTTAATGGCAAAGAAGGACTATGCAATTCATCTGATCACTCTCCATAACATTCTGGAGTATATGCAAATTGCTATTATAAAAACGTAAGCAGCAACTTTTCCAATTTCCAATATTTATGTAATTCTCAAAACCTTTGGCCACGACTGTACTGTGGCAGACCTGCCAGTGTGTCTTCAGCGTCGCCATGGAAACGACTCCCTCAACGTAATCACCTCTCCTCACGTGCTGATCAGGGACAGCTGCTGCTCGTTGGAAGGGGAGTATTTAACAGACACCGTCGTGGAAGACGGCGAGCATGATGACAGCAGGAAACCCGCTGAGTTCTCTCCTTCCACTGAATTCACCGCCCTGCACATCCCAGCACACTTATCCTTTGCTTCACTTCCTCAATAAACACCCCTACGGGGATTTCCACTGCCTCTCTGTGTCTGTGTGATCTCTCACCTCGTTACACTGGTGGAGAATGCGGAGTTATTGAGGGGTCACACGTGACACAGGTAACTAACATCTGGTGTGTTTTTCGCCGTAGGGTGCCGCTCTCTCTCTTCCACCGCTTACCTCCAGCACCTGGGGCTGAAGATGGACGTCATTCGCCACCAACTCGAGGAACCGGAGCGCTGCCAGCTCCGGCTCACAGAGCGCGTCACTGGGAGTGAAGAAGAGAGGCAGGCGGTCGAAACCCCCCGGGAGTTTTTGGCCTTCCCAAGCCGAAACGGAGAGTGTGCGGCGCGCCGCGTCTAGCAGTGGCCGCTGGACGAGCGCGCCTCAGCCAAAGAGCAGGCCAAAGCTCTAATGGATCTAGCTCCATCCATCCATCTAGCACCTGGCCGGAGCTGATGGAATGCATCGAGCTGGCGGAAGCATCAGTGCCCCAGGATGCTTGAGAGAGAGCGGATGAACCCCAGAAATGCCGACCTGCGAAGGGCACCACGCGTCCAGTACACAGACCCGCGGCCACCTCGCCATCGGACGCGAAGTCGTCCGCACCATCGCCACCATCTGGGGACCGGGTATGCTTCCTCACCCGGTCCGCTCCCCAACCCCCTGTGAGACGGACAGTCCCGGTCCCCCGGATTCCGAGAAGGCACCGGACGACACACGACGGGGGCCGCCAGCAAGACCCGCCCACCACCGCGAGCGACAGGAAGGGTGAGAGTCGCGTCTCCCCTCCCACAGACACTCCACTGCAGGTCACGGCCGGAGGTTCCATACACCGAGAGCAGCGAGCGGATAGGAGCCTCCGGAAGTGCTGGTCCAGAGTCCGCCTGGTGGACCAGGAGGTCCGTCAGCCCGCGCCTCACCCAGCCCGTTACTCTGTCGTCAAGGAAGGTCTGTTGTACTGGATCGCTCTGCGGCGGGGGGAGGAAACACACTGGCTAGTGTTACCGCGCTCCAGGATCCCGGAGCTGATGACGGCCGTGCACGTAACCCCGCGGCCACCCTCAGAGAGCTCCAAAAGCGGTACTACTGGCATGATGACAGCAGGAATCCCGCTGAGTTCTCTCCTTCCACTTGGCACCCTGATCAGCACTTCACACAGCACCATCACCTGACCCTTGGACACTGAATTCACCGCCCTGCACATCCCAGCGCACTTATCCTTTGCTCCACTCCCTCAATAAACACCCCTACGGGGATTTCCACTGCCTCTCTGTGTCCATGTGATCTCTCACCTCGTTTCAATACTAAAGCCAAATCTGGAGCTAATCTAACAAAATAGCTTATGATAATGGTCCAAAAAAATGTGTACACCCACATTTATATGTTAGGGAAAAAGATGAAATTCATTCATTCATTCATTTTCTTTTCGGCTTAGTCCCTTTATTAATCTGGGGTCGCCACAGCGGGATGAACCGCCAACTTATCCAGCATATGTTTTACGCAGCGGATGCCCTTCCAGCTGCAACCCATCACTGGGAAACATTCATACACACTCATTCACACACATACACTACGGACAATTTTAGCTTACCCAATTCACCTATACCGCATGTCTTTGGACTTGTGGGGGAAACCGGAGCACCCGGAGGAAACCCACGCGAACACGGGGAGAACATGCAAACTCCACACAGAAATGCCAACTGACCCAGCCAAAAAGATGAAATAAAAACACTAAAAATAGGAAAATTTAAGAGAAACAAAAATACATAAAATGTAGTTGAAATAGTGTAGTTTGTCATTTTTTTGCAATATTTCATTGTTCGGTGACCAAACTGTTATTTTAAATGCACCAAATATATTACCTATATTCACTGAGAAATGGATATGGAAATATTCAATTTCAAAATGAGATGTGCTCATTTAAGCTGACAACTGTATGTATAAAATGCACTACTATTATGTACTATTAAGTTTCTGTACTGTTTGTGTAATGCATTCACTCAGACAGCCATACACATAACAAAACGTGTGATATGTTACACAGTATGAAAAAATGTTACAGAATAACTGAAAGCAATAAATAAATCTTTTTTTTTTAAATTAAAAGCGTTGCAAAAAAATTACAAGTTCATCTGATTTTCTGCCAGAAAATATAGAGGGAAGTGCTGGTCAGACACCATATGGCTGTGCTCCTTGACTTTAATTATGATAAACTGTTGGCTAAACAATGTGCTAAAGCATGTGTGTTCCATTAGGAGCCGGATGAAAACAGTCTCGCGTGGAGGGAGAGATGGGCCACATCAGTGATTATCCTCTCAGCCGGAGTCATCACCGAGCATCAGGAGGCCCGATCACTCGCTCTGTCCAAAGCCAACACTGCACGCCTCTTCACAATCACATCTGCATTATTAACAGCAAGCCACAAGTAGGTGATTTCAGAATATCTTTCCTTGTTTGGTGGAAATAAATAACAGGTTCATACTGAAGCCTGAAGTCCTGAACATGCATTTTATATTTGATAGAAATCGTGCTTGTCTGCTAAAATACTGTCAGCCATGAGAAGTGATGCATTATAGTTCATAACGATAAGCTGGAATTCATGTAAATAATCTATCTGTAGCATAAAAATGATATCTTTACAAATCTTTACACAAGTAGAGTACTAGCTGTGCTACATTTTCTATATGCTTGTTGTATTGTAAATATGCAATCATTATGAAGTTGTTGAAATGGAAACCAAGCTCAGAAATGAGCAGGGTTGTGTGACGAAAATACTTTCAAAATGAACAAAATACTGTGAAAAGGAGTACAAAAATGTCAGTTTGTGGCACTGCATTGAGGTCTGTTCAGATTTTTTCCTTACACCTTTTTTTTTCTTCTCAGTGCTCTTACAAATTTTCTCATCATAAATAACAAAGTCCTGAAGGAAAGTAAGATAATAATTTTGCAGTTTCAGGGATAATAATAGAACGTTTTGCTAAAGTGCATACATTTCATTAGACTAACATTGTCAGACATGTGTTTGTATAGCTGGAAAAAATGTATTGATTCCCCTAACACAAAAATACCACTACATGTATTCTATTAATCAATATTTATAAGCATGTTCCCAGTAAATCAGTTATAAAAATAATAAAAAAGAAATTAACAAATATCAAAATCCTAATTTTATCATTTCGTCTAATGTGAAAATCCATAATGACTCATGCTGTAAAAACTATTTATTAATATCTCCCCTACAAGATGGACACATGACTACCTCAATACCTATACACTGTAGAGTAGAAACTAAATGTCTTAGAGCTAAAAAATGTTAACTAATGTTAACAAATAAGACCTTATTGTAAGCGGTATTGTAAATTACTTAAGGTGCTGTATGTACGTTTTTGTCTCTTCTTAATCATAAAAATACCATAATATGTTTGCAGATATTTAAGAAACATGCTTAGTTAACATACTTGAAAAACAAACTAAAAAACAATGCCAAAGTCAGTCTTTGAATATTTGTGTTCTTTGGTCTGTGTAACTCTGGCCACTGCTAGTTTACCCAGTTATATTCAATGTATTTAACAATCCCTCAATGTATGCATAGCAAAGTAGCAGCCTCCGAAATGAGATGGAGATTCATAGTTATAAAACTCCACATGAGGTGTTTTTTTTTTTTTTTTTTTGCAAAAAATCCAAATATTACAAAAGTAAACATTAGCTGATTAGCTTACAGTGTAAGGCTCGATCTTCAGGCATGCTCACGATCTGTTTATGTCATCAATCTGGCAACCTGTGTGTGCATCATGTCGTCTGAGGAGGGTCCTGCTGAAAAAAATAAAAATAAAGTATATATATACATTTTGTATTTAGACCGCAATACCAAGTTTAACCACTACTATATACTGCACCTTTAAATAAGTGTTTTTTTTTATACGTTTTTCCAATATTTTATTGTGATGGTCAACCACAAAGGAGAAAGTTGTTACACACAGAAATGTTCTTGTACTTTCTTCTACAGTAGTATTTCATGTGTTTTCCTGAATAAAAGGCAGTCCAGTTCTGTCTGCCTGCCTGCTGAACTTTTTAGAGTGCAACTTCAATAAGTTTCTTTTTTTGCGCCTTTTTTTCTTCTCCGACAATTACGCTTTCACTCCAGACAGACAAAAGGTTAGTTGTGCCTTCCTTCATGATGGTCACCACTTCAGCAATTAGCTGCTATTCCAGCGGCGGGGCCAGGTTTGCCAGAGCTTGTGAAAATGCCATCTGTCATTGGGACACACTTCATGAAACACTCTCCTCTGCCTCAGTGTGACTATTTCCTTCAGGGAGTCGCAAGGATCGTTCAAGTCGAATGGCGCTCGGAGAAAACAATAAATTGTTTGCTGTGAAAAATAATTTGGCAGGGGCTGTGGGTGCATTGTGCTCTGAAGTGTGGCGGTGCTCTTTCTTTCACAGCTTCCCTGAATAGCCGACTGAATTAGAGCATGCGTGCCTGAGTTTAGGTCACTTTGTGTAATGTACAGTATTTTTAGCTCATCATTGTGTGGCTATGTCATATTTTAGACTGAACCGATGAGGATCCTTAGATGTCTGGTCGTTATGGAGGACATATTATATTGCACTGTGCAGTAGTTTTTGTAGCTTTTGACCTTTCAGTGCTGTTATTGAGATACTAGTGTAGTTTTTTTATTTATTAATTTTTTTTTTATTAATAGTTTGATTAATAGTTATCTATTTTTATATATTGTGCGTTTAAATGAAGTAAAATTTTTAAATCTTTGCTAAAGTTAGTCAAAATGATAAATATTTAACAGATAAAATGCATCCTCTCAAGTACAGTAGTTTCTTGTTTTATATTTTAAATACAAAAAACGTAAACAAGTGAAAACTAATAATTCTATATTCTATTCAAATTATATATATATATATATATATATATATATGTGTGTCACAATAAAAAAAACTACACATCTGCCACCACATGCACTACAACTACCATAATGCTTTGCGCCAATCTACAGCTGACAATAATCCGGACACACACACACACACACACACACACACACACACACACACACACACAGCTGAAACTCATGATCATTGATTACCTGGACTATAAAGACACCTTTCATTTTCACACACACTGCTGAGTCTTGTTCGCTGTTTTTCTGTAACATTACGAAGCGTTCTCTGTGTCTATTCTTTCCCTGTTACCCCAGCCTTGTTTCCTCGTTTATGTTATTGCTTCCTGTACCGACCTTATTGCCTGTGACTTAACTGCGCTTCTGGATTGCCTTCATGCTACTGTTTGTACCTCTTGACCGTTGCCTGCCTGACCATTCTCTGTTAAATAAAGCTGCACGTGGATGCTCACGTCTGTTGTTCAGCGTCATCCGTTATAATATATATGAATATGATATATGATAGAATAGTTTAATTATAATATATAGTATTCAATAATATAATGTTATAATGCATGTTTGGGGGACAGGTCTTCTTAATGTATCTCGATCACCATCAGTATTTTGACATTGGGACTTCTTCACATATAGCTTTCTTAAAAAAAATATTTCTAACCAAATAAAAAATAAATAAATTATGTCCATGTGTGGCCTTAGTGATTTCCACATCATTTTATAATTAGAAAATTGTGGTTTGAGCTGAATACATTATCATTAGACTTTAGCTATTAATATGCTTACAAGAAACTGAAAAGTACACAAATGTAAGGGCATGTCAGAACTTCTCCATGGGCTTAAACCCCCCTCAGACCCCAGAGGGTTCATATTTATAATTAATTAAGTTGTTAATAATTAAATAATACTTAAATAATTAATATTTCATAATGTATTATTTAATAAGTATAATTGAAAAACTAAATAATTGAAAAACTGACAGTCCTTATGAATACACAAGCTTATTTGAACATTTAATTATACATCTTTATTAAATGACTACATTTAATCACAGTTTGTAATTGTAATGTGCACTAATGATCATATAAAAATTATGTACTGCAATTCTAAGTTGTAAAAGCATTATATATTTCAATGAGTACTTCTTAAAATGTCATCGCGACCACAAAACAAATAAACAAAAGGCGTCCTCATGCATTTACACAAATTTTCGAGCTAGCACTTTAGAAAGCTGAACCACCACAGCACCAGAGAACTTTGATGTTTACCTCCACGGCACACATCGACTATCCAAGCTGTCAGTCCAGCAATTTTCACCGTGTGAGTCCATGAGCACTTCCACGTTTGAGTGCTTTCCACCAGTGCAAGTCTGTGTCTGTCAATGCGCGTTATATAATTAGCGGCATCTCCTGAACCTCACAGCCTGCTCTTAACAAGGTCAGATGGTCTGAGTCAGTGCTGTCCACTCTCCCTCAGTCAGAGCAGATGGTGCTGCGGCATGTGAGACTTTCGCTCGCTCTCAAGGTGAAAATACCAACAATGACACGGTGACCCTGGTGACATTCACTTCCACAACTGCGATTTGTCCACCATACAGAAACACTGGGGCGTCCACAATGGGAGCTGAATAAAAGTCAAGCATAACTAATTGGCCAGGCTATTTATGAATCCATCCTTCACGGTCACTTTAATGGAGGGATAAATAGGACTCATAGTTGGTTGCTGACATGCACATAGGAACAAAAAAGACAAGCTTTGAAGTTTAGTAATGCCGCTTGGAAATAGCGTGGACACATGAAGGCTAATTGCTTTGTATGATAGACTGTTGCAAAAAAGGATTGCGGAACACAAAGAGCAATCCTCATTCATTTTGTCTAAAGTGCTTTCCAGCGGTGGTAATTATCTGCTCGCAGATAGCTGTAAATGTAAATCTTTCTTGTTGTCTTTGTTCTTTATTGAATGTAACGGCCTGATATCGAGACTCAAGATTCACAACACGTTTCTAATGTCTAAATTAGTCTATGCGTAAATAGTGAAGGTAAAATGATTAGCCCTAATGTGAAATTTGTATATATACATTTTTTTTAAATCAAATATTTCCCAATTGATGTTTAATTGAGCAAGGGCATTTTCACAGTATTTTCTTTAATATGTTTTTCTTCTGGAGAAAGTCATATTTCTTTTAGTTTGGCTGGAATAAAAGCAGTTTTACCTTTTTTAATTATTTGTAAAGTCAATATTATTAGCTCCCCTTAAGATTAATATATATATATTTTTTTTTTTTGAGTGGCTACAGCTACTGTTGTGTTGACAACTACTGTTGTCAAATAACTTGGCTAATTAACCTAACTTGCCAAGTAAATCTAATTAACCTTTAGTTAAGTCTTTAAATCAGACTTTAATATTAGTAATATTATAGATATTAGTATCTTGAAAATTACTAGACAAATATTATGCACTGTATCATGGCAAAGACAGAATAAATTAGTAATTATAAATTAGTTATTTGGGGCAGCGTGGTGGTGCAGTGGGTAGCGCTGTTGCCTCACAGCAAGAAGGTCGCTGGTTCGAGCCTTGGCTGGGTCGGTTGGCATTTCTGTGTGGAGTTTGCATGTTCTCCCCGTGTTCGCGTGGGTTTCCTCCGGGTGCTCCGGTTTCCCCCACAGTCCAAAGACATGCGCTATAAGTGAATTGGGTAAGCTAAATTGTCTGTAGTGTATGTGTGTGAATGGGAGTGTATGGGTGTTTACCAGTGATGGGTTGCAGCTGGAAGGGCATCCGCTGCGTAAAACATATGCTGGATAAGTTGGCGGTTCATACCGCTGTGGCGACACCAGATTAATAAAGGGACTAAGCCGAAAAGAAAATGAATGAATGAAATTAGTTATTTAAACAATTTCATATTCACTGTGTTTAAAATGTGAAAAACATTAAACAGCATGAAAAAGTCACGAGTCTAATAATTTTGACCAACTACACACACATTCTATTTTGGTGTCTATTTCACATTGATTCATTCTGACATATTTGTATATATATTCCCATTTTTCCACTTTTCTAAATATGTAAATTAGCTCCATTTTCTTATTTTAAACAACTTCTGAATACATTTGAGAATTACATTTTGGTGTGTTTTATCCATTATCTATGCAATTTAGCAATCAACCAGGTCACCAAATCTGTTAGTTGATGTTAAATATTGAGTTTTCTAAAATAAAAAATTGAAACCCAGCTCAGAACATACCTCTCTATACATTCCACAACATGCTGATATTGTTATTCTACCTGCTGTCTCAAAAGCCGTTTAAACTGCCACCGGTAGTGACATCTGGAAGAACAACAGACCCTTGCTCAAGTAAAAGACTTTAAAGTGTGCATGAAGTGTCATCTCTGCACTTGCCCTGCTGGAATATCTGAAATTTAATGGCCCACAAACATACACTGCACACATAAAATATGAGCGCAAGGCATCACTATTTAAGTAGTATAACAAGCAGTAAACAGCCACAAGTTCACCATGTTTATCTGGATATGAAAGCTGGAAAGTTTAGATGAGTGTTTACAGACAGTGTGAAGTGTGTCTTCATCCATTACGTAGCAGACAGCTGAGCACTGTCATAATCCACAAATCTCTACTTTACCAGACAAGTTTGTATAATAAGGATCTAAAAATGGCAAGTATTATACAAATATTACAGATATTTGCTACAACTGTGAATTCTACTTTACTGATTTATTTAGTTGATACAAGTATGAGTGTTTTTGTAAAAAATATATATATATTGTTATTATTATTATGGCGTCACAGTGGCACAGTGGGTAGCATGATCGCCTCACAGCAAGAGTGAATTGGTGAATTGGGTAAGCTAAATTGTCCGTAGTGTATGTGTGTGAATGAGTGTGCATGGATGTTTCCCAGTGATGGGTTGCAGCTAGAAGGGCATCCGCTGCGTAAAACATATGCTGGATAAGTTGGCGGTTCATTCCGCTGTGGCGACCCCAGATTAATAAAGGGACTAAGCCGAAAAGAAAATGAATGAATGAATATTATTATTAGTAGTAATAATAAGGTTGTTATTATTATTATTATTATTATTAGTAGTAGTAGTAATTATTAGTTTACTTTCTCGCTAAAAAGCGCTTGTTTTCTTTAACCCTTGAAAATATCTTTTGAGGGATTTATTTTTACATGCACAAACAACAGCAGCCTAAACAACAGAACATCATTGTCTAATTTTACCTGCAGTGCTTCTGTGAGAGGAATACATTCATTCATATAAAATCAACAAATATCAATATGTTTCACTTAACAACAAAATAAATAACCTTGTCATGTATAATTTTTCTATTCGCTCTATAAGTTCAAGATGATGGCACTAAGGATAGCATATGCTTTTTTATTTTGCGTAGGCCTACAGAATGTCATGGATCTCACTTTTCACATAATTGCGAATTCGAAAATGAAAGAAACACCATTGAAAGGGGATCTGTTTTGTGAAGTTTACCTGCTTTCAGCCAACATGTCACAGTGTTTAAAAAAAACATTGTATTGGCCAACTGTATGAAGCAAATAAAACGAAACACAACTTCATATAATTTGTTTCGGAAAATGAATAAGCAGTGTCTCAACGTCCATTTGAAAGCATCTGGCTGTCAGTCTTTCACATGATTGGACTTTGCTCTGCAGTGCCCCAACACCTTGATGCTCATGACAAGAATAGCATGTGCAGTTATCTTTTTTAAGTGAGGTGTAAATCACCGTCATGCATGAATGACTGATATTTTTGCACTTTTACACATAATAATCCATGATCAGATTACACAATACTGAAACCGCACGTCAAAATAACATACTGGTAAATATTTTTTGAGACAAATCATGTTTTCAAGGGAACCCATGCCTTATTTAGGGGAGCCGAGCTCCCCTTAGCTCCCCCATAGTTCACACCCTGCTGGAAACATATAAATATGCTGAAATGTACTGGGGATATTAGAAGCTGGATGACCATTTTTAGTTTTAAGGTAACATCAACATATAATAAATAGTCTAACTTTATCAGTATTTGTTGTGTGCTCTTATGGTGATGAGAGAAAACGTTACGATTACTACGTAACCCTCGTTCCCCGAGGGGGGGAACAGAAATGCTATGTGGAAAAACTTCCACTATGGGGATTTCGTCAGAAAACCAATCATTCTGAAGAGTAATAAAACGGGCCAATGAGCACACAGCTGGCAGCAATCACAATCAGTTAGTGAATAAGAATGCCAGGTGTGCATAGCAAAAACACCTTTTCAACCTGAAGAAGCCGAACTACAGCTGTCAGCTAAGGCGCAATCACTGTGGCGAAGGCACATAGCTTTTCCGTTCCCCCCCTCGGGGAACGAGGGTTATGTAGTAACCGTAACGTTCCCCAGCGGGAGGGGAACTTCAATGCTATGTGGAAAAACTTCCACTATGGGGAAATGTATGGAAAACGCCACAGTGATTGAACCTTACCACGTCGTTGATGAGAGGTTTGCCAGGCTCCGGCGTGAGCGCACCATCATCACCAGAGACGCAGCCCTCCAACATGTCCCCTGGCCCTTACTTACCTTACTTACCTGTGAAGCGCTTAAGGCTTATTTATATTTTTTGGGTTGTCGTAAAATTAAAAATACGACAATACGTTGGGAAGGGTGTCAGTCCCGAATGGGGAGGACGCTGGGAGGCCACCTGCTGCCCAATGGGGAGACCTGGTGGCAGAAAGACATATGGACTAACCCTAAGAAGGGGGAGTACACATATGAAGGATGGTTAACGGGGAGGGAAGACACGGACCTGCCTGAAGCAGGGGGAACTATACCGTGGCTGAGTGAAGCATATGGGATCGCCAGTGGGGATCGCGCATAGCAGGCACCTATACCCAGAACGCGGGCTGACCGAGCGGGCATGTCAACAACGTAATGGGCCAGGCACCCGACTCCTCCGCTGAGTCAGGTGCTGGGGGCCTCAGAGAAACTCTGTAGGGTTCGCTAAATGGGGAACTCAACTGAGCATAGTAAGAAAAGCGCATGCATCTCTGTGTTAGAGAGAAAGGCGCAGCAAGCGTGTTTCAACACCGTACCAAATTTCCTCATTCACTGGCGTTATCCAACACACGTAAGAAAAATCGGTTCCACTCAAAGATTATAGAATCTTATGAATGTATTAGGTGTCGCCCAGCCCGCAACTCAACATTTGTCTGTTAGAGAGGCGCCACACTCACACCCAAGAGGAAGCGATACTCTTAGTCGAGTGCGCTCTCACTCCCGGGGGACGCGGCTCACCCTGTCACTGAAAAGCGAGGGAGATGGCATCCACTATCCAGTGTGCCAACCTCAGTTTGGATACGGCACTTCCCATCTGCCGATCATAACAGAAAAGGAGCTGCTTAGAGTCATAAGTTCTATAATGCAGTCACATAGCGCAGAGCGCGAACGGGACACAGCAGAGAAAGGGGCTGGGACTGCCTCCGTGGGCAGCGCTTGCAGGTTCACTACATAGTCTAAAAAAGAAAGCACTGTAGGAACCTCGAGCACCTAGGTGGGCCGGGGTCTCAGGAACACGTAAGAGTGGGCCGGCCCAAATTTCTGGCACTCTTCGCTGTCCGAAAATGCCTCCAGCTACCCGACCCTCTTGACCAATGCCAATGCGACCAGCAGAGCTGTCTACTTGGACAGAAATCTTAAGATACTGAGTCGAGTGGATCGAGCAGATCTCTCCTAAGAAAGATCTCCAAGTGGGTATGAGAGGGGGACAGGATTGATTTAATTATCCAGCGTCTCACGCCTCTGGGAACTGGATGATGAGGCGATGCTTTCCCAGCGCGCCGTCATCCCCGCATCCTCAGACCGGGGATGATCGTAATGCCAACCCCTCAGTGTGGAGGGGACAGCCTTAGCTCTAGCCAGCTAAAGGAGGATAGCATCACACTGATCTGGCATGTCCGGGGTCCCTCTCAGACAGAAGTACACCACACAGCGAATAGACTCCACTTCAGGGCATAGGCATGCCTCGTAGAGGGTGCTCTAGCCTGAGTGACGGTGTTAACCACCGAACCGGTAAGTCACCTAAGTCCTCCACGCTCCATCTATGGACCACACATGATTCCAGAGATCTGGGCGCGGGTGCCAGATGGTGCCTGTCCCAAAGAAGAAGGTGCTTCTTCAAAGGGATATGCCAGGGAGGGGCCGTCACGAGGAGAGAGCTGAAATACAGGTCCGGTTGAGCCATAGAGATGCAATAAACAGACCTGCTCCTCGTCCTCCCTGACTTTCCACAGTATCTTTGCGAGGGGCTCACTGGAGAAATGCGTATTTACGCACGCCCCGGGGCCAGCTGTGTCCAGTGCGCCAAAACGCACCCATAACAGCTGGACAGCCGGGGGTGGAGTCTCCATTTTCCCATGCGTGAACTGCCGTGAGAGCGCATCGGCTGCACGGTTGAGTTCGCCGGGGATATGAATGGCACGCAGCATTTACCACCGCATATGACTCCAGAGGAGCAGACGGCGAGCAAGCTCAGACAAGCGACAAGAGCAGATACCCCCCGTAAGGTTTATATACGCCATCGCCGCCGTGCTGTGCGTCCTGACCAGCACTAGTTTCCGTTCTAACACCAGTAAAAAAACGGTGCAGCACAAGATATCCTGCCACCAGCTCCAGGCAATTAATATGCCAATGCAACTGGGTTCCTTCCACGGACCCGCAGCTGCATGCCTGCAACACACGGCCCCCCAGCGCGTACTGGAAGCATCCGTCGAAACGCCGACATGCCTGGACACTTGTTTTAGAGGCACACAGGCCTGTAGAAACGCAGGGTCCGTCCAGAGGCTGAGGGCGCGGCGACACAGCGGAGTGACAGTCACCCGGTGCGTGCCCACGTGCCATGCGCGTCTGGGGACCCGATCGGGAAGCCAATGCTGAAGCGGTCTCATATGGAGCAACCCGAGTGGCGTGACAGCGGCTATGGATGCCATATGCCCCAGGAGCCTCTGAAATAATATCCTTTTCAAACCTCCTTTTCTCAGAGTGGCCCGTCTCAGGGACGCTCCGCGGTCCTTACCGGACTTAGCGGTGCCCTTAGGCGGGGGGCGGTGATCGTCTGTGAGGTGCTCAACGCTGCCGCTTAACCGGTTGAACAGACAGGGCGGCGGAGCAGATTTTGGAGCCACAGACGAGCGCATTCAGCAAGGAGCAGCCAAAGTGGACGATTCGACGGGGAGAGCGGTTTTTGAGCCCGCCGATCGCACTTGACTACTCTTTCACTATAGTGAATTCCTGGTGAACTCACCCCGGTGTCGCCGAACAGGCCAGCCTGGGATATGGGTGTGTTAAAAAAGTGAACTTTGTCAACGTCACGCATATCTGCCAGGTTTAGCCAGAGGTGGCGTTCCTGGACCACTAGTGTGGTCATCGTCCTTCCCAGGGCACTCGCAGCCGATCTGGTGTTTTTAGAGCAAAGTCAGTTGCAGTGCGTAGTGCATTAAGCCTGGGTCAGAACCTTCCTCATGCCTCTGGGCCAACGCTTGCGCCAGCAAAAGCAGCTTGGCCTGCAGCAGTGTAGGCTCTGGCCCCGAGGGACGCAGACAACCTACACGCTTTGGACGGGAGCCGAGGCTAACCACGCCAGGAAGGGTCACCACACTGGCAAGATTGACCGTGCTATCACACTTGACCTGGGGATTCGCCTCGTACCCCCTGGCTGCTCCGTCATTGAGGAAGGTGAGGGCGGAGCGCACACAGACCGGGCAGAAAAAGGTGCCCTCAGCGCTGCGTGAACTTACTGTGCACCTCCGGGAAGAAGGGGACGGGAGGCTTAGAGGGTTTCCCCTTCTTATCCTCCACGTAACACCCCTCTAATTGGTTCGGCGTCGAAGCTGGGGGACAAGCCATCTCCAGCCTCGTCGCCAAAGCAGCCTGGGTTAGCACGGCCATCATATCAGATTCCATATCCGGAGCCTCGCTTACCACCCCTGAGGGAGGAAACGGGGCCGAATTGTTATTGGAAAACGACAGCCCACCCTCCGATTCAGCGATGGACATCTGGTCCTCGGTGTCAACGAGTGAGAGGGCGACCATCCCGAAGGATGGTGCGCTTCTCTCACTACAAGCCTGGATGGAGCGCGCTGAGGAATGGGAGGTCCACAAGCCCAAGGGCGGCGGATTGACCCCCACTGTGACCCTCAGATCTGCCCGAGTGCCAACCGCTACTTGCTGGGGACAACATGGGTGGTTCGCCCTTTTGCAAGAGCGAGCTGCGATCTTAGCTCTGCAACAGACATGCCATTGCAGTGATGGCATGCACTGCCCGCGAGCACCACATTAACATGCTGGATCCCCAGACATGCAATACAGTGCTCATCCCCATTATGCGTGGACAGGAAACCACCGCATCCAGAAGCACACGGTCGGAGCGAAGTCTTTAAAAAGACTCGCTGCACGACTGTGTTGCTCTTTTAGGAGAATTGCTTAAATTTATACGCACCGCTCTTGAAGTACCGGTCCAGCGAAACGCCCAGGGACGGGAGAAACCCAGCTCGACCACCGCTGCTCGCGTTGTTGCTCGCACTGGAACCGGGAGAAATCAGCCTCTTAGAAGATGGCAGCTTTCTCTCACTCTCTCTCGAGCGAAGTCGGAGGATGACAGCAAAACGTCTCTTTCAGACTGCACATGAGGCTTCTGAAAGCGAAAAGGTGTTTTTGCTATGCACACCTGGCATTCTTATTCACTAACTGATTGTGATTGCTGCCAGCTCATTGGCATTTCATTGGCCCGTTTTATTACTCTTCAGAATGATTGGCTTTCTGACGAAATCCCCATAGTGGAAGTTTTTCCACACAGCATTGACGTTTCCCTCCTGCTGGGGAACAGCATTCTTGGAATCTTCTTTTAATGTAATTGATATTTGAGTAATGTTCTTGTAATATTATAAATGTTAAACACTGTTAAACTGTAAAAAAGGTACTTTTTATACTAAGTCTATGTACAAACATTTTCTTGTATTTGTTTATGCATTTTGATCTCTGCTCTGATGCCTTTTGTTGTTGAAAAATTCAGGAAAGTGATTGTTATATGAAATTATATATTGTCTAGATTGGTCATGTAAATTACAGGACAAAATCAGTTTTTTTAGAAACACAGAAAGCATCATAAATGCAAGTGAAAATTCTACTTTAAAGGTCCAATAGAATGAAAATCTGCATATACCTAGGCATAGCTACTGTAAATAATAATAATAATGCTTATAATTCAGTGAATGGAAATTAAAAACAGTGAGCCTCAAACACTATTGTTTCCTTCTCATGTAAATTCTGTGAGTGTAAAACCCTGATAAAAAAATCAGGCCAATCAGAACAAAACACCAACTCTGACAATCCACATGGCACTAATATGCACTCCCCAGGCTGCGTTTGATTGGCCACAATGTTTTCTAGTGCGATTACAACAATACTTATTTTTCCTTATTTTTAAGTGTATCTAAGATTGTCTAGAGGAAGACTAAAAAGAAGCAGTATTGTGAAGCAGGCAGCCAAGCATGACCCTTGTCATGGAGTCATTAGAATGTGAAATGTGGAATATAATACTTTTTTTGCAATTTTATTAATGCATTTCTATAAACATTATATATACACATTATTCATTCATTCATTCATTTTCTTTTCGGCTTAGTCCCTTTATTAATCTGGGGTCGCCACAGCGGGATGAACTTATCCAGCATATGTTTCACGCAGCGGATGCCCTTCCAGCTGCAACCCATCACTGGGAAACATTCATACACACTCATTCACACACATATACACTACGGACAATTTTAGCTTACCCAATTCACCTATAGCGCATGTCTTTGGACTTTGTGGGGGAAACCGGAGTACCCGGAGGAAACCCACGCGAACACGGGGAGAACATGCAAACTCCACACAGAAATGCCAACTGACCCAGCCGAGGCTCGAACCAGCGACCTTCTTGCTGTGAGGCGAACGTGCTACCCACTGCGCCACCGCGTCGCCCATATACACATTATATATGCATTATTTCAAACTACTAACATTGTCAATAAAAGACAGTTTGCTAAACTAAAACGTACACATTCTTATGGTGCAATTTAAAATCATAAATGAATAGACAAGACCTGTGAATCATGAACTGCAGTCAACTAATTAACTGCTTTTTTAAGGTTAGACGAATGCTGCAGTAACATTATCATAATGAAAACAGAACAGAAATTTGTTAACTGGGATGCTCACCTTGCATTTGACCTCTGCTTTGCTTTTTCTGCTTTTTGCGCTCACTCTCAAATTGAAGAGATTTTCCAATCCTGAAAAATTAGCTGCATTTACATAATTAACTATCCTTTGATCTGGAAAAAATAACCAGCAGTCTTTTTTTTTTTTTTTTCCACAGTTGGTCATTGCAGCTGCAGCTTGTCTGAAGAGTTACGAGTCTTTCAAAGAGTCTTTGAAATGTCCGTAATTTCAGGCACAATTATCAGTCCCTTTACTTTAGGTTATCCTTTGTGAAGTATGACCAAAAGGGAAGAATAGCTAATTGAGTGGAAGGGTTTAACATTTGTAAAGGGACAATGCATTATATATTTGACATTGTGCAAATCTAATTGGTGTGGACAAAGACAAAACGAAGCCGTTAACATATGTAGACACAAGCGTCTCTATTTCGGCTCTATAATTTGCTGATAATAGCTAGACCTCTGGTTTGGGCTATAAAAAATGAAGGAAATCGGCTTTCTGGAATGTAGATTGCCAGAGATGGAGAAATATGGTGCATATGTGTGTGTGTGTGTGTGTGTGTGTGTGTGTGTGTGTGTGTGTGTGTGTGTGTGTGTGTGTGTGTGTGTGTGTGTGTGTGTGTGTGTGTGTGTGTGTGTGTGTGTGTGTGTGTGTGTGTGTGTGTGTGTGTGTGTGTGTGATCA
>CAIGQV010019356.1:15345739-15359144 GCA_903798115.1 Danio jaintianensis | reverse complement strand
TATTATTATTATTATTATTATTATTATTATTATTATTATTATTATTATTATTATAACAATAAAATAAAAAAAATACAATAAAAGTGGAGTGTTGCTTTAATGGACCTATAACTAATGTTTGCAGGTTCCCAATGGTTCTGAACATACACAAAGTATAACCATCAAATAATTCTACATAAATTTTAATCAGATCATAGGTTAATATAATGATGATTAGGGGTCTTTTGAAGTCGTGGACCATCGGCTGTATGTGTAAATCTCATATTTTGTTTAGTTCATCTGAGAGCATCATTTGTCTTGAGCGTCACAAGCACTTAACATTAAAGTCAATTGTGAATGCATCACAATGTTTCAAACCAACAAAAATCAACTCCCTTTCACTCCTTTAGAGTCTGTATATATTTAAAGTTGCCTTTAGATGACTTTGAGAAACATGACTCGGGACCCAGATCATGCACACAGGAAGGATCAATCCTCCTGTGATGAAAGTCAAGCAGTTTCTTATAGCGCATAGACATTGATCACCCAGGTGGACACATCAAAAAGACTTCTTTTTTCTCCCTTTTCTTTCGAGCAGCAAGTCTGATTTATTCTACTTGCCAATCACTCATCATATTGGATGATTTAGCTGGGCTTTGCTTTGTCGCTGTTGCATATACCTGCAGCTTCACAGGGTTGTTAAGACGGATTCGTTTTCATTAAGATTAAAGTTGATGTCTGTAATTTTGTCGATGTTAAGGTACTTTAGTTTCAACTTAATTTGCAGAGACGGCTGTAAGTAAGCCATTCACAGTCTAAATGTAACCACTGAAGATGTTTTTCTGCTTTGTGACAGAATTAACACAGAAAATCTGAGAAAAACAACTTCAGAAATCACCACAGCATTCCTTTTATACACTCAGAAAAAACAAAACTGTAACCTTTTGTTCTCTCTCTCATTTTACTGAAGATATTACTGTGGAACATTAACAACTAAATTTTTTTGCTTGTTTTGATTGATCCTGGAATATACAGTTTGCACATACTGAAACATTTCAAACTTTAAATTACTTAAATTCTTACTTTATTTACAGCGGTGGAAATGTACAAATATGTTATATCATGAAGAAAATCTAAATATAACCACACAATTTTACAGCAAACATTTACTATAAATAAAGTGCAAGAAACATATTATTTCAGCAACAATATAGCCTTAAAATGTACTGTGAATGACCATAAATTTGACCATAACGTTTTCTTAAACAAAAAGGTTAAGTGCAGTATAATGCACGCCTCACAGGATGTATTCTACAGATTTGAATCATTTTCATGAGATCACATTGTTTGGAAAAGTACTGTCCCATTTTATAGTATGGTTGCACTTCATTTTAAGGTGTCCTTGAAGTTAAACTAATAATTTAACCACTGAATAATATTATTTAATCGCAAGTACTTCCTATATGGTTAGGATTAGTATGCAGGTTAGGTTTAGGGTTAGTTAAGTGTGATTATGCATACACTGTAAAAAATTATATGATCAATTAGTCATGACTTATGTTTTTAGTTCATTGTAACTTATTAAACTAAGTTAGTCATGTTCTAACTTAATTTTATAAGTTACACAAGCTGTTTTAAGCCAGTTTAACATAATATAAGTTCAAATGACTCATAAGGTTAATTTGATTCAGCTTAAAAACTTAATGCAACCAGGATTTTTTACACTGTAGTTAAAAATGGTAGTTACTATAGTAAGTACATGGGACATGTGTAATAATGACATGATTTGCAACGTTAACTATAGTATTTAATAAAAACAAATAATACAAATAAATTATTACAATTAAAATGACAAATTCTAAACTTGATACCCTCTGAAACAGAGGGGTTGTGAAAACTATTTTCCCTTGTCTAGCCAGGTTGTTTGTTTCTGTCATTTTTGGTTTGTGGGAGGCTGTGAAGAGGATCATCTCTGTTATTGTCAGTGTCACAATGGTTTTCTCTCTCTGAGCCTGCAAATCAGGGAGATGCACTCAGTTCCTCTTGATTATTTTCAAGGCTCTCTTTTGTACCCTCTTAAAAGCTCCTGCATGCTTTTTGTACTACCAACTAATGGCACATTGCCATGATCACATTGCCATGATCTTATCAGAGCGTAATGTGAGCTGATGAGATTATCCATGGAAGCTTCAATATTTTGACTCTGTCTCGGTCGTGTTCCTAAGATTACTTGCTTGTTTGTTTGAGTGGACCCCTATAGAATTGTTACCACAACCAATGACATGAATTTAGAATAGGGGTATCTGTTAGGAGGCGGCGAAGAACCATCCAAAGAACCAAGATGAAGTGCATTTAAATTCTTTATTGCACGGTAAGCCATTAATTATAACACCTATGCTGTGGTCATTTGCCAAGTTATAGACAAGTTAAAACCATTGCTCTCTGCAAATTCACTATTTGACTGAATGGATTAAATTGACAGTTATTTTCATCTGTTGTGCCACATTACATCAGTCCACCTTGAAAAAAGAGAGAGAGATAGAGACAGAGAGAGAGTACATCACACAGGCATATAAAATAGCTCATAATAAAGTTTACTACCTCTTTGCAAAGCTTAAGCTGACATGTCCTCAAGATTACATAGAGGAATGAAGGCTCTGGCAACTGTCACTGAGTTACTACCAATGTTTATTTATTTAGAACTTTTACTTTCCACATTTGTTTTTTTAGGCCTAACTGTAGCATTCGGATACATAAGTTGAAGAGCTTAGTCAAATGTAAAATGACACTGCATTTTGTTTTGGTCTGGATAAATCAAATATAGTTTAATGCTTTTTGAAGCCACAAAAGTTATTTATCAAAAAGCAATGAATGATTTCCTCTTTATATTTTGTTATTTGGCTAACAATAATGACATAATGTAGCAGGCTTTCTAGGCTAGTTAACATGTAGTGCACGGATCAAATACACTGGAGCACTTTTTTTTTCTTCTCAACTCTTTATTAATTTATTTAAATAATCAGTTGTGTTTACAAGGGTATTGTGGCATAATTGTATATTTGCCTGTTCTTCAAAAAGCAGAAACAGGTTTACAGTATGTGTGTTTTTCTGACAATTAGACAAATGACACAATAGGTCAAAATCTTTAGGTCATAGGTCATAAGATGAATAAATACTGTAGAATCATATCGTTCATATCGGCTAAAGGAGATACTGTAAATTGAATTATATTGTAAAGTGTTTTACTGTATATACAGATACAGATTTTACAGTACAATAGTTTTTAAATTCTGAAATTAGTGGTGTCACACTTCATCAGTGTTTTCCCCAGATAATGTTTGCCGTTTTATATATGAAAATATCAAATAAATTCAATTGTTCATCATCATATTTTTTGGGTCCTTGCCATTCTGTTTTTTTCAGTCATAACAAAGTCTAGTATTTTGTTGCTTGCACAGTTTATTCCATCAACATATGTCCATCAAAGATGTTTCAGTTTTTATCTACCACATAACTCAAATGTATGAACTCACCAGCCAAACCTTTTATTCAGTTTAGCCATTTTTGGGGGATTTTGCAAGCCTTGTCATTGTAAAGTTTTTATCTATGGCGCTTGCTGTAATTGATTCTGGTCTCATGTCCTGATTTATATCAGCTCCTTTTGCCTTTGAAATGAGATTTGTCTGTATATGTCACTTCTACAAACAAAATTCCAACACTCGTGACAGGCACTTTTAATAATTTGTTCCTGCCGACCATGAAACAGTGAAAAAATACGGGCTACACCTATAATAAGTATTCTCGTTGGCATAATTTAGCACCAGACTCTGCATACATTACTGGGTTGCACAGCTTTAATATATTGCGTAAAAGTCCTAGTATATTCTCCTCCATACTGAGATGTCATAGTTCTGCACCCACCAGGGGCTATCAAACCATCTCTTCCATTTGGACTCTATTGCAGAGCTCTCAAGAGAGACTAAATATGTCACACACATAGAGACACATACAAAGAGAATGTGAAATCAGAACCCGGGTGATGAATGTTTGTGCATTGCATTCAAGGAAGAAAAAAAACAAAAACATTTCCATATTCAGCACAGGCTGTAAAACATCAACAGGAAATGTGGGCTGTGACAGCAAGAACAAAAACAAAGCCATTAAATTTTGACATTTTATAAAATTGTCTCAAGTTTAATGTATTATAATTGTGAATGCATGAACACTGAAGACATACTAAGTACACTTCCATTTATAAAAACTGTCAGCGAAGACTTTTTGTTCTCTGCATGAATTGCAACATTTACCTCATGTATTTTTCTCATATCATCAGTGTCAAGCAGGGATTTTTGTTTAATTAATCAATGTGAGACAACTACTTAGATCACACTACAGTGAGTTTTCAGATTTGGAATCCCTGCTAACAATGTTATGAATAGGATTTTCTGATTCTGCCCTCTTTCTAGGTCACTAATCAAATAAGCAAATTAAGCTTGTTTACTTTGTACAGACAGTGAGCTAACTTTGTTTCCAGTTAAACACAACATGAGATTCTCAAATCATGACAGAAAACATAATCATTAGGTTTATCAGCTTAAGTTCATGCAGCTTGAGTTTTATGTCATTTAAAGTTTGTGTGAAATTAAAATATACAGTGTTTATTTTGATTTATTCTTTGGGTGAACAATTAATCCATGCAAGTTAATCAAATAATCAAAGTCTAACTATTTGCTTCCACATTTGTAGTGACGGTCTCTCTCTGTTGATGTCAGTTTGACACCTCAGCCATAATATTCGTAACCACACCCCTCTTACGTTACTTTGCTATGAGGGAATGATGCACAAAAAGAAAGCCCCGCCCCCTACTCAATATTCCATTTCGTTTGGAAGTACATTAAGTAAAAGTCTCAGCAACTTCCGATTTATGCTGACTATAAAGTAAAGCAAGTGAGAAATATGAAATGAAATGATTGTTAATTGTTTTATTCAACTTACTGTTTTTTTTTTTTTACATTTGCAATAAATAAAATCTGGAAAAAAGAAGCATTTTCAGTCATGGTCTGTTTTGGTTTGTTTAGTAGGAAAGATGGTGAGAAGCATCAATGTCAGGATAATGAACCCTCTCACCACCCAGTAAGCCTGCAGATTTAATGTTGACATTGCCTAAATATACACAGACGTACAGGTTGAGAGTGTGAGTTGCTGATGAGTCACCACATGGGAACATTTTAACAGCTTTAAGCATGACTTATTCTTAAAATGAGATTTTTATACGCTGCAGTAAGGCTACAACAAACAATTGTTAGATTAATCTAACAATTGTAAAAAAAATAAAAAAAAAGTGTTATTTGACTAAACAGTTAATTGAACAAATATACTCTGCTTTTGCAGTTATATAAATATTGGTATACATATTGTGGTCACTTCAGATAGTAAAATATCAGATTCTATTATAACTGCATTTGCATTAATATGTGACCTTGGACCTCAAAACAGTCAATACTTGAAAACTGAGATGTATACATTACCTGAATATGCTGATAAACTCAAAAATCCATTGATGTATGAATTGTTAAGATTGAAAAATAGTTGGCTAAGATTTGACTATTTGAATATCTAGAATCTGAGAGTTAAAAAATGTAAATATGATAAAATCACCTTTAAAGTTGTATAAATGAATGGCTTAGCAATGCACATTATAATCAAAAAATCTGTTTTATATTTTTACAGTATAGGAATGTGATTTTTACTTTGTATTCTAATGATATTTAAAATCAATAATTTTTAATGCTTTTAATTTTTAATGCTTTAAAATCAATCATTTTTACCCATATAGTGTATTTGTGGCTATAGCACCACACTTTAGAGGTCTTAACTACAAGGGACATTGTATTTTTTTTTATCATAAACGTATGGAGGGCTATATGTGACCTGACATGACTGCAGTGCTAAATTGCAGAGCTTGTAGAAACATCCACATCACTATGATAAGATGCTTTCAACGCCATCATTTTGTTGTGTTTACTTTGTTATTGAGAGGAAAGTGTGCAGTACATATTTACATATTCATTTAAATGACACTCAGTTTGGTAACAGTAAAATGCTGCCTGCATACATAATGGTGAAAATCAATAACTTGACTTTGCATTAAATAAATCATGAGTTAAAAACTGGTCTCCTAACATTGCATAACAAATCTTAATAACATCATCACCATCTACTCCAATTTGTGGATAATCTTTACCATGGATTTACTTTGGAATCAATGTGTTCTAAAGGTTTAAGCTTGAGATTTATATGTGGTAGTGCTAAGATAATTGCTATTCATGATGTCAAAGATAGTCTACTTGGTTATAAAATGTCATTATTCAATAAAGGCAGCTATGGTAAACACATTTAATAAATATATAGTTTTATTATATTTATTTATTGGACAAAGAATAGGCATATTCACAAAATAAACACAAGCTTTATGGGCCCTATCATACATCCAGCGCAATACGGTGCAAGACGTGTTTGCCGCGATGTGTTGCTATTTTGTTGCTGGCGTTTTGCGCCACGTTGTTTAAATAGCAAATTCTTTTGTGCCACTTTGCGGACTCATGGGCGTGTTGGTCTAGAAAAGAAGTGTGCTAAGGTGCATTGTTGGCGTGTTGCTATTTTGAGGAACTAAAATAGACTGTGCAATAGACCAGCTTTAAGCAGGTCTAAAGTCCAGCGCGGAGCGTTAGTTGTGCGCCTCGCTTACACATTGCTTAATACACACAGGATGTACAGCAATACAGAAATATCTTTACAAATGAAAAATAATTAAAAGATTAAAATATGACAAAAATTATTACTTTCTACATAAATATAAAAACCACTGCCTCCATGCCTTCATCTCGGGGGGATTTTTCAGTTTACTCATGACAACTTGCTTTTGTATAATGTTATTATTATTATTATTATTAGTAGTAGTAGTAGTATTTATTATATGCATATTTATATTTGCTTTATTAAAAACAAGCTTAGATTTGTCCACCTGTCAGGTTTTGGACCATATGGGGCAAAGGATGCGTGTTTGGATATAACTCAGTTTTTTGACCACACTTCGTTTTAATTGCTCATTTATTAGTTTGCTGGAAATTAGAACTGAATTTAGAAACAGTTTTGAAACAAATCTTTGCCCTTAACAAGTGAAATTAAATATGTAGGCTAATGGATGTCTTCAGTGGAGTGCATACAACACTGTCCACGAAAGAGAAAGTAAAGAGGCTGATTGGAGGAGGCTCGTTCTATATCCTCGCGCTGCAGATGGTCTGTTTAACTGTTTTCTCGCTAATGAAGCATTCAGTTTTTCCACTTACAAAGTCCGCCATGTAAATAGCAAATGCGCCATTGTGCAACGCAACTAACTCTTAAAGGCAATGGGAGATTATTGGGAGTTTTGAGTTTATGCTCAAAACACACCCAGAACTCATTAAGAGAATAAGCACAACCCTGTTATACCATGCGCTGCAGCGCAAATCGTATTTTTCAGTCCTTAAAATAGCAAAAGTGGATTCGGACACGCCCGGCGCTTTAGACTTTGCGCCTAGATTGTTAAAATAGAGCCCATTAAATGACCACAAGACAACAACAAAAACATTTTGCAATTAAAGGTGAAAGACTTGAAAGCAGGTGTAACATCTGCAATATTTTCATCAGTGACTTGTGGACCACGGATAATGCAGGTGAAAATGCAGATTGTGAAATCCCAGCTACAGTACATTGAAAAGAACCAGAAAATGAAGGGTTAAAAGAAGTTTGGTAGACCTTGTATTGTGTGACTCATCCTAGTTGTTTGCTCCAAGTTGTATTTCTAGAAGCAAATTAAAAATAACATGGCTGGGCAAACAGTATGTTCGGATGATGTGTTCCTCTGGCATTCCAAATAAATTGATACATGTGGAAAAAATACTCTCCTTTATACCATGCACTCTCAGTTCTCTTCTGTGTCTCCTCCTGGCAGCAACAACTGCAGCCAAAATTTAGGACGTACTTTTTAGGCATTAAATAAAGGCGCAAATACTAATAATGTGAAGAGCGTAAACAATAGCAAATTGCGTTGTGTGATTCATTAAATACCCCTCCCATAAAATAGGGTCTGACTGGAAAATTCTTAGAAATGAATATTAAGCAAGGTCAGGCAGAAAATTGTCAAGGCTTTCAGCACAAATTAGTAAATAATGACAGTAAAGTTTTAACACCAAAAAGGCAGTTTGCGATGGGGCAATTTGTTAGCAAACCTGGCCCTATGTGCTTATGTTAAGAGTTTTTATGTTATTATTTTGAGGGGCTTCCGTTATGCTAAATAGTGGTATTTGTGCTTTGTTTGAGGATAGCTATACATGTTTTAGATATTTAGTTTTTGTTTTTCTCTTCCTAAATGTTGCTTTACCCATTTACCCAATATTGATTATTTCTGTAATTCTTGTTCAATGAATAAAAAATAAAAAAAAAAGATCTATTTTCCATCTGTTTTGTGATTGTGTATACGAGAGGATTTTCTGGGTGGATATGGAAAATGTTATTAGAAGGAAAACACATATCATAGTCAATAATGTCAATATATGTAACAATTGTACCTTCCTTGTATAACTTTTTTATTATTTGGTGAAAATTTCACATTCAAAGAAAAATGGTCAGGATCCAAGCAAAAACATTTATTCATTTTCTTCAAGATACTACTGCACCAGTTTGGAGAACGTTATTAATAATAAAACAGCCAAGAAGACTTGTATTATTTATTATAAGTATGTATATTGATGTATATTATTCTAAATTATTTAGTTTTTTTCCCCTTTTGTTAAAGCATAAAATCTGTAAAAAAAATTATAATAAATGTCTGTCGAAACATTCTTGAAACCAATTTTACATAAATTACATAGAGTGTCTTGATCAGTAACCATTAAATATTACGCATCTTCATAATGTGTTCCTTAAACTCAATGATTCATTTGCATACTTCTACATTTGGATAAGTATGCAAATGATATTTGTAAGCATTACACATATAGTAAGTTGCTTTTATATCTAAATAACTTACCCTTAAAACATATCTTTCTCCCTTTATCAGGGTCTTTTGATGTATTTGTGAACATTGGACATTGGTTTGATTAGTTTTTCAGTCAAACCGGACAGATTGAAACATTAAAATGTAAAATCAAATAAATACATGCAATAATCACTACCATTTGTTAGTATTTGTTAGCAACTTTGTCAGTCAGAATGCTTGATGATATCTCTTTAAAACATTTTTTCAAGCAGTTCATGTAATTGTGCATCAAAATAATTTCTAGCCCTCATGGTTGAGTCAACATAGTTGAGCTGTCAGCAATAATTAAACATAATTGGTGGCATCTCTAAAACAATAATTTCAATAATCTGAATTCTTTCAGGTCATTTTTTTGTTCATTGTTTTCTTTTGTAATCCATTTTGTTTTCTGCATTTATTTGTGGGTTACTTTTTTACAACATGTTAACATTTTAAATGGCTGTGGTGGCACGGTGGCGCAGTGGGTAGCGCTGTCGCCTCACAGCAAGAAGGTTGCTGGTTCGAGCCTCGGCTGTGTCAGCTGGCATTTCTGTGTGGAGTTTACATGTTCTCCCCGTGTTCGCGTGGGTTTCCTCCGGGTGCTCCGGTTTCCCCCACCAGTCCAAAGACATGCGCTATAGGTGAATTGGGTAAGCTAAATTGTCCGTAGTGTGTGAATGGGAGTGTATGGGTGTTTCCCAGCGATGGGTTGCAGCTGGAAGGGCATCCGCTGCGTAAAACATATGCTGGATAAATTGGTGGTTCATTCCGCTGTGGCAACCCCAGATTAATAAAGGAACTAAAAGAAAATGAATGAATGAATAAATGGCTGTGAAGTTGCTCATGAAAAGCTGTATCTGCGACAGTGTGTGTCTTGTGTCCTGTTGAGTAAAATAACAAATGTCTTTTTGAAATGTCATTCAGCCTGTAGCCTGAATATAACTGAAATAAACAATAATCTTCATTTTTATGTCAAAGTGCCTGGGGTGTCATCATCAAATGATGTTACTTTTGGGAACACAATAAATTATCAATTTAAGCCTTTTGAAATTATTGTTGTGTTTCGTGTAAGTCAGAGAAATTCAAGAAGAGTTCTTTTTTCAGTGATAATATTTACTTGTCTGTTCATTTGTAGTACGTTCAGATGTTTCACTGAATTTATAAAGCCCACAGCATGTTGTTTATGCATTTATAGTTCCAACCTAGCATTAAAATTTGCACAAAGTACACTCTATGAGGCTAATGGGTTGCCTTTTAATGTTGATTTTCTTTCATGACTCAACAAAGGTTTTTCATTGAATCAAATGTTCATACACTAATGCACATGCACAATGACAAAGATCTCAAACAGGCACCCGGATAGAAGACATTTGTAGAATGTGCCTTTAGTCTTGTTAGGTCATAAATGACTCCTGCTCAGACCACTAAAAATCCCGGATGAGTGTTTCTGTACAGCGGGATTATCTAATAAGAGACGCATTTAGAACCACGCTAAGGGATCCCCAAAAGCAATTCACTGGCAATTTGAAATGTGGCTTAGATTGGTTCTTGTAAGCTGGGACTGATTGGGTCCTATTTGTTTCTATCAGGCTGAACTTCTCCTCTCCTATAACCCCCCCATGAGAAAGTAGAACCATGAGTTTGACTCACTGAGATCAGCACAACTGATCAGACATCAGTCTCCTGGGATTTTGTGTACCCAAAACCACCCCAGGATTGTCTGAAATCATAACCACAGTGTCAGGAGAACTCAAATAAATAATAAAGATGCAAATCACATTTATTTATCATTTAGTTATATCACATTGAGATATCTTTTCTAGCTGGGGGTCCATGTATCAATCTTATTTCAATAAAAGATTCAATTTGAGTTTTTTTAGCCAAACTTGGAGAAGATACAGCCTCTAAATTTAAAATAGTGATAGATGGATGGATGGATGGATGGATGGATGGATGGATGGATGGATGGGTCGGTTGATGGATGGATGATGTTTTATTATTTATTTCTTTATTGTTGTTAGCATAGTTATTGCACTGATAGCATGTTTTAATAATGCTAGCATGATTTAGCACACACTGATGGTATATTTCTGTTGCAAAATGTATCATATCAATATTTTTTAGCACATTGCTAGCATGATTCAACAAAATGGATCAGAGATCAGTCACTTGACGTGTCTCAATAAAAAAACTGCATTTGAACCATGACTGAGCACCAGTATTGAACCATGGCTGCTGGTTTAAGCTGGTTCTTTGCTGGTCACGCATGTGCTGCTTTTTGCTGTTTTTCTTTTTTTACATTTTAGCACATGACTTTCTGCTAGCATGTTTAAACACGTTGATATTTCTAACATGAATTAACACACTTCTAACATATTTTAGTGCAAATTCAACACAATTGATCAGTCTCCTGTGCATTTGTGTTACTATAATGACTCCTAAATCGTAAGATTTTACTAGTTGAGAACATAAACCATGGTGCAAAGAGTAAAAATAAATGAAATTGCAAATCACTCCCTTGATTTCCTTTGGCTTAGTTTATTAAAGGTCACCACAGAGAAGAACCAACAAAATTGAAAAACATATGGCATGTATTTCTCTGAAAATGTTCAACATAAACATGTACGTAGACTGTTTTAAAGCACGTTACATATCCATAAAGCATCTCATCGCCAAGTGCATTGATATACATTATATCCAAGTAGCCTACCTTACTCTGTAGTCCTCACTTTATTAGTTTGTGATGTAGTTGCATTCTGGGAACTGGATGCAAATTCTCTAATTCCTCCGACTCTTCATTACAGCAAAGCTCATCAAACAGTGGAGTTTGAAGCAGGTGTAGGCCTTTCCCTAAGGGAACGCTTCCACTTGTTGTGATCAAGAGGGATAATGTAGGACTACATAATCCTTCAGGAGTGAAACACTTTAGCTTTCTGTACAGAAACTAGAGAGGGTGTAGTTTAAAGAGAAAACTGTGCAAGTTGGGAATAGTTATATATTTGGACCTGAAGGGAGGCTGAATATGTATACTGTTGCACGATTTTAATGTTCAAAGTGGGAAGCTTGTCAAAGTCACTTATTTTTTTATCCAGCCGACCACATGCAGCTTTTACCGCAGCAGTGTCCTTTTTTTGTCTTCTTTTTTTCCCACTTGTTTATGTCAGCCAGCAGAGTGCCCTAGATTCCCAAAAGGGCTGTTTTTGGAAGCAATACATTTCTTCAGAGTATCTGAGTTCAGTGACCTCTGTAATTAAATTCCCCTAACCCTGTGTACTTATAAAGATAATACTTACTTTTTCTCTGTCCTTGGGCTCTTGAGACTGTCTGGTTTATTTTCTGTTAAGAAGTTTGTATTTGATTATGAATTGGTTATGTTAATGCTTTGTGTTCAACTTTTTCTACTCAATTTTTTTTTAGCAGACATACACGTGATGCCTGCTATATATATATATATATATATATACACAACAGTTCTGTCTGTTTCTCGAATCTGCCGTGAGATATAAAAGCAATATCAGCACTCATACAGCCTCTTCACCCTTGTGTATTGCTCTGCCCACACTAGAACTTAAGAGGGACTAAACAACTCACTATAGTTTGACAAATATTGCAGCTGTTGGACAACATAATACTTTTGAAACGAGAATGTAGTTGTTTAGATTGCAACTATACAGTTTATTTATAAGGATAGTGCCTATTTTAAATATTTATAATTTCGGAGATTCAGTGCGCCGGCCAGTGCGCAGGCCATCAGCCTGTCATACTAAGCAGAGCAAAAACGGTTGATGTTCCTCCACAAGATGACGACAGAGAATGCATAATAAGTCCTTAGGGGAGAAAAACTCAGTAAATTTTAAACTGCAGCTGATCAAATCATTATAAAACAGGCAAATGACATTCTAAATCGATCTCTCTCTTTTTTATATGTTGTAGTGCTGTATTTATACCATAGTAATCTGGCAGTGTTTGCTTTGACTTTTTTGGGGTTAATTATTGTAATATCCCGATTGCAACAGAGAAATAATGCTAAATCTCTGTAGACTGATGGCATTTCATGCCGTTCAGCCTTATAATATTAAAAAGTCAGCAAAATCACTTGTTTTGTCATCACTTTATATATTATGCTAGAGAATCATTCAAATACTATCTCTAAAGTAACGTTAGTGAATGAGCAACGGTTTCTGCTGTTCTGACCGTCAGCTGCAGATGTGAATGAATGGCGGAAGAAAGTAGTTCCTCGTACTAAAGGATTTCTGAGACTCTGATTTTATGCTTTTTATACACGATTATGCCATCAAACCGTTGTATATTGTCCCTGGTGGGGGGTACTAAGGCACTCGGCCTGCCAATGCACACCTCCCACCAGTG
>CAIGQV010019356.1:15313708-15338685 GCA_903798115.1 Danio jaintianensis | reverse complement strand
TCACACACATACACTACGGACAATTTAGCCTACCCAATTCACCTATATCACGTGTCTTTGGACTTGTGGGGGAAACCGGAGCACCCGGAGGAAACCCACACGAACACGGGGAGAACATGCAAACTCCACACAGAAACGCCAACTGACCCAGCCGAGGCTCGAACCAGCGACCTTCTTGCTGTGAGGCGAACGTGCTACCCACTGCGCCACCGTGCAGCCATAGGTTTAATAATAAAATAATTAATTAAAATAATTAGGTCCGCTTTTTAAAGGAAGGAAAACACTTTTATACAGATGCCAACATCGAGGAAAATATGTATTATATGTTTATTATAAATGATGATAATTATTATTATTATTATTATTATTAATTCATTCATTTTCTTTTTGGCTTAGTCCCTTTATTAATCTGGGGTCGCCACAGCGGAATGAACCGCCAACTTATCCAGCACATGTTTTACGCAGCGGATGCCCTTCTCAGCTGCAACCCATCACTTGGAAACATCCATACACACTCATTTACACACATACACTACGGACAATTTAGTTTACCCAATTCACCTATACCACGTCTTTGGACTTGTGGGGGAAACCGGAGCACCTGGAGGAAACCCACGCCAACACTGGGAGAACATACAAACTCCACACAGAAACACGAACTGACCCAGCCGAGGCTCAAACCACCGACCTTCTTGCTGTGAGGCGATTGTGCTACCCACTGCGCCACCGTGCAGCCCCATTATCATTATTATTATTATTATTAATATTATTATTATTTTAAACATGGCAACATTGTCTCATATTGTATGTAGCATCTCTCTGCACCATGTTTTATTTTGAGAACAGCTGGTTCTTAGGTTGTGACCTAAAAATGAGTTACTGGTCTGATTTGATCATTAATAAAAGGCTGTGGGGAAAAATAATAATACACAAATTTCTCAGACATTCTCAGCCAAAAAAAAAAAAAAGTTAATATTTAATGCCATTTCATGGATCAAAACACACTATACTCTCTCAATTTCATGTGCATTATGTGATTACATTACAAACTTATGTCTTTTTTTATACCTTCTTTAACAAGTTGTTTATTTTTCAATGTGTTCATTAAATCATACATTTAATGTATTTATGCAGCGTTAATTATCCTTAATTATTCATCTTTATTCTAATTAGCCATACTTACGATAATAAGTTATTATAGAATAATTGGGCTTGTCAAAGAATGGGGGAAACACTTCTCAATTTATTGATTTTTTTTTTTTTTTTGTTAAAATGTTTAATCTTAAACACATTTTTATTTACTTCTCTACAATAAACTGCAACTTTGGTTCAAAGAATCCAATGCAAAATGTAGGTCCTGAAGCAAAAGCAGCTGAAAAGCACTCTATCAACACTAGTCTTATTGATTGCAGGTAAACACAAAGTTATCTCTCCGGAGACAAGAACACTAGTGCTCTCTTTCACTCTGGTGCAAACCGACAAACATTCCTCTCGGCAGCCTACGGAGTCTGAAATGCAGGCTCAGGAACACAAGTAATAATGATGATACATGCTATGTGGAAAGCTTTCCTCTCTTGATACAGTAAATGGGGACATTATTCCATCTTGGAATTAAGTATCAGTGTATTTATCACCACAACAATGAGGAGATAATGAGTCTGTTGTGCTCACCTTTCACGCGGCAAGTTGATATGGGGCTGCTTTTGGCACCTCTTGCTGAGGCTGAAGAGCTTGTAAACCACTCGCTGGGCTCGTCTGAAGAGACTTTTCATGCTGCTTTCCAGCTGCTCGTAACGCCGCTGAAACACACCATCCAGCGACCACAAATGCTGGATGGTGGAGGAGTTGAGAAAGAAATTCTGCGGCAGCCTCATCACAAATGTTTTGAACTCATCTGTTGAAGAAAGAGTTTGTTCTTTCAGATATAGCAGAGTTGTCATGTAAACTTGACTGAACAATGGGCAAACGCCTGAATGCGCCGCCTTTATGCCTCACTCTTTTTGACAACAAGAAGAAAACATTGTATTTTATTTATTTTTTTTATCGAGCAGTTCCTTCAGAGTGTTTCATTTTTAGCTGATGGGGCAGGACTTTGAATGCCTTTGATGCCCCTAAAAGAAGGACAATTTACGATACCTGAGTACTGTATGTATACCTGGCACTTCCTGACATCTTTTATAACATAAACTTTGAAAGTAATTGAACTCGGGGATATTTTGGGAAAGGTGGGGAAAAAAAAGATGACAGTGTGGAAGAAAAAAATCCATGCGTTTAATTTTGCTCAAATATTAATGGTCACTGTGGGGTGACCTCGACGGGCTGTAATACAGTACCTAAACATTATGCTAAGTGCTCTCATTCATATGCTTGATGAAAGATGCTGGATGGGCAATAAAGCATTTTATGGGTGATTAATCCTGCTCGACATACTGTAAGGCAATATGTTGAGCAGGATCTTTTTTTTCTGATCTCACACTGGCTCTGAAGGGCATGGAATCACTGAAAGTTGTTCAAACGTATTCAGTCTGGCCTTAAAATTAGTGTGAGATAAGACAGACAAAATATATTTATTGTGGAATACAAGTTTATCATCTGAAATGTGCTGAGATTTAAATAGATAAATACTTTCTGCATATAATGCAATTAACATCACACATATATTATAGATTTAATATCCACATGTATTTAGATTTAAGCTCTATGCAAGAGGCAAATTAGTTTTTTTTTTTAATAGCCATTTGTGTAATTCATTTAAAAACAAATTGGTGCTTTTAAAGACGTTTCCAGTGAATTTCACTATAACTGTTTCTTTTATAGGCTACTTATATTGTTAATTCCTTTTTTGTTCTAAATAATGTAACATATTTATGTATTTTTATGTTGTGAGGCAAATTGTAATGCATGTTTAACTGTTTATAAATGCTCTTCTTATATATAGTGCCCTTTTAAAAAATGTATGAATTAGAAAAATAAATGAAATTATAAAATATGACGTTTACACCATTTTGACTTGTTTTTTACTTGTAGTCAAGTTCAACTTTTCAAAGAGCAGATATCTTGTTTAATTGTGAAACGAGATCTTTACACTATTTTTAAAGAAATCATCTTTTATTTAACTGAAAAAAATCACAAATTGCAAAAATATTTAGGTGCTTTTTTTAAATCTACTTGTAATGAATGTTATTTTACTTCTATTTTAATGAATTATATGGAGTAAAGGACATGCAAACGCTGCAAAATATTTTACTAATAACCTATGTGAATGGAAAATAGTTTTTTAAAATAATTTTAAACATTAGCAAAATATTTGCTAACATATGAATGTAAAATAGATTTTAATTCAACTGAAAAAAAAAATATCACAAACTGCAAAAATGTAATGTAAAAAAAAAAAAAAATTACGAATGGTATTTTATTTCTATTTTAATGAATTCTATACCGTAAAGGACATGCAAACACTATATTTAGCTATAAACTCTACTGACTGGCTTCTTCCCTGTATAATTTCACATGAGAAATCGAACTCCTTTCCACAAATTTAACTTAAAAAAAAAAATCATGTAACTTTTGGTATTTCGTTATTAATTTAATAAATCTGTTTCACTTTCATTCAGCAAGATTTACTCACTCTAAGCTACTGGGTGCGATCATGCGAATATGAAGTAAGGACTGATAGGAGAGAGTTGTTTTATAGTAATTTGATACCGCACGCAAATAAAAAAAAACTGCTAAACGTGTGTTCCATGATGAAGGCGGGTGTCTCGAGACTCCAGGAGTTCAATGTGTGTGTGTGTGTTTGTGTGTGTGTCTGTGGTATTTTACTCACTCAGTAGGTGCAGAGAATAGTGTCAAACAGGCGTGTGTTTATGACTTATCCTGTCGCAACATGCCTACATGACGGTAATAGTTGGATTGCGGTGTTTACATGCCTGTACTGCACTTCAATAATGTGACTAAAATAGGAATACTCCACATGTCTTAATTCCGTTTGTGTTTACGCTTACGATTATGACTTTAAGCTTATCTGAAGTGATATTCCATCGCATGTTTACAAACCATAATATGTGTGGCTGCAGTTGTAGCCTATGTTGGACGCGGCACCTGCTGAACTCAAAAAAAAAAAACCGGTTACGTCACACTTGCCCAAGCAACCAAGTGACACCTGCAACTCTGAAGCCAGCCTGGGTTGCCAGGTGTGTGCAAAGCACTTGATTTGCAGTTCAAATCCATTCCTGCCTCCAATCTTCAATGCTAATTTCACCCTTATGCTCCATCATAACCTCACAACTCACGAGACAACTTTTCACCTTGTGAGATCTCGTCATACAAGATCTTGTCACACCCCTAATATATTAAAAATAATTTATGTTCACACATCTTAAACAAAAGTATAAAAAAGTACATTTCATGTTCCAACATTGTGCACTCATATTTTTGAATGGGAGAAAATGCATGCACAGTATGGCAAATTATGTACCGCATTCTGAATAAAAGAGCCAATCATCACCTAGTACAGTCATCAATTTGGCTGCAACAGAAAAAGGCAGTGCAAGGCAATTTGAGCATAATAAACAATCATTGTAGGACAGTTCATGTCAGATTTTGTTGCTGATTTTAAATATTTTATTTAAATATGACTGTGACCTTTTTGAGATTTGCAGATTTTAGTACTCAAGTAAACACGACTTGACCTTGGAGGTTTTGCAAATATGGCTGAAGAGTGAACAAACTTAAAACAGAAAAACAGAAAGATTTCTTTGTCCTAGACAGTGTAGTGGTACTTGAAAAATCTCCCCAGAAGGACAAATGAACCTGAAAAAAAAGTGTGAAGCTTGACTGAATTCAGTCTCCTACCTGAATCTTCAAACTCTTTGTAAGTAAGAGCCCAGGATTCAGAGATTCGCAAAAGGCTTTCCTCCATGGCCTGAATATCCATGTAGGGGCAGTTGCACTCTGGGAACTTAGGGTCACACTTGCACCAGCAGTCATTCCCTCGGCAGACAAAAGTTCCCTCTCCATTGCAGGCAATGTAACTGAGAGCTGCTTGGACGAACGTGTCTCTGAGATAATCTGGCAAAATGACCTGCAAGCCTTCAGTTATAGAGAAAAGAGAGAATACTGGGTTACCTGAATAAAGTAGTTTGGTAACAAAAAGTGCCACCAAGTACATATGTTATTTTTAACAAATGAAAATGCAGTACATGCCAATTTTAATCAAAGTACTTGTACCTAGTGAGCAATCATACTGTGGAAGTCAAAACGGAGTTATTAGTTCTGTATTACAATTTAAATGTTGCTTTTATTACAAATATACATGAATTTTAATAGTCATATATGACCATTTTTTTCCAAAATATTAAGCAGCATATTACAGTTTCTGCAGGTGTTATGAAGCTACATTTAAGACATAAGACCTTTAAGACCAAGTAAAGAAAATGTAATGAATAATTTGAAGGGAACACATTGTCAATACGTTCTCTAAGTTTACATTCATAGGGAATAGATGTTGAATTTTATTACCAACCAAGTTCAATCTTCATAACTTTTTAATTCATTGAAAATATTGTGATTTGAATAGAAATAATGTACACTGTACCTTCTGATCACAAATAAAACAAATGACCTATTTCAGTATAAATTTGATCACATTTAGTCTAATAGAACAAAACTTCAGTGACTTCATTTTGAATGTCAAGTACTGTAAATGTCTTGATTTTGATGTTTTGATTTTTGTATTGGAAAAAAATCTTTTTGAAGATTTTGAATAGCATGCAGTAGTAAACTCCATGACTTTATTGACTTGAAGACATTCTGCTCTGATTTAAGACCCCTTTGAGGCATCAGATTGTGGAAGAGAAAATTGCAACTTTTTAAGACCTGCAGAACCCCTGATTAAGCAGCTTTCAACACTGATGATAACATCATTCTACAACATTAGTTTCAGCTTAAAACTGAAACCTTTTTTATGGCATGTTGGCCGTTATTGTACAAAACAACAGTATTGTGATGGCCTGAAATGGCTAACTTTTGAAAATGGGACTTGAGGAAAATTTTTTTTAACAGTTTATAACAAAAAAAAGACAGTGTAGGCACATTTTGCAAACAGACTGTTAATAATACTGTTTTTTAAATGCTTTTTGTGGATCAGTTTGAAAAGAGATATTTTTGACACAACTTGTTTGTATATCTTTGTCATGTTAATGTACCCTTGATCACTAATTCATCATTCTGGAATAAAACCAACTTCACAGTGTCTCGTAATTGCCCTAATTATGAGATTCCAACTATATAAATGTCCTTCTTCAACTCGCAAATACAACTTCTAAACTTGAAATTTTCATAAAGCTATGACCATTGTACCACCTATCTGTCAATTAATTGTTTATAGGGGCTCTGTACTATAAATATTGATAGTGTTGCCACAGAAATGCATGGAATGCTCAGAGAAGAATGTCACATGTTGTCATCTCAGAATTGTGATAATTACAAGATGACATGAATGCAGCTTAATTCTGGAAGCATCATGTGAGAGGAGTAATTGAAAATAACGCTGTGCAATCACTCAAATAAATCACATTTTAAAATACACCCACCCTAAAGTTATGTTTTAGTGTTGAATTATTTATATTTAAAATCTGCATTTAGCTCCATCGTCTACGATAGTACAGTGCAGTACAGTAAGTTATCATCTTTTGGAACAGCACCAAATTCATGCACCTATGATGCTAAAAGGAACACTGTACGATTTTGAAAATTGACTCACTTTACAATTCCCGTTAAACAGTATTTTTTACCTTTTTTGAATCCATTCAGGTGATCTCTGGGTCTGGAGGAAGCACTTTCAGGTTAGCACCATTAGCATCTCGCTCAAAAAAAGTGTTTTGATATATTTTATATTTAAAGCTCAAGGAACATTGCTGCCATACAAAATATAGCGCATGTCTTTGGAATGTGAGGGAAACCAGAGCACCCGGAGGAAATCCACGCCAACACGGGGAGAACATGCAAACTCCACACAGAAACGCCAACTGACCCAGCCAAGGCTCGAACCAGTGACCTTCTTGCTGTGAGGCGAACGTTCTACCCACTGCGCCACTGTGCAGCCCCAGTAAATAATATTTTACTAGATATTTTTCAAGACACTTCTATACAGCTTAAAGTGACATTTAAAGGCTTAACTAGGTTAATTAGGTTAGGCAGGATAGGATAAGTAGGCAAGTTATTGTATAACGTTGGTTTGTTCTGTAGACTATGGAAAAAATATATAGCTTAAAGGGGCTAATAAGTTTGACCTTAAAATGTTTTTTTTTTAAATTAAAACTGCTTTTATTCTAGCCGAAATAAAACAAATAAGACTTTCTCCAGAAGAAACAATATTATCAGACATACTGTGAAAATTTCCTTGCTCTGTTAAACATGATTTGGGAAATATTTAAAAAAGAAATACAATTTCAAAGGGGGTTTAATAATTCTGATTTCAACTGTATAGAAGAGTCCAGCTTAAAGTAGCTTAAAAGGTAAAAATAATTTGAGCAAGATGCTAATGGTCTAATCCAGTTCAATGATCTATGCCAAACTAGGCTAAAAGTGCTCCTGCCAGAGCCGGAGATCAGCTGAATGGATTAAAAAATGACAAAACTATTTTTTTTACTCTAGGATAGCAGTGTTCCTTTAAAATGCTCTTTACAAAAAGAGCTCTCATGTTTTCAGGAAAAGAAAAAAAAACACATAACAGGTACGTCCATCACAGTATCAAAACCTGACATACTAGATTTGAACATCATTTTATACCTTGCAAATGGACTTTGTTCTCAGGGCTCTGAACCAGCACAGAACTGACAGAATCCAGGTTGTCATAATTACTGCAGCCGAGAGGACCAGTCCTGGTTTCAGTTACCTGGGCAACAAAATTCAGACAACAGCATGATCAGTTTCACCACTGTACCATTATATTTTACATGAAAAATTGTGTGTAATAAACCCATTCCATGTTTTCCTTATTAAAAGAGATAATAAGCAGCCAGGCTCTGAGCAGATGCATTATAAGAACTTCCTGTGCCTAGTGACTCAGTTTGTCCCAGACATGGTGATAATGCGTATGCAGTGGTGGTCCTTTCACAGATAATCACTTACTGTTCTTCTCATCTCACTGAGAGAGCTGCCGCACAATGTTTTCCCCCTGCTCTGTTATGAAATGTGTTTAATTGATTAGCTCCCTATTTCAGAGATTCTTTTACACCCACAAAGAAAACAGAAGCTCATTTCTCTCTACAATGCAGAGCGTTATCTAACCTTAGTGGAAGGTACTTAATGATGGTCCGACTCTGTGTGGCCATATTGACTAAGGCATCTCGACTGACCTTTACTGCAAGCTAGCTTCACTATTATCCGCATTTGCAATAAGAGATCACACTCGATTTTTTCCTTCTCTTTTCCAGTCATCCTTCTCTCCTCATGACACGGAGAAGCAGGCATAATTGATTCACACTTTTCTCTCTTATGGTGCCAGTGAACCTTCATCAATTCAGTGATCTCTTTCGATTCGGCCTGTCAGATGATATCTTTTCCAGGCTGGCAGTTAGATAAGGTAAGACAAGGTTGTCTTCTGCCACTCCATCACAAATTCACTGAAGAGTCCAACGTTAGTAACAGGGAAGTCTGCCGAATTGCACTGTAAGAATGTTCACCTTTATGGTGAGGGTTGTTTGACCTTTAGGTGTTATATTCTATACATATACAGTGACATTCAATAGTTTACATCACAATATATCTTAAATAAACAAGGAATTTATATTTATGCAAAAGACAGATATATATTTCAAACTAAATCTGTTCTTTTGAACCTTTACTTAATCAAATAATCCTACAAAGAAAAGGAATTATTATTATGGTTTACACAAAATATTATAGAGCACAGTTCTTTTCATCTATGATTTCAAATAGTAATAATAATAATAAAATAAAAACTTTGCTGAGCTGCAAATCAACATGGCACTTTATTTGTGAAGGATTGTGTTCATATTGTTAACTGTATTTCAAAATAATACTCATTTATAGTGTATTTTCGATCAGATACTGTAAATGCACCCTGGTGAGCATAACACCAAATAGGTAAACAAAAAAATAAATCAAACAATCCTAACCTTTTGAATGGTTGTATTTAATTAATTCTTTATTTTACGTGGTGGTAATTTCTTTAATTATCGGATAAACCATATTTTACTGGCAGACTTTCCAGTTTTTGGAAAACTTTACAAGATGATAAGAATTTTAAAATGACTGAATAGGTTAAAGATCTGTCTCAGACTTAAAGCTCTGCAGTGAGGAGCATGTTGTGTGGACAGAGAACTGATCTCACTTTAGTGGCTGAAGTAAGATTCATGTATTTAGGCCAAGTGGGAAACATTATGTTCATTGTATATTTTAAAGACTGAATGCAAATTGTGTAAAAAATTATCCTTAAAGGATAGGTCAGGGTTTAGGGATGTTTTCTACAGCAGGAGTTGGGTCTAAAAAAAGCTATAGTAAATGCCAATTTATTTATTTATTTTTTAATCAGATCCTCCTTTGGCAACATAAAATCATTTATCGTCAAATCAGTCAGAAATTGTTATGCAAGCCCAGCCATACAGCAAAACAGGAAAATCAGATCCTTCTGTCTAAAAGCACTGAAATTATGAAATGGCAGCCCATAGTTCTGCATTAAACCTGATTAAAAATCTCTATAAAGTCAATAGAGACAAAAGTGTGGCTAAGAAGTGACTAGAAGCTAAGAAGAATAGGGATGCCCTGCGAGAGACTAGTGGTATCATGTGAGGTGAGAGACTAGTGATGTCCTTTGAGAGACTAGTGATGTGCTGTGAGACCAGTGATGTTCTGTATGAGACTACAGAGACTAGTGATGTCCCGTGAGAGACTAGTGATGTCCTGTGGCTGCAGATGTTTTCTTTCTTTGTGCTACAATCATGAGTGTTCTCTAATTTAGTTTAATTCACTCATGAAATATGCTTAAAAATAATATCTAAAGAAATATATATATATATAATTACTCTACCATTCTGACTCATCCCCAGTGAATATAAAACATATGGCTTGAGTGCTTGGCTTGAACAAAAGCTTGAACAGCAATAAATACCAAGCTTAGCTCAGCAGCAATTGATTTATCTTTTATAAAACGACCATACATGATCGCAATCAAATGATACATCTACATGCTTTATTATTTAATGCACCATATGATGTGCCATATGGTAAATGAGTACTGATTGATGAACAAGTGAAGCGTGATATTAGATTTCCTTTACAGATAACAGCTGTTTTTCAAAGCAAATACTTTGTATGTCACAAAATACCTTGTAATGGCAAATTATAGGCCACCTGGACTTTCGTGATCCTCTGCTGTTCTGGCTTAATGTGAAACATCAACAGTCTGCTGTTGATTCTGACACTGCATAGCAAAGAGCTAAGCAACAGTCACAAATCTCAATTACAGCCTTAAAATATATATTCTGTCAAGAGATATCAGTTCTCAAATTTCGATGATAGGTGGCTTCTTTTCCCCCCCTTTCAATTTCACAGATGGACAAATACCACAGATTCAGCATTTAATTTTGAAAGCACTACTAGATTAGACTACACATTCAGATTTTCAATGGACGGTCTTACAAAGTTAAAATTTTGACCCATGGATCCTAAACTTCAATCATGAATGCTTCAGGACAAGAGAACACTACCTGACTGGATAGCCAATATGTCATTCAAACAACACATTCAAGATTCACCAGATTGTGGTACATGGTCAGGACTCATTGGCATATTTTTAACAAATAAACAAATAAATAAATGTGGATTTAAGTTAATTATGGGGATCTTTTTCCCTGTGATTTTTTTTCAGGGTAAGGCTTTGGTAAGGTGCTCAAATATCAATAAATAGTATTTAAATACAATTAGGCTATTTCAGTTGAATATCATTCTACAGTATAACATGTTCTAATAACAGTACTGTACAATATACTGATGATAAATTTCTTATCCTCCAAGGGTTCACACTCAGGTTAATGGAAGGTGAAAAATGCTGCAAGTGGGCTACTCGGTGCATTTAAAAAGTGTTGCCAAGGGGTCCATTTGTGACAAGTTGGGAATGAGAATGTGTTGGTTCAGTCCAGAAAAAAAAAATCATAATACTGTCATGGCAGGCTCAATAAACTGGACAAAATTGGGCATGTCAGCTAAGACATGTATGCTATTTCATGAAAAATGTTGCTTATAACAGAACACAACAGTCAATTCTCTGCAGAAGAGTTGCCGTTGTTCACCCTGCGGTTACAATTCTAACTTGGAGTGTGTTTCAGAAGGTATCATGGTTGTAAATTCAATTCTTGCTTGGCTTAGAGCTGATGTGGTATGAAAAAATGGTCAAATCATGAGTAAATTGATCCCCGCCGATTGCAGAATGGCTTGGTTTTTCACGCATTAGACAAACAACCTGAGGAAAACCACAAAGGTGGGATAAAGCCTGACTTTGTAAAGAGCGTCGCTCCGGTGTTTTCTGCTCAGAGTCCCCAGCACATCGACACACTAATAGGCTTTTCTTCTGAAAGGAAATAGCAAAACTTCCCCTCTGTGGTGCCCAGTGGGGGGAGCTAGAAACCTCATTCTGTACTCCAGTGCTGTTTAATCTCAGATTCATATGGAGGAACGAACGCCTCAGTCTGTCCCGTGAAATGTAGACATGGGTCAACGCCCTGTGGAAATGATGCGTGTGTCAGAAGCCCCTGCTGCTTCTGCGATTCATTCTCTTGCGCTGCTGGAGCTGCACCGTCCTGCCTGGCAGGCTGCTTCCGTCAGTCACAGCGCTCTTTTGCTTTTCTCACCAGAAACAGACAAACACAGCCTTGACACCTGAGATCTGCCCTCCCAACTGTAATAAAACTGCCTAAGCACTGCAGCAGTTGTGTGCCAAGGGAAAGCACTGTTGTATATAATGGCATGGGGAGGGATCATCAAAGTGTGGTCTGGAATATATGTCAAACTGTGCATTGCTGTGACAGAGTAAATGTCTGTTTTGGGGATTTGGACAGCTTTGTGTGACCAATTTTAATGGCTGTCAGCAAAAGTGTAACAGCTACTGCAAATAGTGCATTGACTGAACCCTTAATTGCGACAAATGTGAGCCAATCGGAAGTCTAAAATTCTAAATTTGGATGATATTTTATATAAGTATTTTGTTCAAGTATTAAAGGATCCCTTTCAATACATGATTTGTCAGGAAGATGTTTTCAGTAATTTAAAACATAATACAATTTAGTATAATGTATATTTAGTTTTTTCTGTATATATTTTAATAAGTACAGCTCAGAATGAGTGTTTAATTTGTATGTAAATATATATGTGAATGTCTGTAGACAATTATTTAACCTATATTTTGCAAGGTAACATTTTACTTGATTGTAATAGGCTTTCTATGTATATTAAATGTATATTATGTAAGATATTAATATATCCAAGTACTCATATGCAAAATGCAATAACTGATATCCATACTTTTAATGCTTAATAACTCATGTTACAAAAAATAACTACAGAGAGTTTCTGAGAAATTCTTTGACAAGTGGTTTAGCATGATACATGATGAACATGTGATACCACAGTTGTGTTGTCTTTGTAGGGCAGTTTGTAATGAATGTGTTAGATTGAAAATGTACTAAATGCATTAGACTGCAAAATTTGATGCACAATTTCTTTTATATTCCCCATAATATAACTATATAAACAACCCAAACTTGTTGTAATTACTTAACTTAATTACTCAGCATCACAGGTCATTCCTAAATATCCCATCCCAAAACAAGATGTACTGTACAACCAGCACAACATTTTTCCTTTCTCACAATGCAGAACCCGTCATTTATAGGTTATCTCTAGGTACCCACTCAAAACATCTGACACTTTTCATAGCAGGATCGTGGCAACAGGGATAGTGTGGAAAAAAACATGCACTTTGTTATACTCAACATTATTATTCTTGAGCAGTTGAAAAAAGGACGCTGAGGGCTCTGACTTGACTAATGACATACCTTGATGGCAGTGGAAGCAATCTGGATGTGATGCAGTTTTCGCAGAGTACTCTCTCTGTCTATGAAATAGGAGGCAGCCAGCTGGTGGAGGGCCTCCAGAGTCACCGCTGTGCTGTTACTGGTGTAGTCGCTCGCCTCTGCTTTCTTACTCAACTTTCTCTTGTCCACAAATATAGTCAAAGCCTCCTCTCCTAGAGGAAATGAAAGAGACAATGCTTGCTGATATAGAAACGGTACAAATCGATCTATTCTGTGCACATTCAGAATGTATCAATGATTCTGATGCAAGCTATTAAAAGGTTTCTCATTAACCGCATAATAATTTGAACAGTCCTTCATTATTTCTCATTTTGCAGAGATACAGCTGTTTTGTTTACTGACGCATCTGCCAGTCATGTTGAAGACTCTGAAAGAGAAAGCACTCCCTGTCTTAGAGTTTTACTAATTTTACAAAAACATATTGTTTTGTTGTAATTATGAATATATACAAATAAATATATACCCTTTACAGTTTTTCAGCTGTTGACATGGAATTTAAAGACATTTAAATTCAATAGATTTAAAACAATACAAATATAAAAATAAAACAAAATAAAAAAATCTGAAAAATCAGTTATGTGTAATAACAATGGATTGACAAGGAGAAAGTACTAAACTATTAAAATGTAATTAATACTTTATATAAAAGGCTTTTTTGGTGATGGCGGCTTAAAGGTGACTCTCATATGGAGAATGAAGTCACATGCATTGCTCAGGTGTGATTTTTTTCACAGATTTCACCAGAGTGTAAAAATCTTGGTGGTTCTGTGGGTCTTGTCTATCAAATCTGATCTTTGTATTTTCTATTGAATTCAAGTCAGGTGATTGGTTGAGTCATTCTACAGCTTGATTTTCTTTCTCTGAAAGCATTTGAGAGTTTCCTTGGCTGTGTTTTGGATCATTGTCTTGCTAAAATGTCCACCCCATGGTTTCATCTTCATCATCCTGGTAATGTAGATGTTGGACTGAAGCAGCTAATATTATTTTACACTGAGGAAGGGCAGAGGGTTGTTGAAGAACTACTGAGAGATTTCAGCTGGTGTCTGGGCTTTCACCTTTCTACACCTCCCTTTCTTCATGTGTTCAATACTTTTTCCCTGTGTCATTTTATTTTATTATACATAACTTCATTTGTAAACTAATTAGATTAGTTTTCTTTGCATATATGGATTTATTTGGTTGTTACCAACATCCGGTGAAAATTTCAAGTCAACAGCACCTTTAGAAATATGTTTTCTGAGAAAAATGGTGACGTGTTCCATACATATTTTCCCCACTGTATGAATTAGTTATTTGGTTGAATCAAAAAGCAGACCACAAAAAGTATAAAAACCAATTTCCAAAATGAATCTTTTGAGGATATTTTCAAGAATGAACATTCTGTCATCATTTACTCACCCTCATGTTATTCCAAACTCGTAAGTCTTTTGTTAATATTTTTTAACACAAAAGAAGACATTTTTAATCAAATCCAATAGATTTTGTCCTTCAATTTGATGTCTGTTTACCCAATACTCTGGCGTCTTAAAACATTTGTAAAGAGATCAAAAAAAATAAATCCATATGAATCGAGCAGTTTAATCTAACTCTTCCAAAAAAGACATGATTGCTTTATGCGATAAACAGATTAAATTTAGGCTTTCATCCACACATAAACTTTGATCAGTGAACATGAACAGAAGCTCAACCATACCTGCTTGACTCATGTGAACAAACAATGGTTCTTGCAGAAGCTCAAACATGCTGGTGTGACATGCAAGAATGGCCCTTTGAAAAATGACACTGTTTACTGATCAAGGTTCTTATCTGAATTGGAAAAAAAAGTATAATGAAAAACAGTAAATTAATCTGTCTTTTATATAAAGCAATTGTGTCTCTTCAGAATACCTGCTGTAGACTAACGTGCTCAATTCATGTTGATTTTGCATGTTTGTTTATTTCTTTATTTTATTTATGGTGTTTTTGAAGTGTTCAATTTTAAGTGAATAGATGTTCAGTAGAGACCGAAATCTCTTAGTGTCCATTAGACATTAGATGTTACGAGGAATATTTAATAGGTTTGGAACAACATCAGAATGAGGAAAAAAATGAATTTTTATTTTGTGGTAAACTAATCCTCTAACAAATAGTTCTAAAACACTAGCAACCAGTTTGAATAAGCCTGAATAAGCACTGGAGATCTGCTTCATTTTCACCAAAGCAAATGCTGTTCCAAAGTGTCACCTATGGACAGAGGGAATTTGCATTTACATTCAGCATGTCTGCTGTTTATTTTAATTATGTTTAACATGATTTCACATGATTTATGTAGCATGATTTCACAAACAGACCATCAGGTTTTAACTATATTTTGAAATTATATAATCTAGTTTATATCACAAACAGCTCATGCTAATCGTGGTTCAGGTCATGATTAAATCGCAGTGATTGCATCTACTTTTAAATGACTATGAAGAAATGAAGAAGAAATGAAGATACACTATTTAGCCGGTGATATAGAAAAATAACATTTTGGTCATGTATTTACAGTTGAAGTCAGAATTATTAGCCCTCCTGTGAATTTTTTGTTTCTTTTTAAAATATTTGTCAAATGTTTAACAGAGCAAGAAAATTTTCACAGTATTTCCTATAATATATTTATTTTATTATTTGTTTTATTTCAGCTAGAATAAATTTTTAATGTTTTTAATTTCTTTTAAACCATTTTAAGGTCAAAATTATTAGCTTCCTTAAGCAATATATTTTTTCCGATTGCCTACAAAGCAAACCACTGTTATACAATGACTTGCCTAATTAACCTAATTAACCTAGTTAAGCCTTTAAATTGTACTTTAAGCTAAATACTAGTATCTTGAAAAATGTCTAGTAAAATATTATTTACTGTCATCATGGCAAAGATTATAGAAATCATTATTAGAAATTAATTATTAAAACTATTATGTTAAGAAATGTGTCTTTCCAGAAATTGGAGAAATAAATATACAGGGAGGTAATAATTCTGACTTCAACTGTATATGTATTTTTTCTTGTTAAAATAAAATAAATAAATAAACAGAAATGTGTAATAAAATCAATTAACTAAACATCACCCCACTTAAAATGCAGCTCTTTATAGGAATGCAGATCAGTGCAATTTTATATTGTGTGCCTACACGGTACATGCTCTGAAACTCTGTGTGGCAGTTTGTATTCCAGTGAAATCTCTGCCGCAAAAGCCATGACACGCATCTCCATTTTCATGCTCTAACCTTACACAATATTGCTTGTTTTCCAGAGCAGTGAAGGCCACATCAGTTGTGTACAGCCAATACTGTTGCATTACGTGAAGCAACTTGTAAGCGTAGGCTGCCGCGAGTTGGAGAACTGAGCAAAATAATGTGTGCGTATTTCGAAAAGGTAACCCATTTTGGCCATGATGCCATCTGTTTGCACCTGCCTCCCTCTTCCGAGCACACAGTGGAAGAAGTAATACATTATAAGTCAGTGGGAGGCAAAGCATGTCACAAGTGATTTTCCTTGACTTGATAGAGTGGAAATTGAGATGAAAATATGCATGAGATCTGTTTGTTTCTTTCAGAGGGGAAAAAAAACAAAGAAAAAAACTCGCTCAGTAGGTATTATGACCTTTTTGCTAAACCATCATGAGGATTTGTCACAGAAAAAAAAGAACATAGATTTGTACCTCCTAGAGTCGCTGACAGTAGAAAATGGGTCCCATATTTCTTGATCAGGTTGTCAGTAATTAGTTGGGCAGTGGGTCTGCGTCCCAGGAGTCGAATGTTCCTTATAAACTCCGGGGTGAGAGGCAAGGGGGAGTTCAGGAAATCCCGCCGCTCCACAGCCAAGTTATTCACTTTCCACCGGCCAAATTCCCTGCGTGAGGAAAACAGAGACAGTAAACAGGCCTGTCCCTAATGATCTGTTTTCATTAACATTTCTCAAATGTTTTGGACATGATAGAAGGAGGCCTGCAGGGCAACCGACGCTCCTGCCAAGCTGCATCTCTAGCCTCAGGTTCTCAGAGCATGTTTCATTTGGGGGATGAATACCACGCGTAGGGCGCCATCTCCGAATGTGCAGCTGACAGGTGCTATGCTCAATAAACACTTCATGACAGAAATCTGCACTGACAGAAAGACTCACAGAAGTCTGCCCTGTGGTGACAACCAATACCTTTCGTAAAAGTGTGAAGAAGAAAAAAAAGTTAAATGAAAAAGAAGAAGAAAAAAAAATACCACCACAAAGCTCTGAAATCCTTCGAGGCAAAAGACAGACAAACAATGCCCCGGGTTTTGGTGACTCATCCCTTTTTTTCATTTTTTTTTTCATTTTAGCCGCTCCTGCTTCCTCCACAACACCATATGATATAAATTTAACTCAATATGATATACTGTACGTGGGAAATATTATGTTGTCTAATCTAGGAGAATGATTTTATATTTTATTATGATATTATACATAATTTTAATGAAACACACGTTGTGATAGCCTTTACGTGCCTATTTTTGATGTGTATTAAAGTAAAACAACTTCTCAATCAATCAATCAAAACTCAAAATTTGGATCATTCATTTTCTCCATTTTCAATTTGTCAGTTGACTGAATCTTTGTTGACTGCGATTGATCTCATGTTACAAATTGGTTGTGCTGCATTTTTTGTATTTTTTTCCGACACAACTCCACATGACATATGTTTCACTCAGTGATAATTATTAATGATAATTATGATAAACAACACACTCCTAAAGCTGTGGGAATGATATTTATAAGAGGAATCAATAAGACACAAATTAAAGTTGGCATAAAATGGAAGCTGCAATAGTCTTTATTCTGATTTGTGGCAAATATACCTGAGTAAAATTGCTTCATTATATTGTTATAAAGTAAATTATGTTGTTATAGTAAATTATGTACTAGATGTTGCATTAGTAAAGTATGGACAGTCATTGAAGTTGCATATTAAAAAAAAATTAACATAAGAGACAAACTGATATGTTCATGCATCTGAAATATAAAAACAAAGAAGAAATGCATAAAATTTTATTTTTATTGTAAGTGTTAGTCAGTTGTTTGGTCATTTTGATTTGATAATCAAGTGTTTAAAGATGGAAGCAAATACATTGTGAGTTTTGAGAATGACACAAATATTAGTTTTCACAAAGTTTGCTGCTAAACTGCTTTTAGATATTTGTTTCAGTTGTTTCTGTGATGTACTGAAATATAATTACAAGCACTTCATACGTTTCAAAGGCTTTTATTGACAATTACATGACATTTATGCGAAAAGTCAGTATTTGCAGTGTTGGCCCTTCTTTTTCAGGACCTCTGCAATTCGACTGGGCATGCTCTCAATCAACTTCTGGGCCAAATCCTGACTGACAGCAACCCATTCTTTCATAATCACTTCTTGGAGTTTGTCAGGTTTTTGTTTGTCCACCCGCCTCTTGATGATTGACCACAAGTTCTCAATGGGATTACGATCTGGGGAGTTTCCAGGCCATGGACCCAAAATTTCAACAATTTGGTCCCAGAGCCACTTAGATATCACTTTTGCCTTATGGCACGGTGCTCCATCGTGCTGGAAAATGCATTGTTCTTCACCAAACTGTTGTTGGATTGTTGGAAGAAGTTGCTGTTGGAGGGTGTGTTGGTACCATTCTTTATTCATGGCTGTGTTTTTGGGCAAAATTGTGAGTGAGCCCACTCCCTTGGATGAGAAGCAACCCCACACATGAATGGTCTCAGGATGCTTTACTGTTGGCATGACACAGGACTGATGATGCTCACCTTTTCTTCTCCAGACAAGCCCAAACAATCAGAAAGGGGCTTCATCTGAGAATATGACTTTGCCCCAATCCTCAGCAGTCCATTCGCTATACTTTTTGCAGAAGATCAATCTGTCCCTGATGTTTTTTTGGAGAGAAGTGGCTTCTTTGCTGCCCTTCTTGACACCAGGCCATCTTCCAAAAGTCTTCGCCTCACTGTGCTTGCAGATGCGCTCACACCTGCCTGCTGCCATTCCAAAGCAAGCTCTGCACTGATGGCACTCCAATCCCACAGCTGAATCTTCTTTAGGATTAGGCGCTTGCTGGACTTTCTTGGACACCCTGAAGCCTTCCTAACAAGAATTAAACCTCTTTCCTTGAAGTTCTTGATGATCCTATAAATTGTTGATTTAGGCGCAATCTTGGTAGCCACAATATCCTTGCCTGTGAAGCCATTTTTATGCAATGATGGCTGCACACGTTTCTTTGCAGGTCACCATGGTTAACAATGGAAGAACAATGATTTCAAGCATCACCCTCCTTTTAACATGTCAAGTCATTCTAACCCAATCAGCCTGACATAATGATCTCCAGCCTTGTGCTCGTCAACATTCTCACCTGAGTTAACAAGACGATTACTGAAATGATCTCAGCAGGTCCTTTAATGACAGCAATGAAATGCAGTGGAAAGTTTTTTTCAGGATTAAGTTAATTTTCATGGCAAAGAAGGACTATGCAATTCATCTGATTACTCTTTATAACGTTCTGGAGTATATGCAAATTGCTATTATAAAAACTTAAGCAGCAACTTTTCCAATTTCCAATATTTATGTAATTCTCAAAACTTATGACCACGACTGTACTTATCTCTAATATCAATGGTTTTGGTGTACTGTAGATATTTAAATATTGCAAGGATGTCACAGTGGATTTATGTGAAATGGTAACAGTTAAAAATAAGATTTGGATTATAACATTTACCAAAAAATAATTTTACAACATTTACCAACACATTTAACATTTTAAGTTGTACCTGTTAGGATTAGTTAATGTACTATAACACCAGTGTTCTAAATCAGAATCAGAAAGAGCTTTATTGCCAAGTATGTTTACAAACAAATAATTTGCCTTGGTGATAGGAACTCCTCTTACAGTAAGCAGACACACAGTGCAGACATAAAAAGACAATAAAAAGAATGAATAACATCAGTAATAAAATAAAAACTGAGAAAAAGCAAAGTCCCATAGGTAGAAGTGTGCATTATTATCAAAATTAACAGGCTTGATGAGTTGATTTACAGATGTACAGTACTGAGGTGTGTTATGTAAAAGTCTGCACTTAGCTATGCACTCGCACAATTGTGTCTGCAGTGTTCAAGGAATAGCTAATATATTAATGTTAGTATTCAAATTTATTTTATTTAAAAGATTCAATACATTTTGTAATGCAGTACTGTTGTACTTGGAGTGTTATGCTTTTTTTCATTCTGTATTCATTTCACAAACTTTAATTTGTTGACTGATCTGTTATGGGTCAATGAGGTCCTTAGTAATTGTGATCGGTTGATGCAAATCAAGCTTGTTCTGTACACCTAAATTAAAGAGATAGTTCACCCAAAACTTTAATTCTATCATTTACTCACACTTGTTTCAAACAAAGTTTCTTTCTTCTGTTGAACACAAAAGAAGATATTTTGATGAACGCTGGAAACCTGTAACCATATTTATTTATTTTTACAGGTTTTCAGCTTTTTTCAAAATATCTTTTTTTGTATTAAATAGAATAAAAAATTAAATCATAAAGGTTTGGAACCATTTTAGAGTAAACTCTCCATTTAAAGGGGTGGTCCAGAGTGTATTTTTAAGGCTTGGCTGTGCTTATAAGATGCAAACCAATGTGTGCTCATGCTTTATTTGAAAAAAAAAATCACGTTATTATTTCATATATCTAACTTTAATTATATACTGCTACTCAGCTAACATGAAAATGACTATCATATTTCCTAGTTCCTGCGAAAGCCCGCCTGCAAGAGGCTCTGATTGGTCAGCAAACATAATGTGCTGTGATTCGCAGATCGGCTCCACGTCACCAGGAAATGCGTCACGCCTCTACTAGCATGTGCTTTGCCTTTGCTGTGTAAATACTGTCAGTCAGTGTAACTGTTAGCCGCAGCAGTTTGAGCCTGAATCAGACAGAAAATGAAGAGGACACAGCTGAACCTCATGCCTGCTCTCTAAAATAAAACCTGACAAGTGTTTTTCTTATATATTTGGGTTATAAGCATGTGTAAGTAATATGAAGCGTTCACATATCTTTTGCGAGTTCGTTATCTAAGATGTAGAACGCACAGAAAGCGGCTGCATAGAGAGACACTGCAGCGCTGCTGAAGATTGTGGGTGTTTACAGGGGTTTGATGAATAAATATGAATTTGTAGCTAAATTGTTAACGGTGCTAAACAGCATTTCCCATTGTTTACATCCTTGTTTACATCTTTGCTACAACATACCGTTAACGCTAGAAACTATGGATGTAATAGATCAATTTTAACAAATAAAAATACTTAAAGGTTGTGGCTCACAATCCACAGCTTCTGCTATTATGGTTGGAGCTGCTCCTTCTTTGAGGAGTTTTTAGCTGAATCCAGCACTAAACATGGGAGAGATTCTGGAAGCTGTCCTTTGTCAAATGCTAGAGCTATATCTTTTTTATAATTCTCTGAAACATAATTAAAATTCAATTGTAAGCACTTCTCTCTTTGTGTCGTATCCTTTGGAAGCCCAAATACAGAAACAGAAGAAACTCTGTGAAAATAGCAGCGTTTGGACGGCATTTTAGCTTTCCCTGCTATATCATTACAGTGCCTCTGGCCACGCTCCTTCGCTGCGCGGGGTGTATGCACGTAACCTGAAGTGTTGGTGATCTCAATAACCCAGATGTATTTTTTTGTAGTCCCCAAACTTCGTTTGCTGTAGGCTTTGCTAAGCTAACTCTGTAAAAGCCAATGTCTCCCTTTGCATTGAACTTTGAGTGTCTTAAATGTTGACATCTCATGTGTTAAATTAGGTCTGACAAACTACTCATAGTGACACTTGAGCTTGCTGTGTATCTTGTAGTGAAACATTAATGCATCACAGTCAATCACACAAATTGTTTTTAGAAAAATGTTATGTGCAGTAACATACTGGAACCCGAGATGGAAAGACAGACCAATGGATATTCCTTCAACACTAAAAGTATTAATGCCATTCATTAAATGATGAGCAGCTATAAAAAAAAAAAAAAAGTTTTTAATTAGCCCTGCCAGAAACTATTTGCTTTCTCAACCGACAGGTCAAGACTAATGCTCTTCGTCGTCTCACCAGCAGCAACTCACAACGCATACAAAAAATAACACATTTAATTCATGCAGTTACAGGCAATTAAGTATTCAAGCCCTTTCTCTGTATAATTCTTTCAACCCCCTGTCCTTATTTTTAAGCTCTGCATTACGTAATTATGCATATGCTAAAACAGACACATGCCTCTACGAAAGGCATTGGCACAATCTCACACTCGGTGCACCTCAATACACCCTCTAATCACTGCGCGCCTCTCTTCTATTTTATCTTATCCTCTTAGTTAGCTGAGAAATAGTGAGTAACCTCATGCACAGGTGATGGATGAAGCCGGGGTGGCCTTCTGAAAGGGGATCTATCACATTAAATCAGGAGTAATGACAGAGGCCTCTCGACCCAGATGTTTGATTGATTCATTCCAGCAAACGTCCTTAATTCCATCTGCTGTTTTGCAATTCATTAGGGGGCAAAAGTGATAGAATTATGTCAAAATGATGTCACAAAAACACACATTATTAATGTATGGCCAAAGCTGTTGTTGGATTTATGTCAGGATATAATTTCCGCTAATTTCATAAGCTTACACCCTCAGCTGCTGTAAAACTTGGTAATATTGCATTTGGGATCACGACTGTTCGCTTGAATTTAGATGATCGCTTTCAATTTCACATGGCGAGACGATAACTACGTTTTTAAACTGGACGTTTCTTTGGGAACTGAGCCTTCAGGAGTTCAAAGGTGCTCTGCAAAGAGGAAAGTAAAGACGGAAAATCCTCCCTGTCATTCTCTTTCCCGTCACTGCTGAGCACGATAAGCTTGGATTGTCTTATCAGGTAAGGCTTTGTGTGAGAGCAGTTTAAAGGCTTCTCTAGGAAGTGCTCTATGGGACTTCTGTTGCGCTATATGAAATGCTCATTACGATCATCAGTCTTTGCAACAGTGAATGTGCACTGAAACTTCCTCTGTGCTTTCTGTGGGAGAACAAAAAGTACTCGAGGCTTATGTCGTAAGCTTTTATCTATGCCTTTAAGATAATTATTAAAAAGATGATCTGAATACCATTCAGGAAGAAGAGAAACTTTAAATAAGGGCAGCTGTCATCATGAAAAGGAAATAGCATTTTATGAAGTGACCTTTTACAAGCAATTTCAAACTGATTTCCCTACTTATATTATTAAGATTTCGAGAGAGAGTGCGAGAGAGAGAGAGAAAGAGAGAGAGAGAGAGAGAGAGAGAGAGAGTTGCTTTAGTGGGTGTGCACATCAGCATCTTTGAAAACTATCCTGTGGCAGTGCTTCAGTAAAGCAGGTGGTAAATTTGGACCCCGTCTTTGAATGTTATGACATGGCATTTTCCCAATATTCTGCAAAGTGAAATCCTCCAAATGTACAAAAAAGGGCTATTTCCCACAAAGAACTCATTAAAATTCTTTCAAATTCAATCAAGAAGAACGTGGGAAATTGAAGGAGGGATGAGATGGTGCACTTTCATTACCCGGACGACGGTGTTACACACCACTGTAAGTAGGAGAAGCACTTCTGGTAATTCATCTTCTACCTGTCATTGCGGATTATTTGAATTGAGCAACGCAACAAAGCTGCGCTCGAAGGAGAAAAAGCTATGCCCGATATAATATTGCCACTTTTAATCTCTCTAGGTCTGCTACATGCATATGTTGTTATCGGAAAGAACATGCTGAAAAAAGAGATTGTCTGAGTAAAAAGGCTCCAGGCTCTGCAACATATTACGGTGAATCTGCATTAGCATTAAAAAGATGCAATCTGATCTAAGGATGTCACAAATGTAATATGAGACTTTTATAGAGCTATGCTGCATTTTTCATCTTTTCCTTGCATTGACAAGTCGCACTCTTAAAAGAACAAGTTATTGATGTTCATTCCAAACCCTAGATTAGCTTATGAATTACTTTATGAACATATAAAAGATCTCTGTGAAAGCGAGTGATAATTAAACAAACACTTTTATTGTTAGCTACATGCTTGTGTAAAGCATGGCTAATTAGCTTAATTAATACACTTGTTTTTAACTAAGATCTGAAGAGTTGTGTGCACGTTTTCCCTTTATTTACAATATGTAAATTGCTAAGGAATATATTAATCTCATGTTGCCTGACAGATACAGTTATCATCATACAAACAGTTATGAAACATGAAGGCAACATATAGGATAACACCTGGTGCATGTAACACGACTAGGATAATTATCGACAAGCTGATATTTTTTTTTTGTAGACGAGGAACAAACTCTTCAAGACATTAAATAACTAAACATGAAAACAACATCAACAACAAATGTGCAAACGAAAGTGGCAAACTGTCAAACAATGCATTTGTAATTATTCATGGTCCAGTGCATGCTGGGAAGGAGGTGAATGGGAGTGAAATGCAGAGTAATTGTTATGTCTGCACCACATGGAAGAATATGCATTGCTTATGTTCCTACATTTAAAAAAAAAAATAATATAATATAATATAATATAATATAATATAGGGCAGCGCGGTGGGTAGCGCTGTCGCCTCACAGCAAGAAGGTTGCTGGTTCGAGCCTCGCGGGGGTTTCCTCCGGTTGCTCTGGTTTCCCCCACAAGACCAAAGACATGCGCTATAGGTGAATTGGGAAAGCTAAATTGTTCGTAGTGTATGTGTGTGAATGGGTGTTTCCCAGTGATGGGTTGCAGCTGGAAGGGCATCCGCTGCGTAAAACATATGCTGGATAAGTTGGCAGTTTATTCTGCTGTGG
>CAIGQV010019356.1:15274709-15313698 GCA_903798115.1 Danio jaintianensis | reverse complement strand
AGCAAGAAGGTCGCTGGTTCGAGCCTCGGCTGGGTCAGTTGGCATTTCTGTGTGGAGTTTGCATGTTCTCCCCATGTTCGCGTGGGTTTCCTCCGGGTGCTCCGGTTTCCCCCACAAGTCCAAAGACATGTGCTATAGGTGAATTGGGTAAGCTAAATTGTCCGTAGTGTATGTGTGTGAATGGGCGTGTATGGGTGTTTCCCAGTGATGGGTTGCAGCTGGAAGGGCATCTGCTGCGTAAAACATATGCTGTATAAGTTGGCGGTTCATTCTGCTGTGGCGACCCCAGATGAATAAAGGGACTAAGCCGAAAGGAAAATGAATGAATGAATAATATTTATATAATATAATATTTTTATATAATATAATAATATAAAAAATTCATAATATAAATAATTGATTCATATTAAATAAACTCAATTATTAATAAGTATATTTAATTTGTCTGTTTATAAAGACATGATGTAATGTTTTCCTTAAATGCTGGCATGCATGTGAAAGTTGCACCTTTTCAATTAGTATTTTGATATAACACACTTATTTAATCAAGGAGTGGTTGTAATCTTTTCCTAACACAGGCTTGCTGCCGACAGTAGCCATCTCAAGGGAACAGGTGATAATGCCGAGTAATAAGAATTAAGAGCCCACTAATCAGTTGGCCACATGATAAGACTATTAATCTTGCAGAGGGTGCGCTGAGCCTCTGATGTACCAGGTTTAGCCAACAGACTTAAAAAAAATAAAAAAAACACTGCAATGTTTTGATGAAGGGCCAATCAGGGCAACCATGAAGTAGCTCCCACAAATTAGAGGATGTCAACTGTGGCTTCTGAGAACAGATGAATATTCGATAACTGTCTGTGCAATGATGGAAATGATGTATGAGAAATCACCAATAATTTAAGAGCTGGAATCTCTGCTCACCTTCTAATGGACCAGAAGTGCAATTCCACATACATTTTATCTAATGCTACTTCTGCTAAGTTCACTGCAGCAAATTCAAGGCTTTTCGAAAAAAAATTACATCGTTTAGATCATTTAGATTTTTAAATCGTTTTCCTCACCAAGAATGTTTATTTGAAAAATGCAGTAAAAAATAAATAAATAAATAACAAATTAGCATTTTGAAATGGTATTTAAAATTAAATAGGTGTTTTCCATTTGAGTATATTTGCGAAAATCACTTTTTTCTTGGAATGGCAATGCTGAGTTTTCAGCAGTCTTTAAATCAGTCTTCAGTTTCACACGATCCTTCAGGAATTATTTATTAAACAATAATTATTAATAATGTGATTTTTCACATCAGGATTTTTCATTAATAGAATGTTCAAAAGAACGGTATTTGGTTGTTTGTTTATTGTACCACGATAAAATAATTGATTGTTACTTTTAAATAATTAGATGGATCCTTACTGAAATGCCAAAACAAAAATGAATAAAATCTTACTGACCTCAAACAGTGTTTTCACTGACAGATTTATGCATATTCATGTGTTCATCTGTTGGCTGATCAGTAATTCAGTATTCCAGCAACAGAAAATACACAGAGTGTCAGTTATTTCAAGATTCAATCATATAACATGGCAAAATATGTTGCAGTCTGATGATTAAAATTTTAGCATATGCAGATATAACAGGTGTAGTTACTTAAATTACTTAAAGAATAGCCCCACTTCCAATCCATTTGAATTGAATTGCCTACATTACACAGGACACTAAATTACAATTTAAACTGGACTGTCCACACGCAGGAAACTAAATGCACTGAATTATTGGTCGAAAATTGCATTTTCGTTTTTGTGGACCAAAAGAGAAAATCGGCAGAAAATATTTACTTATATAGTGTATTTGTTCCTGCTGTTTGCAATAGCACTAGTGCGCTGTCATGGCAACACCAGTAAACTGATGCCTCTAAAACAATAAACATTTGAACATCTACAATCTGAGTTGAATATTGAGAAAATCAGCTTCAAAGCAATGCATATTATCCATTCATTCATTCATTTTCCTTCGGCTTAGTCCCTTTATTCATCAGGGGTCACCACAGCGGAATGAACCGCCAACTTATCCAGCATATGTTTTACACAGCGGATGCCCTTACAGCTGCAACCCAGTACTGGGAAACATCCATACACACTCATTCACACACATACACTACGGCCAATTTAGTTTATTCAATTCACCTGTACCACATGTCTTTGGACTGTGGGGGAAACCGGAGCACCCGGAGGAAACCCATGCGAACACAGGGAGAACATGCCAACTCCACACAGAAACACCAACTGACCCAGCCGGGGCTCGAACCAGCGACCTTGCTGTGAGGTCACAGTGCTAACCCCTAAGCCACCGTTTCACCCCCGCATGCATATTACTAAGCAAAAATTGAGCTTTGATATATTTACAGCAATTTCCAAAATATCTTCATGCAACATGGTTTACTTAACCTCTTTAAAGATTTTTATCATAAAAGAAAAAATATATATTTTGACCCATTCAATGCGTTTTTCTCTATTGCCAAAAATATACTTGTGCGACTGGTTTTGTTGTCCAGATTCACAAATGTAATTATTTTATAGTGTTGTTTTTTTATATATAAAGTAACTGAGTATAATCTGAGTTAATGAGTTAAATTTAAAAAGTATAAAACAATTATATTATTTAATAAAATAATAAATAATTATTACAAATCATTTTGTTTGGGTTTGGGTTTTCGACCATGTGGATCTAAATTTTTTGGTTTAGATTCCATCCCTACGGGAAACTAATTTACGATTTGAATTGAACTGACCATAAGACCTACTGGATTGTTCCTGAAATTTTCAACAGCCCTAGGATTTACTGGATTTAATGTTCTAATTCAAAGAAAAATCAACACAATATTTTGGGTAAAAAAGTTCAATCATTCTGCTGTTCTGATAATGTTCAAAGTTTCAAAAATGATATAATACAACAGTCTCCATCAATGACTACCCCAGCAAGCATAAAAGCTATCATACAGTTCTCAGTTCAAGTACAACTAACCTGTAGATCTTGTATCTTGTGGAAAATCCTTGACGGTTCCTCTCCACAAATTCAGTGTACTCCTGTGAGTGGTGAAATGGGCCCTTGTCAGAGAGAAGCCAGTCCAAGGGTCCTGCAGGGCCATCTTCAGCTAAACTGGAAGAGCTTGTCAGCCAGCAGCGGAGGCTGAAAGTCAGCAGCAGCAGCTCCCATGGAGCCATGGGGGGAGCAGCACACAGCTTCAGCAGCACAGGCTCTGGTGCAGGACCACACTCCACCACCCAGCACTCAAGATCAGCATGGCTTCAGCCACGCAAACACTCACCTAAACACGCACAGCAGACAGATTCACACAGAAAGGACAAAGATGCATTAATAAACACTTAGTCACCTTCAGCTCCACTCACCGAACAACTGTTCTTTTCAGTAAAAAGTGCACACACAGACAGAGAGAGAGAGACACAGAGAGAGACAATTAACAGGAAATTTGGTTTCTTCGAGGCCACGTAAACTATTTAGGACTCTGAAGAGATGTTGTCAACATAGAGTAGGGGAAAAAAGTATGATGATTTTCTGTAAGAATAATGTACTAATTGTCTGTAAGTGAGAAGTGAAATTTATTCACATAAAATGTTCTTTGAATGGTAATGGCTGTTTTAGTACTTCAGAGGAACAAAGTATCCACAAATTAACATAAAAAAATGTAAGTGAAATAATAAGAACATCCTTTACACATGCTTCCAATTTTAGCATCTGCAATGCTAGGATGAAAAGGGAAACATTCTCCCTGCTCCTATTAGTCCAAATTATTTGTAACTCTCCACGAGCTTTTCGCAAACCGTATGAAAAGGCAACAGCACCAGACAGTTTAAATGCAGGCACTGTAATGTGCCATGAGCACATTTTCAACATCTATTTCAGTAGTTAGTTCTCAGCGTCTCCTGCAGTCCCACCCCTTGTTCTAACCCTGCTATTATTTCCATATTTCCACCAAGTGCTGTCAATCATTCCTCACAGCCATGACCGAAGCAGATGTTGGAAAAGAGTCTCATTACTGTATTCTGATGACAGTCTGTCAAGTCATGTGTGCCATGTGACCATATGTGTGGGCGACTTACAAAAAGCATCATACTTATGTGGAACAGTGTGAGACCAGATGCACATACAGAGGTAACGTGCAGTATAAATGCACCACACTGATTTGTGCATCAGTGCTAAGTATAAGCTCTAATTACAGAGATGCCTATATCAAAACAGAAGCGCTTCTGTGTGTACACTTTGATATGTTTATTGCGTATTGGATAGCGATAGGATAGAAACTATTGGTCAGCATAACAGTTCATTAATAAATATTTTTTTAAGCTTAACATTTCTAATCATAATCATGAATTGGCTTTTATTCCTATGGGAGTCTTTTCTTGGGTGATTCATCTCCCCTTTCATCTCCTGTAGAACTATATAATATACGTAACACGCTGATAAGCACATCCATAACATGGTGAATACAGCCGAGATCTGGGCTACAATGCTTTCTGCTGTGATTACAGCAAATTTAAAAGCAAGGCTTTTGCTGCATGACATCTAATTCTTCAACGCAGACATCCGTACTTCTCTATGCATATTGATGAGGAAGCCTTGGTGGAACACAGTAACCACTCAGTAGGGATCCTACAATGCGCTGCACTTCAGCACCACAGTGCACCACAAAAAAAGGGCCTTTCAAATGCCGCAATCTCCATGTTTCCATCAGCAATTCTTTTGACTTGCTATTTTTTTGCCTGGAGTAACAAGCGCTTTGCTTTTGTGTAAAATCACTGTTTACATTTCTCCCAAGAGCAAAGCATTGTTATACGCATTCCAGTTTTATGCTCTGGGATAGTAGCTCTGGTTGACAGGTGGCGATGTGAAAAAAAGTGACGATTAAAAAGCGTGTAATGTAAGTCACAAGGGCAGAGCGAAGCTTTGAGATAAATGATGCTTCTGGCTCTTGCTCTCTTCTGAACATAGTTTACAGATTTCATTTTCTTTCTAAAAAAGCAAAATGCACTAAAATCAGTCAGTCAGCTTGTAGTTGAGTACTTTATTCTAAAGGTTGTGATCTCTGTAACTTACTAGTCCTTTGAGATAAAACCTGCAACCTTAAGTCAACGGCACAGATTTTTACCTGTGTGCTATCTTCATACACCAAACACGTAAACATGTATTTATCGAGCGCAATGCTCATTTCAAAGCAATCTACTGCGGTAATCACATTATCTCCCCCACCCAGTCCGGTAACGGGATTTTGGTTATTATCTGCAGAAATAATATCAGGTATGTGTCATTCCCTGTTTACAGGGAGATTATTGGACAGTATCTGTAGTTACAAAAACAATACACTTCATCAGATTCTGTTAAACCGATCCACTCTGAAAGAGGAGCCGAGGTATACTTTTATACCACAAATAAAACGTCTAGCCTGAGAGAGAAATGCATTTTCTTTTTTTATCATCAGCCATGGATGCGTAAAAAATACCAATGGTGCCACTTAAATATAATTGAACACCAAGCCAGCTTGAAATATCCTCAGGCTGGTTTAAAATGTCATAAAAATGACAATTCTTCTGGTTCCAACAAACCCGTATGTTGATTAAACCGCGCTTTCTGTAAAGATTTTCTAAAACAATATGTGCCAGGATGGAGCCTGCACAAATAAAACTGACTTGACTTGACAACTGTGATGTGTGGAGGGACTGAAACAAAATGAATGTATAAAATGTGTGGGATGAGCAGAGAAATAAGTGACGGCGGAGAAAGTGTAAACACATAAATAAGGATAATTAAGAAATGAAATAAGTATCTGCATGAGCCAAATTAAGCAAAGGTCTGGTGGGAGAGATCAAAACATTAGCTAGTTTTCAGGGAAACAGGCATAAAATAATTATTCAGAGGTATGTTGGATTAAAATTTGTTACCATGGTGGAACTCACAAAAAAGGTATTATAATATAAGGTATTCTAAGTCTTTTATAGAGAGAAAATTATGTATAGTTTTGCACAATCATCTTAGCCTTGCTACATGACATGTAATTTTTCATTTAAACTAGATGTTGCTAGAGAATTTGTATCATAACCTGCAGGGCCTGCAATAGCAATACAAACACTCGTATTGCAATTTGTCATGTAAATGGTGACTATGACAAGGTCCTGTGTATTCACCTAGAGGGACGAATCATTTTAAAACTACAGCCATGGCTAGTAATAAGGGAGAAACAGACTAGACAAATAGCTGTCTGGATGACAAAAAGCCAATCTGTATAAAATGGTATACCATTTTGCTCAAGCACATTGAGTTATTTTCATTAAGCAGCAGTGCATCTCTGTCATTTTAGATTATACTTATAATGCGAGTGTGGACAGATTATTTATTGCAAGAAATAAATAGTGAAATTCTAGTTCTTATTTTAGGTATAGTAAACTGGTGATTTACTTTTTTTTTTGTCTACAATGAAGATGAATAGGTCTGAAATGGGAATCTTTACAATTGAATTACTAGAGGTGTACAGAGCTAAGAAAAGAAACATCATTCACATATACATTTTTTTATTTTTGAAAATGCATTTTAGACGTGAGTATTTACTACAAAGATAGAATGATACATTTTGACCTATGATATCATGTTTCTTTCCTGTTTGCTGTGGAGATGGTAATTCATTCCAGTGAAATTACTTCACGACGCTGAAATGTGAATTTGACAAACTTTGTTTCAACCCCACAGTAAACAACTAATTGGTTATGCATCACAGAGGACACTGCACCAAATTTTGTTTTCCCAAACCTATAGTTTCATCCAGAGAATGTAACACTGCTGGTAAGCTTGTTTCAAAAGCTTGTCCTGTAGTGAATGGGGCAAACCTAAGACAACATTTAGATTGCATTTGATTTTATTCATTTACACTTTTATCCAAAGTGATGAATTCATATGTGGAAGACATCAATTAATGTTACTAGAGCTGCAATATTTATTGCAATATGAATATAATTTCACCAGATGATTTAAATAGGTCTTTTTGGAAAGATTTAATTAATTTAGATCGACTGGGATGATCAAGTCTTTTTCTATGCAGTGCTTCTGCATAAATTATAATAAATTACAAGCAAAAATAAATTAATAAACAGCGCTTTATGGTTTTCTGGGGAGTTTAACAGTATTCAAATTGAACAATCTAATGTAAAATAACATGGTCATCATTGTATAAATAATTTAAAAATTATAATATCTATGTTTAAATCTTTAATAAATAATCTAATCCTGCGATGTGACTATTGCAGATACACACATTGCAATATCGATGCTCAAACGATACATTGTTCAGCCCTAAATGTTACATACACCCTGTTCACATGGGGCTTCTGTGTTGACTTTGAATGGAGTGACGTCAAGTGTTGCTGAACTGAATTGTGGGTCCGTCGAGTCACGTTGAATCCATTGCAGAAGTTGATTTTGCAAGCGTCAACGCAGGCGCCAGCCAATAAGATTGCTTTATGCAAATACTAGTGCAGATACCAGAGAACAGCGGTATGTCAAAATTGAAGAAAAGCTTATTATGACAGTTGGTAAAAATCACCCAGTGCTTTATGATCTGTTTATATACAACTACTTCTGTACCATTTTCTGTTTTTTGTGGTGGTCCAAGCTGAATGGCTGTTAGAACACTATAACTATTGCGTCAGTATGAGCTTCAGACAAGCCCCCCATGTGAACAGTGCATTAGTTTTGTTAACAAGACCATAAACACAACATCAATCACACATCTACACAGCTCAGAAAATACACAATTGTAAGATTAAATCTTCACACTTCCTGAAAAATAGGCTACATTTACATTAACTAACTACTACATTTACATAATATGTCATGTTCCCAGAGCCTTGATTTTTTTGACCTTGCATTTTTCAGTTGAAGCCTTTGTATTTTTCTTTTGTGGAAATTATGATTATGCAACAAATGCTGATGACTGATTTAAACCTTGTAGACAATAAACCCAAAGCTTTCCTTTTAACAAAAAGATATTTTCCCTGAAAACAATGAACATTTAATTTCCAACTGCAAGCACATAATCACCCCTTTTCAACATCTCTAAGCACAGAAATTTAACTTACAGAATAAGAACTAAGCTTAAAAACCAAGCTCAAAGTGAATTATTACTCAAGTAGTTTTGAAAGGTTTAGATGATGAGATTTGGGAGGTCTCAAGCTTGAGTTCTGAATGGCATCCGAGTCAACCATGTTCAGAGGATAGACTCAAGTGTGCTCTTTGGACTCAGGGCATCTGTTCTGTTCTTTCATTTACAACCTGTGCAATTGCAATGCATTTTGGCAGTCTCTGCTGGAAGCATGCAAATGAAGCTATGTTCTCTGAGATATTTCTGCCTCTAAAGCAGGGTCCGCGGGGTGGATGGAGGGTTGTCTAACTGTTTGTAAAAGTGTGCATCTTGAGTGAGAATTGATTACAGGGTTGTATTACAGCTTCTACAGTAGGATTCCACTATTTGTAATTCTGGTTCTTTCAGGCTTGACTTCAAGTCATTCCTGAAACCTCCTTCAAAGTCTGCAACAGGAACCAATAAACCTCACATCCTCCTCTCTCCGCTGACTAATGAGCTTTTACTCTTAATTAGCTATGTTATTCACTAACCCATGACAATCATTGGTGCCTTTCATTGAGTGCCTAAGGGTAAAAAGGTTTCTTAGTGAAATAATGTGGCTGGAAGTCATAATTATTTATCCGTGTTTCGTTTGAGAACAAAAGGATGTGTACAAAGAGATTTGCAGTGTGTAATGTATCAAAGAGAATATCCCAGCAGATGCAATAAAAGAAATATGAAATACTAGCTTATATCAGTGGATGGAAAGAAATGACAACTATTGTGTTGAGTGTTAAATGCAAATCAAATATTCCCTCTAATCTTGCTGTCACTTTGAGAAATGGACCTCTAGGAGCAGACAAGCCATGAAACCATAATAATTGTCAGAATCTTAATTGAAATACTGAGCATCAGACAAAATAATATCAATTTGTAATGAATGCAGAGGTATGTTTAGCATGCTGCAGATAGCATACACCTGACCTTGTTTGTCCATGTGCAAAAAAAAAAAAAAACCCAAAAAATACAGGTCCATAAATGACAACCTTATAAATACGCTTGTCTCCGAGCATTACTCAAAAAGACAACAAATGACCCAAAGTATAGTGGGAAAAGCAAACAAAGAGATAAAAAAACACACACACACACACAAAAATGAACAAATGTATTTTTGTTTGCTCACCAACACTCTGACAGCCACATTTAATATAACATGTCCCTGAGAGCATAATGTCTCTATGGACATGGCACACATTTTAATATGAGGGTTTGAAAACACTCAGTTCATGTCTCTAGGGTGCAATCATTGGTCTTTTTATATATAAAAAAGACTAATTGTAATACAAATCTATATTAATAAAGCCTTTGATCTTTGAGGAAGCATGAACAACAAGGTAGCTACTCTTTTGATCATGAGTAAAATAATTTGTTCAGATGCTCCAAGATTAAAAAGGCTATAACTTAAGGTTTTGATGAGTCACTCGATTTAAATAGCTATTGCTATTCGGGTCAGGACATGTATGCAGAGAGTAAAGGTTTATAGAAAAATCAGTTAACCATGACTATTAAACAGAGGGGTGCATTCCATTAAAATGTCTGTTGGTGCGGATAAAACACAACAAAGAATTGATTACAGGTTAGAAATAGACCTCACAGTAATAGCGAGCAGAGCCAGTGGTAATGTACAAGATGCTGAATTAATTGCTGCTTTAATTATTGCCTTTTTGATCGTAAAGTTCTCACTTTTACATTTTTATTTGGCCACATATCAGTGAAAGGCTCAGCGCAATACTGGGGGAAAAGCAGCAATTAATCTCAGAAAACAAACCATGGAGGTTTTTTTAATCCAGCCTGCCAGACAAAGAGTCTCCTCTTTAAACAAAGGCCATTATAAAATTGTTGCTTTACATATACATTTAAAGCCACAAATTAAGTACAACATTTCTATATATATAAATATATGTGTATATATTATTTAAATAATCTGAATGTTGCTGCATAAAGTTGCCATCTTCTGAGATAGCACACCATGTCCTTAGCATTCAGCTGCAAAATGTCAACACTGAAAGTGAAAATGTGGTTCAGTAACAGACAATTTTAATAGAGTGTAACAGTGCCGGTCCCTTTATTCAGAAAGGCTAGTTTTGAAAGTATTTTGCCTATTCATTTTCCCCCAAAGGGATTATAAATCTCCAAGCATTATAAGCTGTGAACCAAATCAACTAGCAAAATTAGACATGTTGATTTGAAGCAAAGAAGAATAAGAGAAATGGGGAAAAAAGACAAATAGTACAAGACAGTGTGTTTAAAATTTTTCAAACACTAGAGAAACGTGAATAGAAATATTAAATTATTCGTTAATGTTGTAGGATGTATAAAATCCATGGCTCCATCTATAAAAGCCCTGAACCAAACCACCAGCAACATTACAATTTGGATTTGATGCAAAGAATATTAAAATTAGCAAAAAAGACAAAAGGTACATGCAATGCTGGGTAAGGACAAGCAGGAGGCAGATCCAATCCAATAAATAAAAAATGAATACAATTATTAAACAGAAACTACCAAACAAAGCAACCAGAAACAGAAACAAAAGAGCTTAAATATTCTAAGACTAATTAATAAGGGGTGGAGATCATTCTTAATCAAAACTAACAAGATGATGAGAGGGTGGACACAGTAAATAAGGTAACAAACATCGAAATATAAGGAGACATGAACAGAGAAACCCAAACAGAAATAAACATACACCTGGGGTGGATGTACTGTAACAGTACAAGACAGGGTGCTTTTACATTAAAAAATGATGGAGAAAAATATTGGAGATATTTGAAAAAAAAAACACAGATCAAAATGAGCAAACACTTGCAGATTCCTCCCGGTTATTAGTGTTAACCTGGCATCTGTCAATAAATTCCTGAAAATGCCTATTTAACTGCCAGCCTAACTTGCCTGTTTTCACTGAATTTGCAAGATGATGAGTCATTCTAAAGTGACTGAAACTCTCTGACAGTAGTTTGTCCAGATGAAGGCCAAAGCAGTGACCCTTTCAGCCACAGCAAGAGTTGGTCATTTTAAATCCATGATTTCTAAATATTGCAGCTGTCTCATTACAGACCACCAAAAAAGCTATTCACGGAAGACAAATGCACAAGAGGACAGGATGATCTGGAGAATCTCAGTGGGCAATGGTTTCAACATTGCAGAAGGATTTTCTCTCCAGTTCAGCTCTGAACAATGTAAGGACTAAGGACTACAATGCCTCTATGTTTAAGAGAATTTGGACTGAAAGCCTACTCTGCAGTGACCAAACCTCTCATCAGTAGAAAGAATCAAAAGACTAGACTGACCATGGCTGGGGAGCATGTTCTGTGGACAGAAAACTGATCCAAAGTTCACTTTAGTGAAGAAAGCAATTTTAATTTGGTCTCAGTCGAACTTTAAAAAAAACATTTAAAGATCTTCTTGAACAAGCTTTTAAAGTACACATGAAATCAAAACTAACCATATTGATTTTGTTAGCTCTTGTTACTAGTTTTGTGGTGAAAAAAAAGGTTTGCCCTTGTAATCAAAAATTGAAATCTGAAAATTTTCCACTTCCTGTTTGTTTTCAGTTAAATTCTCAGATTACATCTGTCTGAGGTATTGGGCGTGGCTAACATACTTAACCACGCCCCTCCAACTGTCAGTTTGGACAGCGCTATGACAACAAACAAAATTGGTGAGGAGGTGGTGTCTGTTAGGTTGTAATAACTCTCCCAAAACCCTTTCCCGATCTTCCCGAATGAAACGTCAACTTTACTACATCTAATAAGCTCGCAGAAGAAAACACACGCCACGCCCATTGTTTCCTTATTTAACATTCCATTTCTCTAGGAACTGCGTCACAATATGAAGAAAAAAAAAAAACGGTCACAGCTTTCAGTTCATGCGGACTTTAATTAACAGTATTGTGAGCTGGTTTTACATTTGGTGTTATTTGTGCTTGGATTTTAACCTTTTTGATATGTTTTCTTTTACTGTAAAGCACTTTGTTACTTCTTGTCTGTGAAAGGTGCTACATAAATACATTTTCACTTTTAATTTGTTTGTCACTAGTATAAATTTAGAAAGCGTAGGAAGACTGACTTGATTACTCAACTCATTCACTGTGCTTCATGGTAGTGGGTGAATCTTAATACCTCTTTTGGTGCATTGCCCTTTGATTGGTGGGATTTTCCTAATATCGTCATGGGTAATGAAGGTTGTCTGCATGAATACCAGGATTAAACCTTGTAAGTGTTTTAAAATTAAGTTGAATTAATCCAAACAGATAGATTAAACAAAAGCATTTACAATCAATTACCAATGTCACGTCGAAGCTCACAACAAGTCAATTTTTTAAAAAGATTTCAGTTAATGTTAAAAATTAAAATAAAAAAACCTAAAACTGACTGTTGGACATTGTTAATATTGCAGGATTTCAGGCCAATAACATTTCATAATGGACATTGCAGAAGAAGAAAGAAAAAATATGAACAAAATGTCCTGTTACTTGAAGCTTGCAACTGATAAACCCACATTTCCGATTCTTTATAATGTCACTGTTGGTTAAGACACAATGTGACATTGAGATTTAAAAAGACACAGTTTTGTAAAAATCAAATACATTTTACGTGTCAAGGAATTCACAATGACACCTGAAACCTTTTAGCAGCATCACTTTCATGTATATGTCTTATTGCTTGTCATTTCACACACGCATCAAGGTTTTTGTTTGCCTAGTTGAAAGGTGTCATGTCACATCTTTACCTTCTTTTCAGCCGCATACTCCCAAGGGTCTCTTTGTTTTCATGCTCTAATCAAGGAGCCAATGTTCATGCGCCTGTCTTTTCACACGTTTGTCTTACAGAAACCTCAGCATCAGGATGGATTCGGTGATCCGGCTCATTATCATAAAATAATGGGCTACGGCTCACCATCATAAAGCTTCGCTCCTGCTCGGGCCTGTCTGCTTGCAGCTTGTTCAGCCAATCAGTCGTCGCTGTGAAATTTCTGATGTGCTGGAATTGCTGCAGAAGGGCCTTCACGCATGACTCATTCATTAATTTGAGGACTTGTTAGGGAGCCACTTTACCTGCAGACAGCCATTTGAAGAAAAAAAAGGCCCCATTGAGGCATATTCACAGGACTAGGAAAGGTGTTTTGCTGACTCTCTCAGGCTCTCATCCATAGCTTTATCGCACATCAATATAAGATGAATAAGCCATTGAGCTAGAACCCTACTGGATGCTGATGTTTGCGCGTATTTGTGTAATTGTCTTTGTGTGCCTGCACTAAAAGGTCTTTTTTGTCTTTTATGTGTCCGCCAAAAGCTCTAAATGGTGTTTTTGGAAAATGGCTAAAACTGTGCGGCAGATAGCAATGATGAGAGACAGCTGGGTAACAAAGGCACACATACACACACAGCTAGACCCTTCACATGGAAAAAATGTGGATGCAGCATTCAGATTGTCAGTGTTAGGGTGCCAAAGACATCCTGTGCAGGGGTAACAGCAGTCACACAGAGTAAACTCCCACCGTTACTAACACTTAAGGTTTGTGTGGCACTATGAATCCAAATAAGAAATGCAGGTTCCAAGGTCTACTGTCTGACCCGAAAAAAAAAAAGAAAAGAAAAAAGACAAAAATAATGCAATTCCCTTTGGTGCCACTAGTGGCACTGCAATTAAGTAAATAAACATACTACTAATAATTAATCAAATAATCTAATATTTTTATGTTTTATAATTATAAACATAAATATCATCAAAGTGCAAAATGAAAAATCTGTCATCATTTTCTGTTAAACGAGTTATACTGAAGTTTGTATTTCACAGAGTAAATATTAACTATTTATTTTTGATTGATTGACTGATGAACTGTGCATTTAAGAGCAGTGGCAGTGCATGCTTCCTATGCTGACTCTATCAGAAAGACCTGTTACAGCAGAAGAGTAATATAACACTGTTGTACTAAAATCATTTGCTTTTTCTGTGCACGCCCCATTGGCCAGAGATAGAGTGGTACTGGCATAATGGTTCAAACTATATTGTACACTACAAAACAGTATTTCCATCTCAGTGATGTCATACATAGAGACATTTTTCTCCATTATGGTTCTGGCTATTGCTATAATTAAATGTCATTTAGTTTTAAAGTAATTCCAAGTAAGCTACAAGCTATTTTGATAACAGATGGTTGGGATGATATAGTGACACCAATTAAAGCAATGTATTTGCAGCTGATTGACTAGGCAGCAAAGTTTTATGTCTCTTTTCTGTAAACCTACAGCTTTGTAGACTATAGTACCTGTGATATTAGAATCCCACATTGTGATTACTAACAGTCTGCGAAAAAGGATCATTAGGTATTTAATGCATCACTAACTACAGATTCAGGACTCATTGTGAATAAGATAAATTATTAGTACAATCCCCAAAACCTGTAACTTGCATAAGGTCAAATACAATCAATCAATACAATGGAATAAATTAACTTATTAATGAATGAATGAAAAAATGAATATATTATATTAAATTAATTAATTAGTTTACCTTTTAAAACCAGACTAATTTACATTAGAAACAAACATGTCATTTTAAAATCTGTTTTCAAAAATATATATTGTATATTGTTTTTTATTTTTATTTTATGCTTACATTTGACAAAAATAATAAGTGCTTAAAACATGAATAAACAACCTTAATTATTTTGCCTTTGAAATAAATTTCCTTTGTTTTAAGAGTACATGCTCAAACGAATTCTGAATAAGACCAATATTTTTAACAGTAATGCAGAAATATCAGTGTGTGTGTGTGTATGCGCGTGCGTGCGTGTGTGTGCGTGTGTGTGCGAGTGCGTGTGCGTGTGTGTGTGTGTGTGTGTGTGTCAAGCACCACATGGCATGCATAAATACATGAATGGTCTTAAGGGATCACAGCAGTAACTCGTGTATGGATTAGTAACTGTAGCAGTAACTGGCTGCTGTATGCACATCCTTCATAACAATGGTATGAGGGTTGCATTTGTTCAAAGTTGTCCCGCTGCCGCAAGAGGCGACGATCATCTTCGCAGACAGTACATAGCTATAGTATACTGACAACAATTTTAAACACGGTCGGATTTAAAATTCAACTCACCATAACGCTCCTCAGTGTTAAAACTTCATCCGTTCACGTCCCATTCTGTGCTGAATCAGTTTATTATTATTATTATTTGTTACATCAACGGACATCACCGTAAAAGCCCACGGAAGTAACGAAAACTGTTTGGCGTACAGACAAAATGGACGAAAGGTCGTTTGGGCAGCACCTAAATATTTAAACTGGTGCTACTTCACTATAGTCCAACTTCGGTGACAAAACTCCCCCATCGTACAGCGAAGGTAAGGTTATCCCTGTAGAGCTCTGAATTACTCCTTGAAGAAGAAATAACCGCATTTAGTCATATAATGTCGATTATAAATCCTCTAGACAGTTAGAAACAGATCGCGGTATTCAGTTAACGCGCGCGCCTCAATTTAACATCCGCCAACGGACTGCGACACTCAAGCTTCTCGGTCTCTGTTGGAAGTGCCTGTGGATATTCCTCTATAAAGTCAGTCCCATCACACAGCTCTGCTTGACCCTCCTACTCTGCATCTCTTTCCGTGTGTGTGTGTGTGTGTGTGTGTGTGTGTGTGAGTGAGAGAGAGAGAGAGAGAGAGAGAGAGAGAGAAATTTCAATGGATAGACGCTGGCAGACGCGAGCGCGCGCCCTCTCACCCAAGTCACATGTTTAAAACACAGTAGCCCTCTGTAATGGCTTTTCGGAGGATATGCATAAAACTCGGGACGAGGGTGGAATAATAAGCAGGCTATGTTACCAAATCTAGAGGTCCCTGTAAATGCTTGGCTATTTTTGTCCGTATATTTTTCGAATAAGTTTGCAACGACTAATGCAAAAAGTTCTGCTCATGTGCACTGGATCGACAGGTCATAACCCCATATGTTATCTGTTGCAAGCAGTGTTGGTGGAATTCTACCTGTTCACGTTTTATGAATTATTAATCCAAAAATTCTTAAAGTTAGTGGTAGGCTAATTATTAGCCTAATACTTTACAGTAAGGTGTCATTTGTAAACATCAGTTATCTAAATAAAAGCAATGACAAATATTGCAACTTAATGTGATTCTAGCAGTTAATGTTAATTACAGCAAATGCGTTATTTTTTAACAAATGTTAGAAAAACTGTGTGTATTGCTGGTTAGTAGTATTTACTGCATAATTGTAAAATGCTTACAATTTACTATGAACATTTTAATGTTAAATGTTGTAGTTACTGGCTAAGAAGTGACACCTGTGGTTGGCACTTCCATAAAAATAAACGTGGCTTTACGATTATGAGATGACATTTGTGTGAGTGTTTATTTGACTGTTATTAGTCTTTGATCATATAAAGTAATATAATAGCCAGTTTGAGCTCTTATATACATTTGTTAAAAAAGAAAATACAATTAAGTAATTGAAATGTCATTTTGTATGAAACATTAATATAAAGGATAAAAAATAACTTTTTACTATATTTATATATACTAAATAAACTATACTGTAAGTATACTGTGATTATTAAATGAAATATGTATTCATAGCAAATAAGTATACCATGCATTCCTTCCTAATCTACAATTATTTTACAGTAAGATTTTCTTAAATAGACTGACTATAACAAAACTAATCATCATATTTTCACATATGGTTAAACTTATTCAGTTAGATTTTTGCTTTAGCATTTACATGGCATTACTTTAACATTACTTTTTAAGCTTTACTGAAATGTGAGAAGCATGTGTGGGTTCTGAAGTTCATTTCTGTCCCTGAGACCCTGTATATCTGTGAGGTAGGAGTGATTCAGACCCCAGTGGCAGATAATATAAACCATACATCTTATTTCAGTGTGTTGCATCAATGTCCACATTTTACTATCAGAATAAATCAGATAAAGACAAGAGACATTTAACCAGCTGGAGTTTACTGCAGAGATTCTTTGATCTGCAGCTGATAGAATCATGATAGATCAGACCAGGAATACATTATTTTTCATTGGCGTTAAAGAATTGGTTAAACCCAGTTCTGGCTCTCTAACAACGGATGAATGCAGCACAAATCCATTACAGAGGTTGGCAAAGTGAAATTGTTTGTCTTCTGGCAATCTGCTGGAACACGCACCAGTCCTGTGTGTGTGTGTGTTATATCAGGGAACTGATTGTGATGGATTAGATGGGCAATGTCCAGAGTGGGGCATTCTGTGAACGCAACACTACACTGGAACTGTCCATGGTGCTGAACTGCTACAGAGCCATTGGGTTGCACTCTGTATTGTGTGTATGTGTCTCATTCTAGATAGTTAACCAAAAGTAATACTGCTATTTTCCCAGTCATTGATTATGCATGTACCGTACATAAAGACGTGTGGATTTCAAGGATTCGAGTCATAGCTCTTGGGAAGGCATGTAACAGATGGCAAGTAGTATGTCTGCCAATTCATCCCTCGCAGGCCAAACTCTTAGCGGTGTTTCTTACATTTTCAAGTGTAATCAAGTGCAAATGCTTCTGCAAAAATGTTTGAACTAAAGTACCAACTATGATCTGTCCTAATATGCAAATTAATGTAAGTAGTGTCATGAGTGGTTGAAATATGTCTGCTTGGCTGAGTCTAGAAATGCACTTATGTTTGTTGGCAGATTAAAAACAAATTTAAACTAAGGTGACATTATTTTAATGATCCCTAGTTTAGACATTATGTTGGATATAAGTAACTTTGCAATTGCATGTCATTAGAGAATTAGACTGTCTGTTTAGTATCTTCTAACACATTTGATGGTCATGTGACAGTCATCATACTGACTATGAATTCATTTGCATACATGTCAGCTAATTACAATAATCTAACTCTAATCTAACTGTCTACTAATACTGGACTAACACTCTAATTATTTAGTTAGTTTTTAGTATGTTATTTAGTAAGTTAATTAGTTAGTTAGTACTTGAAAAGTTGCTTATAATCAAAAGTATGTCTACAAGGGTTGCTTTTTGCTGAGAAAATCAAAAGGATTTAGGCCTGCTTTATAATCAAACTATCATAACAGCATTTTTACCTCATCTGTCAAAATGAATTAAACGATTTGCCTTTAATATTAAACATATCAGAAATAGTACATGATATGACTGGCTCAACCCCACGATAAGGTCAAAGAAACTTGGTTCACTTTACAGTGTGCTGATTTTAAACCGTAAACACAAAAGACAGCCGTGGCATCGCATCTTAAAAGCAAATTATTTGAGGCTCTCTCATTGAACCCATTGGATTTCTTTGCTTAATCAAATCATCTGTTTTCTTGCCTACAGCTCCATATTTTTACATGGTCTAAGGATCCTATCAGTTCTTAAGCTTTTAGTCCCTGCTGAGCACAGTTGGAGACTAAGATTATCTCTGACTGAGTTGGAAAACTTTCTCTGGCGATGAAGTCTAATGCTCACAGATTTTGATGTAATTTGACCTTGGCCTTCCTCAATATCCTGTAGTGAATATAGAGGACAGTTGATTCAGATAACTCCATTTCGTGAGCTAGTGAAATGAGTTTAGCTCTGTCGGACTAAGCGCTGTTTCACCCCAGGTCTGTTCCTTCCAGGATTTCACGTTCCAGAATATCACCATCTGGAGCTGCTTTGTGCTTTACATTTATGCAGGTAGAGTTATTCTGAACCCTCTGAGCTGATGAGAAACACACAATATCTCCCACTGATTAACACAAACTATTTCTTTTATATAGATGTGTGCACACTACTGAATATTGAAATGAAAAGCATTCTAGTCAATATGACACCACACAGTGAATTACAGCACAATCTTATTTGCTCCTTTCACTGGAGAAGGTTTTATTATTTATTATTTATTTTTTTTACCATTACAAGTCTCCCTACTTTTATGTACTCATGCTGTTTTTATTATTACCTCTAAGGGGATGTTACTATTGATTTTGGCATTGAGTTGCCCTTGCTGAGAAAAATCTGCAGACACTTTGGTTGTAAAGATTTTTTTTTTGCCCCATTCTTTCACATAAAAGCTCATCTCCTTGTACAGTGACTTACTGCTTTTCAGACCCCTGCGTATGACTGTAAAATGTCCCCATGGATGTGTGGTCAATAAAGTAAAGATGTGATATAATGAAATTCATAAAGGTTTTGACGCAAGTAAAATCTCCAATATATTAACCTCATCGCTCAGTGATGTGTCAAGTAATTCCAATGTACAGTGCACTCAATGGCCACTTTATGTGGTTACCTTTCTAGTACCAGGTTGGACTCTTTTCTTTACGATTTAACAAGAAGCTGGAAATATTCATCTAAGATTTTGGTCCATACGGACATGATAGCATCATGTAGTTGTGAATCCACGAATGCACATTCTTGATGCAAATCTTCCTTTCCTCTTCATCCCCAAAGATGCTCAATTAGATTTGGATCTGCTGACTGTGGAGGTCATTTGAGTATAGAGAACTCAATGTTAAATTCAAGAAACCGATTTGAGGTGATCTACTGTAAGCTTTGAGACGTGCCATGTTATGCCATTTAAGGATTGGTATACACTCTGGTCATAAATAGCTAGGCATGGTCTGCAACAATATTCAGGGAGGTTGTGGGATTTAAACAATGCTCAGCTGGTACTTAGGCCCCATTGTGTGATATGACACTTTCAGCACGACTCGGCTTGACTCAGCTTGCTTTACTTTGGCTCTGGTTGCTATTCCACTGTAGTTTAGTACTGCTTCAAAGTGTGTGGGATTATAGGCATATTGTTATAGTTACACCGGTGTGACATTCCTGGCCTCCTCATTTAGCTCTCGCTGGATCCGCTCCTCAGCTACCAATGAGAGGAATGTCTGCACCTCGTCTACTGACCACAATACATAAAAAAATGATCCTACGGTGGCTGGTGTAGACTCTTTATTTATTTAAATCTAGCAGGTGTCTAGTATATTGCAAATCCATATTCCATATTGCAAAAGTATATTAGCATCAGTATGGCTGGAACCTCAACCAAGGTGGTACTAAAAAAAAAAACCAAGCACGCAAAGATGAAGTGTATTAAGACATGCCGTGCAGCAGAAAATCACCAAAAATGCGTGAAAAGAATATGTACACCTCACCATTACAACAGCAGCAGCAGCCTGAACCATTGATAAAAGTCAGAATGGATCCATGCCTTCATGAAGTTTACATCAAATGCTGACAATACCATGTGAATGTTGCAGCAGAAATTCAGACTTAAGTCGCAGTCACACTTGAGTTTGAGCATGCAAAATGTTGTCGGACAATACTGCAAAAAGGGACGAGATAAAACAAAATGACCCTACATTGGTAAAATGAGTTATTGCTCCATATCTTACATTTCTGTCATGTTTTGATCTTCAATTGGTGTCACGCATACCTGTGATTAAAATTCGTTGATCAGAGTTCACCAAGCTCAAACTTGTTGCCTGAGCTTGCATTTCTGGTCTGGTGCATTTGCAAGTGTATAAATGGAAGTCAATGGGGCGAAAAGTGTAACGTGATTGTGCATTTTTCCTTATACCAGTCTCCTCTTCCAGTCGTGCAGCAAGCTAATGTCTGATCTTCTGTTATTCATTTTTAGTGAAGTTTTGTGAAATGAAGCCTCAGATTCTTGTTTTTTGCTGACAGAAATGGCACCTAGGAGTAACCCACCTGCTTCAAGGTTCAACGTCGTGTGCGTTCAGGGATGATCTTCTGCAGACCTCGACTAAACATGTGTCTGTAAGTTCTTCATCATTTACCTGATTTAGTAAATGTTTGAAACAAATAACTGTATTTTATTTATTTTGGTTTTATTTGTTTTATTACCTTTGTTTAATGTGTTATTAGTGTTGACACAGTTATATGATTGTCCTATATAGCTAAAATATCAGCAAGAGATATAACAGAAAAGACCACAAAATATAAAAGAAAAAACCAGAAAAAAAAGAAAAAGAAAGAAAAAACCATTCCCCTGAAAACACTTCAGGGGAAAGAAAGTCCGATGTATATAAGGCTTGAGAATACGATCTGATAGGGGACTGATGCTCTATACCTTGGTAAGAAGGATTTTTCTGTTCAATTTTGAAACCTGCCAGGCTACAGCAGTCCTAATCTGGAGGCGAATAGTCTTTGAGTTAGAGAGAAAAAAGCATAACACAGTTCACTGCTTTCTCTCAAACATACACACGCACGATCAATAGTCTGAATGGTAGCCTGACAACTGAACAAACAAATGTTATTTTATATTTTCGCACTCAAAACTCACCCCAACTAATGGTTCTGAAAATGCATTTCGTTTTATTTAGGAAAAAGCAAAGACACAATTATTTAGCACTGCTAAATTAAAACATGTGGAAATCGAGTGCTGTGCATTTCAGAGGTTGTTTGGATAAATCTTTGAAGTCTGCGATGACGGGCATAATTCAGGGTCATAAGAATGACTGCTTTGTGACAACGTTGAGAAGAGAGCTGGCAAAAAAGTGCATGGCTCAGCATATTATATGGTGCCATTAAAATTCAATTTACAGCCAGTTTCAGGCATTGCCTGTACTTTCAAGCAATATGAAGGCAGCTCACCTTCCAAGCTGGAGATGTGGCAGACATTGCAAATTGACATGGCATTTCGGTGCTGTGGAGCTATTTATTAACCTTATCACTACTTGAACTTTCTTAACAATACCCTTCCAGTGTGGAGACCTGGTCAGCATTGTCAGTTGCTGAAATTAAAGTGAAAATAGGTTGGCTGCATCTTCAAATTGAAAAGTATGCATGTCTCTAAGAAAGTACGAGATGTGCCATTGACAGGAGGACCTGCCAGGACTAGTGAAGTGCCTTTTTGCAGTAGCAGAATAAGTGGGGAAATGCAGCATGCTGGAAATATTAAATAGTTTTATTCACATATCACTATGACCTGAATGTTCTCAAAGTTCTTTACTGGTTAGGCATTTTGCAGCTATTCACACTTAAAATTGTGCAAGTCCAGGATGGGTCATTCTGAAACCAGGGTCAACAGAATCATAGGTTGTCATTTTCCATGTTCACACTCTTCAGACTTTATTGTTCACACCATTCAGTTCATGCCCTTATTTGCATATATGCACTGTAAACACCATTGTGGGCATGAACAAATCGAGTGAGAATAGTTCAAAATAATTTATAACCAAACTATTTGTCAACATGATGCTGGTGGCTTTTGGAGACTGTCCAAATAGATCACTTGTTTCTGAAGATATTGGCTTTTTTCTCATTGCTGTCTTGTGCATTTATTCAGAGTTTGAGCATGAGAATTATGTTGCTGGTTGTTCACTTAACAGCCACTGGTGTTGCTAATAACACAGGTTTCTGACTATAATTAACTCATTTTATTTTTTTCCTCTCACATATATTGCATTTGAACGTTTTTTGTTGCTGTTTCAAGTGCATGAATATTTAATGTGGTGCAAATATACTGCTGGGTGTATGACTGGTTGTTTGTTATTAAACAATTGCCTTTTACATTCAAACGATATTTTAACATGTATATATTTGTATATCAAATATATATTTGTTTGGGAGCTTCAATATAGAAACATACACTGTTAAAAAAAAACAAGCAGCTTAGGTGAATTATTATTTAGTATCTTTTTTTTTCATTTATTAGTCCAATCAGCATTAGCCATTTGAAATGCTATCTTAACTAAAAACTTACTCTTCATTTAAAGTTTTTAAAGTATAATTCTGCTCAGATAATATGCTATCTTCTTAATTGAGTCTAATCAAGAATATTAACTTAGCTTTTAACTTAACTTTTTTTTAATTTTCACTCTTCCAAGATTTTATTACTTGACATTTTTACAGAGCAGTTTCCAGAGACTCTTTCATAATCACCATCAGACCTCTTCATGAGTTTCCAAATTTAAAATACTGCATCAGGACACAATTGCGTTTCATCCAATCCCTTATTAATTTGTTGGCATTAGAAGGCAGACACCTATCCTCCTATTGGGAAATGTGAGCAGTGACCATTGTTTGCTCTTCCCCATCTCTGTTATTCTCTTTCCCTGTTACTGCAGAGACATAGAGGAACGTTGAGCAAACGGTGATTGACAGCACAGTTAAATTACTGCGAAATTCCAGGAGAGCATAAGCCACTTGGGAGAACTGACTGCATTCTCCTCAAATCAGGCATGGGCATCCCCATGTTCCTCAGGCCTAAATTAACAGTTCTAAAACAGACCCATGAGCCTGGTGCTAAACAAAATGAATGTGGATAATGCCAAGTTAATTAACACAGACCCAGATGCTCAGCCTTATGAATACTTGGTCTGCCAAAGAGGGAATATTCTGCGCTAGATATGTTTATTTTGACGTCAGTACCTCTGTGTCAATGAGGCAGACAGGCTGTGGTAGCCTGTCTCACTGCTTTACCAATTTAGTTTTACTCGATTGTTTTTTTTTTTTTTCATGGGTTCAGTGATTAATCCCAGAATCCTGGTATGTGAGGACACTGATGGAGGCTTGAAGCTTTTAATGGAAGGGCTGTTGTCAGGAGTGAAATTAAAGCCACAACTTTGGCTGATGATTGTGGGAATGGAATTGGAGTCATCTGTTTAAAGTTATAACTGTGATACATGATCTAGTAGGGGAGATCGCTTTATATTCATTGATTTTATTATGGCATTTGTACTTCTTAGTCAGATGCAACCTGTCAGACTCCACAACAACAGGGACAATGCACTGGAGATCATTAGTCTCGAGCAGAAATTAGATCGCACAGCATGATTCACCTTTAAAGATCCCGTCTCTAATGAATGATTCATATGCAGAGTCATTAGTCTGTAATCTTAAAACAAAGCACTCTTATTTTAATAACCTTTGCAGCTTATATAAATCAGAATTGAATAGCTTAGAAATGTGTCATTCAGACAAATGGAATTTACAAAGAGCACTTAAGCTATTGTGGCTTTTTTAAAAGTGGCCCTTAATGGTGCACGGTTTTAAAGATTCAGGTCCTGTATAATTTGATTGTCTGAAAGTGCTGATATTTATTCCAACAGCACTCAAACTTACTTCAAACTGCAGACAGACTGCCAGTCTGTGTATTAGTGGCTCTCTGTGTATTACTTTTCACTGACTTGTGAAATCTGTACCCTGAAAAAACATACAATGAGTAAAATTCACATGATTTTGTTATTTGGAAAGTTTTTGCATGCAGTTTTTAAAAGCAAATGTAATGTAGGGAATTTGCCTAACTAAGTTATGTAAAAGCAACATTCTTTGTTGAGTAATTTGCTGGACTTGGTTTTTTACTCAAGCAATGTTACACTTAGTTAAGCAATGCATTTAAAAAAGTGTTCTTTACCTAAAAACATTGAAGTAAATAACACATTAGACTTCTTATTACATTCTAAATAATAAAATATGGAAGAGGTAATGAGGAGGTGAGCAGGGTGAATCCGCCTGCAGCTACTACGGCCCCTGCTGGTGCAATCAGCTTCCAGAAATGATCAGATGTATTCCAACATTAGGCACATTCAAATCAAATCATCTGTTTAGCTGTGCCTTTACTGAATGAGCACTGTGCTACATCTGACAGATCGCACTATTATGTCTTTCTTTTCTTTTTCATTCCTTTAAAATCTGTTTTAACACATTTTAATCTGTTTTTATCGGTCGTGATCATTTTTATTCTTTGTTGTTTTTATTTCTTATATTTGTTTATTTTATTCTTGTTTATGTAAAGCACTTTTGAATTACCATTGTGCATGAAATGTGCTATATAAATAAACTTGCCTTGCCTTGCCTTGCCTAATGGGTACCTAAGAGATTGCAATACCTTTTACTCAACACACAATGACATTATTTGTTTATTTATTTAGTTAGTATATATGCCTTAAAGCAGCAAATTACTGGATGTAACAACAAAAGAAATAGTAAAACGGTTTACAGTAAATGCTCTACAACTGTAAAACATTGAAAAATACTAAATGTAATTGTTTTATCTAATTTTATTACTGTATTTTCTTAAATAATAAATGTAAACAAAACAAACAATTCCACATTAAATATATATATATATTAAATATTTCATTTCTGCAAGCTTAAATTAAGTGCCAATACAGAATTAACTTTTTTATTTATATTTTTGCTTGAATTAATCTGTTTCATATAGAAATTATATATTTTTTGTTCTGCAGTATTTACTGCATCATTTTTATCAATGTAGGCGGCTGTCTGTGTATTGCGTCTGGCTACATGTTGACTCATTCATTCGTTTTTTTTAGAAATGTAATAAAAGAATGTGGCTGTGTTCCATTCTTAAACGCTCATCCAAAGTGAGAGCTTTGAAGATGTGTTGGGTGCTGGACAAAAATAACTCTTTTTTGGATCACACTTCTGCTACATCTTTCAACAGCACATGGAACACAAATTAAACATGTGCAAAAAAAAATTATGAGAGTAAAAAGTGCCCTTCTTTCCTAAGGGACCAATTGAGGTGGTCACTTTTGAGCCCTTCTATTTGGAAGAGTCTTTCAGTATGGAGCCCTTTTCTGTTCAAATTGCCCTTTTGAGATAGATTTAAACAAATCACAATACAGCACGAGTAAATCACTGAAACATCCACTCAACCAGTGCTTTTAAAGTACTAATTTACGAATCAGGAACAAGCTAGAATGGCATCTTCTTAATCGAGTTTCTCCACAATGTTCTTGTTTGGGTTATTCTATTAATATTTCAAATTTTCAATTTCAATAAAAGCTGGTTAAAGACTGTTCTTGACTCTTGAATCAGCTGAGATTGATGTATTAAATACAAATATATTTTTAAATTGCTAAAATATAGTTACCACTAGAACAGTTGTCTGCAAAAATACAAATTGACTTTTGCTTTTTAAAACTTAAGTAACATTATTAGATACGTGAAATTTCTGCCATGAAACTCTATGCGCGCGCAGACTGATAGGTCACCTAATCTGCTCCTGTGTCGATAGCTACATGGCGCAGGAGATTGGTTGCTGTCACCTCGGCAGCCAATAAGCTTGCTCCTCATCAGTTTAAATGCTCCGCGTCGTTTTACGCTGTTAAGCTGCGGCGTGTTTTCAGAGACCCTCCTCCACCCCAGCTCCACCTGTGTTTAGATCTGCTACAGGGGATACATATATATTATGTTTGCAGCAGCAGCGTGTTATATTCTCAGACGACATGTCTGTGTATATACTGGCAGTAGCAGGTCTTGATACTTGCTCTGCCATAATAATCAAAGCAGCAGCAGCAGCGTAGCAGATCTATTCGCCAAGACCAAATACATCAACATTGCCATATAAATATTCATTACCATACTAAATCCCAAGAGTGTTCATGACAGAAAAGTGATTACTTTGAGGTGGGCTTTTATTTGAGAGACAATGGGTTAACGTGACACATTTTTCTGTATTAAAAAATTACCCACAAACACTGCTACAATCCCTACCTCCCACAACCCCAAACCAAAGGGTGCATTTGTTCTGAACTCCCATCAAGCCAGTTGCAACAACAATAATTTATTATTTATTATTTTGCTCTACAGGCAGAATAATATCAGAACAAAAACAGCTTTTTTTTTTTTTTTTTTTTTTTGATGACACTAAAGTATGATAATTCCTTCCTACAATAAAATAAAATAATTGAAAAAAGTAAATAAAATGACGTTAAAAAAACAAACAAAAAAGTTTCTTAATCCAGACCTTGAACAACAATACTCTTTATTTCGGTTCTGTATAATTATACAAATGTGGCTGTCTGTTTCAGATTATGTTTTCAGATATAGCTACAATTATCAATCAATTGATCAGTCAATCAATTTGAATTAAGAATTCAGAACAAAACCCATGAGTAATGATGCATTCTTAAAGACGAAAAAAACGCTCTTATCAAGACCCTCTTTGGCCCTCATCAATTAATTAGCATAACTGAACAGAGAGATAGCAGTGCGTGTTTATTGGTCATGGTCAGTGCCTTTATCAGTGATGGTTTTAAGAAACGATAATTAGAGGACAAATGAGTGACCAAAGCAACAGGGATGTAAGGATACTTTAGGAATCTCATCAGTCTGACCGATAACCACCCTCTTCATCCAATCATTTAATTGACTTGACTTAGCACGCCATATCTCCCAAATTACAAAGGAGAAGGACAAACACAGTGAAGGTCATCAATCATTCAATAACTCACAAACAGCTTTTGAATTGTTTTTGAAGACCTGGATCAATTTCCTTCAGCCACTTTTTTTTATTTTTTTTTACATTTTTATTTTCTGAAATGAGATAGATGTAATGTGTACGGTTATATTCCATGTAGAACATACCTGAAATCAGAAAGTCGTCTTCAGAGTTAAGTACTGATATGTTCTCAAGATTCATATTGTACTTCATGCTGTTGCACATCACAGGCCTATGCAATGTTTTGTGCAGACTTTGTAGTATTCCTATAACAAAATTCTCCAGTATGTCTCGTCGATATCTCTGGCTGTAATAAAACTGAAAAATGTTGACATTTTCTCTTACCGTGGACTGCACGGTATTGATTTCTCAGAGGCATAATCAATCACAGTCGTACGTTTCAAATCACATATGTTATTGAGAGTCATCCTTCAGTCATCACATAGAGCATATTCAACACAGACAAAAATACGTGCATGTTACCTGCACGTGTTTACCAGAGAGCAGTATTTTTTTTATAAAACAAATTGGTCGGATTAGCTTTTAAAGCAAACTGTAATCGCTCAGGCTTAAGCAAGTGCTTATTTTACTCCACAAAATCCATGTTCTTTTGTGGCAAAACATGAGTGTAGAAGAATAACTGTCACGTTGTATTTTCTATTGTCAAAATAATACCACACTTGAAAAGAAAAGCATTTCTAAGCCATATGCTATTTGGATACTTGGGCGCAGAAGCATTTATGTATGCGCCATTAAATAATTATAAAGGGCACTTTGAAGAATACCTAGACATCAACATGAGTCCTGTGAGACTCAACTGTGCCCAAATAGATTAAGGACTAGAGTGGCAGTCATAGCAGGGTAAAGTAGACCTATTATCATTTCAGGACGCTCGTCGGACGGAGACAATATTCATCCTGCAATTTAATGGATGGGCTATTATTATGAACGGTAGAAGGTTGTTGGATTACGAGGATGTAAACCAGATTTTGAATGGCATCTTGTAAACATGCATTGCATATAATATTTGTTGAAAGATGGGGATATCATACCGACCTTGTCGCACAATGAGGGTCTTTCAAACACATTGACTGACAGATCTGAGACTGTCATTACAGTACTCAGACGATAAACAACTCAAGACCTGACAACTCAGCACTTTAATATGGTCATGCAAGATAGATAGATAGATAGACAGATGATAGATAGATAGATAGATAGATAGATAGATAGACAGACAGACAGACAGACAGACAGACAGACAGCTAGATAGATAGATCTCAACTGAAGCATGAAGAGAGGGCTGGACGTAGAGTAGCCCCTCCTCCTTTAAAAAAAGCCAATAGCATTCTGTTTTCTCACAACTCTGCCAATGAGAGTGGTTGATCTCAAGCGCATCAAATGAAAGCAAATGAGAAGTGCCCTGAACGGGGCAGGGCATGTCAGATGCTAGAGAGCATTTGATTGGTCAAGATTTGATGAGAAACTGAAGTATGAGGTTATGAGGTGACGCGAAAAAAAATTGTTGATTAATTTAGGCGGAAGTGACAAACTGCAAGCTTTGGATGTTTATATCAGGTTTATACCTTCTAAATGTGAATTTTGTCACTGTTTTGGAGCACACTAGCTTATAAATATCTTTAAAACTAAAATACTGATATTAACATCTAAAAAACTCTAAGGATAAGGATAAGGATAAGCTAGTTTGTAGCTTTACTGTTCTGCTTATGGTATTACAAACTATAAACTAGATATTATCCAGTATACTGCTCCTATTTTTTTATATATATATTTGAAATATACCTATATACAGGCGACACGGTGGCTCAGTGGTTAGCACTGTTGCCTCACAGCAAGAAGGTCGCTGGTTCGAGTCCCGGCTGGGCCAGTTGACATTTCTGTGTGGAGTTTGCATGTTCTCTCCAAACTAAATTGGCCGTAGTGTATGTGTGTGAATGAGTGTGTATAGATGTTTTCCAGTACTGGGTTGCAGCTGGAAGGGCATCCGCTGTGTAAAACATATGCTGGATAATTTGGCGGTTCATTTCGCTGTGGCGACCTCTGATGAATAAAGGGACTAAGCCAAAGGAAAATGAATGAATGAATATACCTATATGCTATATAACTTTATGTAGTAAGTATTCTAACAAGTAGTTAGTATGTAGTAATTTTACTAACATTAGTACTTGTAATTTTACTACTTTACTATAGTTTCTAGCTTCTAACTATGTTAGACTTTTTCTACTGTAAAAATATATGATCAATAAGTCATGATCATATATTTTGATCTTTTAATATTTAATGGCTTTTTTAAGTTTCATGTTTTAAGTCAGGGAAATAGCACACTTGATTAAACATATTTTTTGTAAGTGACACCTTTGCCAAATTATTAATTTCCTGCTCTTTTGAAATTAAATATTTACAAAACACTTTTGCCGCCCTTTGTTTGGAAATTTCTAAAAGAACAGAAGTGTTCTGTCTCAGGCACAAGCTTAGAAAGCTGTGTTTCCGTCTCCAGTTGCTCCCACTTAAAGTAAACAAACATCTATTAAACTGGAGCACCTATCTTTTCCATTAATGTCACTGCAATACTGATATGAAAAATTCATGGACAGGTTCAAGACCACTGTTGAAGATATATTATGAATGGCATGAGTGTATTGAACAGAGTAAGTGGTATATTTAGTTGTGACTATTTTTAAAACTTTTTTTTACAAATAATAAAGGTGCCTTCAGGTGCTTTGACTGTCTTTGATCCTTTAAAAGATAAAAAAGGTTATGACACATTCAAATGATCTGATAGCTGCTAAACTTTTTGTTCCCAGCATTCAACAAGCTTTTAAAATCTTTATTGTACAGTGCCATTATGGAGTGTTAAGGAGAACGCTTAACCTTTTTACACTCTTTGTGAAATGTTAATTGGTTCCTTTTGTGGTACACTCGGTTGTTGCTGGGGGTAATAGGGTTTAATGGAATTCATTTTTTCAGCGTAAACAAATTGTTTAGTGACATGGGTATTTGCCATTTCACTGGCTTCAACAAAGTCGGAAAGACATGAAGCACACAAGCGTTTAATTCAAAGAGTCCCAACAGGTCCCTCATTTATCACTCGAGCAGGAGAAAAACAAATAAAGATGTGAATTTAAAACACACTCTGACAGGAAATACTCTAACCTTGACAGAGGAGCTAAACTCATGTGAATAGATGTTTTGAAATGCAACAGCGACACACTGACCTTCATTCTGTGCAGATTAAAGAGAAAATACTAATAGAACATAATTGAACTGTTGAGGTGCATAAAGACTGAAATACCTTTGAGTCTGAGATAGAAAGGCTGCCAGTTCTGAGCTGTCATCTGTTATCAGGTGATAGCCTGCGTTAAAGTTGTTTGGTTGGCATTGGCTGGAATGGAAAGGTGCCTCTGACACTGATTCTGTGAAAAGCAGACAGTGATGTCTCACTGCGGCGGCCAAAGAGACTTGCCAAGATTACGCAATCATCTTTATCATCAGGATTGAGGCATGTGATTCTCCTCTCCCAGAATTTGTCAAAATATTCAGTCACTTCTAGCGGTGACAGATCGTTAGAAAGAATTGTGTGAGCATGTACTCATTTGACTAAAATCTGAGATGACCATCATGGCATAATTGCCGTGCAGAGCTGCTTTTCCAACAATATTTATAGCTAATGAAGTGAAGCACAGGAATCCAGCAACCTTAGTATGCAAATATAGCATTAGAGCCTATTACGAGGAACATCTTACGCAATTATGAAAAGAAAAAAAAAACATAGAAATGAATTACAGGCTGCATAATAAATAACTCAGAAAAGCACAAAAACATTACAAACAACAGTAATAATGTGCTGGCAATTATTTGAATACATTCAATATGTGAATGAGAAGAGAGAAATGGTTATTTTAAATATATGTAGATTTTATTCAACACATTGAAAAATATACTTTTACTCTATATTTGTGTTTGTTAGGTAGTTTAAGCTTGATATATTGTATGCACATATCAACTTTTGTTGAAATCAGTGCTTGTGTGGTGCACAGAGTTGCTGGTTATGAAACACAAATGTAACATATAAACATTATAACATTATAAAGTCTCATGGGAGTTAGGATGATGCTTTAGAATGCAAGTGTTTATGTAGGCTACCCACTTGTTTTTCTATCTGATGCAACAAACAGTGTTAATATACACTGATGGTATGATACTTTGTGTTATACTCGAGACCAGTGTCAAATGCCATGGTATTGTCTTGGGTCTCAGACTAAAAGGTGAGCTTCTTTTTATACATGGGTTACAAACATGACACTTTTTTCAAGTAACTTTTTCAGTCAAACATACTGTAGTTCCAAAAAGATCCACAGCAGAGCTGTTGTGTTTTTCTGAGCAACAAGGTATTTCTTTAGTGAATGAGTCGGCTGCTTTGATCGACTCATTTATTAGATGAGGTTGACTTCATATAAGTCAACATTTGAAGTGATCAAGGAAGTTCTTTTCAAAAATGGCATAAGACAAGAATGGTTGTTGATAGATTTAGGACAACTTTGATTAAAGGTTCAAATGATAAAAGTCCACTTTAAATGTTGACTACTAGTAATTGCAGTGCAAATGACCTTGATGTCTGTTCTGCCAACTTTTGATGTTTAAAAAGTACTTGCAGCTCATTACCCCCCACCCCCAGCCTAATTGACATGACCAATGTATTGTTTTAAACAACTAAAAATGTGGCAAAATTAATTTTCTTGAGGTTTTTTTACATCAACAATAGTTGAAGCAGATATTAAGGTCATATAGTGCTTTTCAAAAGCATGAATAAACTGAAAACACACATGAACTACAAAATATTGGAAACTTTTAATAGACAACTACTTTTTTAAATGTAACCTTTATCTCCATATCGAAATCTCAGACGGCCAAAAAGTGATTCATCATTTATGAGACCAGAGATTGCAGTGTGCCCTGTGAGTTTTAAAGCTTAGCTTAAATGTGTAATATCAGCAAACTGTGATCCTAAATGACTGCTCAAACAAGTATAGGCTTGGACCTAAAAGCAGTATGCCATCCGTCACAATGTCAAGGCAGCTCACTAGGATTTGGAGGAAAGCTACTGATTCAAAACTCACTCTACACAGCGTATGCACCTCTAATGCGTGACACCTGCTGGCGCTGAAGGCATGATTCCAACCAGATGTTCATGTTCCTGTTCTTTCTAAAACTGTTTCAGGTCGTAGATATTTTTGGAACATCTTGTAGAAACTGCTCACTTCGGGTCATGGCACCAGATTTCAGATGTGTTTCGGTCTGGACTCTGCCTTTCCAAAATCTAAAAATCCATCTGCTTCTTCAGCTGCTCGGTTGTAGAGTTACTTGTCTGTTTAGAGCCACTGCCAAACTTTGACCCACATTCTGGCTCCAACTCACAATTAATTCTAAGCTTCAGCTCAGAATGAATTGTACCCTCAAAGATTTCAAGCTGTCTGTGTCCTGAGATATGCTGCAATGTTCTCCCTCATTACATCCTTCTGTGTATACTTCTATTCTGTTTTCCTCCTGGTGGTTTCATGAACATTTTAAAGGGCACCGTGGAGTATTTCTCATTTCATTTTTTTTTGTTGAGAATAAATTATTGAGCTAGTGCATAAAAATCTATGTTCAAAGCTGCATTTTGACTATGCAGTCACTACAGTAGTCCTGCCAATTGAAATCACACACACACAAAAACCACATACTCCCATAGGCCTCAGTTTGTTTGTTTTTTTTACAGTAAAAAATAAAGAGAATCTGCCAAATTATTTGTTATATTTGACTAACTATAAATGTAATTTTTTGATAAAAATACATTTGTAGCTGGTATATAATAGGTCCAAAACACAATCCTGTGAAACTTTTGCTGTTTTGGTTTGTTTACATGACTTGTCTTCAAATGTGTGGAAAATGTTTTTTTCTCTTTCTTGCTCAGGAGCTTGCAATTTCGTCAACTCTATGTCATCATAGACCCTTATGCATCTTCATGTGCTGTTTCTCCAGTTTAAATAACATGTGGTTGACAAATTACTGTACAGCTACTATCACACTGTGAATACATCTTGGCTGAGCTTACAATATTGTTATGCAAAGGCGAAGTCGATTCTATTGTTATTGTCGCATGTATATTTCATCTCACTACAACACAGATGCACATAAAAACCTTATATGTGTGCCATTTATCTCCCCAAAAAGAGTAAGCATACTGATCACACTTAAAACAAAGTGAATGTCCTGCCTAAATCTGCCAATCACTTTCCAGCCTGACCAATGACTACACTCAAAAAATTACTTTTGCTGCTTGTTCATACTACTTAATTAATTAGTTGAACCAAAACAATTCTTGAGTTTTTGTTTGTACAAATTAATTATGTTATGTTCAATCCACTTAAATTTGTAAAAACGATTAAGTCAACTTAAACGATATGTGTTGGGACAATGTGAAGGAATTGTGTGGACCCCTGCATTTTTTACAGTGTATTAGACTTGTAGTAGTAGTACAGCTGGGCAATGCAGACAACCTGAGGCATGTTGATATGACTTCCATCTTGAAACAATCAACATATCATCAACAATAGTAAAAACCAAAAAGAGAGAAAAAAAATGAAGGGTGCTCAGAATGCTTACTGTTTTAGGGGAGATAAATGACACACATACTTAGGCCTTCTATGTGCTTCTGTGCCACATGTAGCAGGTGCGGCTACCATTTTTACATTACTTTATATACTATTAAAAGCAAACTTTATATTCATTCATTCATTTTCCTTCGGCTTAGTCCCTTATTCATCAGGGGTCGCCACAAAACTCTATATTGCTTTTGTTAATTTTTAAAACGATGATAGTTTTTTAAGGCCATGGTTAAAGACACTTTTGTCATATTGTATTGTATAGGCTTAGCAAAATAATCTACTGAAGTGCATTGCAGTTGCAGAGTCAACTGGTGTGTTCATGGATCAGCTTTGAGAGCATGGCAACAGCTTATGTATTGTACAACATAGCGGCCAATAGAAACAGTCGCTCGATAATGAGGCATATGTGAAGGGATTACCTGTTTATGTCATCTCATAAGTACCATAATATCAGTATGACAACGCATGATGTTCTAGGATTTCAAGGAAACAAGGAAAACACTGGCATTTTACAAGATGGAGGAATCTGATTTTAATATGCAGAATTTTAACCAAGCACGTCATGATTTTGCCAAGTACGATGCGATCCTGGATTAACATCTATGTTGATCCTGGAACATAATGTTTGTTCAAAAATGTAATCCATACCTATTCCCTACCCCTAAACCCAACCATAAGTGAAGTTTAATATTAAACTAATTTCGAGAGGAGCACGCGCTCATGATTGACCCAGCTGGCCCACATTAGCTAATCACGATCCTCCAATCAAAGGATCCCAAGTCACTATTCATTCATTCATTCATTCATTTTCTTTTCGGCTTAGTCCCTTTATTAATCTGGGGTCGCCACAGCAGGATGAACCGCCAACTTATCCAGCATATGTTTTATGCAGCGGATGCCCTTCCAGCTGCAACCCATCACTGGGAAACATTCATACACACTCATTCACACACATACACTACGGACAATTTTAGCTTACCCAATTCACCTATACCGCATGTCTTTGGACTTGTGGGGGAAACCGGAGCACCCGGAGGAAACCCACGCGAACACGGGGAGAACATGCAAACTCCACACAGAAATGCCAACTGACCCAGCCGAGGCTCGAACCAGCGACCTTCTTGCTGTGAGGCGAACGTGCTACCCACTGCGCCACCGCGTCGCCCCCCAAGTCACTATATATATCCTCATTTCCTTTGTACAACTATCTTTGTCTGGAAGAAACCCCCCTTCCTCCCCTTCTTCCACCTTTATCCAGAATGGGTGGCACGGCGGCCCAGTGACTAGCACTGTTGCCTCACAGCAAGAATACCACTGGCTCCGGGTCCTCATCGGGTCATTGGTATTTCTGTGCGGAGTTTGCATGTTATCCCTGTGTCCGCGTGGGTTTCCCCCGGGTTCCTCGGTTTCCTCCCACCATCCAAATATTCTCTATATTATAGACAAAATTAGCCTAAGTCTCTTTTCCTGAATGTCTTACTTTCGAGAAGTTCACCTTAGCCTCAGCTGCGGGGGAGTTTCGAAATTGACCTAAGCTCAAAAAGGATCCCTTGAGCTCAGGGCTCTGGGGAAGTGTGAACTATTGAACTGTAAATTATTCCCAAAATCAGAGGGGAATAATAGTTGGATAACAATCATGTAGAAGTGCATAAACCTAACCCTAAACCTAAGCCTAAACTTAACATAAACTGTAAACTTATCCCTTAATTCTGATCGGTTGATTAAAATGTTGTTCCAGGATCAACATAGATGTTAATCCAGGAACATGTCCTACTTGGTGAAATCAGGTTGGTGTTCAACCAAGAAGTCAAATGTGCATATTATGTTTAAAAGCTTAAACATAATATGCGTAAAAGCTTAATTAACTTAAGCTTTTGTCACACAGTCAAACGTCATATAACATAATAAAGGTAGAATAATATTCTTGGAATATGTATTTGTGAAATGGACTTGGCCACTGTAACCCCTATTGTTTGAAAAATACATTATTTTAATTATTCTGCTTGTTTACACTAGTAGCACATAAAATCTATATTTCACCTTTAGCATGAAGATCACGCTGTGCATTCTCTTGAAAGTTAGTGCAAGCGAGCAAAATGACTGATATACACAGACTGTTATAAAACAGTTTTGGTCAGTCTAGATGGCCAGTGTTAAACAATTGTGGTCATCTAGACCAACCAAAACTGTGCCCTCTGTAAGGTTGTGTTAATCTTGTCATTGAAGATAGCCTTTTCTGACATTGTAAAAATCTAGGATGACTATCTCAGAATTCTGTGATGAACTATATCTACTAACAAGCCAATAAATATGCAACACAAAACTATGTATTTAAAATAAAACAATACTAAAACTTTTATACAATTAAGGCAGAAAGAGTTAGGTCCAATTACAATAAGGAAGAAAATCTTGTGGAGTTTGTGGCGGAAGATAAATCTTGCTTTAATTGTTTTCCATTAGCGCATACCAATGAAGTTTTATACTACTATGCAACTTGCTTTGTAGCCTATGATTCAATACAGTCTACATGTAAACCCTTACATATGTTTATTGTATTCATGTCTGACAACCTGATTTGTAATGACCTTTTAAGATTGCTAAAATTTGTAGAAGGATGAAGAGAGAGAGTGTGTTTTGTGTTAATTAGTAGCATATTTTCATTTTTCATAATTTATGTTCATAATTTGCCAACATTTATAATTTGTCAACATCAGGTAATTAATTTATGTACATACACATGTGATTACGGCAGACATTTAAAATAAGAACATTTTCTGTGCAAGTTGTACAATATTGTTTGTTAATGGTCTTGCAGTTTGATGTTTCAGCTATACTTGATGTGGATAGAATGCTCAGTGTTTAAAGAAATGTCCGTAATCCTCCTAAAGGCGTTGAATAACTTGTCCTTCTAGTGATTTTATCTGGACGCCGATCAGAGTAGGAATGATGATGAAATTCTTCTCGTACTTTTGACTGAAGATTAATGAATGCCTTAGTCTTTTTAGTAGCAATTGTTTTGTAACCCTCTCCAGCCTCATTAGTGCTGACAGCCATTTCTCCAGCTTTTCAGAAATATCTTTTGATCATAGAAGGATTCATCCATAAGCCATGCCATTAAAGTCACATACTACAGCTCGACAGTCCATGTCAGGTCAGTGTTTTAATGCATTAATTCAAAGTTATGTTTTTTGGTTATTTTTAACCTAATGTGATTTATAAATACTAATTACAAACACGTTTTTAATTAATGTATCACATTTCATTTGTAATAGTTACTGAATATACTCGTTTAAAACATTATATGTAGAATGTTTGTGTGTCTGTAGGAGCAGTAATTTTAAAGTGAATTTTAATTGCCTTGGAGAAACACTATTGCACAAGCAAATGATCATTAGTCATGCACTTTTAATTATCATGCAGCCCATCTCTGCAGAGATATAGAAGAGAACTATTCCGACAAGGCATGATGACGAATAGAGAGGTTAGTGCGCACACTGGGTATGTCTGGATCACAGGACTGAATTATCAATGTCCACATGAAGTCTAAGCTGTGATGGTAGAGCCCCCCCAGTCTTTGTTGCTCTTCAAGGGAAAAAATCAACAAATGTCAATCAAAGCTTTCTGGCTATGCTATTGAAGATAGGAGAAGAGGGCAGGAAGGCTCCCCACCTGGCTCTCCCCCACCTTTCAGTTCGTACCCTTCACTTTCATCCTCCACCGAGACCCACTCCTTGCCCAAGGCTTCTCTCGCACTAGGGAAGCAAGTTCTTCCGGGATAAAAAGGATAGAGATATTTTAAATCATTGGCTTCTGTTATTTAGCTCTTTTTGAGTGCATCAATCAGGTAGGCTCTGGACTGTAAATATCATTTTAATGGGAGTCTGTATGCCACATATACTCTCTATCACTATTGTGACTTCTATGAGATATGTGGAAAATGTGTTTTGTCAGATAATTGATATATTATTTTATATTATGTTAATCCTTCTCTTAATATGGACAAAATGCGCTTTTTATTACTCCTGTAAAATCAGTGTTTTTCAAATTTTATTTTGCGAATTAGTTCTAGGTTTTTGGCTATATCATAATCAAACCAGTATAAAATATTCTCAGTATATATTATTATACTGATATAATCAGTATATATAAGACATTTCCATTCACATTCTCAGTGGGAGGCCAAGTGTTCATACTGGGTGTGTGTCACATACAGGCGTTGTAATTGGGAAAATGTGTGAAACAAGAAAAAAATGATGGCTCAGCCGAAGTAGCACTATGGTGCAGAGGTGCTTTTATTTACAGTGCAAAAGTGTCCGATCCAAAAATCCCAAAAATAAAGTAGACAAAATATATGTAAAAAAATAAAGAAACAACAAAACAAAAAAAGTAAAGACAATAAAGTAACAAAATAAATATATACAAAGTTTTCGCTTTCCAGACTCAATACTTCTACCAACCGTTTACACCACTATTCACACTCCGAACTCCTACAACTCCCGTAGCTCATAGATGAGGCCTTCCTCTCTTTTCAACTGAGCTGTCAGAAAAGTCCTTAACAACACCACCACATCGCTTTCCATACCTTCCGATACTGGATTGATTCGAGGGGATCTGGCTTTGGCACCCTCTACACTGGCTGTCTCCTCTTCGTCTATAGTGCCCCATGCCATCTCCTCCAACACGGGTTTTTGTGACCGCAGACCCTTCCTGGTCTGTTTTCCAGAAGTCACTTTTCTACGACTGGCCATCCCACTTCTGACACCACTTGTCACAATGTGAAGTGAAATTCTTATTTGAATTAATTTGTTTAATTTCACCTAAATTCATACACATGTGAAAAATGAATACAGCAACTGGTCACTTGGTGGTGCTATAAAATAAAATAAAATAAAATAAAATAAAATAAAATAAAATAAAATAAAATAAA
>CAIGQV010019356.1:15252619-15274699 GCA_903798115.1 Danio jaintianensis | reverse complement strand
AAATAAAATAAAATAAAATAAAATAAAATAAAATAAAATAAAATAAATATGAGAATGTCTATAGCTGGACTATACCGCATGTCTATAGTCCAAAGACATGCGGTATAGGTGAATTGGGTAAGCTAAAAGTGTCCCTAGTGTATGTGTGTGAATGAGTGTGAATGTTTCCCAGTGATGGGTTGCAGCTGGAAGGGCATCCGCTGCGTAAAACATATGCTGGATAAGTTGGCGGTTCATCCCGCTGTGGCGACCCCAGATTAATAAAGGGACTAAGCCGAAAAGAAAATGAATGAATGAATGTATATAGCTAAGCAACAGTCACCCCTATTGACTTGAAAATTGGCATGCAGTGTTTTTGTCCAAGGTGCCATGATATTCTATGAGGATGTGTGTGTATCTCCAAAAACATGGCCACCTTGGCCAGTAAATAGTGAGTTTTAGGAAGCAAATTCGGAAAGAAACTTACTGGGTCTGTTCACCTCCTGTCTCTAGAGTTCTATGAGAAATCTGAAAACAATTTGCCTCTGAGTGATGCCATTACATTGTATAAGTGTGTAAAAGATCATGTTCACATGTTTTTTCATACATGCACATAATATTCTCAACCCAGGCTCATTCTGAAAACGTACCGCAAAATATATTTCTGGAGAGCGCCAAATATGTCCCAGGAGGTACGTTTATTTGCAGTTTTTGTTTTCGTGAATCCACCAGAGGCCGCTGTGTACGCTTTTTGAGATCTCAAATTTATCTTGTGAGTGCCATTCGCGCCTGCTGTTCTCACGTAAATCCACCAGAGGCTGCTGTTGACTGACTGACTGACTGACTGAATGACTGACTGACTGACCGATTGACTGACCCACCCTCCTCCTTCCCTAAACCCAACAAATAGTGTTTTCAAAAGCACCAATTGACCTGCCCACCTACTTCCCTAAACCCAACCGACAGTTTTAAAAAGCAATCCAGAAAAAGAAAAGTCCTCGCCTGACTTTTACCTTATTTCAGATTTTACCACATTCTCACCCTGTTATTTACTTCTTTATTTTATTTTTGGCTACATGCTTTCTGGAACCGTTCTTCACCTGACTAGAAACCCATCGTCGTGGTCAACTCCTCTCTGTGTCTCAAGTCCGCCGACGTATATGGCGAGCTACAGAGAATTAAGTGGTCAACTGGTAAGCGCGAAAAGGAACAGCGTCATACCGCCCTGTATCGTTTGATGAAATGCAGCCATCAGTACTTCTGGCTACATAATTTGCGATCTCCAGAAATGTATATAGGGGTACGTTTTCAGAATGAAAAATGTTGCCTGGTCTGAATTTGGCGTCAACAACATGAAAGCATGGATCAATCCTGCCTTGTATCAACGGTTCAGGCTGGTGGTGGTGGTGTAATGGTGTGGGGTATATTTTCTTGGCACACTTTAGTACCAATTGAGCATTGTGTCATTGTGTCACAGCCTACATGAGTATTGTTGCTGACCGTGTCCATCGCTTTATGACCACAGTGTACCCATCTTCTGATAGCTACTTCGAGCAGGATAACACACCATGTCATAAAGCGCAATCATCTCAGACTGGTTTCTTGAACATGACAATGAGTTCACTGTACTCAAATAGCCTCCACAGTCACCAGATCTCAATCCTATAGAGCACCTTTGGGATGTGGTGGAATGGGAGATTCGCATCATGGATGTGCAGCCGAGCAATCTGCAGTAAGTGCATGATGCTATCATGTCAATATGGATCAAAATCTCTGAGGAATATTTCCAGTACCTTGTTCTGTGCCAATCTATGCCATGAAGGATTAAGGCAGTTCTGGAGGCAAAAGCGGGGTCCAACCCGGTACTAGTAAGGTGTACCTAATAAAGTGGCCGGTGAGTGTATACTTAAACTATGATATTCATGTTTTAGCAGGCCTTCCAGGGCATCATATAAATGTAGAAATGCATAAACCTTGTTTAATGGTTTTAAAGCTGTCATGTTTAGTCTTGTTGTGTTCCTCTCATAATTTCAAACACATGATGCATAACGCGTAACAATAAAATATACAGTTTGCATTCTTTTATATTGTGGCTTAAAACTGTCATCTTACCATCATGCAAATGGATAGCAGGAAGACAAAGGAAATCTCCCGCTTAAATTTGTACCTCAAACAATTGGTCAGTTTAGAGAAGAGAGATGTGACTGACATATGACTTATATTGGAACTGTTCCCCAGTATCTTGGCAGAGCGTTTGTCAGACCATTTATGTACTTGTGATGTACTCCTCTGAGTCCGTTTTCTTTTCCGACAATTTAAACATAGTTGTATAGTAAATTCATATAGTCGCGTCTCGTTTTGGCCATGAGTCTATGCCTGGACTACACAATGACTTCCTAATAACCTCCATGTTTCCACACGCATCAGGAAGCTAGCACAACATAAGAGAGTAATGCAAGTATATGATCATAAGCGTTTTATGATCCTTATTGATTCTTGTTAGTTGTGGTTAAACTTTGTGGAAAAATTTTCATTCTGTACTTGACTTCTATACTTCCTTACTTTTTTGTGTATTATGTTTTGTATGTTTTTGTTTGTTATATGTTAGTCAATAAACCATACTATACCCACATAGAATTGCCTTTGTTTTGACTCACAAAATAGTCCCTTTAATGATTAAAGATAATTTTGGTACTTGCTTTATTATAATTACTTTCAAATGTATCAACTATTTCGTTACTTCCCCAACAAGTATTATATTGCTTTGCATGAATAAAACAATTAAAGAGTCAGCTAAATAGATAGAATATTCATACAGCTAACCATAAAGGTATTTCTAAATATTCATAATTTAATAATAACTTGATATTATTTACATTAAATTATTGACAAAGTTTACTACGTATATTTATGTAGTTTTGTATTTTAACAAGGTTATTTCATATAACTGGATATTACTGTTCTTTGAATGAATAAACACTTGACCAAAAGACGTCAAGTAAAAGAGCACAACTTATCTAAATATTAAAATTAATTATTAATAATTATGATTACATATTTCCCCTTTGAGCTAGTTAGCTAGACAATCAGTCAATCAATTAATCAGTCAATCAATCTTAGCATTTAGAAAGCTATAACAGGACAAAGTCTATAAAGAAAACTAAAGCTTTACAAAATTTGATAAATAATATATTATTATAAAAAAGCATGCCAAGTGTTACAGAGATTGTTGACACTAAAACAGTTAAAAACACTGTATTTCTGAGTTAGGCTGCCCCTTTATCCTTTATCTTTACCCTTTACGGCATAGATAGTAATAAAAGTCTTAAAGCACTTGAACACTGATAATTGCTGCTTGCAGCTATTTTTAACTTTATAATCATTCTATTGTACAGTATTTATAATGTGTGCCTGCCTTCTACTATTATACCTTCTATCATTGTTGGTCAGCTATCTTGCAAGAGCATTTATCCAGGTTTGACTGAACATAATCAATTTTCTCCAATTTGCAGAAAAAATGAGAGCGTATGATCAGCAATATCTTAAGTCATTCGGACAAAATCATTAGAGTATACGGGAGAATGATGAATGTTGAACAAAAGTCCTATCAATATCAACAAATTAATTATTTTTGAGGACTGAAAATAGTCCCCACTGTCTCCTCTCATCCCCTCATTTATTATCAGATTTGAATGACAACTGTTCTCATTTGTGGAATTATTGTAAAGTACTGAAAGACATATTAGAATATGCTCATATTTTTTCTGAAGTGGTTATAAAGCCTTTTTGTTTAGTCTTTGGTATAATCTCTAAAAAAAAAAATAAACATGGGCACAAATCATTGACTAAATAATATCTGATTGCCATACACTTATAATTAACACACATCATAAATATTGTTTTACATATTTTCATTAAGATAAGGCCAGAAAAAAAAAGACTACAATCTTGGGATTAGGCTTTTATTTATTTAATGTATTATGTTCTGGTGGTGTCATTCTTGTAGCTCAGGCGATGGCAATTAAAAAAAAACTCAGGATTAGAAACCATGACAGGATGAGAAGTGATAAAGAAGAGAAGTGAAAACCATTTTTTTTTAGCTCAGTAAACCCAGAGTTGAAACTGTGGTGTTATGAGTTACAAGCTCTGTTGTTGGCGGGTCTTGTTGTATATTGTCCCCTCCCTAAAATTGTTATAATTGTCCTCCTCCGCGATGCCTTCAGGAAATGCGGAGCCACTTAACTCTAATGCTAACTAACTAACAATTGCAATGACATGCCCGAACTGAGTGGTTCAGACAACCCTCCACGAAAGGATATCATAAGGCATAAGTCACTCATCAAAGTTAAAGTTGTTGAAACCAGCAATAGCAACTACCGAGTTAATCTAAAAGCGAATCTAGGCAAGGGGTCAAGACAGGCGGCTCAAAAATCATAAGATAAAATATTTAGTGATGCATCAACAGTTAAAAAAGACTGACTTCAGCTGTGTGTAATCAATGTTAACTGAAACAGGTGTGCAAGTGCAAGGCATGATGATATGTGTAGTCTATGAGGATAATAGAGGTAATAGGTGGAGTGCTCTCCTCCGGCCCGCAGCATCTGCCAGGTAAGTTGAATTTGTAACAGTCCAAATCATGCCATCTGCATATGCATGGGCCTATTAAAAGTTGTCTATAACAGAATCATACATGTAGTGCCATTCCTGTGTAAAACAGTGGTGCATGCAGATCCTGGCAGAGTAGCTCTGCCATGTAATGCATGCACCAAGTAAGTTAAATGTGTAACACAGTGGGACCAAAACATGTCATCTGCATATACATGGTCATATGACAAGTTAACTTTAACAGTTGCATCTATGCAGTGCCTTTCTGCCTAAAAGAGTGATGCATGCAGATCCTGGCAAAGCAGCTGTACCATGTACTGCTTGCACTTGCTATGTTGAATGTGTAACAAAGTGGGACGGGTCAATCGATGCTTTTGAAAACACTATTGGTTGGGTTTAGGGAAGGAGGAGGGTGGGTCAGTCGATCGGTCAGTCAGTCAGTCATTCAGTAAGTCATTCAGTGAGTCGACAGCGCCCTCTGGTGGATTTACGTGAGAACAGCAGGTGTGAATGGCACTCGTGAGTGAAATTTGAGATCTGAAAAAGGATACACAGCGGCCTCTGGTAGATTCGCGAAAACAAAAACTGCAAAAAAAACGTACCTCGTGGGATGATTTTTGCACTCTCCAGAAATGTATAAAGCGGTACGTTTTCAGAATGAGCCTGGGTTGCCTAATTCAGTAGTTCAGAAGGTGTGAATAAAAGTCACACTTTTTATGTTTCAATTTAAAATTATTTGGAAAGGTGAAAAAAAAATTATGTATAATAATATCAATAAGTCCAATATTATAATATTCTGACACACAGACACAAATCTCCTCAAAAACAAAATAATAAAGAAATAATGGAATAATAAAGAAAAAAAAAGCCATTCTAGAAACCATTCTCCTGCAGATGCTGTCATCTGGCAGAAAGAAGAAGAGAACAGAACAAAGGCAAGAAGAAAGTTTATTTAACAAAAATAGGCAAGGACTTTGATTGATGTTTAGACTTGTGCTTTCAGGTGAAAGGAGACATATGCCACGTCAAACGTGAGTGTGTTAGTACACAACGCTGTCTGCCATACAATTTATTCATGGATTGTGTGACAGTCAAAGAGAAAACTTTGCCTTTGAATTCATTACCCTACAGATCATCTTCTCAAGGGCTGTCTAACTCACACTCACAGAAAGCAGACAAGCAAAAAAAAAAAAAAAAAAGATTATACATTGCAGCACAATTACAAACTGGCACCTTTTTTGTAATTGAACATAAAAAAACAGCCCTCTTCTTGTGCACATTTCTAGTTTGAAGGCAGGCATATTAACAGTACATATGTTCTCTGACAATGAGCATGTTTACGTGCATGGATTATTGAGAAAACCTGTTGTCCTCCCTTACGAAAATTAACCATGATTTTATTGCAGTTTATTGCAGTAGTGAAACTATGGTTTTTGTAGTAACATCATAGTAACCGCAAAATGTACTATAGTTTTACTGTGGCATTTGAAGTATAATTATAGTAACTAAAAAATTAACCATGGTTTTTCTGCAGCATTTGAAGTAAAACCATAGTACATATCACTACAAAATGAAGTATAGTTTTACTATGGCATTTGAAGTAAAACCATAGTAACTACAAAATCAAGCATATTCTTTACAACGGCATTTAATGTAAAAACTATAGTAATTACAAAATAAACCATGGTTTTACTATGGCATTTGAACTAAAATCATAGTAACTAGTAGTACACAGTCATAGTAACATAGCACAGTTTTACTACAGTAGAATTGAGTTAATTTATTTTTTAACTGTATGTAAATATTTGTTTAAAAGATTTTTACCAATTGAATTTCAGTGCTTTATCACCAATTATTTTGATATCACCAATTATTCTGAATCATACTGGCACATGTAATCCTTTTGTTTACATTCTCTTCCAAATAAGATGTAAATGTTTTAATAAAAATCTGTATCATTTAACATTCATTCATTCATTTTCTTTTCGGCTTAGTCCCTTTATTAATCTGTGGTCGCCACAACGGAATGAACCGCCAACTTATCCAGCATATGTTTTACGCAGTGGATGCCCTTCCAGCTGCAATCCATCACTGTAAAACACCCATACACTCTCACTCACACACATACACTACGGACAATTTTAGCTCACGCGAAACCCACACGAACACAGGGAAAACATGCAAACTCGACACAGAAATGCCAACTGGTCCAGCGGAGGCTCGAACCAGCGACCTTCTTGCTGTGAGGCGACAGCGCTACCCACTGAGCCACCGTGCCACCATTTAACTTTTGTAGACATTATTGCACAACTTTTGTTAAATGTAATACAACCTGCTTTGGTTCTGTGGTTCCTACAGTTATGAATATAGCTTCACTGCAATATTACTATACAAAAACCATGAATTTTAATAGCATACACCAAAAAAAACATAGTTACTACAGTCATGGTTCCTACAGTTTTATCATAGTATTACTACAATATTATTATTGTAAAACAATGGTCTCAAAATCATAGTTTTTAAACCACAAAAAAACATTTGCAGCAGTTTTAATATAGTAAATCCATGGTTAATGGTTAACTCTGAATATTTCATTTATTAGTTTTCATTTATGTAACTTACATCAAATTAAACTGACTTAAAGCATTGTTAAAATCAAAACATTACTTACTAAAATAAGTTCTTTACATGAACAATTAACCTGTGAAACTTAAGAAAAAAAAAGAAAAGTTTTGGTAATCTTCAATCAAAGTCTGATCATTTGCTTCTGGGTTTGAAGTGGTGGTCTTTCTCTGTTGATGTCTGACGACTTCAGTCACAATTTTCTTAACCACGCCCCTTTTTACTGTTAGTTTGTTGTGAGGGAATGATGCACAAAAAGAAAGCACAACTCAATGTTCCTTTTCAGTAAGATGTACATCAACATACTGAAATAAAAGTCTCTGCCACATATATTATTCTCTCAAGATGCATCATTTTGACTGTAGCACTTTTACTTCTGCTGTGCGAGATGAGAACATATTTTATAAGTCTTTAAGGTCAAGAAAACATCTGAGATTGCAGTATATTTCCTCCTCTCTTACTGCAGATCATTTGCTCTGCCTAAATGATTCTGTCTACATTTCTCTATCACATTTCACACACGCACACTTCAATAAATTGCAGAAAGCAGGTTAATGTTTTTACATTAACCGGAAAAATTGACACGGGGAAATAACAAACAATCTTACTTTGACGATTGGAGGTCTATCTGTGCTTAAGCTATTTATAGTGTTATTCCAATAAAGCAAAATGGGTTACCTTTTTTATGGCTTACATTTGGAACTGGTCACTTGTTCTTTTTCTGCATTGTGTTAATAACACTCATGCTTCAACAAATATTACTGTGATTTATTCCCTGAGAAAAAACACATAACGTAGAGAGATCTTCTATTCTGTGCTGGCCTTACACAGATGAAATGATTAGTCTAATTAAATCGACAATTAAAGACAATAGCCTAAAAACATTGTTCAAAACAACGCATTCTTACAAAATAACTATATAACCAGTACAATTATTGTACACCTTTAATATCGCTTAATAACTGAAATGAAAAAATGTCTGAAATGTTTTATCATATACTGTACACTACCTGACAAATGTCTTGTCGCCTATCCAAGTTTTAGGAACAACAAATAATAACTTGACTTCTAGTTGATCATTTGGTATCAGAAGTGGCTTATATGAAAGGCAAAGGCCTCTAGATTACTCTTATTTTACCAAAAATAAAACATGATCATGCCTTGATTTTTAATTATTTAATTAGGAGAGTAAAGTCTGACTTTGTCTAGACAAAAGTTGTGTCACTTAACAGAAGTAATGTACAGTATAGAATATAAAGTCATGGTGCAGTGGAAAAAGAGTTAATATTGTGTATGACTCCCATGAGCTTGGAGGACTGCATCCATACATCTCTGCAATGACTTAAATAACTTATTAATAAAGCCATCTGGAATGGCAAAGAAAGCGCTCTTGCAGGACTCCCAGAGTTCATCAAGATTATTTGGATTCCTCTTCAATACCTCCTCCTTCATCTTACCCCAGACATGCTCAATAATGTTCATGTCTGGTGTCTGGGCTGGCCAATCCTGGAGCACCTTGACCTTCTTTGCTTTCAGAAACTTTGATGTGGAGGCTGAAATATGAGAAGGAGCGTTATCTTGCTGAAGAATTTGCCCTCTCCTGTGGTTTGTAATGTAATGGGCAGCACAAATGTCTTGATACCTCAGGCTGTTGATGCTGCCATCCACTCTGCAGATCTCTCGAGGCCCACATACAGAATGTAACCCCAAATCATGATTTTTCCTTCACCAAACTTGACTGATTTCTGTGAGAATCTTGGGTCCATGTGGGTTCAAATAGGTCTTCTGCAGTATGTGTGATGATTGGGATGCAGTTTAACAGATGATTCATCAGAAAAATCTACCTTCTCACACTTTTCCAAATGATCAACTAGAAGTCAATTTATTATTTTGGGATCGATGACTGGTTTTTGTCAGGTAGTGTATGAGATATTGTTAAATTGCTGTATTGTTGTTTAAACTGTAAACTGTATTAGATAAGATTGCAAAGATTTGTGTTTCATTTGATTGACAGCTTCATGTTGTATCTTGAAATTATTATATTTATTATTCTGAATCACTCTGTCCTTTATTTCCTTTTTTAGTATAACTGAGCATTTAACTGTCATTTATAAAGGATTTACAAAGCATAAACAACCTTCACTTTAGATGAGCTCACAAAATAATAGGAATTTGTGTTAGTAAAGCAATTATTAACATACAGAGTATCTATTACTATATGCCTGAAAAATAAGATGTAAAAAGATGTATTTGAATAGTTTGTTAATCGTTTACTTACTCATCCTGAATGATCTTCAAAAACACCAACTAAATAACTGGTTTGTTAATAATGCATTACATATTTTAGTAGTGATGAAGTAAGCATTAACTAAAATAATCATGAAGTATGAAAAACGCAATCATTTTATAATATTAAGCAAATTAAATGTGTGCTTTTAAGCCAAGAATACAGCATTTGTAGCTGTATTTATACATTGCTTACTAATGTTTATAAATGCAGAGTTAATGCTTAACAAATGATGAATTAATTATTAGCTAAGGCATAATAAATGATTTGTGTACAGTTATTTTAATTACAAATCACAGTTATAATAAGAAGTGTTACTCATCTACCTGAAATGAGAAAAACAGCCAGTAGAAATGCCCCTTAATGCACCCAATAATCTTTTTGTGTGATTATGCAATAGTTCAGTGTTAACAAGTGAAAAGCAAATTTTCGAAGAAGATAACTCAGTTTAATAAATCATTTTTTATTTAGTTATTTGTTTATTGTGCACTGAAGAGTTATTTTGCTAAATAATAATAAGAATAAGAATAATAATAATAATAAGAAGAAGAAGAAACTATAAATAACTGGGTCAAAAAACGAGAATGTACTCAGTTTTAGTTTGTCAGAGAACTGACTACCACATGTAGAGGTGAGTCAACTATCAGCATGTAGGATATTTATTGATATAATGGCATGTGTGGCTCCAGAGGAATGAGCCTGCTCTTTGTTTCACTGAGCACGGCTGCTCTTGAGTGAACACAGGCAAGCTGCAAACTCATTAATGCTGAATTCACAAGTCCTTCTGGCACTGACTGATTATTTATTCACTTGTGGAGGGAACATTTTTACCCTGAAATTTCTTGAAAGGCAAGAGTTATGAGGGCCACACTATATAGCTCACATACAGGTGGGGAAAGTACGACTGTATTTTATTGCAGACCTTAGTTATTTTGGTTGGACTGCACTGGAAGTCATGTATGCAGCAATGGCCAAAATATCAACAAGGAAAGCTGTAAAAAATATATAAATTGTTGCTTTGTTTACACGTTTTATTTCATGTTTGTAAAGGGTGGCAACAATTTCTTATCATGAGGCCAAATCATTCTTAAGATTCATTAATAAATAAATATTTGCTATTTTGGTGGGAGAGATGCAATCAACATAGGCACATTCTGAAAACGTAGCCCTATATACATTTCTGGAGATCGCAAATTATGTATCCAGAAATACGTATGGCTGCATTTCATCTTTAAAATGTACGCCACGGGGCAGTATGACCAGTTTACCAGTTTGTTCAGTTAGCTTGCCATGTACGTTGGCAGACCTGAGACGCAGAGAGAAGTTGACCACTACGATGGGGTTCGAGTCCGGTGAAGAACGGTTCCAGAAAGTTGGTAAGACGAAAACTAAAATAACAAGTAACAAGTAAATAACAGGGTGAGAATGTGGTAAAATCTGAAAACGTGGTAAAAATCAGGCGAGGGATTTTCTTTTTCTGGATTGCATTTGAAAACTGTCGGTTGGGTTTAGGGAAGTGGGTGGGTGGCTGGGTCAATCGGTGCTTTTGAAAAAACTATTAGTTGGGTGGGTCAGTCGATCGGTCAGTCAGTCAGTTAGTCAGTCGACAGCGGCCTCGGGTGTATTTATGCAAGAAGAGCAGGCGCGAATGGCGCTAGCGAGAGAAATTTGAGATCTGAAAAAGTGTACACAGCGGCCTCTGGTGGATTTGTGAAAACAGAAACTGCAAAAAAACGTACCTCCTGAGACGCATTTCGCGATCTCCAGAAATGTATATAGCGGTACGTTTTCAGAATACAGGGCAAAATGCCTAAACGAATTCAGATTTAATACAGTGTAATACAACAAAGCATAGTACTTTCAATGTAATTTATCTTCTATACATCTTATATTATAGTTGTTGCAGTTGTTTTATCATTCCATTAAGCTGCCATTTGATGTTTTGTGGTCAGTGAAAAATAATTAAATTAATACTGAATTTACTGAAAATACTAAATTAATACTGTATTCAGCAAAGATACATTTTCATTATGTTGATTGTAACATATTAAAATAAATGTCCCTTTGTACTTTTAAGTAAACAAATTAAAAATAAATAAATAAGTATATTCAACTTTCTTGCTATGTTTTCAGATATTTTAGACAAAGCTGTCTACCAATAATTACCTATTACCAATAGCTTCATAACAGTTAAGAAATCAATATTTAATTGATTTACAGTTACAACAACTGAAAATATTTGTTATTTAGAAAAAAAATAATTTTAATTAAAAAATGACAATTTTCTAATGATAGTAATTTAACTTGGAATTTAGAAAAAATGCTATCAGACCTTTAATATAATTCAATAAACATGTTAGAATATACTGTTTCTAAAATATTCCATCACTTTTTAAAAAGCAGTGTATATTATATGTAAAATAAAGTTGGCACAATTGTTTATTATTTTTGAGCACAGCCAGCAAATCTAAACAATACCACCAACAATAACACATTGTTAAAACTCAACCACTGACAGATACAACTCACTATTATAAACTTTGGCACTGCTTGTTTCTCAAAATTGCCCACTGTCATCAGTTTTGTCCACCTGCAATGGTCTTGTTTACCTTTGGTAACACAAAATGAGAATACAGTGGACACCGAGTGGGGCTCAAACTCCAAGGGGAATAACAGACTGCCTTGCTGTCCTTTTCAATTTGCCCAAAATTGATCCATACAATATTCAGTGCAGAAAATATAAGGCAGAGTATTTGTCCCATTTCCATATAACATTCCAAACCATTTCCTAACCCTTTTGAATCTGATTTTAAAATGCAGTTAACATGTAATTCTGGCAGAAACTGGAAACATATTGCATATACTTAAGGTCTATATTTTCCTCCCGTTATGATGGGTGAATTAAAATATGTGAGACAGCCTTAAGTATGGTACTGACAGTAAAAAGAAGAGCAGGAAATTATTAGAGGAGAATGATATTCTCCGGAGCGGTAGCTAATTGCCTTCTCTCAGTATCTCAGACATGTTAGCCAGCGATCTTGGTAAGCCTGCACAACAGATACCTCTGGGATATTTGCACCACAACTCACCAGAGGACAGCTTAGTTTGGCAAGAATATTATTTATATTTTTTTTCATCCTGCCCATCTCATTGCAGCTTGCCTCTCTTGAGAACGGTGCGCATTGAGAGTGGCCTGCTTGTGATGGATTGGCATTCGCTGTATGTCAAGCTGCTTTATGCCACTCTAACTGGAAGCATTGGCTGAGAGATGACCATCATACTGTTAAAAAAATAGTTTGTAGGGAGTTTTGGATGATTTTACAGCCAGGGGCCTGGGAGTCATGTGTCAGGACATTGATCTAAGCAAATTATATATAGATTTGTTCATGCAAATGGCATGAATTTGCATGCAAATATAATATGTAAACATATACTTCTCATCATTTACTTCAAATTTTCTTCTGTAATAACAAAAAAATTGTCTTTCTTCGTTTCCTTGAAAATGTAAATAGGAAGAAAGGAGGGACACAATTAGCATACAAATTACTTTGGTCTCTCGCCGGTTGTCAAACATGTAATCAAGCTCTGCATATATTCTGCAGTGTTGCACTTATCAGAAAGGGGAATATCTGCGAGTTGTGTAGACAGGTATGTTGGCCTCTCCGCTTAACACCAAGAAAGTCAACTATGTTGATAGGTATATTAAGTGTACACACTAGGGTGTGCAATATTTATTGTATGCGATGATATCATAATTGTTGTTTTAATGATGTGCATGTTGACATTATCTAGTATTTTACACTCACTCTTTAAAAAAGAGACATCCATTGAATAATTAAGCCATCAAGTATGCAGTTTTAATGACCTTAAAATTCAAGAAGCATTTGTTTAAACAGCTAAACAGCTAACATTATAAAAGAATCAGCCATTTTGAGTGAATAATTTTGTAATTTTTTTTTTCTATGGTTTACATGTAAATTTGCAGTATTTATTCATGACATGCCTAAACCAGCCAAAAACACACATTTTCAAGTCAAGTCGAGCTTTATTGTCATTGTGCTACATGTGTGGACATACACAGCACAGTGGGTAGCGCTGTTGCCTCACAGCAAGAAGGTGCATGGGTGTTTCCCAGTGATGGGTAGCAGCTGGAAGGACATCCTCTGCATAAAAAATATGCTGGATAAGTTGGCGGTTCATTCCTGTGGCTGTGGCGACCCCTGATTAATCAAAGGACTAAGTTGAAAAGAAAATGAATGAATGACAAACAAAACACTGAACATAAGAGCTATTTTAAAAAAACTATGCATAACTAACATGTACTATAAGATACTATACACATAAGGCTATAAAAATACTTTTACATGAGACTGAAGATTGTTGTGCATGATATTGTGCAAGAGAGGTATTAAAGGTGAATATTGTGCAAAAGAGTTATTTAAGGTTGAAGCAAGCAGTGCAACATGATTGTGGTACATTTATAGTAAATATTGTTTTCCTTATTGAGTCCTTGTAAGATGGAGTTCAGGTGCTTAGGTTATTATTGAAGTGTTTAAGTTATTGAAAAACAGTTTTTGTCATTAAAACTGTCCAGCCGATCTCAGGAGGAAAATAACTATATTATTGGGACAACACGGTGGTTCAGTGGTTAGCACTGTCGCCTCACAGCAAAAAGGTCAATGGTTCGAGTCCCAGCTGTCAGTTGGAATTTCTGTGTGAAGTTTGCATGTTCTCCCCGTGTTCACGTGGGATTCCTCCGAATGCTCCGGTGTCGCCCACAGTCCAAAGACATGTGCTATAGGTGAATTGAATAAACTAAATTGGCCGTAGTGTATGTGTGTGAATGAGTGTGTATGGATGTTTCCCAGTACTGGATTGCAGCTGGAAGGGAATCCGCTGTGTAAAACATATGCTGGATAAGTTGGCGGTTTATTCCGCTGTGGCGACCCCTGATGAACAAAGAGACAAGGAAGGAAAATTAATGAATGAATGAATGAACAAGATGCCAACAGAATATATAGGAAACATGTATGCACAATTGTAAACAAATGGGACACAACAACAACAATAAAAATGTCAATATTTGGTGTAACCTTCACTGACACTAAGCACTACTTTAATGAAAACATGTAGACAATATGCTGAAGTGGAAGGTCATTTAATTTACATTGTTGTTAGTGCCGTAAAGACTGGTTTCATTATTCCAGAAGCTGCAGAATATTCCATGAGCAGCAATAAGTGTCTGGGTTCTGTATTTTTCTTGTGTCAGAATCATTCATAGAATTTCACACTCCTATCAACAATTGTATGGGATTGTGCTCTCATGCTAATCTTACATTTAATATATCTGGCCCTAAAAGTGAGATGAATTTATATCGGTTGTTAATATTTTTATAATCTATCAGCTGGTAAAAGTAAAAAAAAAAGAATGTTATGATAATCATATAAATATGATGTTCTTTTACAGAGATAGGTTACCCAAAAAAGAAAATTGATCCTCAAGGGGTTCCAATCCTTGATGGGTTTCCTATTTCTGTTGATGACAAAAGAAGATATTTTGAAAAATGCTAGAAAGATGTCACCATTGACTTCCATAGTAGGAAAAACAAACATGGAAGTCAATGGTTAACAACATGTATTTATTTATTTTTATTTTTTAAATAGTTGTTTTATTTGTGTTTAACAACAAAAAAAAAAGAGAAAAGACAGGTTTGTGGCTTTCTCTTTAAATTTATAATAATATTTAAAACTTTCATTTTAACAAATAGTTATCATCCTTTGTGTGAAATTTACACCACTTCCCAAGCAGACACAATGTGACAGAGAGATGTCAATCCAAGTTCTGCCTCATTCACAACACAAAACAAGTTGCCAGTGAGTCACGTTGTTAGGGTGAATATTTCATCATTTTTTGTCCATGTAACGCGTCCTTCCACGGCTGAGAAACCAGCAACCAGCAGCAGTTTCTAATTGAAAAAGTCCATGCCCTCAGCTTCCCTAGGAACTATTTGGGCAATGACATGAGAATTGACTGGAGAAATGTAGGTCTCGGGAAGCACTTTCAAACAGATGCAATTTCATGCCGCTTTAACACTGAGGAAATCATCTTTAATTCAAGAGCACAAAGCTTCCATCCTCTCAGCTGAGAAGAATGTCAACATGAAATAAACTCATGTAACAGAAAATATTTACCCTCATGGACTCAGAGCTTAACGTTTTGAGCTCTGATAGAACGCAGCAGATGAAAGGATTTGTATAGGTACCAGCTGCTCTGCCCTTGCACAGGGAAATTGTATATTATGGCAGTTGGAAGTCGAACATATTGTGTTTCTTAACAATCCAATATTCCTTGAAAAATACCTAAAAGCTGGGATGGATCAAATGTGAACTTGGTCTGGTTTGGACTCGATAAGAATGCAGTCTGTTTCAGACAAACTGTGTGTGAAACTGAGCCGAACAAGAGAGCATCATTCCAAAAAAATAACAATGGAAAGAAATGGAAAATGAAGCTTTATTGCGGGCAAAAACGACAGATTTACAGCTTTTCTGTTCAAAGCTGTAAAATCATTAATGGCATGCTGTTTTATCATTTAAGCCATACTAGTATCTATTCTCATGCTACTAGTACTGACTTTTTAGACCACAATATATTTTCCATAAAGTATCAGTGCATATATATCAGCTACTGGTGTTATATTCTTTTTTTTTTTTTTTACTTGCACCTTTTTAAAACATATTACTTATTCATTAGACATTAGTAGATACTAGTACATGTTAAATAGACACTAGTACTTATTATTTGTATAATAACACGTGTTCATTAGATGCTAGTAGGCCTACTGCACTTATGTATTAGATACTAGTATGTATTAATTAATATTACCTGTTACTTGTATGAATTTATTAAGTGGTAGTACATATTTATTATACACCAGTATCTTTTTGTAATCATTACTAGTGAGAAATCTTGTCTAACTAGTCATAACTCATTTTTACTCATCTTTTGTTATGCTTAGTAAGGCTCAATTACAAATCCTAATAAACCAGCGAATTCGAATGTTATCAGTCGATTGAATAAGCGTTATCAGTGGTTTATCAGCTGATAGATATGGGCCAGTTGGAGTCTTCTGCACCTACTGGTAGGCTCAGAAGGCTGTTATCAACCATGCACATGGTTAATCAGCTATATGAGATATCAAATATCTGCTCTTCTCACGTAAATCCAGCAGAGGCCGCTCCGATTGACCTGCCCTCCTCCTTCCCTAAACCCAACCGTCAATTTTTTTCAAAAGCACCGATTAACCCGCCCTCCTCCTTCCCTAAACCCAACCGTCATTATTTTTTCAAAAGCACCGATTAACCTGCCCTCCTCCCAACCGTCAGTTTTTAAAAAAGCAATAAAAAACTAATAATTTACTTGTTCAGCTTTTGTCTTACCTGCTTTCTGAAACCGTTCTTCGCCAGACTCGAACCACGTCATCGCTGTCAACTCCGCACCACGTCACAATAGTGTTTAATAGGTAAATATGTCCAAATAATATGTTCTAGTATCTATTAAAAAAGATGAATAAATGAATTAATACTAGTGTAAGATGGAGATTTAATTATACAGCGGTTCAAACTGTAGTTCTGCTGAATGACTAAAAAGGTTATCAGTATGATGGTAAAAAACTGTTTCTAGTCAAACCATCCTTCTGCAATCTTATACCAAAAACGAAAATAAGGTCAGTTTTAATAGCCAAATATGTGAGAGACCATTGCTATTAGGTGATTGTATTGTATTGCAGTATGGAGTAATTAAGTGTTAAAGTTAAATCAAAAGTAATTCACAGAATACTTGAATGAATTTAATGATTTAATGACAATCATTTGCTATGGTTACAACTGAATTTAGTTACAAAATAACTGTTTAAAATGATAAAACATGAAATGATAAAAACACATAATATTAATTGTACCCAGCTTAAATGTAAAAAAGTTACCTGAGAGAGTGAGACAAAGAGAGAGGGGGAGGGAGAGAGATAGAAGAAAGATCCAGACAAGAAAGAGCCAGATAAAAAGACTCAAGAGCAGAAAAGACCAGAGCAGGAGAAAAGCAGAGCGGGAAAGAGACAGAGCAAAAGCTACAATCTTGTTTTGCCTCTTCCTTGTGAGCAAAGCCCAAATACTATTCAAACTGACCAATCCAGAAAGCAATTTCAACACATCGTAAAACCCCCCGAAATACAAACACAGCTCACTCAGGCCCTGATTTTTATCAGCACTTCTGCCTTTGGAATCTGTATGGACCTTCTTGGAGAAAAAGACATGGTTTACAATACAAACACATATGGTAATTTTCATCCTTTCACTATTATTATTAGTTTATAGATAATAATTATGTAATATTTAAGCTCTATAGATTTTTAAAAAAAGTACTTTCATATGATATAACTACTACTAGTCCGGGTTGGAATACATATTAGTTAAATTTGAAAAGATGATATCTCAATAACAGATCACCATAGAAGTTAATGGCAAACTATTCAAATGTGTTACTAGTAACAATAAAATAGTTACTAATCACTATTAATTAAGTTCTAGTATCTATTTAAAGTCACATGTATTGAATGAATAAGTACTAATGTCTCTTTAATAGTTTATTTAATTTAATAGTAATTAGATCGAATAAATGAGAACTAACATATTTTAAAATGATAATAATACCTTAATAGAAAGCCCAATTACCTAACAATAATAATTAGTAGCCCCGAAATAAATAATAAATGCTAGTTTCTAAAAAAATAAGTATTGATAACATGAAAATAGACAACTGGTATCATTTTTAGATTAACTGTTAAAATGGCTTTCCATAGTATTTCTCTGTCTAGTTTTGTTTTGGTGTGTAATTTGAAAGAAGCAAAGAGATTTGAAAGCAAACCGGCTAAGACCATGCCACAGTCTGATACCCTGAGAATTTCACTTTGAACTCAAATGTGTAACAAATGTAATATTCTGGAGCCAAACTTCTGGTATTATTTTCATGTTTGAAAATGATTGAGGCCTGAAACAGTTTTACAAGGAGATGAAACATAGCCCTGTGAAAACGGAGTATGTTTGAGACTACATCTGTTGTGTAATGTTCTAGATCATGATATTACTGGCAAAATAATCATCTTTGCTTAAGTGTCTCCAGTGATTAACTAAAACAGCCCCATGTTTGTAGCTTCAGCACACTTTCAGGCAGTTCTTTCTGCCAGACTCTAAAACAAACATTTAATTTGGATGTTCACAATACAAAAAGCATGCACTCTCTGTAGTGAAACGCTTATTATTAATTAGGAATAATCATTAGAAAATATACAGAAGCGATGCACTTTCGGTTAGCGGATGCTTTTGGTTTTAGATTTATTTTTAGTTTATTTTCCTAATACTCTTTGTCGAATTATTCATATCTGCATGACACCCACATCAAATTATCCCTATCATTCTAACTGAGGGCTCATCAAAGCTAATCAAAATGATCTCATTTTGAAAGTGATTGATGGATTTGTCAGTGAATAATAAAATGTGTTCTAATAAATGTGCATAATTTCTCAATAAAACTACAAATTGAAAATCAAATATTATCATCCCGCAGTTTATTGTGACTGCTGATAAAATAATCATTATTGACATAAAAGTGTGAAATCAATCTAGATTAAATTAAAATATTTCAGAGATTTAATTTTCAGGCAAGATTTAATCTGTGTATTTAATGAAAGACAGAGATAAAGCAGGCAGAAACGCGCATTACATTTCATAAGAATGAGAAATGAATTATTAAAGTAAACAAATTAGATTATTAAGATGATATAAATTATCTATAAAAAAAAAAAATCTGTAATAAACAATTCATGTGTGTGAGAGAGTCAGCTTTAGATGCAATATTTCTTATATTCATTTCAGTGGAGGACAGGCAGCAATTAGAAATTCGCATTCTCTGAACTAACTGCTGATTCATTTGCATGTTGCTCAGACAACATGACCTATCTTTAAACAAACAAAAAAATAAAAAATGTAACAAACATTCCCTCAGACTGCAGAGCCACAATTAACTTTAGCCTTTCATTACAATGTTTGCAATGAAAATAGGGGGCATAGGTTACATGTATGAAAGCAATATAATGTGTAGCATATCTAAAGGCTTCCCATTGCATATTGTTTATGTTTCCTTTTATGTTAATCAGCCCCTTTGACTAGCCAATTGATTTATATGGTTATTAAATTTGTGAGGCTTTTTTGAAACATTGATTCTCGTAAGAATACACTGGATGTTCGGGCAGCAATTCATTTGACTACAGTGCATGATGAATTGAAATGGGATCTATTTTTTTATTCATGTGGCTTGCCTATGGTACTGGAATATGTTTATACATCTATTTTGTTTTCTTTCTGTTGGGGGGGAACAACAACTCAAATTACAAAAAACAAATAACACTGATTGTAAATCAAAATGTTTTGAATACTAAAACGCTCACATTCAGTATTATGCCTTTTTCCCCGTAAAATTACAAAACACGCCAGCCTCTTTTTTTCTTTTTTTCTTTTTTTTAACCTATTTTTGAATGCATATAACAGGATATGTAGTATACTAACTAACCACTTTAAAGGGATAATTCACCCAAAAATGTCAATTATGTCCCCCTTTGCTTGTTTCAAACCTTTATGAGTTTCTTTCTTCTATTAAACACACAAAAAATATATTGTGAAGAAAGCTGAAAACATGTAGTCACTGAATTTCATAGTATTTGTTTTTTCTATTATTAAAAAAATGTTTTAAGTTTTTAAGCTTTCTTTAAATTTTTGTGTTCAAAAGGTTTGGAACCATGTGAGGGTGAGTAATTTTCATTTTTGGGTGAACGGTCCCTTTAAGTACACCTTGGTGATGTTAGGTTGAACAACAATTTGTCTTCAAACTGCCTTTTTTCTGAACCTGGTTTGATGATAAAACAGCATAAAAAAACATGTATCAATTTGATGTCAAACCTTGAAATCCATTTCACATCCACACATTGATGGCCTTTTGACCATCAAAATAACGATGCAAAAAATATTATAATATAAAAAGTGGCACTTAATATAAAGTGGGACTGAAAAGTTTTATTCATCTGAAAGCTTCAATTCAAACTTAAAATTTACACTGGATTTTGTATCCCTGCAATGCGTGTAAACTACCTTGATGTCAAAAAAATGGCAAATTGATATCTAACATTGGCATCAAAAAACACATACAAAACCGATTACAGGACAGTCCCAATCAATTGTTTTTATAACGCACAGTTACAGTATGACTTTACAGTGTTTGTTGTACAGTGTCAGTGTACAATTGCACTGTTTGATTTCACAGTGTGATTGTGTGTGTTACCCTTACCTTTCTGTTACTCAAGCCAGTCTTTTTTTCTCTGACCTCTGACATCAACAAGGCTTTTTTTTTTTACCCACAGAACCACTGCTCTCTGGATATTGTGTTTTTCTTACCACGTCCTTTATACTCTACAGATAGTTGTGTGTGTAAAAATCCCAGTAGATTGGTGGTTTCTGAAGTCTGTTTGGTACCAATAACCATGCCACATCCAAAGTCACTTAAATTATCTTTCTTCTCCATTCTGATGCCTGCTTTGAACTTCAACCAATCATCTTAATCACATATATATGCCTAAATACATTGAAATTACTCACATGTTATTTGCCTGATAGGTGTGTTAATGTGCAGGTTGACTGGTGCACATTATAAAATGGCAATCAATTGTACATAAAAGTAAAGGTAAATATAAAACGCCTTATGTCTGTGTGCCTGTGTAGTTTTTCCACATCATGTTGAGAATGACCCTAATTAACTCTGGGACAGAGATGAATCAACATCATGAGGTGCTTTGACTGTAAAGTGCCGCTCATCAGCAGATGAGATGGGGGTGGATAGATGAATTATAGCGTCAGACAAATAACAATTACTCTTTCAGAGATACTTTTTAAACTGTTTATAAACACTACGCTTTTTATCGATCTTTTCCATTTTTTATGACACTTTGAAGAATTAAAAGTGTTTGATGGATTTCAGTTGAAGTCAGAGAATGCAATACCTAAAAACAATGCATTTCTAGACACTAACCGTTTTATTAATCATTTAAATTCTGGTGTTGACTCCAGCATTAGTATATGTAATATACTGTATATGGATGAGTAAGCTATATTTCAGGATTGAACTGCAAAGGATGTGCTATATCTAAAAGTAACAAATTATTTAAAGGGGGTCATACTGTATACTTCCATCTTCCTTCGTTGTGATGCTGGGTATCTGCAAAGTTACAAAGCACAAAGTCCACTCCATATGGAGATAAATCCTCAGTAGTAATCTTGAGTTTTCTTCTGCACATCACAATACCCCACATATAAATGCTTCTTACCCAAGGCATGCCTAAGGGGGTAAAACTTGGTTGTGCTGCACTAGTTCTGTGTTGTTTTGGCATTTCTGTGTGCCTTTTTTGTGTTTTGCAGATCATTATTATTATTATTATTATCATTATTATTATTATTATTATTATTATTATTATTATTATTATTATTAT
>CAIGQV010019356.1:15234256-15252609 GCA_903798115.1 Danio jaintianensis | reverse complement strand
TATTATTATTATTATTATTATTATTATTATTATTATTATTATTATTAATGTTGTTGTTGTCCCATCTGTTTACATTAGACATGACTGTATCTGATATAGAGTATGTTTACATTAATCCACATCTCAAATGATTATCTTGTTGATTTATTGGCAGCATAACTGACCCTTAACTGAACAGTTGAGCTAATAAAATTATTTATACATACAGTTCATGCAGAGTGATAAATAGATGCAGAGTCATAAATACTTGCCACCATAGTTAAAAGCTGCCATGGATCTTTGTTGCACAAAATATATTTTGCCAAGATACACTGTATACTGAAAAACTATATTTGTTTTATTACAGCTTTATCCACAGGCTTTTTAGAAAACAAGCAAAATAATCTGCTATAAGGGGTTAAGCACAATAATCTTATTCCAAAGATAAAACAATATTATTTTGCTTACCACATTGACATTATTTTGCTATTTTTTTAACTTTATTTGACTCATATTATTTCTGAAAACAAGTCAAAATTTTTATTTACTTCTCTCGTAAATGCATCTTGATTTAAGAATTTTTAGATAAACAAAACAACACAAAAACAAGATATATTTAAAAGAATAAAAACACTTTAAAATCTCATTATTAATATTTTTTTTCTTACTCATTTTTAAAGTGTTCACTGATGCACCCAAATAGTCTTTTCATCATTTTTCACAAAGTACAATGGATGTGATTCATACATAAAAGGCATTTTAAAAGTCCAGTAAAATGTCAGAATATAAATGCTTTGAAATGAGTCAGAGGTTGTTAATATATATCTATATAAAAAAGAAAAAACAAGCCATCAAAAAGAACCCTGGCATGTTCACCATTTACGTACTGCTGTGATGTTAAATTAACTGTCCTGTTACGTCTAATAAACATTAACATCACCAAAACATCTATACATTAGAAACGCAGAACGTTTGTGGCTTCCTCTGAGCGTATACAGTATGCTTCATGAAATGATAAGACAATGATGTGAATCTCCTCTTCTATTAATCAACCTTCTCTGCTGGGTGAAGATCTGGAACACACAGGGAGATTGCATCTAAATTGCTGTAATCTTACCATTGGATAACATAAGGCATTCCCACTGATGTTCCTGTGATTCTGTCATGTCTGCAATAATTCCCAGATAATGAGAGAGCTTTTGGGATTCGCCTTTCACTGGCTGATCTCTTAATCACTTCTCAACAGCAGGACATTGATAAACTTTCCCCTGTGTAACCAGCTAATAAAACTGGTCTGAAGTCAAGTTAGCAGTGCCTTTTTTCTGCTAAAACCATAAGTTTAGTAGTTTTCTCATGTGTTATGCCCTCTAGAACCCTTTAGTAGCTATGGCTTCTAAAAGGCTTGAGGTTGCTTTCTTCATTATAGTGTCATGGACTGAATGATAACCTCACCGTAGCACTAGATTTAATTGCTTGCCCTCTCTGAAACCTGGACGTGTGAACGATGGGCTGGACCATACTGCTTTTACAACCAGCATCATTATAACCAGAACTTAATGCTCTGAGGTCTATACTCTATTGCCTGTTTTATTTATTTTATTTTACTTTTTTCCGTCAGTGAAAAATCTACTCAAAATACTCTGTCTATATTAATCATACATATAAGTGTTATATGTCTTCAGAAACTGTGAAATGTTTATTTTTACTTGTGAGGACCCACAATAAAATATAAGAAAAAATAAAAAAAGTTCTGTGTATTCTGGCACATTCTCTCTCAGTGAATAGTTATTGTTATAGTTATATTTATAGCTAATATTCTTGATTTTAAAGCATTTCAATCCTAGTTTATGTTCATTTCAACATTTATCCCATATCCCACATCCCACAAAAATACTATAGTAAATTACTTGAATGAATATATTGTGGTAATTCTATGGTTGCTATGGTAACACAACAGCTATGGTAATGTAAACAAAATGACCAAATACTGAAGACTTCAACTTACTTACTCCCAGGGCCATTTATATCGAAGTTGATATTTAGCTGCACCATATTCGTGTTTCATAACATCTAGTTTTTTATGAGGTGGGTTGTTAGCCCAACGCTCAACCCACAGCCTGGAGGACCAGGACATACACACATACACTACGGACAATTTAGCTTATCCAATTCACCTACAGCACATGTCTTTGGACTGTGGGGGAAAACGGAGCACTAAAGACTTCAAATACTGTATTTTATACTACAATCAAAGTCCCCTTAAGGCAAGTCATTTCATCTTTGAAACCCCTTTCGGGCAGTATGTTCTGTTTGAATAGGGAAGCATCAAATTCTCCAAAATTGCTTGCCAAGCTTACGATTGAATTTCATATTAGGAATCACCAATAAAATTAAACAACAAACTGTATCTTTAGTTTCATTTCTAAACATTCGACTCATACAAAATCTGCAGAAACTCATGTCTGGTCCGAGCCCCACCCCTGGAGAATCGTCAGTCTATAGCAATCAATGACTGGCTCTTGTAATAGAAGGCGGGGCTTCATTTGCCATATTGACCGTTACACTTTTCCCTATTCAAAACTATATAAGTGACACATTTGTGTATTCTATAGTCTTTGCTACAATACACCACAGTTTAGTAAAAACTAAAGTATACTACACCATTTAGCACTCATTAACAAAATATTGTAAATAATATCATATATACAGTATAATACAATTTATTATAGTCTAATCTACTATTCCATGTACTATTATTATTATTATTTTTATTTTATTTTTATGTGTGATCAGAAACACATTAGACTACATGTTCCTTTCTGACCAATAATTGTTTGTCTTCTTTAACGACTTTTGTGATGTCATCAAGAAGGCGGAACTAGCAACTGATTTGATTTCCAGAAACATGAAGGCAAACAAAAGCTAATTTTGTGTTGGCTGAAAACAGCATAATGCTAATAAGTTGGACATTGTTGTACAGTGTCATTAATGTTTTTTAACTAAACAATAAGAGGGGGTCATTTGGTGATATTCAAAATCAAATATATTTTATTAAACTAAAATTAGAACATACAAAAGAAAAAAATAGTAGTTAATTGTTACATAAAAAAAACAACATGTAAATAAAAAGTCATCAGCCTTTCAATTGTTGTTGTTTTTTTTTCCATCAGGAGTTGCAATCTAATGGAATTCAGACACAGCAATAGCATCAGTTGCATCAGATCGATTTTACGGCACCAGGTTAAACTTTCCAACACCCTTTCAGCACTAACGTACATTAAAAATAAATACAGGTCACAGCTGAATGTGAAGGATGATCTCTGAGTGGTGGTTTTCAAAATTAAACCAAGAATGTACTTGCTGTCCTTCAAACATAGTGCCCACCCATCTCATTAGGTTAATGTTGAAATTAAACAAATGAATAAATTACTGTTGGATTTTTTTTTGTGTGTTGTCAATATGCTCTTGTTTATAAAGGCCTATTGGTGTGTGTGTGCAGAATTGTGTTAGCATATTTATAACCTTCGAGGATGGGTGATGCAAGTCACTGACTTTGTTATTTTGGGGGTCGTGGGCTGAAAAGTTTGGGAATCTGGCCTACAGTACATTTTAGGGCATATTATTTTCCCATTTAACCAAAAACCGACAATTATCCAGTTTACAAAAATACTAATTTGTAAAGTAGCTTACTGTATAAACCATGTTCTGCCCACAGAACTGTCCGTCTGATCATCTGAGAAGCAGGGAAGATCCATTGCCTGATCCTTGCAGGAACTCCCACAGCGGAGAGCTCATTAAACACTGCTCATTTTAATATGACACGATATCCTGCAGTACACAGCATCAACAAATATTGGACTGGACACAAATTAATCTAATTTTCTATTATCCGTAACATGACAGATTGTGTCAAGTTGGGTAATTGCATTTATAGAAATGGGGAAAATACTTTTTCCTACTAATTTGCAGGAGTGGCACTCTCATTCACCATGAGGGGAAAACAGCTAGTGGCTAAAAAGTGTTCGCAGTATTCTGCACATAACATTAGATGTGATTAAAACGATGATTTATGGCAAGCTTGTGTGGTGTGTTTAGGTGCTATCCATCAATAGGAGGGATCTTCTGTTTTACTTCTGATGTTTCAAAGTGATATTGCTGCATTTGAGCGTATCACTGATTCTTACATTTGTCTTTTCTTTTAATCATGGTGATGTCGATACCATTTGGTTATGCTTGCATTAAGAAACATATGAACATGAATGATGCTAGGTACAATAAAATTCACCTCACAAAATAGTTTAAGTTGTTATAAAAATGAATATCATAAGCAGATGTTATAAAAGACAATACTGGTTCAATCTTTCAACTTTCATTGTTTTATACTATTTTCGTCACATATTAATTTATTGTAATTTCTATATACACTATCGGTTAAAAGTTTGGGGTCAGTACCATTTTTAAATGTTTTAAAATAAGCTTATCCAGCTCACCAAGGCTGCAACTATTTAATCAAAAATACAGTGCAAATTGTAAAATTGTGAAATGTGATTGCACTATAAAATAACTGCTCATAAGTATTTTATAATATAAATTATAATATAATTTAATAATTTATTCGAACCAGCGACCTTCTTGCTGTGAGGCGAACGTGCTACCCACTGCGCCACCGCGTCGCCCCATATATATATATATATACATTAAAATATTTTACAAACAGAAATAAAAAATAATAATAATAATTATAGAAACTGCTGGTGATACTGTTTGGTGATAAATTAATGAGAAATACAGATTTTTATTTTAAACATACTTTGAATAACTCAAAATTATGATTCCAATGTACATAATTTTATTAATCAAATAAATGCTGTTCTTTAAACAAAAATGTGTCTAAACAATATTATATACTGCACAATCTATCTATGTTTGACATTGATAATGTAAAAAAAAACCAGCATATATATAATGATATAAAATTATCAATATAATTATAAATATTCATTCATTTTCTTTTCGGCTTAGTCCCTTTATTAATCTGGGGTCACCACAGTGGAATGAACCGCCAACTTATCCAGCATATGTTTTACGCAGCGGATCCCCTTCCAGCTGCAACCCATTACTGGGAAACATCCATACACACACTCATTCACATACATGCACTACGGACAATTTAGCCTACCCAATTCACCTATACCGCATGTCTTTGGACTTGTGGGGTAAACCGGAGCACCCGGAGGAAATCCACGCAAACACGGGGAGAACATGCAAACTCCACACAGCCAACTGACGCCAACTGACCCAGCCGAGGCTCGAACCAGCGACCTTCTTTCTGTGAGGCGAACGTGCTACCCACTGCGCAACCGTGCAGCCATAATTATAAATATTGTAATATAAATATAATGATTTTTGAGGAAGACTGTTTACTTTAACATGCAATAAATTTGCTTTTTTTTTTTTTTAAGTAAATGCTTCCTTGTAAAAGAGAATTTTAAAATTCATAATGCCCCAGTCATTTGAATGGTACTCCATACACACACTTGGCTGACATGACAAGGATGGTAATATAACACACAATATTTTTGCACTATGATGCACACTATGACTAACACTTAGCATTTCAGAGGGACAGCAGACGAAAATGTAAAGCAAACAAGTCTGACACAGCTGTCTCACCTATCCCACTCTTTTTTCCCTCCTACTCATACCTTCAGCAATAAGGGGCAAATTGCTTCAGCAGAGTAAAACCGTCTTGCCTGACAGGTTGGATGCTGTTCTTTTTAACATTTTAAGTCCCAACCCAACTGAAACCAAGCAAAAAAAAAGAAAAGAAATGCAAGCATCCGCCTGTTGGGTTGCAGTTAATCAGCATCTGCTATGGATTTATGACATAATTCTAGAATGTAAAGGGCAAGGTGAGCTGTAGGACACAAATCACCACCAAACATGCATTTCGTTCCATTTACAAGTGGGAAATTACATTTAAAATTCAAATGATTTATTTGACTTTGGCATCACTCCTAACCCATACAGATTTGACACAAAATCCATGCCTAAAAATTGGCAGCGGTGCTTTCACAAAAGCTATTCTGACAGGTGATGGATAAGATTTTACTATATGTTTAAATACTATTTGGTTGTATCTAGATTTGCATACTTTGTCCTAACAGCATGCATACTGAATCCTATGGAAGATTTGGATTAGTGTGTCCTATGTTTGCCAAAAGTGGCTGGATGGTGTACTATTTCCAATGGATTTTCAGAACGAGCGTCTGTGTGTGCCTTTGGGTTTATAATGCCCACATCTCCTGCTGTGGATGAGGAATTCTCTCTTGACCTTTTCAGTTGTAGAAAAATGGCAAGGAATGCGAGGCTGAAACTGCCACCACATTTATTTAAATGTATGAACCTAAAAGTTAAGTGAGGGAATAGTTTACTGGAAAATGAAAATCATTTATTCACCCTTATGTCTTTCTAAATCCGTTTGACTTTGTTTTGTTCATGACACTAAAAAGGAAAATAATATATTGAGGAATATACGGGCCTCTTTCTTTCTCCTTTTTTTTTTTGCAGTTGAAAGGTGGCTCATAAAACATACCACAAAAGTATCATAAAATGGTCTTAATGATTGCTTTATGTGAGAAACGTTCATTCATTCATTTTCCTTTAGCTTAGTCCCTTTTTCAATAGGGGTCGCCACAGCGGAATAAACAGCATGTGTTTTACAGTGGATGCCCTTCCAGCTGCAACCCAGTACTGGGAAACACCCATACACACTCATTTACACACTACGGCCAATTTAGTTTATTCAATTCACCTATAGTGCATGTCTTTGGACTGTGGGGGAAACCGGAGCATATACGCGAACACAGGGAGAACATGCAAATTCCACACAGAAATACCAACTGGCCCAGCCGGGACTCGAACCAGCAACCTTCTTGCTGTAAGGGGACAGTTCTACCCACTGAGTCACTGTGTCGCCTATGTGAAAAACAATCCAAAGTTATTTACTTATAGTCTTTAATGTTAGATTAATTGTGTTACGCTGGAGTTTAAACCTGCCATTTGCTTATGTTGCTCATAAGGTGAAGATATTTTTAGGATGCTTAATCATTTATTAGCTAAATATCATTTTTTGATTAACTCTCATTTTTAAGAATAAAACATTTAATTTTGTGGTAATGAATTTACATAGCTACATTGCAGATTTCTTACTTAATAGTTATATATTATAGTTATATGAGCAATATCACACGAGTTGCAGTGCGATATGGCTGTATATCAGCACTGGTGGGAGGTGTGCCTTAGTGTCCCACCAGTGCTGATATACAGCCATATCGCACTGCTACGAGTGTGATATTGCGTTTATGCAACAGTTCGACGGCACAATCGTGTATATAAAAAAGAAAATCAAACACGGAGACTCTAAAAACCCTTTTGTATTTGGTACTACTTTCTTCCGCCATTCATTCACATCTGCAGCTGATGTCAGAACAGCAGAAGCCGTTACTATTTCACCAATGTCACTTTAGAACCAGTATTTGAATGATTCTCTAGCGTAATGTCTAAAGGCATGACAAAACAGGTGATTTTGCTGACATATTAAGATTATAAAGCTGAACGTGACATGAAATGACATCCATCTACAGAGATATCTCCCAAGATTATTACAGTCTACAGTATTTCTCTGTTGCAATCGGGATATCACAATAATTAACCCCAAAAAAAGCAGCGCAATCACTACCAGATTGCTGTTGTGTTTGCGATAAGGAAAAACGCTAAACACATGCAGGCATTTCTTCTTTCTTTCGGCTAACACAACACACATTTCTGATATGCGAGTCCCATCCCATACACTGTTTTAATCTTCTAAGGGCTTATTATGCGGTCCTTTCGCCATCTATTGGATAGACAACGTCAACCGTCTTTGGTCTACTCAGTATGGCAGGCTAATGGCTGCCGACACACTGTCTCTCAGAAATATATTTTAAAATAGGCACTATCCTTATAAATAAACTGCATAGTTGCAATCTAAACAACTACATTCTCAACAAAAAAAGCCTCAAAAGTACAATATGTTGTCCAACAGCAGCAGTATTTGTCAAACTGTAGAGTGTCCTCTGCTTGTTGCTGTATGTGGGCGGAGTAATATACAAAGGGTGAAGAGGCTGATCGAGTGCTGTTACTGGCAGATATATATATTAAAATATTTTAAAATATTTATAATTTCTGAGAGACAGCTCGTCAACAGCCATTAGTCTGTCATTGCGGTTGACGTTGTCCATCTACAAGATGGGGACAGAGACCGCATAATAACTCGCATATCAGGAATGTGTGTTGTGTTGGCAGAAAGAAAGAAGAAATGCCCGCATGTGTTTAACGTTTTTCCTTATCGCAAACACAACAGCAATCTGGTCGTGATTGTGCAGATTTTTTGGGGGGTTAATTATTGTGATATCCTGATTGCAACAGAGAAATACTGTAGACTGTAATAGACTGTAATACTGTAGGGAGATATCTCTGTAGATGGATGGCATTTCATGCAGTTCAGCCTTATAATCTTAAAATGTCAGCAAAATGATATTATGCTAGAGAGTTATTCAAATACTAGCTCTAAAGTGACGTTAGTGAATGAGCAACGGCTTCTGCTGTTCTGACGTCAACTGCAAATGTGAAGGAATGGCAGAAGAAAGTAGTTCCAAAAGGGTTTTTAGACTGTCTGTGTTTGATTTTCTTTTTTATATACACAATTATGCCGTCGAACTGTTGTATAAACGCAATATCACACTCGTAGCAGTGTGATGTGGCTGTATATCGTCACTGGTGGGACACTAAGACACTGGGCCTGCAGCCTTGTGCCAACGCACGCCTCCCACCAGTGCCGATATACAGCCACATCGCACTGCAACTCGTGTGATATTGCACATATATATATATATATATATATATATATATATATATATATATATATATGCTGTTCTGTCTGGTTCTCGGATCTGATTGGCTGATAGCCGTGCAATATTCTGTAATAACAGCACTCGTACAGCCTCAGCTGTGCCAAGCAGAGGAATAAACTCACTACAGTTTGACAAATATTACAGCTGTTGGACAACATAATGTACTTTTTAGCCTTTTTAGGCAAGAATGTAGTTGTTTAGATTGCAACTATGCAGTCTATTCATAAGGTGCCTATTTTAAAATATGTTTGCATACTTTTAGAGTTTTAAGCTTAGTTGACACTACAGGATTTTAAGCCCGATTTGAGCCCGATTTGGAAGTTAACGAGCTCGCCGACAGATCGGGCTGTGATCAGGAAAAAATCTGGGGGTGCTCGGCTCTCGGCAGACTTTATGTGTGAACTACTGAACAACGCATCAAAGAGGCTCACTTTGCGGTCAGATGTAGTGACGAGCTGCAGCCAATGAGAGAGCATATCAGCAGGAGCTGAATGGCCATTGTGCTCAGGAACTCAACAGAAATGTCTGTGATTGGCCAGAATGGCCTCACTCGGACACGAGAGTAGGCTATATTAACAGTGGAACTAGAATTCTATAACTATTAGAATTACCATAGCATTCATTCTGACCGTTATCATATAAGACGTCATATTGTCACGTCATATTTACATTTAAAGCTTCTATTTAGATTTAAAAATTAAGCTTTAAACGTCTGTCATCATATTTTATGACACCATTACCGTAAAAATATATTTTTGGTAATACAGCCTATAGTAAAGATACTAGAACACCAGCAAAGGTCTGGGCCTCTCTTTCATTTAAATTTTTTTATACGCAGTAAAGGACATGCAAACATGCAATAGCCTATGTGAATGGAAAATAATCTTTTTATATTCATTCATTCATTCATTTTCTTTTCGGCTTAGTCCCTTTATTAATCTGGGGTCGCCATAGCGGAATGAACCACCAACTTATCCAGCATATGTTTTACGCAGCGGATGCCCTTCCAGCTGCAACCCAACACTGGGAAACATCCATACACACTCACTCACACTCATACTCTACGGTCAATTTAGCTTACCCAATTCACCTGTACCGTATGTCTTTGGACTTGTGGGGGAAACCGGAGCACCTGCACAAAACCCACGCGAACACGGGGAGAACATGCAAACTCCACACAGAAACGCCAACTGACCCAGCCGAGGCTCGAACCAGCAACCTTCTTGCTGTGAGACGAACGTGCTACCCACTGCACCACCGTGCAACCATCTTTTTATATAGAATTTTAAATATTAGCAAAATATTTGCTAATATTCATTCATTCATTTTTTTTTCGGCTAAGTCCCTTTATTACTCTGGGGTCGCCACAGCGGAATGAACCGCCAACTTATCAAGCATATGTTTTACGCAGCGGATGCCCTTCCAGCTGCAACCCATCACTGGGAAACACCCATACACTCCCATTCACACACATACACTACGGACAATTTAGCCTACCCAATTCACCTATAGCGCATGTCTTTGGACTTGTGGGGGAAACCGGAGCACCCGGAGGAAACCCACGCGAACACGGGGAGAACATGCAAACTCCACACAGAAATGCCAACCGACCCAGCCGAGGCTCGAATCAGCGACCTTCTTGCTGTGAGGCGTCAGCACTACCCACTGGGCCACCGTGCAGCCCTATTTGCAAATATATGAATGGAAAATAGATTTTTATTGAACTAGAAAAAATATATATAATAATAATAATAATAATAATAATAATAATAAAAAAAAAAGCACAAAATGCTAAACAATTTAGGTGCTTTTTTAAAAACATTGTAATTAATCTTTTTTTTAATTTCTATTTGAATGAATTCTATGTCATAAAGGACATGCAAACACTGCTAAATATTTAGCTATAAACTCTACTGACTGGTTTCTCCCCTGTACAGTTTCACATGATAAATCGAACTTCTTTCCACAACTGAAAAAAAAAAATATATATATATATATATGTAATTTTTGGTATTTAATTTTTTAATTTTATTAAATCAGTTTCACTTTCATTTAGCAAGATTTCCTTCATGCCCCCGTGACTCACTCTGAGCTACTGGATGCGATCATGTGAATATGAAGTAAGGACTGATAGGAGAGAGTTGTTTTAATTGAGATTAATACCGCACGCGAATGAAAAAAAAAATCTGCTTTTCCCGGACAGCATAAATGTGTGTTCCGTGATGATGATGATGATGATGTGACGAGTCTCCAGGAGTTCATTCAGTGAGTGTGTGTTTGCGGGCGCTTAGAGATGTGTGTGTCTGTGGTGCTTTACTGACTCGGAATGGTGTCAAACAGCCGTGTGTATGTCCTGTCGCAAAATGCGGGTTAATAGTTTGATTACGGCGTTTACTTATCTGCACTTTAATAATGCTACTAAAATAGGAATACTCTTAATTCCATTTGTGTTTACGACGATTATGACTTTCAGCATATCTGAAGTCCTATTCCATAGCCTGGGTTGCCAGGTGTGTGCAAAGCACTTGATCTGCAGATCAAATCCAATCCTGCCTCCAATCTTCAATGCTAATTTCACCCTCGTGCTCCATCATTCACACAACTCACAAGACAACTTTTCACCTCGACGAGAAATCTCGTCGCGATTTAATCTCACGAGATCTCGTCATACGAGATCTTGTCACACCCCTATAATCTGTAAGTTGCTAAGCAAAAAAAGGCACACATATTTAAATTAAAAGTAGCATATTTAACATATTTAAAAGTAGCAGACATGCATGCAGTCATTTTGACCGATATGGTAATTAAAGGTAGAAATACTTCGTTCTTTTCGGTTTTGTAATAAAAAAAATAAAAATGTTAGAAAGAAATACACAGATATTTGGTTAAAATCAGGGTATTATAGATATGTCAGTTTTATTTCAAAGAGTTATTAAATTACAAAAATTTAAAACTCTCTGACTGCCTCTATAGTTCTAGTGTTAAAGCCGCATCTATCCACTTGAACCTTGCAGATCCGCTGATGCATCAGCTGACTGACAGTGTTTTTAAACATTCCCTTCAAAGCTTTCAGAGAAGTTTAAAACACTGTCAGTGATATCATCAGTGCACAATCAGCCAATAGTGTTCAGCTTTTTCTGCCGGCTCCTCCTTCAACATTTCATTGGCTGTGCTTGACTGAGCTGTTGGGGAATGAGTTGTTGTCAGATCATGTAGTGTGTGACCCCCCTCTTGTGGATCATTTACGTAGTGTCGTGTAGTGTGAACACCACAACAATTTAAAGACATAAAATCAAGCCATGTAGTGTAAACGGCACAGCGATCTGTCGATGTTTAAAGTCATGTAGTGTGAACTAGGCCTTAAGCGCATTGGTGGCCATCAGCCTGTCATATTGAGTAGAGCAAAGAAATTAATGGTTGACGTTCCGCCACAAGATGGCTACAGAGACCGCATAATAAGTCCTTAGAGGGAGAAAAACACGTGATTTTTGAGCGTTTTCTCTGTGTAAATTTCAAACTACAGCTGAACAGGTAAGTGACAGGTAAGTGACATTCTAAGTCGATCTCTCTCTTTTGTATTTTGTATTGCTGTATTTATACCATAGTAATCTAGTAGTGTTTGCTTTGCTTTGCTTTGCTTTGGCTTTTTCGGGGTTCATTTTTGTGAAATCCCGATTGCAACAGAGAAATACTGGGAAATCTTTGTAGACTGATGGCATTTCATGCCGTTCAGTCTTATAATCTTAACATGTGAGCAAAATCACCTGTTTTGTCATCACTTTAGACATTACACAAGATAATCATTCAAATAGCTCTAAAGGGACGTTTGTGAATTAGCAACAGTTTCTGCTTTTCTGACAGTCAGCTCCAGATGTGAGTGGTGGAATAAAGTGGTTCCTCATAAAAAAAAGTTTTTGAGACTCTCCGTTTGATTTTCTTTTTTATATACATGATTATGCCGTCGAACTGTTGTATAAATGCAATAGAGATCAGAGATCTAAATCAGAGATCTGAGAGGTGAGTTTTTTGTTTGATTTAACATCCTGACAATACATTTTCTGTTGTTTGAATATTCTTAGTCCTAATAATCAAGCAGCTGAGGTTTGTCTCTTTTTAGGGTCCAAACACATTTCAATTGTGATACGTTTCTGTTTTTGCATGTGTGTTGTCAAATTAATGAAGAGGTTTTCTTAGTTTGTTAGTTTTATTTCAGCACATTTTAGCCCTCTTGACCACCGTATATTTCTTATTAAAATTAGACAAAATCTATTAGCATGTGAGCGTGTGAGGATGTTGTTGTTATGTGTTTAATGTAAAGTACAGAATTACAGAAAAGAAAAGGATTGTGGTTTGAAAATGATGTACAGTTTTAGCATGTGTGTGCAATATTTGAATTTTTTAAAACATTAATGAAGATTTTTTTATATATTGATTAGCCTAACAGCCTTTAACGTTCACATTTTTATCACTCCCATGCTATTGCATGCCTTAAGGGTGGAAAGAGTTCTTTGTAAAAACATAACAAGTTTACCAACCTTAATTATTCACACATTGACAGGAGTGGCGTCCTGTGCTCTTTCTATTGGGAAAATTTTGACACCTCATTACTTTGGCTGTAAATGAGCAACTAAATGCAATATGGTGAGAAATAAGGAAGTGGGCAGGTGATAGCTGTGGGACGTAAAAGAAAAGGACACTGGTCCTCCTTCCTCATGCAGTGAAAAATGAGCAGAGATTGCTAATGACTGTTTTTATCACATACCTTCATTTATCCTAGTCTGGCACATTATAGGAATGCTTTGATTAATTGGTCTCTCTGACAATAGCTTTAATGAACATCAGGGTCTGACCATGGGGCATATTCATTTGATCTTCATCTGCAAGACGCGACTAATGGAATCATTGTGAGATACTTCAGTTGGAACATATAGGCTACCACTATCAGTGTGTGGATTTCAGTAAGGCCATTTGAGACTGATTCAGTGTTTGGCTAAAAATAGTATGTTTCCGTATATTCATTATAATGTTCATTTCTGATACAAGTTTTGTTTTGTTTTTGTCAGCAAATTTAATAACAGGCATAAAAATATTCAGGAAATCATTCATATCATCGTTGTTCAGTAATGCCCCGGTCAGATTACATGATTTTTATTGTCGGTTACGAAAGTCACTATGTCAGATTATGCGATTTGTCTTGATAAAATCTTGACTTGTCGTGGGTAACAAATGTGCCAGACTACACGTTCCTTCACGATCAGTCATCATGTGACGTCTACGACGAGCGTTATTTCCCAAAGCAGTCACAAGTGTTGCTTTAACAATATTTAAAGCTTGCTTTCGTTTTCTCGTCGGCAGTCAAGCCAGGTTGCAACAAGTAAATGCAGAGTACCAGACCAGGGTGAGGGAGTAACCTTTATTATGAAAAGTTTTGTGTAGGCTATGTTAAACAAGCATAGAAAAAATAGCCTTTGGTTATAGGTGTGTACGATGGATGACTATAATGTTTATATTTTATAGGCTATAGTTTATAACCAATTGTTTAAAAATATTGAATGAAATATTTACAGCTACAGATCATATATCGATTTTCTAACAAATATAATAGGCTACTCCTATAATGTAGGAGTAATATAATATAATAATATTGTAATATAATTTTAATAATCACTCAAGCGCAATTGTCGGGTGCTGGAAATCTTTGAAAATTTTTTAATTTTAATGTAGGCTATAGCCTATTTTCAAGGTTTGAAAAGTGCTTAGATTTTGTATAAAGTGCTTGGAAAATGAATTGTGTCGCTTTGATAATTTATCTTTATAAATAGTCATTTAATAAATAAAATAAAAACATATTTATGCTTTGCATGAAATGAAAACTCGGCTGGAGCCTGCGCATGTGCCTGCAGCGTGACCCACGTGTGAACCACAATCACTGGTCTTTTAAACGTGTGGATTGTGCGCATTTTGAGCAGTGGGAAAAGACAAAATGCATGGAGGTTATTACTTCGTGAGCGCTGGACCGAAGAAATATTAAGCGGTTATTAAGCGGGCCTCAAATTTGAGAGAGCCTCGTGCAAGTATACAAAAATAATTACCAGATTTAACGTTATGGAGATTGCTTACGGGTCACTTCTGCGTGAAGTGTTCAGGTACGAAATCTTTTATTTAATGTTTGCATTTGCTTTTTCGCACTTATCCGCGACATGATTTGTGTTGATCACGCTGTTTATTGATATTTGTTATTTATGCACCAGATTTCCCCTTTTTAAATATTTCGTGCTACAATGTAGCCTACACAGAGCGATCATGACAGTGCTGAGGAAACACTTTTTAACAGGATAAATGCTGTCTTTGCGGTTTCTCATGAAAATAATGTCCAACAAAATCACAGCTATGTAGCTATAAAATAGCCAGCCTTTGTATTTAATGTATTTTAAATGTATATTTCCCTGCCAGGCAAACTAAATTGTGGCCAGTTTTACTTACTAAACCCTGGCCTGAACTCGACTGAGATGAAAGCCAAATGACATGAAAAGAAAAGCACATCCGCACTGAGGAAAAATCAGATGCTCAAGACATAATTTTTAAAATAAAAATATAGCAAAAATATGACAGATACAACAATTACAGTGGAGCATTAATTAAATCCTTATTTTACACAGAACGGAACAAATCATCCGCCCGCACAGTTGTGTAAGATGGCACGAACAAAAAATATAAATTTCATATATTTTTCTTGGGAAAAATATCTTCTTGAAACGAATTTCGTTTGGTATAAATTATATCTTAATTATTTAATGTATTATTTGATGGTCAGTTATCTACAAAATAAACAAGAAGAAGTGCTCAACACAAGGTCCGCTATCTGCTGCATCGTCAAAACACCAAGATTATGTGCCAAGATGCAATATGTAAATCGTTATGTTCTGTTTATTAAACATTTATTTCTGAAATTTTACTGAAGTGGTTTATGTTTAACTGAAATGTTTAGTTCTTGATATAACATATGGATATTATGTAATGTAAGTCAGTAATTGAAAAGCAGCATCATAATGAACAAATATGCGCTAGTCATTTGCTTATAGGCTATTAATAGGGAGTTTAAAATGGTCACGTCCATAATGCAAAATTATGGTTGTTTAGAGCAAAGACCTGAGATGAATTGTCGATCATAATTAGCATGGAAATATTTTGGCTTTGTATATAAAGTGTCATTTTATTTGTGATAATAGTTATTACACAATATAAACGTTTTCATTAAATGGTTACGGAGGTGACACGTGATTGAAGCTTTCTGATGTCTTAAATATGTAGCTCATAAATTAAAAAGGCATGATGTTATGAAAAAGTGAGTGTTATTATCTATACTACAAAGCCCAATCCTTCTGCAGAATGCTTACTGTTAACATAAAGCATGGAAAAAGTGAGTCTTTAACCCCTTTTTTGACAGCATGAAGTGTGGTTGGATGAAAATGAAATTTACCATTGGCACAATCCTCATATTTCATGGATAAACAAAGCAATTTCCTTAAAAATTCGACAAGAGCACATCATAACAATAAAATATAGACCTTAATCAGCTAATTTAAATTGGTTTTGTTATTTTGGTAAAAACTATTTTTTCATGATAAGGTTGACATTTTCATGGAATTGTTCATGTATATTTTCCTGCTATGGGTTGCTAATTAAACAATCCCTCGCCTGAACTTGCCGCAAGTGAGACAGAGAATTAAATCCTTATTTTCCCACGGAGCTGACAAATCATCACCGCACAGTTGAGTAGTGGAGGGGCACAAACAAAAATACAATTCGTATATTTTTCTTGGAAAAAAATATATTTTTGAAACGAATTTCGTTTGCTATACAATTTGTGTCTTAATTCTAATGCATTTTTTGTTGGTCAGTTAACTACTAGATAAAAAAGAAAAACGAATAACTTTTGAGGTGAAGCGCTTCAAAACAAGTCCGCTATATGCTTCAGCGCCAAAACACGAGTTGCCGTGAGATTGTGTTGGTTTGTTAAATAAAATAATGATCTAGCCTAAATAAATTTAAAATGAAATATTCACAGTTTCAGAGAAGCCTATATTACTGTTTTCACTGTTAATGACAAATTTGAATAAGCAGGAAATGCTTTTGCAATGTATTCACAGCACTGAACATGTTCCCAGATTACCTCGGAAGAACAAACTCTGTTGGAAGGATGAGAGAACTCAGAATCTGGTTGTGAGAATGGAGATGTCTGAATATTTGTGCCAGTCTGTCAAATAAAATTGCTTAAAACACCTTAATATTTTAGAAAAATAGTTATAGTTTGCATAACCAATCATTTATCTTATCCACCCGTGACCCACCCATAAATAAATATGCAGCCTGTTTTTGGATTACCTGACCACCTCTCATTAAGGGCAGCACCCCCTGAGATAACAAGAAATTATGTGCTCCTATTGTCCAGTGTCACCCACGTGACGGAACTCTTCCTGAAGATCGTGGAAAAAATTAAACATGCTAGACTTTCTGCGATGGTGTCGTGAGGCGTCGCAGACATGGTATCGGTTGTCGTGAACTATGCCACATTACACGAGAAGAAACGATTGAATCTTGTGTCACGACGCCCATTTGTCGTTTACGAATCTCTATGACACCCTACGTGTCACGTTACCGGGGGGTATTGCAGACGGGACAAGATGGGTAGGATCCATGTGCATTTAATAGTGAGTCGTCATACAAAAACAGGACATTGTGCAAAACAAAAGTAACAAAATAACAAAGCATAAACTAAGAACGAGAACTAAGACAAAATATGAGCAATAACAAAACTATACAATACCACCAAAAAACAGGACTAACAGGGCTAGGAACTCATGAAGACATATAACGACAGAGCAAAGACAAGACGGGTACAGGGTATATTTATAGTCCAAACAAATCTGTAGTGAACGGGTTGCAGCTGCGGAAGTGATCAGTGTAAGTGGAGACTGGGTGTGTGTGAGGGAATGCTGGGAAATGTAGTTCGTTATGATGTATAGTTCACCAGCGATCTCAAAAGTCCCTGATCGCTGGTGATCATGACAGTACCCCCCTCCTAAGGAGCGGATTCCAGACGCGACAGAATATTCCCGGAGGGAGGTGAAGCGGAGGCGGAACAGGGGGAGGGCATGGAGGGTCCAAAACAAAACACTAAACAAAGCTGGCACATAACAGTGACTAGACAGGAACAAGAAATACAAAAACTGTGAAACAAGGAACTGTGGCGGACCTGGAGCATGGAACTCCGGCGGATCTGGAGCATGAAGCTGTGGAGGACCTGGAGCATGGAATTCAGGCGGATCTGGAGCATAAAGCTGTGGAGGACCTGGAGCATGGAATTCAGGCAGATCTGGAGCATGAAGCTGTGGAGGACCTGGAGCATGGAATTCAGGC
>CAIGQV010019356.1:15224163-15234246 GCA_903798115.1 Danio jaintianensis | reverse complement strand
TAATAATAATAATAATAACAATAATAATAATAGTAGTAATAATAGCCCTTCTCACTTTCACTGTACGATTTCTGCCACAAGTTGATTGTCTGAGTTTAAATATATTTTTATTATTTTAACTTACTGGTTAAAATGCTGTTTTTTTCCCAATTATTTGTGTTTTTGACTGTCAAGCACTTTGGTCAACATTTATGTTGTTTTAAGTTGCAATACAAATATTTGAATAGAAATACTTGAGTCAAATGAGTCCTGAATCATTTTTATAATCCTAGGCTAAAATCTGTGGACTTTGATCATTGCTTTGACATATTCACTAACAGCCTATTGATGGCCATTGTGATCAAATCTTCTCTTCAATGAAGTTCTTTCAAAAATGTCAAAACCGCTTGTTTTTTCACCCAAAAAAACAGTTCACCCAAAACGGAAAATTCTGTCTTCATTTACTCTACCTTCACTTGTAACAAATCTGTTTGACTTTTTGTCTTCTTCTGTTAAATACGAAATTATTTATTTTGAAAACGGTTGGAAACCTGTAACCTTCACTCCCATAGAATTATATATTTTTTTCTATGGTAGTCACTGTTTTTTTTTTTGTTATTGTGTTTGTTTGTTTGTTTGTTTATTTTGTGTTCATCAGAAAAAAAAGAAACTCTTAAAGGCATGGAACCACTTCAGGACGAGTAAATGGTGAGTAAATTTTCATTTTTAGTTGAACTGTCCCTTTAAGGCATATTTTGAGAAAAATGACCATTGAAGATTGATTAAGTTTACTGTGAGGTATCAGAAGACGGGTTACTGAACTCTGGATGAGTTTTCTTGCGTGTCCATGTTTGGCGCATCTTAATTGTTGTACAGCCTGACATTATGATCACAGAAATCTTTCAGTTTAACATGGGGATCATCTTTGTACAGTCTGACAAACTACAATCCCATAGGATTATTAAAAATTGCACAGTGAGAGCTGGGCTTAAAGCTGAAAGTTAATCTTCCATTAAATTCATTCAAATGATACCCTGCAGTTATTACATTTTAAAATTATACACTATTCCCATATTTAATAAAAGTGTAGCTCTAAAAGCATCAGCACAGGTAAGAGCTGAACCCTACAGTCATATGGATTAATAAATAGCCAAGGCGGTCCTTACATTCAACCTTCCCCACTGAAGGGAATGGTTAAAACATCCCGTATTCTTCCCTTCACTGCATTTCCCCCAGAGACGAACTGGATACAAAGACATAATGCTTTGAGAAGAGTAAGACCCAGTCACTGCCCATGAACAAAGCCATAGGATGTGTCAAACATCACATATGTTCCCAAAGGAACTCTGTACAGCTTTACTCTGGTGAATACATATTTGTTTACAAAAAGAAGTCACTACTACCACCCAAACTGCCAGGACTTCAAGCCACTAAACCAAACTAATCACCTGTGTTGGCTGGAGAGCAATGGCCCATATGTCTACACCCATCCCAAGCAATCCCAGGACAGGTAATCTAATCCCGAAAGCTCCCTCAGGAACTGTCTGCTGTGCCGTTTGATCTGACAAAGTCAAGGACACTGGCCAAGCATGGCAACATCCACCAGGCCATTCAAGGTCATTCCATTCCTTTACCCTGCTTACTGTGTGAAAGCTCCCTAATGCCTGTTAGATTGTAACAGATCCAGCGAAAGAGGTTATTTGCCCAGAAATGCCGATGCAGCAGGTCATTTCAGTGCCGATGTACTCCTTAGTGATTAGGTACCTAGAGCAACGTATCAGACCATGTCGGTCGACAAACATATCACCCAGGATATTTTCTCTATTATGTGCTGTTGTCTTTGTGAGAACTGTTCTTGTCACCTTTTGTGACAATCAGCTTTTTGCACTATTCGATGCATATTACATTATGCTTCAGTGAAAGTGTCATGTTGAGCTCCTGTCCTGGGATCAGTAAAATGTTGCCCGGCATCATGGCGGAAAATTTATAAGGAGAGACGCAGATCCCTGTCAGCTTTATACACAAATTGAAAAGCTCAAGTTCACATTGATAAGTCATCCACATGATTTTTGCTTTCTTGTATTTTTTTTATTTTTTTATCACTGCTTTATGTAAGCATAACCAATTTTAAACAGCGTGGAATGCTTTCCCTGAGCAGGTATCTGCATTTAGATGGAGCTAGAGCATATGTGATTGAATGACATGAACCTGAAAAATAAATGGCAGCTGGATAATAATAGTAGGAATGTGAGTTTGGCATTTGTGGTGGAACAGCAATCTTCTATTAATCAACAAATTCAATGTCCAGGAGATTTATTTCCTTGTACTACACAAAAACCTCCACTTTCATTTTTCTCTTCTTTTTATGAGTCATTACCTGTTGAAAATGGATCTTATTAGAGACTTTTTTCCATTCCTATTTCAGACTTTGTACATGATTTACATTGACAGGGACTCAATCCCAAATTCAAGGGAGCTATTATAAATGGATGAATTATAGTAGATGAATCATCATGGAGTAGAGGTATTGTATGCACAGAATGTTTTTTTTCTTTCCTACATGTGTGACATTAAGTGTTTAAATGAGAGCTCCCATACTGGTGCCCGCAATTTGCTTTATACATAGGAATCAAATAGTTTCTTGTTTCAAACCATTAAATTTTTTTTTTTAAATGTCAAATTATTTCTTAAAATATGGCTAAAATGTTGTAACACCATGAATCAGTGAAACAATCCAAAAATTGTGTAAAAAGGAAACATATTGAGACCTATATCCAAAAAGCTACATTTCAATTTATTTAAAATAATCAACAACTTCTTGTTTCCAAATGGGCAAAATAATTTGAGGTTTCAAGGATAGTGCCAAAGTATAAATATTTAAAATTACAATTATTTTAATTATGGGTTGCAGTGTGACCCTAAGGTAGAGTTTATTGTTTATTTTTTATTTTTTTTGATCAAATATGTCATCAATGTGATTTATTTAGAACCAAGATTTGTCAATATATATCATCTTTGACTATCATAAATGTATTGCTGTGGTCTAAGTTTAACCAATCTCGTGAATCTATTTCCTGTCACATGACAGTCATCCTGCCATGCTGCCACATGACTATTTCTAACAAAGGAACAAATCACAGTACTAGAAAGTATTTTATCCATATGTATGTCTCCGACACACCATCTGCACTCAGCAATGACTGCAAGTTTTGATTATTTGGAAGTTTATATGGAGACTCAGACTATTTGCCAAATCTGGATTACTCGGATACATTAGTCTGGACAAAATCAACACTGGTGAGTCAATTCTACATTTTTGAGATTGTGTGTTTGTATAACCCATATAAAGACTGTGGTTATATAGAGAGAGAGAAGCTGATTCTTAGTCTTGTGATACTGTATGTTATTGTATGCATTTGTGGTTAATATGAATGTGAAAGTTTATTCTAGTTCTTAGGGGAATGTGAGATACTGGATTCACCGTGATTGTGATGTTATATTAACACCTGTTTTGTTGCTCCAGCACTCTGTGTGATGTATTTTCACTGATGATTATCATGTTTTAGTTATGAGGTGTGTGCCTTGAATGCATGCTTTGGACTATGAAAGAAACTTGCTGAGTTTTTTATGTCATCTTTTCTTTTCTTTTCTTTTCTTTTCCTTCTCCTTTCATACTCATTTCCTTCTAATTTCCTATTCCTTTCCTTCTCCTTTCTTTTCCTTCTCCTTTCCTACTCCTTGCCTTCCCATTCCTTTTCTACTCATCTTCCTCTTAAGTAAAAATGACTTGAAAATTTGTTGTCCTATTTCTACACATGACATGAGAGTGTTTGGGTGTTTCCCAGTGGTGAGTTGCGGCTGGAAGGGCATCCGCTGCATAAAACATATGCAATAGTAATTAGCGGTTCATTTCACTGTGGCAACCCCTGATAAACCAGGGCCTAAGCCAAAGGATAGTGAGTAATATTTCTAGCCAAAAATAAATAAATAAATAAATGTATGTATTTATTGTTGTTTTTGTTACTAATTGTTACTATTATTATTATTATCATTATTATTTGGCCAGGCAGTTCACAATATATGATATGTTCCTAGAACACTAAATAGGTTTGTGTTTTAGCATTTCACAGCTTTTTTCCTTTGCACAAATACAGTAGTTATATAAGAACACCGATCCATATTTACATAGCAAGTGCTGCAATGTACAATGCACTTTCTGAAGTTGTTTATGAAAATCTGTCAGTATATTCATATGTAGTTTCCTAAGGGTCTCTAAGATTGCTCCGTGTGCAGTGTATGTTTCTTTTTATTCATGTTGGCACATTTGAGAAACATATGGAATGACTACAAGCAACAAAATCTATGCAAAATTCTGGCAGTTCAAACAATGCAGGGAGCAACATTATAATCACTGCACAGAGTAAACTCAAGGCATAGAGAATGCATTAAGAAAATAACACTGTGTGCTTTCAGAAATATTCATGTGTTATAGTCAGCGTCAATGTTCACTCAAAAAAGATGTGTGGATTTTTCTGGCAGCTACATTGAAAGGACAGTATTGTGCAACATACAGAAACTGAGAATATTGCAACTGAATATTAATTGTTATTTATCACAATGTCAATATTAATTAATATTATATTAAATGTAGTTCTGTTTGCTTGCTAAATAAGTAAGAAAATATTTTTGACATATTTTTCCTTTTATTATTATTATTATTTATTGTTATCATTATACTTCAAATTAATTTATTTTGCAATAGAGTTGGATAGTCTGTCATAATAGCATCTTTTTACAGCTTTCTTATTTTTATTCTGATATTTTTGAAAATATTTGTTATAATGTGCTAGATCTTCTGTTGTATCTTATTTTTGTTTTCTCTAGTTGCTAGTGTTCATGTTCTGTCTGTTCCCATAGGTAAGTTTTAATGCAATAATGTTCTAAAATGTTTGCGCTTCAATTATGTGTATACAAATGACAATCTTGTTTCACTATATTTTACATAGATCTACAAAAGTGACTAAAATGCACATGCCAGGCACGTTTTTGACAACGTTACTTTGTAAAGGTCCATTTAAACAATTAAATGGCACAAACAAATGGCACAGTAGCACTCTTGAATCGAAACTAGACCACTATAGAGCTATTCAAACCAGATACAATAAGTCCTTTTTTTCACCCTTTCATGAAATGAGCCGGCCATTTAGATTTGACTTTTAGATCATGTGCTGGGAGATGCTGCAGTTGCACAAAAGGTTGAAACTGGTGGCGCTATAGCAAAATGCTGTTTTTTGAAGACCACTGTACACAGGGGGAAAAATGTGTTTCAGGAAAAAAAAAATTGATGTCAGGTTTATTATTTGAGAACAGAGAACTTTCTGATAAAAGCACACAGTAACAATAAAAACATCAACAAAAAGGTTATGTGGCAAGGAATTACAGAGAAAATGGGACTCGCTGGTAAGCTTAAAGGGATAGTTCAACAAAAAATGAAAATTTACTCACTATTTGCTCACCCTCAATTGGTTCCAAACCTTTATCAGTTTCTTTATTCTGTTGAATACAAAAGAAGATATTTTAAAGAAAGCTGAAAACCTGTAACCATTGACATCCATAATAGGAAAAAGAAATACTATGGCAAGTTTATAAGAAATATTAGAAGTCAATGGTTACCAGTTTTCATCTTACTTCAAAATATGTACAAATATGTAGGAGGTTCAAAAGAAATAAGAAAGGCAAACAGGTTTGGAACAAGTGAAGGTTGAGTAAGGTCCAATCCCAATTCTATTTTTGTACCCCTCCCCCTTCCCCATGGCCCTTGAAACAGAGTGTGAAGGGGAAGGACTTCAACATTTACCCCTAATAAATGGGACACCACTACAACACCTGCACACGTCATCATATGTCATAGCGATCTCTTGCTTCATATGAGATCGACGATGGCGACTGCTGTAGTTATTCCAGTTGAGTTATTTTTTGGTATTTATCTTTAGGTAATCATTGAAGGCATATACCATGTTATCATAACGATATATACGATATTACGATATAAGCTCGTAACTGTACTGTGCATTTACACCATGGCCATATTCATCTAAGTTATGTAAACACACGAAAACAACATTAACATTATACCAGACACTGTAAAAAGGTAATTCCCAGCCACTAGACTTTTCTGACAGGGTATTCGAGTGTCATCGAGTGTCAGATCTGAAAGTATGTTGTGCGACTACTATTTATTATTAGGGATTATAGATAGCGAAATTTAGCGGTTTTGTAGCGGTTTTTATTTTTGCGTTATGAGGTTAAAAAAAACACAAGGTAAATAAGCAAGCTCAGGATGATTGGCATAGTGGGCAATTGGGAAAAATCAAATTGTTTGGGTCAGCGCCACCTTGAATGCAGGCATAAATTTGCCACAGATGAACAGTCATTTCATATTCAGTATGAAAGCACAGTTCGTCAGCGGTCGTCACACTCCACCATTGTAATCCACCATTGTGGCTTTTATTATGCACCCTTTTCACATTTCCTGGTTTCTCAGGAGCGAAAGTTGTCATAGACGTAGAGCACAGTGAATGGGAGAGGACAATAAATATATATTTTTTACAATCCTATTTGTTGAAATAATAAAAGAAAAACTTCACGATGGTGTTATCAAGACTTTCAGAAAAAGGAAAAAAAACTGTGTGAGACTGATAACAGTATAGCTAGAAGAGAGAACGTCATATGAATGTTCATACGTTTTTTAAAAATCTAAATATTAAAAACTCTGAAGGAATTAAGATGCTGATGACCATTAAACACGTTATAACAGTCTTGTGAAAAGGGTCCATTAATTATTTTTTGCAAAACTTTAGATTAGACATGTAATATACAATACATGTAAATGACATTAAGACATTTTCTCAAATATTTTTTTTTATAGTTTACAGAGAGACAATGATGATGACATAGTTTGAAACCTGTTTTAATTTTTTTTACAGGCCACAAAATGTAAATGAACAACAAAATGCGTAAAAAAAAAATAATAAGAGAGAGAGAGACAAATGGAGTTGTAAACACTCTTCAGTAACTGAATGTTGAATTTGTTGAGGCATGTTGCAAGTGTAAGGATCAGGGGTCCATCCATGCTATATTGCATTTTTATAAGCATTATTTGATTAAATTAGCATGTTAAATTGACCTCACTAATGTTATGTTTATATAGGCCTATAATTGTAAATCTAGGTTTTACTATTTCATCTTACTTTGTGTGGCCGTCCTTATCATAATGAAAGCTGTGGGTGTTATAAAATCACTGAGTCAGATTTTATTTAGATAAAAGGTGAGAGGACAAGTTGGTTGGTTTAATATGACTCTCGGGGCTGTTGTGGAATATTAAATCAATATTGAGGTAAAACAAATCATTTTTTATCTGCTGTGTCCATGTGAATTATTCATATGAAATTCATATAAGCATTACCATATTATCTGAATATTACCATACAATATAAACAGTTGAACGGTGTAAGTAAAATTTAATTCTGTGATGCTGTTGTCCAAAAACAGCCATAATCAGAAGCAAATTTATTTATGAAAACTGTAGTTGCCAAATATATTGAGGAAAAAAGAATCATAAAACCATCATTGTGGAAAATGTTGTCATGTTTTCATGAACCAGGCCTTGGTTGCATTAAGACAAAGGGGGGTGTTCATATTTGGCATATTTGGTTAGATTGTTTAGTTAGTATGTGATGTGAATGCTGCTGTATGTACATTGGCGTGCATTAAACTAGTAAAAATAATTAGTTGTTCTCTGTTTGCTTCCAAGCTACAGTAACTTTAGTGTGATTTGTCTAAAATATGAATACAACATGGACCAAATACGTACATGTAAAAGTAACAAACATGAGACATGATGTTGTTTATTCTTTACTGTCATATTTTTCATATATGTCAAATATTTTTTTATGCTTTTGAATTGTGTTATGGGATCTTGGATATCTAAAAAGTTTTGGTGCTGGAAATTTCAACAAAAGGACTTTTATTGACACAATAGTTTTAAACAATATTGTCTGTGCTGTATAAACCAGTGTTTCCCCAACCCTGTTCTCGCAGGCGCACCAACAGTACATATTTTGGATGTATCCCTTATCTGACCCTTTCATTTCAGGTTTTGGAGTCTCTTCTAATGTTCTGATGAGTTGATTCAGGTGTGTTTGATTAGGAAGAGGTTGGAAATGTGTACTGTTGATGTGCCTTCAGGAACAGGGTTGGGAAACTCTGGTATAAACAATCTGGATATACTCATGTTTTGAAAGCCATTGTAAAATATGTAATAAAAAGCTGTTTTATATCTTTAGAGTTTGACTTCAATATCACTGTGCGAATGTTAAACAAATGAGTACCAAATGTATCATATTCTTTTTAGGTCCAGACCAAATAAATGAAAATAACCAAACTACAAGTGTAAACATACATATAAAACAGTACAAAAACAGATTCACACAAACAAGTGGATACAGATGAACTAATTTGGCCATTCATCCCCCATGTGAAGTAGACAGCCAGACAGGCAGATGGTAAAAAATTATATAAGTCTTTGTGTCCATGTTTAACGCTGTCAGCATTTTCTGCAAAGTATTATGATCAGCAGGAACCCTGCCTTAAACGGCATGATTTGAATTCTGCCAAGTCAGTAATTACCATTCCCCTTTTGTCGAGGGTTTATGTTAGCGACGGGATTGAATCTTGACAAGTGTACAATGCTTAACATTACCTTCAGAGATACAGGGTCAATCGATGTGGCTAGTTCTGGCTCTTTAGAAGATGCAGATATGTTAAAAATCAATTTCTTCTTGTCATCACTTTTCTGTTCAGTTAGAGGTGCGGATATGAGGAAATTGCTCAATGCTGCTGCTTTGTATACTATATATTAGCCCAGTGGTGCTATTTCTCCAGTTGTTGCACACAGTTACAGTACACTTAACCATTGAGCTGAGCCATTAATGAAAGGTCAATGAAAGGTTCAGAGCCTTTAGTTTCATTGTGCCTTTTTGTTTGAATTGCAGTAGTCTGAAATATAAGTCTAGTTTATGAAAGTACATGCTATTTATTAATATGCTCATTAAAATTATGATCTATAAGACATGAATAGGACCTTTGAGAGATATTGTTGAAATAATTCCAGTCATTTCAGTCTTCTAGGAAACACCAGTCTGTTTTAGATGGACCAAGTTGCCCACTTTTTAACTTTTAGTGGCAAAAATAAAGCACCATGGACCACATATTATAGACTGAGTAAAATATAACAAGAGAGTATGTTTGATAAAACAAGCAAACAAAGCAAATGGGAAAATTGTTTGCTTGAAAGCATGTATTTTTTATCAGAACAAATAGCTTATGACCTTTTGCTTGGGGGCACTGCATTGATTGGCAAAGTACTCTGAACAACCAATACTTTTCAATCTTGAAATTGTATGGCTTTTGTGGTCAAATGTCAAAAAGCTGCTTGCATATAATAGGCAGTGGGTGTAATTTATTTATTTATTTATTTTTCTCTCTTTGGATACTGGGCTACTTAATCTTTTTACAATATTTAATAAAATATGTTGTGTGTGTTTTTCTCTCTCGCTTTTTTCTCATCACAGGTGCTGTAACCCATATTGTATCTGTTGGTTTTCTTATTATTATTCCTTCTGAATCGGAGGCAATGACAATCCTATGACCTGTACATACAAAAATTATGAAATTTGGTAAACTGATAGTAGTGATGCTCAACGGTATCCTGACTTTAGATAGAGGTCTCTAGACTCAAATATACAGTGCCACCTACAATGTTCACTATTTTGAAAATTGCCATAAATTGCAATATCTTTTGGACACATTGGCACAAAAATTGGTGAGGATTAGCAACAGCATGTGCAGAAGGTACCAAAAATATTTGAACATTGTGACAATAAATGTTCCAAAGAGATTACTATTGATGAAAAAATAGTTTGGCTGGTGTCCTTATGCTTCTTAGTTTATTCAGATTCTGATGACACAATGTCTTATTTCTCATTTCCCATCACTTTGTCTGTCTGTCTGTCTGTCTGTCTGTCTGTCTGTCTGTCTGTCTGT
>CAIGQV010019356.1:15160067-15205651 GCA_903798115.1 Danio jaintianensis | reverse complement strand
GCGCTTGTGCCTGTGCATGTGCAAATTCAATTCAAGTTTATTTGTATAGCACTTTTCACAATAATTATTGTTACAAAGGGTGCACATTATTACATTACAATCAAAATCAGAAAAGTTAAGAAGTTGTGTAAAGAGCAAAGATTATATATAAACATAGTTAACCTGCAGTTATATAGTATATATTGTCCTTCCAAAAAAGGTGTTGCCTACTGTGTGTGTACATGTTTTATGAAGTGTCCTCGAAGTTCTTTGGTGGTTGGCATCATCTCTTCATTGGTCTTGGATGTGATCAAGTGAACGTAGATGGATGCGCATGTGTACAGTATGTGTGCAAAACAATCTGATATCAAATGATTCTAACAGTAATTTTATGGTGCTGGCTATGCTTAAAGCATAAAGCATGTTAAAATGCAGTGCTAAAAATATTAAGAACCTATTTAAAAGCTATTTGATTTGCCATTAATTTGGATGTGTTTTAAGTGTAATTTTATTTTTTATTGTTGTCTAAGCTACTGGGTAAGCTAATGGGTCTTCAGAATTTCAGGTGTAATCAATTTTTTCTTTTTTTCTTTTTTGCTGGAAAGTAACAATAGATCAACATTAAATACTCCTTGTTTTCAAAATTTAAATACGGTAGGGAAAAAATATAAAATATTTTTTTTTCTCAAATAAAGGACCTTAATGGACATTTGAGAGAACTGCCAATAACTTTGAAGTTGCTTCCTTATTGACTTTCGAACAAAAAAAGGGTCTCACAAAAGTGTGAAATGTGGGTAGTGGGATTTTTCACAACACTTTAAACTAAAAACTTATGTCTTCCTCATTCAGTTGACAAAAGCTTTGAGGAAATATATCCACTGTCCTTTTTTGCATTTTCAAAATTGCTCATTTTACATATTGCTCACATCTTTTGTAGCATGTTTTGTGAGTCCTAGACTTAAATCATGAATATACAGTAAAAACGCCCATAGTGTTAAACCTAAAGCAATTTCATTTTAAGAGATGTAATAACTTGAATTCAGAAATATTATGATGGTGAAGATCATTTGCAGGGGAAATAATGCTGATAAGCTATAATTTAATTTGCACTATTAATCACACAAAGTCACATTTTATTTACTGTAGGGGAAAATGTGTCTACACTCAGAGGAAAAAGTACAAAACTGTACCTTTTAAGCTACAAAGGCCAAGCCTATAGAGTGGTACCCATGGGTACGTTCTTTTGTATGTCTATTTTAAATTTTCTAAAAAAAAAACACACACACACACACATGGGTTTGGAACAACATAATGGTGTGATATAAGTGGCAAAATTACATTTTTACTGTGAGCTATATTCAAATTGTTGACAAAGATTAAGTAAAACGCAATTACAATGCTTCTATTTGACAAAATGTGTTGCGTTATTCTGAGGATCTGTGAAGATTTTCGATCATCCAAGACATCACAGAAAGTCCACTAGGCATTTTTTTTTTTCTTCACAAAAGAAGCTGGATTAAATGGCTATCTTTTATTCCTCTTTCAAACCACCTGACCTCTTTTCACCATCCTTGAATGACTGACCTTTAGATGTCAGTACAGTACATGGCCGTGTCTTGGCCTGATATGAGAAAGGCATCTTAACCTGGGTCATTTAACAGCAGTTACTGTCAACATGGGGATCAACTCACTCTTGACAGTCTACATCTAAGGTCTAAAAGGCCCTTTCACACATAGGACCGGGACAAACTTAAACAATAAGTGATGTCATATCCTGCTTGGTGTACAAGTGAAAAATGGTGCCTCATCTGATGCTGGTAAAAGAGATTTGGCGTATTTGCTTTTGTGCTCAGGAGAGTGTCAAATATTTCTTTGTATAATGTTTTTTTGTTTGTTTCTGCGTAGAACAATGACATCAGACATATCTGTTGACTTCTAAAACGCAGTATCCAATCAGAGGTCTCTCAGACATCTGAACTTTATATAAGTAATGTCAATTAAAATACTGAATAGATATTATCTATTATTTTGTATGTTTAATTGTTTTAATGTTTTAAACCTTAAAATATGTTGCACCAGGTCTGGGCAATAATGAGTAATGATAATTATCTTGTTAATTATTAGATTTTTCTCTCTTTGATGTCATTGTCAAATTAATTAATAAGTGTATTTATTTAAACCCTTGCTGTTTAAGTTAAATTATTTAACTGCTTGAGTGTCATTACCATCACGATGATACCATAACTGCAAATGATTGATATTACTTGCTGTAATATGTTGAGTCATGTTACTTTCCTTTAGAGCATCAGTTGAAAAAGCCAATAGATGTGAGTCAAGATATTGTAGTAAGGAAACACAAACATGACCTGTAAAATGGCATGAGTGATGTTAATTATTTTTAACCATCAAGACGATGGTTGTCAGCCAAGATTGAGTCATATTGAGAAAATGAAAAATGATAGGTAGCAATAATATATGCCTTATTATTAAATGTTATAGTGTTGATTTAGGTCATTACTGTTTAGCAAGCAATTGAATACCATTCACCCCATATATATAATATTGTAGACTTTGTAGTCTTTGTAAATCAGTTAGTTGGCTGGTGTGTTTGTTTTTATAGGGATAATTACAATAGTATCTGGATACAGACTTGGATTTGCAAACTGAGAGTGCATATCTCAGACTTGCAATGTTAGCCACTATGCACTCAATGGAGCTAGTGATGTCACTGTGAGGGGTGGGGTTAGGGGTGGGGTTAGGTGTGCGCATTAAAAAGCATTGCATGCAGCTCACCTTGCAACTGTACCAAGTCTGCATCCAGATCCCTCTCGATAGTTCACCCAAAAAATGAAATTTTGTCATCATTTACTCGGCCTTTACTTGTTCCAAACTTGTTTGACTTTCTTTCTTGTGTTGAACACAAAAAAAAGGTGTTTTGAAGAAAGGTGGAAACCTGTAACCATCAACTTCCACAGTATTTGTTTTTCCTACTATCGAAGTCAATGGTTACAGGTTTTTAACAACTTTAAAATATATTCTTTAATGTTCAACAGAATAAAGAAAATTCTAAAGGTTTGGATCCACTTGAGAGTGGGTAAACATTAAGTAAATCTTATTTATCTTCCCTTCAAGGGATAGCTCATGCAAAAAAAAAAAAGAATAAAAAAAAACCTGAATCATCATATTCTCCCCTTGATGTTGTTCTAATGGCATACGCTTTTATTTCTTTTTTTAAACACAAAAATAGGGCTTCTTAAACAAATGAGGTTAAAACAAGCCATAATGTGATATCTTTTATAACAAAAATGTGAAACTGCACATTTATGAGACTATCAGCATGCTGGCTCACCTAAGAAAAGGACAAAAGTTGGAAATGACACAAGTTTAAGGGTGATGCTAATAGAGTTTCATGAATGCCTTCTACATGAAGAAGGCCAAGGTCAGTATTTTTTTGTTAACAGTATTTTGTTGTTTTGTTTGTGCTCTGAACATAAACATTTTTTTTAAATTACAAGGTGATTAAGGCCCTGTCAACACAAACAAAGGCACTTTTTTTTCTATGTGGCCATTCATTCAAACACATGCACAGTAAACTGAAACTGAAACTCCTGCAAGGAGTTAGAATCGGAAGAAAGAAAAAAATCGGAAACTCTATTTGCAGTGTTGTTGATTTTGGGATGTGATGTCAGAGTGATGTCAACTTTTTCAGGCTTCTGATCGGCCAGCATGACTTTACGATTTGGGCTATGTCGCCTCCTATTGTTTTTGGCATTTTCTTGACAAATGTGTAACTGTCATGGTGCGTTCACACCAGACGCGAATGAAGCGTCAAGCTCGAGTGATTTACATGTTAAGTCAATGCAAAGACGCGAATAGACATCCTGCGGCGAAAATGACGCAATTTGCGCGAAGCGGCACAAATTGAGCATTTGGAAAATCTGAACTTTAGCGGACACTCGTGCCGTGTTAACCAATCAGTAGCTTGCTCTTGTAGGGGCGTGATTATGACGTAGTGCCTGTTGTTGGTGTCCCGAGGGGAAATCCTCTTGCCAACACCGGACAACAGCTCATCAAACTGGGGTTAGTCTGAAGCACCGCTGAAAGCCTCCATCATCCAGGTATAGTTTCTGGAGGAGTTGATGAACTCACAGAGCTGGGTCTAGTGGACTCAGGCACGGTGCCAAACGAATCAAAGTTCAAAGTATAATTCTAGTTTTATTTTGTCATTACCTGGATTACTTTTTAGAATGAAATAAAAGTTGCACTTGGATCCTCAACTACTGACGTGCCCCATTTTTGTGACAGTAACATTTATTTATTTATTTACTTATTTTTTTATTTTTTGGATTGTCATGTGGAAAGAGATTTTTTTTCTTTAAACCATGCATGCTTGTGTGGATTTATTTATTTATCTATTTATTGATTTATTTAAAAACTATGTATCAGGACTCAATAAAACTAGTAATTTATTGTAGCAAATGAATGAATGAATGCTTTTTCTTGGCACAGCTATTTGTCACATTCATTTATTCCTTCAATAAACGCATAACTAGAACTAATGTCTATGAATGCTGGAAGCTTCTGATGTTGTCTACCCAAGGAACTTTTTTTTTTTAAAGCCTGAACACTAATCGCAATAATGTTGCAAGTACAATAATAATCTGGTGTCACATTTATCTGCCAGCAGGTTGATGCTGTTTTGATAGATGATGACTGAAGTGAGTCTTATTCACTGAGTACATTCAGGATAGTGCAGGCAAAACCTTAAAGCCACATTTTCTAACCTCTGTTTTGTTTTGAAAGAGCAGAAAAGAGCTGTTTGTTTCCTGAACAGACAGTTCTAGATGATCCTTTATGTTGCTGTTGTGCTTCATAGATCACTGAGTCTTATCACTCCACAGGTGGAAAACAGCAGTGCAGTGGATGAGGGCATTGTAGCATTGAATAGCGCAGGCAAGACCTTTAAGCAGAATTCTTTCATCTCATCCCTTTACTATTGTGCATAACGTTTTGATGCTATCATAGTCACTGTGGTGCTACACTTGAAGTTTTATCACTTGAATAGGACTTCCTTCTCCAGTTGGATATGCTTCATGCCACACAGTTTCTTATTTTTTTCTTTCAGAAGTGTAGTCTCAGTAGCTCATAAACTTGCATTAAGGTTAACAAGTATCCCATACAAAAACTTGAGAAAAAGAACCAATTTTAATCATTCTTACATTGTAAAATTGAACAGTGAACTTAAAAAAACTGATAATTTCACCACATCAAATTATTATCACAGATGTGTTTTTTTAGTCAGAACACAACATGATTTTCAACTGCCGTCAGGTCCAGATATTTGGCATGCCAAATATTTCAAGGGCGTCATTGACACATCTGCAATTCTCTCAGATCGTGTTTTTAATAATTCACACAGTATGTTTCTTGCTCGCATGAACGAGCACCGCTTTGCCTCCGATTTTGGCCTTTTGTCTGTGATTTCACAAAACCCGACGGCGAGCAAATATCAGGGCTAAAATCGTTCAGTGTGAACTTGCCATAAGTTGCTGAATAATCAATCAGAGCACTCTCTTCAGCCAATGGATGACGCTGATTCTACATGCTGAATAGGGTCAACTCAAAAATGAAAGTGAAAGTCATAACATGTGGCCAAGTACAGTGACCCATACTCAAAATTTCTGCTATGCATTTAATTCTTCCAAGTGCACACACACAGCAGTGAACACCTAAACACAGTGAACACACACCTGGAGCAGTGAGCAGCCATTGCTGCTGTGCCCAGAGAGCAGTTGGGGGATCAGTGCCTTGCTCAAGGGAGAGAGCATTGGTTATTCACTCCCACCACCTACAATCCCTGCTTGTGCCAGGATTTGAACCTGCGACTGCGATTCGATGTTAACCTGATTAGAAGCAACGTTCAGAACACATCAAACCAACTAGTCGGGCCAATGTTGACTGATGGCCTGACGAAGCCCAATGGCTGACCGTCAGCTTGGTCTGTCCCGGCTCTTAAGGACAACACATTAAATTCCACTCATACACTTTCTAATATTTATACAGTACCATCACACATACATATTATAAAATATATAGAAAGATATAGATAGAGAAAGAGACTAGGCTTATACTTAACATTTGAATTCTTCACCAACCTAAAACTCCTCTATTCTCAAGTACAAGTGTTCTATAAAGTTGAAATGGAACTTTCCTTTTCTTATCTAGATTAAAAGTTCAACCTTTAAGTGAGTACAGAACAAACTCATTTGCTCTTTCAGTCAGTTCTGGCCATTGAGCAATTTCCGTAGCCAGAAAAGAGACTATTGTATCTTCCTATAGGTAATTATGGTACATTCTAATGAAAATGGCATCTGAGTCTATGCATTTTCGGATGAATAGGCTGGAGGAAAGCAGATCAGACGTCTTGAATTTATGTGGTAACCAGTCCTTTTTAATGGTAGCTCATAATTTCACAGATCAATGAGCATTACCTGCTGCCGTAAAAGAGGGTAGAATTTGTATGCATGCCAAATTCAATATTTTCAACCTATTGTTGAACAAGGACAAAGCCATTAGAAATGTGCAATTAAAGGTATTTTTCCACAAGTAATTATTTTATGTTGCACAGACACTCCACTAACAACGTTATAAAGATTGCACAATATTAAGACAAACATGCCATTCACTGAGGTTGCTGTTTTAAGCAGATGCTTCATTCAGCAGATTTTTTTTTTTTCAAAGCATCTCAGACATAATTAAGGTTAGAAATAGTAGCTGCATTGACAAATGTATTACATTATACTATTTTTTTAAATTAGGATGGTGCTCATTCCTCTGAATGTCAAAGTCTTGAATTTGATGAGGGCAGTGGAGCAAGGCCTTAGAAGCTTTGTAGCATATTCAGACAAGTAGGGGCAGATTTATTTGTTGAAAAGTGCAAATTTATATAAGTAGGCCGTCGTTGAGGTTAAGGTCAGTGAAGTTTAGCAGTAAACACTATCCACAGGTTCTTGGCTGACCTAACAGTTTTTTGTGTAGTTGAGCAAAGCTGTAAAGTGATTTAGTGGTCGATTGAATCTAGGCCAAAATGTCAGAGAAGCAGGCAGAGAGGTACGTGGTAAGATTGTAGGTATAGTGTTGTTAGAAGACTGTTAGAGAAAGTAAATTAATGCCTTGTTTCCACTGAGCGGTACGGTTCAGTAGCATACAATGCAGTGCAATTCAGTATGGGTCACCCATATCAGGTTTGCATGTCCACTGCCAATAGTACACTTAGCTGGTATGATGTATGGTGAAAAGTTCAACATTACAGAAAAGTTCATCATTGTTTATTTTGCACACTCAAGTTCATTATTTCAAATTTAGACATGCACAGCAAGGAAGCAGTGTGCCTCGTTTTTTTTCCCCGCCACATGTGGACGACCCCATAAACAACAATGGAGGACATAAGCAGATCCTGTTCTTGCTTCTTGACTAGTGGCTTTTGTCATAACACAATGACAAGCTTTGTTTGAGCTCAGGACGACCACGGTTCATTGATATTCATGAATCATTGCTTCACCAATTCATGGTTTTGTGCTTTGGCCAGTCCAATCTCATAAGGAAACATAACTATTTTAGATATTGTCAGAAAAGTGGCCAATTTGTACAAATTCATATGATTTCATTCGTAGGAAAACACACAATTTTTAAATGGAGTTGTGTCCCAAGGCCCCACCACTAAACCCATCTGTCAGTAGGGAATGGGCATCTGTCAGTAGGGAATGGGCAAATTCCACTAAAATGTACGAATGAGATTGTAAAATTTCATACAAATTAGCCACTTAATGGGCAGCGCGGTGGCGCAGTGGGTAGCACTGTAGCCTCACAGCTAGAAGGTTGCTGGTTCGAGCCTCGGCTGGGTCAGTTGGCATTTCTGTGTGGAGTTTGCATGTTCTCCCTGTGTTAGCGTGGCTCCGGTTTGCCCCACAAGTCCAAAGACATGCGCTATAGGTGAACTGGGTAGGCTAAATTGTCCGTAGTCTATGTGTGTGAATGTGAGTGTATGGGTGTTTCCCAGTGATGGTTTGCAGCTGGAAGGGCATACGCTGTGTAAAACATATGCTGGATAATTTGGCGGTTTATTCCGCTGTGGCAACTCCAGATTAATAAAGGGACTAAGCCAAAAAGAAAATGAATGAATGAATGAATGAATAGCCACTTAATGAAAAAGTTACAAATTGCAGTGAGATTGCATTGGTGTGTATTTATAAAAGGCATTTCCTGTGTTGCTCTTTCCCTGTCTTGTTGCTCACAATAGCAGTTTAACAGTGAGTCTAGCTGCATTGTTGTGCTAGGTACCCTTACAAAAGGGTCCCGAAAAAGTGATATGGTTTGCTATTTTGGTACCTCTGACAGTGGAAACAGAAATACGTAAATGTGTACCATACTGTGCAAAGCCGTGCCGCTCGCTCAGTGGAAATGAGCCATAAGTGTACTTATGGGAAAGTTTAAAGGGAAAGTTCAGCCAAAAATGATGTCATCATGTATTCATCGCTTATTGGATCAAACTCGTTTAATTATCTTTCTTGAAAAAACAAGAGAAGGCACTGTGAAAATGCCAGTGTATTTATTTATTTATTTTTACCCCTCTAGTTCTACTTGCTCAGGTCTGGGTTGGAATTGAACTTGTCTTTCCATTAGGAGGCGGACACTAACAAAGAAGGTAAAGATCACACCATAGTGTTAGTCACTCGCATGCATCTTGAGCCCAGGGGTATGAGGTTTACTCTCCCATTTCCAAACTACCGGGCACTGTTATACTAAAGACACTCCCATCTGGGTCATGACACCAGTGTAAACCTTCAGAGTGTAATCGCCTTGCTCTGTGTGGATTCAAACACACTTTTCCAGCATGGCAGGCAGGCACTAACAAGGACTCTAAAGACCCCAGATTCTAGTGTCTGTCGCTAGTGTGTCTCTTAAGGCCAGAGAGTGAGACAAATGTACACCAACTAGAAGGTTAGACTTCATTAGACTCACCCCCCACCCCCAAACCTCACTCCGATCCAGGTCATGTCACCCACGCAACCTTTAAATTCCACTCGCCCCACTCAAAACGTGATTTAAACTGTTTTTTCCAAGAGGGAAAGTATGTGTATTAACAAGGATGTTAAATACCACCAATGACACTTTATTTTACAGTATGCATACTTTAATTGTGCATATATTGTACTTTAATTAAGAAACTATAGTATACACACATCCAAAAAAAACTTGAAGCAGGTGTAAATAAACACTTACATTGTTAAGGTAAGATTCAGACAGTTTATTTATTGACTATGATATCGTGTAGCTACATGCATAATATGTACATGTTGAAGCAAGACCATACAATAAAGTGCTACCCTGCAGCCTTTGGCGATAGTAGCTACGTTTCCATCCACCTATTTTTATGCGCATTTTGGATATGCGCATAAAAAAATCGGTTGATGGAAAATGCTAAGATACGCATACATTTTGAAAATGCGCATAAAAAATGTATGCGCATAACTGAGTAGGATAAACTTTTTATTCAATAAGAAAAGATGCGCATAAACTATGATGGAAACACTTTTACCAAACAAATTCCAGTATGCGCATTAAAAAAAGGTCATGCGATTTGGTTATTTGGTCATGTGATGATAAAAATGTTTGTAAATGGACAAACCAGCAGGCTGACCACATTGTAAAACATCTGAAATGTTGTTTTGGTCATTCTAAAATGCCTTAACCATTTCAGTATTAGTGTTATTATATTATTAATGACCTCCAGAATTGTTAAGAGTGTCTGTGTTCTGCGTCTCACGCCTTCAAACGCAACCACGCGTTCACTACGTGTCAGCATTGCCTTCTGAGGCGCAAGTCATTTATTAAATGAAGAAAAGATTCACGCAGCTTCTCCTACCTCAGCAAATTCCGTTTTTACTGTTGATATTTGGCGCCATTTAATCAGGAAGTGACGATTTTGTTCTCTTTGACTCGTTGGATGGAAACGCTGCTTTATTCGCACATCTTTTATGCGATATTCCAGTTTTGTGCATAAAGTTAATTCTCATTTTTGGATGGAAACATAGCTAGTGCTAATGTGTGTTGTTTTGTTCATCACAATAGTACTTACTTGTGCTGCTCCTTGATTGCTGCAATTAAAACATTTAAGAAGTAAAAGTAAACAAACAGCATTATTTTATGTGTTAATTTGCATCTGTTCATACATTTTATGTGAGTATGATCTTGCACTTCAAACTGTCGTAAATACACTCACGAGTCTTTTAAAAGGCTCTGGAAGCAATGCAATAATGCTGCAAAACAATATCTTTCTCATGCAGACCAATTATTTCACTTCATAATAGATCAGTATATTAAGAACCATGGGTATTTTTGTTTTGCACGTATATGTATGTGTACTGTACGTCTGTGTGTATTTGTATTAGGACTGCACAATAAATCCAAATGAAATTGCAATCTTGGTCAATCAATAGCTTGTCATGCACATCTTGTCAGGGAAGCACAGTTGTGTTTTCAGTAGTAGATATATCCTCTGATGGCCAGAGGGCGCTCTCTTGTGGAAACTCCAAACAACCATGAAGAAGAAACCCAGGAAATCCTCATAGCGTTTGCTGTATACATACCAATGCTGTATCAAAAATTGCCATCTATATTTTCATTCACTATTCTCTACATCAGTTCACTAATATAGTCCACTAGAAGAAGTGAATGAAAACGAGTGAATAAATTTGTGCACTGAGTAGCTTGAGTAACGTTTCCATGGCAACATTGTCATATGTCCCGGCAGATAGATACAACTGTAAAATGCTCACTGCTGTTTGCTGTGCTAGAATGATTCAAAAATACAGGAATCGATAAACGGAATTGAAATGCGTGCATCAAATCGAATACCCAGTTCTTTGATATTTTGTACTGATTTTAAAATGGAATCTGTCATGTATACAACCTTTACTTTAATTAAATAATACTTTATTTTGAAACGTGTGAACTCTCACAGTGCATTATGGGGTTTTTCTACCTGTTTAGTGTATATGGGCCATACACTCGTGGTGTATTGTGGGATGCATTGAGTGCACTTCAGAATGTCAGCTATGGTTACAGACATCACTAGAATTTGATGCTCCATCACATAGTGCACTATTTAAGGGTATAGAGCATGGGTTCTCAAACTCGGTCCTGGAGGTTTGGTGTCCTGCAGATTTTAGCTCCAACTTGCCTCAACACACCTGCAAGGATGTTTCTAGAAGAGCTTGATTAGCTAGCCCAGGTGTGTCTGATTGGGGTTGGAGTTAAAATCTGCAGGACACTGGACCTCCAGGACCGAGATTGATAACCCCTGGTATAGAGGGTTATTTTTGGATACAGCCTAGATTGAACCACTTTTGTTGAATCAACGTGACTAATAAACGCACAACTATGGAATCATCTCACAGAAGGATTTATTTCAAACACCTTACTGAGGTTTAGAGTAAAAACATGTTATTATATGTGATATTTTCACATGCTTTACAGATGTAGCAGCAACACAGAGCTATAATCCATTGAGAAGCTACGCAAACAGCTGTCAATATCACAGCATGGTTATCTTCAATTTCATTATCTCTTAATTAAATTTTCTGTGATTATGAATGCATAGCTTGTCAGTGAACTACGGCTACAAAGACAGAACCGGCTTTGCTGACAAAATGTGCACACGATCACATTAAATTTTTTGTGCAGCGCTAATGTGTATGTGTATTTTTGTAGGTATACGTATATGTGCTTAAGTAAATGTCTATTTATGTGTATAGAATTAATCTCAAATAATTGACTTGCATTTAATAAGTGCTTTCATTTTGGGGGATGGACTAAGACTGCAAAAATGTCTGTAAAAAATAAAGGTTTTGATTAATTAATTAAATGTCCCAATGCACTGACATAATTAGGGTCATATTTCCGGATAGATAGTTAAGCTACAGCTTCCTCTTTAAGCTGACACTCTGGGGGCTGAGACAATGAAACTGTTGTGTCATTATGTCACCCCTCAGACTCACTCAGGCGGATGTGTGGGAGGATTGTTTTGTTATCGTGTTACAAGGGAATCACATGATACGTTTAATAAGAAAGCAGTTTCAAGAAATTAATCCTATTAACATAGTCCATATCCCCAAGACACAATGAAATGATGTTGAAATGTGCAGAGCAGACTAAGGAAGATCCACCACCAGCTTTCCTTCCCTCTAACCAACTATCTTGTCAACATATGTTTGTGTCCTGGAGGAAACCAACCAAAGTGATAGAAATTCAATTAGCACATTTCCTAAAAATAAAACAAACATAAAGTTTTTAATTATACTAAGGAAAAGTGTGTACCAACTGCTTCAGCTCACTGACTTGAGACTCAATACTCATAATTTGTCCTAGCCAAAGGGTCGACTGGTGCAGAATATTCAAACTGACTTTAGAAAGGCGAATTAAAGGTGGAAAACAGAAAAGATGTCTATCGATCAGCTAGGCTGCACCAGATTTGTATGTACTCTATATCTTAAGCCAGAGCCTCGGACAGGAGAATCCATCACTATTGGCAGGTGATGTTGATGATCCAAGAGAGCGTGGCAGGTTTATGGACACATTTTAAGTGGGCTGTCTGGGCCTCTTTAAAGCCACATCACTCAATCATTGCAATAGAATTAGGTCACATATGCGTCAGTAATGGTCCATTTAGGCCACTGGGAGGGGGAATGTACTACTTTAGCTTAACTTTTATATAACAATACAATACAAATATGCATATACATATGAGTATTCATGCATACAACCTGAAACAGTGCTGAAAGCATTGAGGCAGAAGGGGCGTTTACACAACCCTATCATCAACTAAAAATCCCATTGCATTTTTGTGGTCTGAAGATTTGAAGGCGTGTTTAAAAGTGAATGTTTTTGAAAACAATACCATTTTCCTCTTCGTGTAAACATGATTCCATGAAAACAGTCACATTGGTTTGCTCATTTTATATCGCAAAACGTGTTGCTATATGGTTAACTCTTAACTCTTAATACTATAAAGGACTCTTAACTCAACTTTATTTTTCTTATTATTTGTTTGGAAGCAAGTCACCAAAAGAGTTAAACAGTTTAAACATTTTTGATTCTATTCTGCCGATATCCCAGTGTGGTGGGAGAACTTTTAGATTAGTTTAGTGTAAATCATCGAATCGGATTAGACCAATAGCATCTCGCTCAAAAAGTTAAAAAAAGTTACTTTAAAGTTTTACTTTAAAGTTAGTCCGTTACTTTAAATTGATCTTTTTTTACAAAGTGGCATCGCCATCTACCACCCTCGAATGTGTAATAATTAAAAAAACCTTTCTATTTATTAATTTTTTTAAGTACATCACTTAGTCTAAATATACTTAAATACCCTCGGGTCTACTGACAATATCTATTATACACTATTATTCATTGTTATATGTGACCCTGGACCACAAAATCAATCTTATGTTGCACATATATGTTGTATTTTTGGCTATAGTCAAAAATACATTGTATGGGTCAAAAATGAATCATTTTATTTTTGTGCCAAAAATCATTATGATATTAAGTAAAAATCTTTTTTCCTTAAAATATTTTCTACATTTCCTGCTGTAAATATATCAAAACTCAAATTAAAACTTTTTTGATTGATAATGTGCAATGCTGATAACTTAATTCAGACAACTTTAAACACAATTTTCTCAGTATTTGTATTTTTTGAAACCCTCAGATTTTCAAATAGTTGTATCTCAGCCAAATATTGTGCAACCTATCCTAACAAAGTATGCATCACTGGAAAATGTATTTATTCAAATTCCAGATTATATATAAATCTCAACTTCCAAATATTGAAACTTATGATTAGTTTTGTGGTCCATGGTCACAAATGTGCAAACAACACTTTGCATTCTTTTCAAAGAATCAACCTCATTACTTTGGAATGCTCTTTTTGTTTTTGCAATAATAACATATAGATATGTATGTCTGAGAGATTACAGTAAAAACTGCTTTTAGTTGACATCGAAACACTGCGCTGATTTACATAATTGCTGAACATGGCTCCTGCCAGGTATATTCACCACATACTCCCACTTGCATTGCCCTGCTATTTAATCCTAAGGCCCTGTCAAGCGAGACTGATGAATCTTGTCAATGCAAGAAAAGCTCCAGATTGGACTAGTCCAGCAATTTACTATAAGTACTCAATTTGAGACTGAAATGCAGCCTGGCTTTTGCAGATGGGTGGTCATGGAGTTCCAAATACAAAAATAGTTTTATTAAAATCAATGAGTGTGCGCACTCTCAACATCTAATTGCCTTTCTGAGTACATTTTCAAAAATCTGAAAATTACCTGTATCAAATTGGGAATAATACTTGGTGGGCTATGAAGTTGAGTGCAAAACCATTTTATAGAAATCTAAAGTACTTTCAAATGGAAATTGGATGTCATGGTGAATTAATAAATTGACAGTAAAAAATGCTGTGTTAACTGGCTGAGTTAATAGCTAGCATATAAACTGGCTATTTGTCAAATACTTGAGTTGTGTTACTTGTGTTAGCTAAAAGAATAGTGTACAAACAAACAAACAAACAATAAATAAATAAATATTTTGTATTATTATAATTATTTTCCCAACAGGGTTGCGGCTGGAAAGGCATCCCCTGTGTGAAACATATGCCAGAATAGTTGGTGGTTCATTCCGATGTGGTGACCCCTGATAAATAAGGGACTAAGTCAAAGGAAACTGAATTAATTATTATTATTATTATTATTATTATTATTATTATTATTATTATTATTATTATTATTATGTGCATTTTATTATGTCTTTTTAAATATAAGTAGATTCAAGAAAATATTTTGCATTTTATATTGACAGAGAGTATAATTGTGTACTTCAGTGTTTCAAGTAACATTTGTAAAAAATAAAATATCAAAATATGGGTGAAAAATTTTCTATCTTCATTCAGCATAACAAATATGTTTATGTTAAACTGAAAGAATATACTTATTTTACAATTATTACACATATTAACGTGTAAGTCAAACAAAATTTATTTATATTTTAAATAACTTCTGCTGACAAATGGATCAAATTATTGTTGGGAGGGGGGGGGGTCTGTATTAGACATTAAAGATTTTGATGTTTAAACCACTTTTTTATCTTTAACCAACATACTTTAATGTACTGCGTGAAATTATTAATTTAAATGTAAGTACAAAGTAATTGATTACAAAGTGGTCTCCTACAGTCTAAGGACCACTTTCAGGAAATTTAAATCGTAAATGTAAACTTAAATCTTGACATAAATCTTACCATAAGTTTGTAATAAAAAGTGTCAGCAGTAAATACTCAGTATGGAGGTATGTAAATTAGGAAGGCTCATCAGGGCATAACCTAAATCCACTTTTATTATTGCAAGCCCAAATTTTTGCGCGGCTAGATCTTAATGCATTGACAGTTAAATCCCTCAAGCTTTTCAAACTTTGCTCTGGTGTTTGGGATCTATCCATTACCCTGACACCTCATTTCTTTCAGCAAGTGACCTAGAAAGTGGAGGAAGTGGGGATGCATACAGAGCCGCTTGTGCTTTCAGGATCGTACCACCTGTGCAGAGTTTCTAACCTCTCCACTGCAGGGCCACAGTGTTTAGTGGCTGCCTTGGTTATTGATGAGAGTCAAATCCTATCTGAATCCCTGAGCCATGCCGCTCTTTGTAACTAGGACAAATGGTGGTAAAAGTGAGAGTGCTCACTTAACCAGAAACAAGAAGTAATGCTTTTTTTGTTTTTTTGGTAGATTTTTCAGTAGGGTAAAACAGATAGGTCTGCTTGGAGAATGAATAAGGAGCAAGAGGAAAACATTAGTACTCTGTTTGTGCTGCTTTAAGCATGGATGTAAGACAACTACTTTTTAATAGTTTTCTTTTTGATGTTTCTATAATATTGTTGGCCAGAATATAATAAATAGCACTTTCTTCAGCAACTGACCACTTTATATGCATTAAAATTGTGAATTACAACAATATTACATCAGTTTATAAAAGCTATTCAAATGTGTCTCAAAATTACCTTTATTTTGTTGTTGTTGTTTATTTTATTGTTTTCATTCATTCATTTTCCTTCAGCTTAGTCCCTTATTTATCAGGGGTCGGCACAGCGGAACCGCTAACTATTCTCGCATATGTTTTACACAGCGGATGCACTTCCAGCTGCAACCCAGTGCTGGGAAACACCCACACACACTCATACACTACGGGCAATTAAGTTTACCCAATCCACCTATAGCTCATGTCTTTGGACTGTAGGGGAAACCGGAGCACCCGGAGGAAACCCATGCAAACACGGGGAGAACATGCAAACTCCACACAGAAATGGCAACTGGCCCAACCGGGACTCGAACAAGCAACCTTCTTACTGTGAGGCGACAGTGCTAACCACTGAGCCACCATGCCGCCTATTTTATTGTTTTGTTTTTGTATAATCATTTGACAATACAAGTAATTGTGATATAGGTACACACACAAACATATACACACAAATATCTACATATCACTTTTAAAAAATATGTTTTAGTATAATTCAGTAAAGCAAAAAAAGTCTTCTTGGAAAATGAAACTAAAGCAAAACATTATATCTCTGTTTGTGCCATACTTTAAGGTGACTTTTTATGTTCTCAGTATTTTTGAAACTGTTTCTTTAAAAGTAGGGGAGATCAAGTTCATATATGTTTATATGTTCATCACATTTTATATTCATTAATGTTGGATCTCTCTCTCTCTCATTCTTCATTTTTTGATGTGTAAAAATGCAAAAAATGAGTATGTAAAATAGTTTTATACAGTTTATACATTTTATTCTGTACAGCTTTAAATGAGGGAGTAAAAAATAAGCAACTGATCACAAAGAAATGAGAAATACTATCAGTAAAGTTGCAGGAAAGTGCAAGTCAAGTCACCTTTTTAGTGCTTTGTACAAAATATATCGTTTCAAGGCAGATTCATGGCAATAAACAACAAAATAACAGAATCAATTATGCAAATGAGAAAATTCTGATATAAAGCAGCTCTAAAAATGCAAGCGGGTATTCACAAAAGAAAACAATAACTGCATTCTCTGTTGTGCTTTGTTTACTTTTTATATACTTTCTGAGTTCATTTAAGTTTTATTATTAGCAAAATAGGCTAAAAAGTGTGAGATGTATACAGTAGATGTGAAAAATGTGATAATGAATATGTGCAGTCTTTCTCACTTCTTAATCTCCTGCTTGCTTGAGAACCAATTATGTATCCCAATGATGTTTATTAATATTATTAATGAAAGTTAATATAAAATGTTACCTTAGAGAAAGTCACTGGGGCAGCAGTTCTCCTATCTTAAGCAATTACTCAACCACCCCCGGGCATCTGGGTAAAGTGATAATGAGAGTTTGCTTTGCTGAGATGAAGGCAAAGGGTCAAGTCCTCAGGTGTTTGCTGTAATGTCTCTAACATCAGATTACTGACAATCATAACACTTGCTATGCATCCTGAGGCCATTATTAACGGTATGAAAAAAGCACAATTTTGTCCAAAACAAAGTCAATTAAATGATGTCAAGTTCAGTTTGGAATGCTCTTGTGAATCCTCCATTGTTTATTGAGAGACATCTCCTTGTACAGTTATTTGTCCGGTCTAATTTTACTCACGTGTTTAGATGCAAGTCGTTGCTTCTGTTGTTAAAGGAGTCGAATTCTGTTTGGGAAGAGAATTTCATTTGCATATCTGAGGTGAATGAGGATGTCTGGGTGAAGAAATATTTCCCCATTAAAACTCAGGACACATTACAGCTTTATTCACATGAAGTTTGGTTAGTCTGTACATATCACAGCCAATGTCAAACAACTCATCTGACTGCAATGTTATGGATTTACGTTTGGCTTTCAGAAATCTTATGTCAGTTCATTTAGATTTGTATATCTAAAAATAGGTGACACGGTGACTCAGTAGTTAGCACTGTCGCCTCACAGCAAGAAGGTCGTTGGTTCGAGTCCCGGCTGGGTCAGTTTGCATTTCTGTGTGGAGTGTGCATGCTCTCCGGGATTCAGTGTTTGCGTGGGTTTCCTCCGGGTGCTCCAGTTTCCCCCACTGTCCAAAGACATGCGGTATAGGTGAATTAAATAAACTAAATTGGCCTTAGTGTATGTGTGTAAATGAGTGTGTATGGATGTTTCCCAGTACTGGGTTGCAGCTGGAAGGGCATCTGCTGTGTAAAACATATGTGGATAAGTTGGCGGTTCATTCCGCTGTGGCGACCTCTGATGAATAAACTGACTAAGCCAAAGGAAAATGAATGAATGAATGAATGAATATCTAAAAATATCTTAATATGTTTCATTGTTTATATTAAATTGATGTATTATTAAAATACACGTAACATAAAAAACAAAAAACAATTAATGTAAGCATTTTTTAAAAAGCACAAAAACCAAAAGATGGAAATATACAACTTTCAGATTTGAGACTTGATTTTTTTTTTTTTTAGAACTGACCTTGAAGTTTTAATATAGAATACAGAACTGTATAGAACGTTCACTTGAAGTATGCTTAAAATCTTAAAACTACATGCACGTCATGTTAATGGAAAGAATTATAATTAAACCTAAATGAGCTAACACTTTACATTATGGGTGCAGTAATTCGTACATTAATTCATACATTGTATGACTAAATAAACAATTAATTAATTATTACTTTATTAGTAAGTGGATACTGTAAAAATATTGATTTAATTTTTATATTTTATTTACTCATCAAATAGAAAGCACATCTGAAAAAGAAGCACAGTGCAACAAATCACAAGCAGCTTCAACAGTGGTGACCATGGCAATGTGTAAAGCATACAGTTCATTACAGCCCTCTACATAACCCAGCTGAGTTATCATGCTGACTGTACACCATCACCAACAACACATCAAAAGATGGCCCTAGATCATCACATTTCCGTGATGAAGTGAATTACATTTACATTTAGTAATTTAGCAGACACTTTTGACCAAAGTGACTTACAATTGAAGAGGAATTCAATTATTCAACAAGATTATTGGTATTTGTATTATTATTATTATAGGATGTTTGGTAGCAAATAGTATGATCTGATGAATTGGGATACTTGGTGTATCACATCAATGGCCTAGTGCAGATACAATGATTACCAAAAAAATAGGACATTTTCTTGGCACACTTTAGGCCATATTATCCTAAAATCTCAATTTCTGACAGCTGTCATGTACCTGAACATTGTTAAAGATTATAAGCGTGGGCACTATGTTCCCTGCCAATGATGGCTACTGTATGCCACACTGCCACAACCATCAAGGAGTGGTTTGAGGAACTTGCTGGTGAATTTCCGTTATTGCTTTAGCCTCCACATTTAATTGGTGTGAACCCAAATACTATTTAATTATTATAATATTATAATAATAACTACAAGTTCAGGAACTGGATGTCCTGTTGATATTGCCACATACTTCAGGAGACCTTTCACCAGCTTATTGAGTCAGTGCCTCACCTGTGGTCACTTTTTAATGTGTAAAATAGGTCCTACAGGTTATTAATGGGTGATCATAATGTGCATATGCATAAAAATGTACTCAAGGCAGTCAAAAAGCACTATAATGTTCAACTTATTCTATTTAATATGAATTTTAATGCAGTACTTTTTAATTTAATTGCAATTATAGCATGCAATTAAGTGTTCAAAGACATTGCTTTTGGGTCACTCAAGCATATTATATTATTTTATCTTACATATGTTATTACCTTAATGCAATAATTAAAGGAAGTCAGTCGAGAATGATATAAAATAATGAGCTTGGTGTGGTTTATGTACATGACATTAACCCTACTGTCAGTTTAACACAACACATTTAATTCATTGTGATTATTATACAGTTAAGTGTTCAAAACATTACATTTATTGCAATTAAGTGTTCAAGCACATTACATTTAATCCACATTTAAATATATTATTTTATTATAATATATTATTTCTAAAGTTATTGCTTTTTGTGCAAATGCACTAATCAAAGCAGTCGAGAATTATATAAAATAATGAGCTTGATGTGACTATTTATATGCATGACATTAACGTAATAGTTTAACAGCAGTATTCTGAGAGAATGTGTTATGTGAATTACTGGCTGTAACATGAGTTATGAATCATCCAAACACTCTTTCAGCGCACCTTCATTTAAAACAATGCTCAATGTACAGTACAAATTCATTAATCGTTAAAAAGTACTAAATGCAATCATCCTACATCTTACTGCATTTAAGGCAAGACAAGTGAAGTAGGTTATAAAAAAATATGGAACTGTCTCCGTACAGTTTTGTATTGCACGTTTTCTAAAATCTTGTTTAAATATGCAAATGATTCATTCTTACACTAAATATATGTTAATTTGAATTCATGTCTAGCACAAAAAAACTGAACTGAAGTGACAGTCATGCTCAAAATAATTTAGTGTTTATTTTTATTTATTTATTTACTTTTTATTATTTGCGAATATCTTTTTATCACTCAATAACATTATGAAATAATGAAAAAGAAAATGTTATATCATGAAAAAATTATATTTATATAACTTTTTTGTATGATAAAATGTTGTATATAATCAGGCAAATTATGTATTAAATGAATAAATGCCGAACAAATCTCCAGAATAACCGATATGAGGAAAGTTTAATGTATGCACTGGCTGCTAGAGTTTTTATGGCTTAGCCAATAGGTTGATAAATGCATCTGACTGCTGCCAGAATTCTTACTAGAACCAGAAAATCAGAGCACATCCCACCTTTGTTGTTTTTATTTTCTTATACTTGTTTCTTTTATTCATGTTTATGTAAAGCACTGTGAATTACTATTGGTATGAAATGTGCTATATAAATAAACTTGCCTTGCCTTTAAATGTGTATTACAATTAAAATCTACAAACAAAAATTGATAAATGTGACAAAAAGCAAAATCTTAAATTGCATTTGTTATGTTTCTTTACATTAGACTGGTAAACACTTTTTATGGAGGCTGCTTTTTTGCCTGCAGAGTCCTTCTGATATATTCTCTTCTCTGGTTAATGTCAAAATCTCTTTAGACAAAGTTTGTGTATCATTGTAAGTGCTTATCATATTAAGAGATACCCATAGCTAAACAGTGCTGGCTCATGCTGTTTTCTTGATTACAAGCACAGCTTCAGAGGTGACAGTGTGTTAGTTACCTACTTCATCCATAAGATGCTGCAATCAGTGTGTATGTTCTGAACGCGGCTTCCTCCTCACTCAAGACAGTGATTATAAAACATTAATCAGCTGCAGAGGAGAGATTTAAAATCTGATATAGACCTTATAAATCAATGCGAGAAGCTTCAAGAGGGGGAGGCGAATTATTGGCCTCTCTAGGAAGCCATCTGGTGTGCTTCAAACCTAGGCTGCGCATTAATGCGAGATGTATAACCGGATCTTATGCTAAATAAATGTCACTTACATAAGCTTTCAAAACAAAAAAGGATGTTCTAGATTTATTACAACTTCAAAAGTAGGTGAAACAAACTCAGCACGAGGGACAATATAATATGTACAATATATTAATATCTGTAATTTATATTAAATAAATACATAAATAAATAAATGTTTTCTTAAGTGTATTCTGCAATAAATAAAATAAACAAATAAAAGGATAAATAAATAAATAAATAAATAAATAAATAAATAAATAAATAACTGTCACTGTAATTGATAAAGCTTTCAGTAACTGTATATTTGTACATAATATATATTTTTGTTTCTCTAAACTATTTTAGATATGTTTAGATATGTTTTATGTTCTCAAATAGTTATTCAATATCAGTTTTTATTTTAAATAATGGATACTTAATTAGATTTACTGCATGTGGAGGGTTCCTTGTTTTGTTGGCAATGATTTGAAGTGTTTCAGCAACTCAAAGCTGGATGTGAAGCTTTAATGCGGCACATTATATAAGAAATCGATCAAAGCATCAAGGCATCTTTGTGGGCACACAGCCAATAAAAGGAGGCACATGTGTGACATGTGTTTTCCAATATCTCAGAGATGAATCTTAGCACCTCAAGGGCGGAACCATAACATTTCTTCATAACAGAGACATTTAGGGAATATGAGGGCACTATTACCTTGCCAGCTTGGTTTCTTCTTCTCCCCAAGAAGTCAATATGACAGAATATTATTTCTCTGTTGCCTTTGTGCTCTGTGTATGACTGTTATAATGTGTGAGTTGCATCAGGTAAAATGCTACAGCATATGTTAAAATTATCACTTTACAGTATGGCTACATTGACCGTAACGTTAAGTAAGATAATGTAAATCCAGTTGGTTGTTATCACAGATTCCTACATGGCTCTCTGGAATACTTGATTCTGATTTGGACTTTACTAAAACTATGTTAAGCTGCTTTGACACAATCTACATTGTGAAAAGAGCTATATAAATAAACTTGACTTGACTTGACTTGATTGGTCAATCACAACATTCCCAGATAACATGCACAGAAACTAATAACACTGGTTCCTCTGGGTACTACGGATCATCTTGTCTGTTAATATATTAATATACTTATCTGTCAGTCTGATGTTTGTGACTGTTTGGCACTCAGATTAATGTTTTGTGTCTAGTTGTTTAGTTTTGGGGCGACGTGGTGGTGCAGTGGGTAGCGCTGTCGCCTCACAGCAAGAAGGTCGCTGGTTCGAGCCCACAAGTCCAAAGACATGCTCTGTAGGTGAATTGGGTAGGCTAAAATGTCCATAGTGTATGTGTGTGAATGGGAGTGTATGGATGTTTCCCAGTGATGGGTTGCAGCTGGAAGGGCATCCGCTGCGTAAAACATATGCTGGATAAGTTGGCGGTTCCTTCCGCTGTGGCGACCCCAGATTAATAAAGGGACCAAGCCGAAAAGAAAATGAATGAATGAATGTTTAGTTTTGTGGCAAGTAGTCAGTGTACAGACAGAGTCACCATAAAACTAAAACGTTGTGTTACTATAATAAATTAAATATAAATAATAAAATAAAATTCTGGTTATATTTTAGTTGGTTGCCAGAGATGTACTTCAAAATTCCATGTAGTGTAACTTAAACAAAAAGAATTTAAATTTAAATGAAAAAAAAAAAAAATGTAAGTAAAACCTATAAAACATTAATACAAATTAAAAAAAGCTTGACAACAAGTTTTGACATTTGACAAAAACATTTGAAGATACAAACTAATTCAAACTATTCATAAAAATGAACAGTTGCTCAATGTTATTAAAATAACTGCATTTATTAATCTTAGTTCATTTTAATTTCAACATTTACTAAGCACATTGTTAACATAAAAACGGTCTGTTAATATTATTGATAACAGTTTACAATAAAGTCCTATTTGTTAAAGTTGCATTAACTATCATCAACTATGCATCAACTAACAACAGGTGAGAACTTATTCCAATGCTAAAGTATTATATTATTTAAGTCTTGATTTCATTCATTCATCTTCTTTTCGGCTTAGTCCCTTTATTAATCTGGGGTCGCCACAGCGGGATGAACCGCCAACTTATCCAGCATATGTTTTTACGCAGCGGATGCCCTTCCAGCTGCAACCCATCACTGGGAAACATTCATACACACTCATTCACACACATACACTACGGACAATTTTTAGCTTACCCAATTCACCTATACCGCATGTCTTTGGACTTGTGGGGGAAACCGGAGCACCCGGAGGAAACCCACGCGAACACGGGGAGAACATGCAAACTCCACACAGAAATGCCAACTGACCCAGCCGAGGCTCGAACCAGCAACCTTCTTGCTGTGAGGCGAACGTGCTACCCACTGCGCCACCGCATCGCCCAAGTCTTGATTTTGAGTAGCTAAATTAAAGACAAAACAAAAAAATTTTATTAGATTAATAAATAAACATAAAAGGAATAGTTCTCTCGAAAATGACATCTCGAAATTCTGACATCATTTACTAATCCATACTTCACTATCCCTTTAAGTTTGTACGCTTATGCAGGAAATCTCATAATTCCTTTAAATTCTGATTATTTTGACAGTACTATAAAACAGAAAAGATCGCCATCATGCAAAGGCAGTAAGAATTTCTTGACAGAATGACAGCTTGTCCAAATGCCTTCCTCTGGCTGATGGTCTGCTGCAAAGCCCTTCATTAAAGGTCCAACAGCTTAATTACAGGAATTCGAATGAGATCCTTGAATTGTAGTTTGACATTTTAACTACTTTGAAAGATTTTTTTTTCCCTCCTCAACCATGATTGTACCAGAAACCTCAGAGCTCTTGAAAGGGTCATTATAAAGGGTAAAGAGGATAAGCAGTGAAAAGAATTCTGCTCACGTAAATGCATTTATTTTTTCTTTTTATTTTTTATGTTGTTTAATAATACTATTTATTTTTCTCCCCAAACCATCTATGCATGGATTTTTTTATGATGCTAAATTGCATAATGCATAAAACATTACAACTTTAACATTTTAATTAAACTTAAAATTGTCTTAATCTTGAATTCTTGCTTAATCATGACAATTATGCAATGTTTTAAGGAAATGCAACACGCAATGCAAATGGAAAAGTTTGATATGAACTTTGTAAGTATTTCAAGCTTCTTTTCTGCTGATCCTCATGATGTCAAGTCAATCTTGAGGACTAATTAGCCTCAGAATGGATATTAGCAATGATTTCAGTTGTCAAGCCGATTTTTCCTCTGAGATTTTGAGCGTGTCTCCAGTGTCCTCCAGGTGCTTGCAGTCAGACTTGACAAATGGTGTTTCTGGGCCATGCATCAGCAAGCCTAAGGCTAACTGACTTATCACCCTGCTATCCTAAACTACTACTTTTAGGGACATTGGTCTATCTACAGGTCTTACTCACATTCTACCTTTCACATTGCTGAGTTGGAGTGACTTCAGTGTCAACAACCTATTAAGCGTGTAACAGATGATTTCTTGTGAGGTTGACAGTTTTTATGGTGCAACATTCAACATGTCATTGGCAACTTTTTCTTTCTCTCATAAATGACTATATACATTTTATTTTAAACTTTATAATATGAGTATAGGTTGCACGGTGGCGCAGTGGGTAGCACATTTGCCTCACAGCAAGAAGGTCGCTGGTTCGAGGCTGGGTCAGTTGGCGTTTCTGTGTGGAGTTTGCATGTTCTCCTCGTGTTCGCGTGGGTTTCCTCCGGGTGCTCCGTTTTTCCAGATAAGTCCAAAAACATGTGGTATAGGTGAATTGGGTAGGCTAAATTGTCTGTAGTGTATGTGTGTGAATGAGTGTGTATGGATGTTTCCCAGTGATGGGTGGCAGCTGGAAGGGCATCCGCTGCGTAAAACATATGCTGGATAAGTTGGCGGTTCACTCCGCTGTGGCGACCCCAGATTAATAAAGGGACTAAGCCGAAAAGAAAATGAATGAATGAATGAATGAATATGAGTATTATAAAAAATAAAATAAACATTTAGTATTGCATGGCTATTAATGTACCAATCAAATCAATACATTTAAAAAGTCTATCTTTTTTGAATGCATACCTCACATATTGCTTAATGGAGCTCAGGTGTGGAATGATTGTTTTTTTATACAGCAATTATAGTTGCAGACATTTTCTTACAAGATTAACATTTTAGCGTAGGAATATGAGATAATAAAAAAAAAAATAGGCTACTTATGAAACTAAAACCACCAGCCACTTTCTTAATGAATTGATTTTTTTATTTAACTGATTCCTTCAAAATACTATTCATTTAAAAAAGAAAAATAGTAGAATTTATGAATATGTATCCTAACTAGATTGTTTGGGGCCATTCACATATCACGTGTAAAAGCATGTGAAAAGTGCAAAGCGCATTGCTTCCTTTACCAATTTCGATGTGCTTTGCTCTCATGCACCATGTCTGTCGTTGCTAGGCAACCATCAACCGTTTTCTCAGAGGATGACAATTTGACAAACCATTGCTGCAGCTCTGATGCAAGTTTATTTATGAAGAAAATGAAAAAGCACTGCAGTGTTTCGGTGCACTGCATTTGTCTGAGGTAATTAGACTACTGTTATTACTGAAATGTGTATATTCCATACAAAGTATGAAGCTGAATGGTTAGTTCTTGTCACAAGACTCACTGTGAGCTTGTGGCAATCTGAACCAGTTGTGCCTGGCAAACCTGAGTGCAACCGTGTGCCTACATTGGAAATATCAAACTTGCGCATATAAAAGGTGCGATATGTGAATGGCCCCTTACTCAGCAGATTTGTTCAAATGCGTTTATTCTTTGAGAAAACAAAAACTGCAAAAATGCATTTTTTATTGATGCAGCCAAAACACAATATATTGTGTCTTTGAAAGGGGTTTAACTTGTTGTTTATTGAATTGTTGTAACACTTGTGTGATCATGCAGATGTTTGGAAAAAACAGCCCTCTTGCTTGTGCAACACCACCAATACAGTGCAATAAACTGCTATGAATGTACTGTAGAAAACAGGATCTCATTTATTGACCACAGAAATTAAATTTATGATTACATTTCTGTCATAGGATAGTGTATTGAGAAGCACTTAAGATCACATAATTTAGCTATACATTATTTGAGATGGTTATTCTCTGTAAAGACAATGCAAAAAAAAAAGTTAAAAGATAAATTAAAATATTTCACGATTCCGATTCATACAGATTTGCAAAAATAACTAAAACACTGTATTATAGAAAAAAAAACTGTGGAAATGAGATACATATCTGTACAAATGCACTCCTGTAGTTTACCACTAATGTGTTGGTTCTCAAGGACTCCTGCATACCTGCTGAACACATAATATGCGTATGATTGCACATGACATCTCTGTTTTGACACATTCATGTTTTTGTAGTTTGTAATTTTTTTTTTACAAAACTTTCACTTTGAAACCTGTTTTTAAAAGTTTGCATTTTCAGAACACTCAAATGCCGTTGTCATTGTAGTTGACATGGAGTTGAAAAACAAACCAAAAAACATCACCGTTTTTGCAGTGATGCCACATACAGAAGAACCATTTTGGGTTCCTTCAAAAAACTGTCAGAAAACATTTGTTTCATGCTTTAAATTATTCAAATGTTCTTCAAAGAACCTTTTCCCCTTTTATTTATTGGAATATAATAGATCTTGGTTGTTAAAAATTCTTCAAGGATCAATTATTGCCATTCTAACATGGTCTGAAAAAAGAATCCTAAAATGGATAATAACATAGAACACATTTTGGATGAATAAATCAAAAGTATTCATGTACGCCAAAACAAATTTGGGGGCTAGGGGGTACATCATATACCCTAGCATGGAATATATTTATTGGTTTAAAGATTTGAAATATGTCTCCATAAATAGTTTTGTTAATTACTTTTTAAAGTAACCGAGTTAACCCTTTTCTATCAAATGAATTTCAGGAGTATTTGCTTGATTTGTTTGCTGCTTGCATTTGTAAGGCACATGGCATATGCATTTTAAATGTATTACATTTTAAGGTTTACATTAAAATTTTACTCTACTACTGGTAGAAACAGAATGTTTAAAATGTAAGCAGAATGTTTAAAATGTAAGCAGAATGTTTAAAATGAATCATCACAGTAAAGTGCTACTGAAAAAAAAAAAAATTGTGTTTGTCAGTGGACCTGCATATATTTGCCTCAATTTTGGGTGCGGATGCCAAATTATGAACAGAAATGTTATGGCCCTCAGCCAAATCTTTGTACTTTTCTTATCAGTAAACTGGAATGTGTAACCGTGTTGTTCACGTGATCTATGACGCACCTCTGATTGCTATTTGGCTCATTTCCCGGTCCCAGTGAGCAACAGAAATAAATCTGAATAAACAATTTCGCGGTTTGAGCTTTTCCAGTCTAACAAACACAGGCACTGGGTCTGACAACAGCAACATGCCTGCACAACAGAGATGTCAGAGGAAAACTTAGGTGTTTCATCATCCGTTTGGAGCAAAAGCGCTTTTAGTTGATTTTTCAGATGGTGTGTATTGCTTGAGTGTTGCTTTACTTTGATTATTCAGGGATTGATTTTGCTTCACTTTGATCCTTCTTTAATTACATTAACCTTGTTCTACACATGCTTTTAAAGATTAATCTCTTTAAACAGACAAATCTGAAAGCGTTTTCACAGAACTGGGTATGATTATTACATGCGAATCACTTCAGCCTCAGGTGGAAATAAATTCCTGTAGACTTAAACACGTGTTGCAGGCCTGCCTTGCATAACAAAGAATGGAGGATGACTGTATGCATAAGCCTGTAATGTCGCATGACTTAACCAGTGACAGTGTTTTTAAATGTGCCTATTGTGACATTTCCCTTGAACGAAATGCAACTTGAAAGACTATTTGTACAAATCTCCCCATAATCTTGACAACAAAACATTGTAATTATGCCATAGTCAGGATTTGTCCTTGCCATTACATGTCCGCGCTGTTGTTTGTCACTGTGTTTTTGTTTGGAAAGCACAATAGCGCCTCTGGATTGTACCTATATTTAATCCAACAACTTGCCTGCTGTCAAGCAGAGTCTTGTGCATTAAGGATTTAATACAGAGGAAACAACTGTCTTCGAGGAGTATGAGACAGACATTCGGCATTAGCTATAGTTCACTGTGGGACTAAAGTCTCTGGCTGCGATTTGCTACGCTAAAAGAAATAGAATTCTGTGATTGGTGTAAAGGACAAATGAAGGTTGCACAAAAACGTCTTTCTCACTGAACTTGAGAATTAGGTGTAGCAGCCATATCATCAGTCTCTGTCATCTTTTTTGTACAATGTATTAAAGGTAAAAAAAAATAACCTTTGGAACTTTCTTTTTCTTTTGAGTTTACAACCGCTTGGAATTGATTTGAAAATATATTAAAAACATACAGACAAAAATTTGCTTTCTTTTTGTGGCACAGGGGAATAGTCTGAGCTAATAGAGAATGGCATGTTTGCAAAATAATCAAAGCATTTCAATCACTCTGTGCTGTGCTAAATTTATGAAGCCCGACATTGATTTTTCTTGTATTTTTCAGTGAGCTCACTGGAGAAAACAGCTTCTATATTTATTTGATGTTCATTCATTCATTCATTTTCTTTTCGGCTTAGTCCCTTTATTAAACTGGGGTCGCCATAGCGGAATGAGCCATGAGAAACCCACATAAACCACATAAACACGGGGAGAACATGCAAACTCCACACAGAAATGCCAACTGACCCAGTTGAGGCTTGAACCAGCGACCTTCTTGCTGTGAGGTGATTGTGCTACCCACTGCACCACCGTGACGCCTTATTTGATGTTTGTACATGTTAAATATATGTATATGCTGTCTCAAATATATTAGACCACAAGGTAAACAACTCATTTTGGGAATCTGGAAATAAGAGAAGATTCAATCATCTTTAGGTAAACAGATTCCTTGATGTCCTTAATGATCTTGATGTGTGGTGAATGTACACCAAATAGCCCTTTACAGTAAATATTTTCCATGCTTCTCAAAAAGCAATTGCTCAGCCATATCAAATATAAAGCCACTATCGTGGAAACGAGGTTATGTTTCTCAATTGAGGTAATATGGGTGAATGAAGCCATTGTACAAAGAATATTTGGATGAGTGTGTAGCCTGGAGCCTGTCTGTCTGACTGTTTACTTCATTTGCTTGAGTTTAGGGCTTCTTTTCCAGCAGGACAGAATCTATAGGCCATAGGCACATATTATCAACAGTTTGTCATATTAAAGTTGACTGTCAAAGGACCTGGTCTGGTATAGGCTAGTTCTTTTGTATAAACCATATAATATTCAGCCAGTCACCATAAGCAAATTGCGCTGTGCACAGTTAACTACTTAATTCTCCTATTCAGGGTTTGAAATTGACACCAGCCAACCTGCCAAATGGTGTTGAAAAGCGATTGTGCCAGGCAATGCATATCAACACACCAGCCAATTTGGCAGGTTAGGATTGATGAATTATGTTCTATCATTTTGCATGTCACTACAAACCTTCCCCATTAGGAGCCTTAAACATTAGCCAAAAAAAGCATGAAAGAGTTACTGAGAAGTGCCACATATTTTAGTCTTGAGCATAATGTATAATAATCGCCTTTTTTCTGGTAGCTCAGTTTTTTTGTTTGTTTGTTTTTTTGTTTGTTTGTTTGTTTTATTCAATCATTTCAAACTCATTGATGCTATATTATATGTGACCGTTCCACTGGAAAGCCCACTTTTTCTATTCTGTCTTCATAAATGCTGTATGTTCAAAACTTGTGAACAAAACATATCATAGTGTCTTTATTGCTTTACGTTGGTACATTGTACAAATCTTGCATGTAAAGCATTTGCTCTAAATACTGACATGAAAGGCATGGGAATTTACATTTTATCATCATGAATTAGCTTCGTTTTTCAGTAACTTGACAGAAGCTCAGATACTTATGATAATACAATGTAGCATTTTCAATATCTAGTTACTTTTTCCAGCTATGAGTTGCATGACTACTCTTGCAATGCTACTTTTGTACTTTGACTTTTGACAGTCTGAGAAGTTTTAAAATGATGTGTAATAAAACATTAAACTTTGACAATTTAATTGTATTGTGCTATTTTAAGTACCAAATGTACCAAACATTTAATCATGTTTTGCCAATATATAAATTTGTGGAAGAGTAGCTTCAATGTAACTATTTACTTTTACTGTAGTAGCTTGTAAGTGTAGTTTCACAGTAGCTTGTCTACTTTTCCAGGTGAGTAGCTTCTAGTTTATCAAGCTACAGTTTTAGAGTAGCTTCCTCAACACTAAATTTTCATTCATGAAAATCAGAGGATCTAAGAGGAAACATCTAAGAGGAAACAGCTAACTTTTTTTTGAATGGATGCCAATGGAGGGGAGGCTTCAGTATGTTGGCTTTTGTGACAGCTGATCTCTTCATGAACTGACTGTCTAATCTTTAACATTTTTACCATTAAACATTCTAAAGTGAGCTATTTTTGTAATTTACAATGAAATAAAAATAAAAGAGGAATCACAGAAAACTTTATATCAGCAAACAGTGACTAGTTGATGTAGTGATTCATTAGTTTAAAATCAGATTTGGCAATACATCTTTTGTTTAAATTTTTTTTTGTTACCTTTGTTTTATTGATAGAGTCAAAAAAAGTTCTCACATTTGCATTAACTTTTATGTTTCCATTAGTTTGCAATTTACTCATGAAAATACTTAATTCCCTGTTTGGTATGAACCCAGCATAAAAGTGTCATTATCTCCACCTGTTGGTTCGGCATGCCTGTAACATGCATCACATTGAGTTTTGCGTTGTCATGAGGATAGAGTTTTTTTGTTTGTTTGTTTGTTTGTTTGTTTGTTTGTTTTAACAAAAGCTGGGAAAACTATTTATAAAAAATACCCATGTATGTGTGGACATGGCCTAAAATTGCTGCTGTAATCTATAAGTACCATTTGTAATCTATAAGGACCAATAAAGACCATTTATAAGGACCACAAATAATTCAACAGTAATATTGAACTGTAATGTGTAATGTGTAATGTGAAAATAACAACACACCCCACCAATCATAATCAAGTATTCCACAACCCTGTAGTAGAACTCTCAATAATTTGTGTATAATTATTGTAAATCTTAATATTAATTAATGTATTGTAAAAAATAAAAATAAAATGTATATATATTTTAAAGATTTTTTTTTTTAATCAATGCAATTGATTTGTTATAATGAGTATTAGCTGGAGTACCCACCAGACTAACTAGAGGGCACTCCAGCTATGTACACTCAACCATCTATTCATCTGGACTACACATCCCATCATGCATTGTGCCAATAAACCATCTACAGCTGTTATTAATCTGGACACTGGCACACACAGCTGCTGATCGTTGAAACTAACTACATACATATAAAGACCACACGTGTAGACCTCACGTGTGTTTCTTGTTTCCTTGTTTTGATTTTTAGACTTTTTTTTGTTTTGTTTTATGATTTGCCGCCTACCCCGACCTCTGCCTCTCTATTGGATTTACCCTGTTTGGATTACCTTTTATTTTGTTGTTTGCACCTGTCTCAACCTCTGCCTGCCTGACTCTTTATAATAAAGCTTCAAGTGGAACATTCCCTCCATTGCCACGCTCTCATCATTACAACTGCAACACTTAGTTCTTGCCATAAGTACACTTTTTTTTTCCGGTTTATAGGGTTTATAAACCACCAGTGCAGCTATGCAAAGGCCCTCCAACATTTAACCAGTTATTGTAGCTTCAGGTTTTTCACATCTATCTGGAGACAATGGCTGCCTGCACAAACTGGGTGGGTTTTAATAATAGTGTCTGGAGGTAGAAGTGTGGCTAAATTGATTTAGGAAGTTCATGCATGAGACAGAGCTGCTTCAATTTCTGCCAGAGTCAGCCTCAGTTTTGTCTCACAGTTGAGCAACATCTGCATTCCCCTACGGTATGGAAGACAAATTGATTTTATCTTTTCCAGCCTGTCAGCAGCGTGACAGAACATTATAAAACAAAATACAGCCACTGAATCCACAGGATGTCAAGGGCTGTACCTCATTCCATTCCCCATATACCCATGTGATGTGATTCAGTATCTTGAACATGAATTTGGGCTCTAAATCCTCTAAACACTGGGACACTGATCACTCAATTACCTGCAGCTAAGCTACAAGGTCGCTCGTTAAAATGAGCTGTATTACACACCATGACCAATGTCCTTTGTTTATTTTGGGGTGTTTTGTGCGTCTGAGCTGTTAAAAAAAGTACAGTTTTGAAATATGCATTTGTCCTCAAATTCTGACATTTATTAAAGCAAAAACACCAAGGTTGTGCAAATACTTGCTGAAAATTTATAATAGCAAGAAGTCAAAGACTGGAGGAAAAGTATATTTTTATTTCATGATTTTTGGATTAAATAATACATTTTGAGAGTAAACATTTCAAAAGAGAGTGAACATTTCAGTGCACTGGACAGGGTACTATTGAATTAGGGAGAGACACCAAACATAAATATATTTACTGTATAAGTCTAACATTTGGCAAAAGAACCAGATTTGCTTCAGCCCAATGACGTAGAAGGTCATATAAGGTCTAATATACTTTTATAAAGCTCTTGGTGTTTTCTGTTTATTTTTGCTTACAGATTGTATTATGGGAGCTTGATCTCTGTACAGACAACTTCTCAATTCTTTAAAAAGATGACTTTTTAGACATTTTAATAGTTTATAACAATATATTGAATAAGAAAGTGTGTATCTGTCAGTGGTGTAAAGTAACAAATTACAAAAACTCAAACTACTGTAATTGAGTGTTTTTTCTTAGAAATTGTAATTTACTAAGTAGTTTTAAAAATGTGTACTTTTACTTTCCCTTGAGTACATTTTTAGTGCTGTATTGGTACTTTTACTCCACTACTTTCCTTCAACCTGCAGTCACTACTTTATATTTTCTTGTCTATGGGGATTAGAAAAATCAGTCCTGTGATTCCTGTCCAATCAAATCGCACATAGAAGGTAAATTGCATCATAATGATCTACCTCAAGACATGAGCGATTTATAATTGCAGCAAACTGTTTGGAAGCATTAAAAGGGTTCAAAAGAAGATGTCCAAAATCTTTACACGCATTGACCCAGATGCATGACTGTTTAGATGCATGTCACTAATGAAAAGATGACGGATGTTTATGTTTATGTTGCCTGAAATGGTCATAAACAACCAGCAGGCACAGGACGTCAACATGACATCAAATTGACGTTGTACCCCAACGTTGTGGGGACCTTGCATTTTGTTTGGAAATTAAAATCAGGTTGATGTCAGAACCCAGCGTCAGGCCGACGTCAATGTCCAAGGTCCAACCTAAAATCAACATCTAATGATGTTACAGCTTGATGTTGTGTGGATGTTACCACTATGACGTCTATCAGACGTTGGATTTTGGTTGCCATACCTGACGAATAAATGTCAGTATTTGACATCAATATGACGTTTGTTTTTAAGATGTTGGCTCGATGTTGGATTTTGGTCACTTTCTAACACAACCTAAAATCAACCAAATATCAACGTCATTTGATGTCGTTATTGGACATCAAAATAATGTTGTCCTTAGACACTGGCTAGATATTGAATTTTGGTCACCTGACGTCACGACCTAAATCTAACCTAATATTAACGTCTTATGACGTTGTGTGCCTGCTGGGCAATAACTATGCACTACAGAATGTTACGTTTACACACATTCACAAATTAAATGTAAATGCATCAGCTCTTTACAGCGTAATACTCACAACCTACTATTCTTGAGTACTTTTGAAAGGTCTACTTTTTATTCATACTTTGAGTAATATTTACAATAGATACTTTTACTCTACTTGCACTACATTTTTAGGCAAGTAATGGTACTTTTACTTAAGTATGATTTTTAGTACTCTTTTCACCACCGGTATCTGTAACAGTATTGTAGCTCATTGCCCATTTTTTTTATAACATCATTTACCTGACCTACCCAAAAACCCTGTTTAAAACCACTCATTCCCTACAGCTACAAACATGTAACCAATTATGTCATCTTATGGAGCAAGGACTTTCATACCATTATTTCCCCTGCCATTATGTGATGTTCAAACCTTTTTTAAGGATGTTGATTTTTTTGCCTGAGATAGGGAATGAGAACCCACGATTAACTTTTTAATAGCATAATTACACCAAAACTAATGCTGTCAATAAGGAGTTTCCAAATGAAGACAAAAAAGGCCAAATAGGTTGTTTGTGCAAGCAGCTTATTACGACCTGTAGTTTGTTTTAAAGTCATGCACCTTCTAGATGGCCACTATTTTTATACTTTTTCTAATTAACAATATTTACATTTATGCATTTTGCAGAGTTTGGGAACATGATTTATAGTCTGTTCAAGGCACATATTTTACCATTATGTGTTTTCCCTGGGCTCGAACCCATGGTTGTTTTACAATGCTCTACTAATCGAGCTATGCAAATTCTGAATTGCAACACAGTTGAATGTGCTCAGTGCATTATGTCTTATTTGCAGTGGGGGCACTACTTTAGTAAATGCTCCTATCGGTTGTATTTCAGGGAAGTGACAAATGACCTATACAATGGTATAGGTTGGAGAACAGATTGCAATTACTGTTTGGTGCTTGACATTGTAGAGAGACAGACCTACAGGGGTGCTAAGCACATACAAACGAAATCAAGAGCAACCTTGGTGATATCCTGTATTCTGTATCCTGTAAAAGTAGGATATTGCCAAAACAGATTTTGGAAGAAGTATTTGTGGTTGCGTTCTGTGAAGTGTCAAAGATTTGTATTTCCATATTTATTTTTAGCAATGAGCCATGTAGCCAATTAAACACTATTTACTCCTTTACCATAATGGCCAATAAAATGGAACAGCTTTAACAAACTGCTCGAAACACAACTCACACTCACATTCACACTCGCATGCTTGTGAATCACCTCATTATAAAAGTGTAAATAAGAGATTGAGTGGAGGTGTTATCATATTCATGATTTCAAGCATACTACTATAATATGGGTTAGGATGTAGAATAGAAATTAAGCCATTATTAGATATTAATAAATTATTTTATAGGAAAGAGAATTCCTGATTTACCACTAAAATTGAAAGCTTCTGTTTTTGCCCAATTTGGAAGGATCATGAATATTAATGACCTCTGCTTTCATGCTTCCTCCAGAACTCTATGTGACTGGCGCCTGACCAACGTTCGTGAATTAATATAAATTAGTTTCAAACTCCAGGTAAACAGATTAATTTTATGAAGCTTATTGCCATCCTTTCACAAAAATCAGTAAGGTCTGAGTGATATGAAACCATGAATAAACATGCATTAAACATTTTGGCCCAATCCCAATCGGTAGGGCTAAGGGGAAGGGCTAGATAGCCCTTGAAACAGAGATTTTTCAGGACCACACTCGAAACCAATTTCCCGATCCTGAAGTGAAGGGGCACTTTAATTCCTTTTTTCATTCATTCAACTCCAAGAGAAAAAATGCAGGTGCTCAAGTTGTTATGTGTTTACATAGATGAATATGACCATGGTGTAAATGCACAGTACAGTTACGACCTTATTGCCACATTATATCGTTGTGATAACATGAAATATGCCTTCAGTGATTTCCTGAAAATAAATACCAAAAAATAACACAACTGGAATAACTACTGTACAGCTGTCGCGATCGTCGATCTCATATAAAGCAAGAGATCGCGATATGATGACACGTGCAGGTGTTGTAGTGGTGTCCCATTTCTTAGGGGTAAATTTTGAAGCGGTTCCCCTTCACACTCTGTTTTAAGGGCCAAGGGAAAGGGGTAGGAGTACAAAAATAGTATTGGGATTGGGCCTTTATCACACTTTATCTGTTATCTCATAAATCACAACATACACATTAGACTAAATATACAGTTAAACAGACCTTATGCCCTTTTTTGGGTGGGCTGAATTAACAAGCTGTAAACAGATAAGGTGCTGTTGCATTCCTAAAGTTAATATCTGTCAAGTGTCAAAATAAGAGTCCCACAGTAGAAATATAATAAGCTGTGTTAACCTCCACTCAGTGTTTTGGTTTGATTGGCCTGTTTTTTTGTTACCAGAATTTTACACTTTCAGATTTTACATTAAAAATAGGAAACAGCAGTGTTCAAGGCTCACGGTCATTGGCCTGTACTAAAATCTTATTATTAAGCTGTCCCTAGTTATATTCAGTTTTTCATTCTGTGGCACCTTTAAACCTTATTGAAGACACACCATTGCACATTTGCTGATACTTTCAACAAGAGAGATGGACTATTAACTGCTGAAAATAAAATGATGGCAAAACCCTCTCAGCAAAATATTGAACTTATTTGCAGCACTCTCTATCTAACATAGAAAATGGAAAAGCTACCGCAACCATATACTGTAGTCCAAAGTGTGACAACACTGGAGATACTACATTAGCTACATTACTTAGTCCCTCATTAGCTCATGGAGCTGCTATTGAAGTGTTGGACGTTTTCATTCTCACCTTTGCTTCAACTGTAAAGTACAGTGAGAGCCCATGGGAGAACAGACTGAGCACAGTGTGTCGACAATGAGCGATGATGTAAATACTCAGCCCGAAATGAGCAATATCACATCGGAAAGCATGTGTTTCCTTGCCCCCGAGATAAACAGAACTCATTATATCTCAGCATTGATAGATTATATATGTGCTATAATGTGCATCGCTGTACTTTTTAGCATTTGCATTCAAATACCATGTTGTTTCTGTTTCCAAGTCTGACACACTTTTAAATTATGTGGTAATGTTCAGAACACAGGGGATGCATTCATTAAAGATTTGTTTTAATGAAATATTTGGTCATTGTATGCAAACAGGGCTAAAGAATATAAAGTTTAAAAAATAAAAGGCTGTGCATATTTGCAGAGGATAGCAGGCAATGGGAATTAGGTCACATAAGTAAACCTGACTTAAACACTTTGGGGTCCATGTGAGCCTGAATTTCAATTCATAGAAAGTCCACTGCACAAGCCAGTGGAAGCATTACTGGAATCAAAGTGACCTACAGGTCTGAAACTTTCATCCCCTGACAAAGAAATCAGGATTTAGTATGTAGGGCACACAGAAATAAAGAAAGGCAGAGATCCTTGGCTTTCTTCTCTCGCTGATATGGCCTTTTGTGAAGACCTCAGCAATACTTTTATCTGTACCTTTATATGAGCTATTTTTGGCATGAAATGACAATCAGGGTTGCCTAGCATGTAATATAGAATAACAAATCAGTTATGTTTGACTGCATATTTTGTCTGCCAATTTACCAAACACAAAGTGACAAAGTACTCAATTTTACATTTGTTCACAACTGTATACTATTATTATTACTATTTAAGTTGTATTATTATTATGCTGAGGAATAACCAAAAATAGGTAGTTTCATATATCAAAACAAACAAAAAAATGTTTTTTTTTTCTGAGCAAATACCAATAATACTTTTTTTCTCATTACCTACAGAATAAAATGTCATTTATTGTAGTAGTTTCAAAAATATTATCAGACATATTTACATTGCAAATCATTCGATGACATATCAAACAATTTTTATTTAAAGGTCACAGTGTACACACAAAATATGATCTTCTTTGCTTTGCCATTTTCCCTTAAGCATTTTCCCTATAGGTTTTAATCATTGTCAGTAAAAATATTATACAGTTTAGAATGGTCACTTATTTTTTTTAAAGATTTTAAAATGGGCCAGTTATTAATGTAAAGCACATGTCAAAATAATAATAATATGTTGTTGTTTACATAAATAGTATGCTGAATGATGATGGGAATATTTTTCACACATATTTTTACATTTTATTTTCCTAAAAGAAGTTTGAAACATTAAAGTGGGCACTTTAAATTTCATACAATTTCTATATATAAAAACACGTTTGTAAGTTTTATTCAATGCAAATGGTAAATTGGAGAATCTCAGGTATGGGATTCATATATTCCATAATAATATTTAAAAATACCTTCACTTTACACCTACTTCTTCACAAAAATATATCAAATTAAAACATATGCTGTTCAAATATACAATTAGCATGATATGGTTTTTTTCATTACAGACTGGATGCTTGACAAGTAAGTGCATATATTATTGAAAATTCATTTTGCAATCTGTTTATTTTATTAATGTTTCAATATTAGTCTACCAGTCTGTTTGTATATCAAAAGTGTCCTACTTTTTATCCTGGGGCTTTAGCAGAAAGGAAGCAGGATGTTCTTACATGACAATAAACACTCTCATTAAAGAAATGCTGTCGTGCAACTCATGTTATTTGGTTATTTGTCCAGCACTTACCACAGGAACAGAAGAGTCTCTCAGGAGCAACCCGGGGTTAAGTGGTTTGTTTATAGAAACTCAGTAGCTCTCCAGTTAATGGAGAACTTCACTGAAAGGCCACTGGATTACCAACCCAGATATTAATGTATCCTGAAAATGCTTTTTATCTCCTTACAAAAATCCATTTTCAAATGATGTTAAAAGATAATCATTTGCTGGCAAGGTCATTAGTTTAAGTACCATTTGAAATGTTATTATAATTATGTAACCATATTAATGTATACCTGGTATTTATACTGTGTTTGTTGTTGTTCACAAGAAAGGTGTAACAGCAAAAAAGCATAAGAAAAAAATCGAATCAATGTGTTTTCTAATTTCATAGATAGAATTGTTTTTTAAAGAGTTTTTAAAATGTATGCTTACTTTATTGCTATCAAGAATATCAAATCTGTAATAACTGTCAAGATAATGTTTATTATCTTATCTTAACTATTCTGCATTGATGAAAAACTACAAGAATTCCAAGAAAGCAAGGGACAGTTTATTTTGGAATTACGGTGGCTCAGTGGTTAGCATTGTCACCTCACAGTAAGAAGGTTGCTGATTCGAGTCCCGGCTGGGCCAGTTGGCATTTCTGTGTGGAGCTTCCATGTTCTCCCCGTGTTTGCATGGGTTTCCTCCGGGTGCTTTAGTTTCCCCCACAGTCCAAAGACATGCGCTATAGGTGAATTGGTTGAAATAAATTGGCTGTAGTGTGTGTGATTGAGAGAGTGTATGTGTGTTTCCCAGCACAGTGCTGGGTTGCGGCTGGAAGAGCATCCACTGCACAAAACATATGCCAGAGTAGTTGGCGGTTCATTCTGCTGTGGTGACCCATGACAAATTATGGACTAAGCTGAAGGAAAATGGATGGATGGATGAATGGATGAATAGGGGGATGGATGGATGAATGGATGGATGGATGGGAAAGTATACGACTCTTCAATATAATCTTAAAGAATGACAATAGCTACCATACACTTACATGTACTGTATGTGTACTGAAAGAGAAGCAATTCCAACCTGATGTTGCTATACAGTCGGTTAAAAAAAAAAATTGATACCATTCTGCAGAAGTTTACTTGTGCAGCACAAAAGCGTAGCCATGGATGAACACAAAGCCCTTTAGCAAAGAAACACACCCAAACTGCATTATCTGGGTTCACAATAATACTATTTTCAGCTCCTCTTATCTCATTCATGCTTTTATGCGTTGTATTATATATTGTATTGACTTATCTGTTGCATCATAGATTGCACAGACTGAAAGATTGGTTTGAAAATGATTTATTGATTACAAAAAACAATACAGACGTTTTCTAGGAATGACCTTGATCTCCAGCGTTTTTTTTTACAGATGGTGTCAGCTGTCTTAAAACCTTCTCCAAACCCTGAAGTACATCAGGTAACCTTTCTGTTGGAATTCACACATTTCACTCCTGGATTGTAGCCGATCAGAAAAGCTGGACTTACCTTCCCATGACCTCATCCAAATCAGCGGACAAGAAACTTAATAGCTGATAAACTGCCAAAGCTTGCAGTACAACATCACCAATCTTGGAAAGCGTCCATGTAAAAAGCACTACCCTGAAACTTACACTTAACATGTTTGTGTAGCACCTGACAAACCTGTGTTGCCAGATAATGTGCCTACTGTATGTGAATGCCAAATTCAAACAATCCTCTTGTGCAATCAACTTGTCAGAGTTGCTTTGTCAATGGGGACAGGTTTCTTTTGGAACCATGACAGCGTATGAATTGGAAATAGACAGTTAAACATGATAGCCTCTAATTTTCTTGACTACTTAATCCCAAAACATATTTTTCTTTCCGAGTCCTGTGCATGATACTCTTTGATGTGTCACTCGCATGATGTCTACTTAGTGTGAATGTACTTAATCCTTACAACTGCCATTTGCCAATACAAATAACTGATTCAATAAAGTGCTACTGAACTGCTTCTAGTCATTTTGACTGCCAATGTTTTAATTATTTTGTTAATGGTTTTGTTAGAGTCTACAGAGAAAAAAAATGTGTATATACAGTAGGTCTTAACCCTACACCTGATCTACTAATATTCTATTAATACTTTAATGAGGATTAGTTGACATAGTTACAATGTTACTTATAATTAACAAATGTTTAAATGGTTCAAACAGCATGCCACCACGAGAGAGTCAAAATATTCGGGTCACACTTCATTTTTAAGATACAAGTCTTGCTATTAATAAACCATTAACTATGATTTCTGCCTCAATAAACTTTTTTAATAAAAGTAAAATAAAATACAAATAATTTGATGCTTATAAATAGTTATTAAGGTAGTAGTTAGGTTTAGGCATTAGGTAGGATTAAGAATTTAGAATGAGATGATGCAGAATATGTACTTTATAAGTACTAATAAACAACCAATAGTTTAATAATAGGCAAGTAATAAGCCACTAGTTTAGCTAGAGTGTTAAAATATTCTTGAAGCTTCAGTGTATGGTTTCTAGAAGCTCTCTATGGGTTTGTTGGTTAAAGATATACACTGGACCTTCCAGTAATAATGAATTGAACAGTCCAATATGCTGCATATGTTTTTGTGACAGTGACAGTTAAAGTCCCAACAGGTTTCACTACTTTGGTTTTAGGAGTGGCTTCAGGTTTTTAATTATCAATGACATAACCTTACCATGTTCTTTATAAGACTCAAGTACACGTTATAATTACATCCATGACCATGAACTCACACAAGGTGATGATATTAAACTGCATTTTATGAACACTACTTTTATTTCTATTTATTGTTATTATTTTTATTATTATTATTATTATTGTTTATTTTATAATGGGCCTTTATGCTTTACTCAAGAATTGTCTGTTGTGCGACCCCAAAAGGATTCTTTTGATTTGGCAATCTTGTATTAATGATTATGGCTTCTCACATGTCTGGGTTGGTATTTCTACTTTCAGTTTAGAAATGTTTTATTTGTTCATTAAAATTTGTATTTAAATTTTTGCCTTGTGTACAGACTAGTGAAATTTGCTTTGTTCTGTCGTCATTGTTAACTGGCAGCAAACAAAGTGAAAATCACTTAATCATTGTCCTTTTTTGCAATAGATGCCTGTGTGGGGATTAAAAGATACAAAATGTGCGCATGAGAGGTAATCTGTGTCTCGTAAATATGTCTCGACTACAGAGAATAGCCTCTGATTTGTAAAGTGCTCTGTCAAACACCCAGTGGTGTAGTGTTTAGCCCTGCAGTGTCCAGTGCTTATGTTATAAATGCATTTGTTTTTATTAAGCTACAGAGTATGTGAAACACTGAATCGATGTAGGACAACTATTCTGGAATAACAACAGTAAATGTTTATTTTTTATAATTATTATTTATTATTATTACAATAAAAGCTTAAGTAAATAACGTTTTTAAAGTATAAATATCAGGAAAAAATGTAAATGTTATTTTTCTGCTATTGCATTTATGTGGATAAGTGTTAAAGTTGTAACCTAAACCCTGGTGAGCACCAAACACTGTTTTGTCACAACCAAGACTAAAAAGCTGTGTCAAGGTCTGCTTATAAATGAATTCTTATGTGGTTTGACTAAAATATGAATACAACATGTACCAAATATTTGTAATGTAAATGATTCCAAAAACAAAATGCAATCATAAAAAGGACAGAATGCTGAAGTTTTTATTTTTTACATTGGCTATTATGTTCAATCCTGGTGTCAAAACCAAATGTCTTTGTGTTTATGTGCCTCGGGGATATCCCTGTCATTGTTTTGACTGCTTTATATTTTTAATGCTGTAAGCTCTTCACAAGATATCAACAGCTGCTAAAAAAATGCCATTGCATGTATATAAATACAATGAACTGTTTAGCCCTTCATGCACACAGCATTGTTTTGGATTCACAAAATATATGTCATTAAAATATTTAGCCAAGTTTGAATAAACATGGCAGAATGCAAGGTTTAGAGCATTTAGGTTTACAGTAATTTTAGGTTTAGTCTCTCTCATATGGCATTATATCTAGTATGAAGACCGTTTCAAGATAAACTACCCAACAAGCCAAAAGTAACAAGGCACATTCAGAAAACTAAACTTCTTGCATGTCAAAGAAAATTTCAATAATATATTATGATAAAAGAAAGTGTAATACTTGAGAAAGAGCAGTGCAATAGCGATGGCCAAGTTGAGTATATACTGACTGTTTATCAGAATTACAACAACAGTAATGCAGTGAATTTTATAAACAGAAACTTCATTTCACGAGTATGGTTATGCAATAACGCGTGATGTTCAAATGTGTCATGTGTCACTTTCATTGTTACAGATCTAGCTCTTAAAGAATTGCTGGAATGAAGCACCAGAGAATATATCCTGTACAAACAGTGGCTTCAATATTCACAGCAAATACGCAGACTGATAGTGAACATAACAACAGATATAATGTTGTGATGCTTGTTTCTTTGGTAAGTGCTTTAAACATTGTTGGGATTAAAAATAAAAAATGACTGTCCTTTTTTTACATACATAGTAGGGTTGTTATTATTAGAAACTAAAACCATGGGTATAAATGAAAAGGTTTCTGTTTTTTTTTTTTTTTAAGTTTCACATACAGACTTTTTAAATATAGTCCTAACTCACACAGATCTGTAAAAATAACAACAAACAAACTTGATGTATTACGCATGCAAATCTAATCATTGACAATGTAAATTCGAGAGTGGTGAAAACAGACAAGATGGCATCAAGGTGTCAAGTACTCATTCATGCACATAACCTGAACATGTATTGTAATAAGCATGTACATCTCATCACCACTTTTAGTCATTGTGCACAGCCAATTAGGATAATTCAGGCACATGGCTTAATATAAAATATATTGAAGACTATAAAAAGTACAACTGTAAAACCTGTTAATTAATAAAAGTTCCTTTACAGTATTCCTATAAGTTCCTTTACAATTTAATATAAATTCCCTAACAATCTATGCGCAAAGTCTAAAGCGCATGGCGCAAAAGCATTAAGGGCATGTCCGAATCCACTTTTGCTATTTTATGGACTGAAAAATATGCTCTGCGCCGCGGCGCATGGTCTAACAGGGTTGTGCTTATTCTCTTAATGAGTTCTGGGTGTGTTTTGAGAATAAACCAAATTAGAGTCTCATCTCCCATTTCCTTTAAGAGTCAGTTGCGTCCCGGCATGGCACATTTGCTATTTACATGGCGGACTTTGTAAGTGGAAAACTGAATGCTTCACTAGTGAGAAAACAGAGGATAAAGAACAAGCCTCCTCCAATCGGCCTCTTTACTTTCTCTTTCTCTCTTTCCTGGATAAGGAAATGGTGTTGTACGCACTCCACTGAAGACATCCATTAGCCTACATAATTTCGTTTGTTAAGCGCAAAGATTTGTTTCAAAACTGTTTCTAAATTGAGTTCTAATTTCCAGCAAACTAATAAATGAACAATAATAATGAAGTGTGGTCATAAAACTGAGTTATATCCAAACACACGTCCTTTGCCCCATATGGCCCAAAACCTGACAGGTGGACAAATCTAAGCTTGTTTTTAATAAAACAAATATAAATATGCATATAATAAATAATAATAATAATAACATTATACAAAAGCAAGCTGTCGTCAATAAACTGAAAAAAGCCCCCCGAGATGAAGGCATGGAGGCAGTGGTTTTTATATTTATGTAGAAAATATTCATTTTTGTAATATTTTAATCCTTTAATTCTTTTTCATTTGTAAAGATATTTCTGTATTGCCATACATCCTGTGTGTGATAAGCAATGTGTAAGCGAGGCGCACAACTGACGTGCTCTGCACTGGACTTTAGACCTGCTTTCAGCTGGTCTATTGCACAGTCTATTTTAGTTCCTCAAAATAGCAACTTGCCAACAATGCGCCTTAACACACTTCTTTTCTAGACCGAAACACCCATGACTGCACAAAGTGGTGCAAATGGATTTGCTATTTAAACAATGTGGCGGAAAACGGGAAAATTAGAGTTGTGCTGGTCTGAAAATAGCAACATGTCATGGCAAACACTTATTGCGCCTGGTGTATGATAGGGCCCTATGAGTCTAATTTGACAACTTTTAGACTATATGCAGGAAAAGTGTATTTTGAACACTCACTATGGCTTATTATTATTATTTCAGATACAGAACAGTGCAAACTATATGAAATATGACTATATGAAAAACATAAATCAACAATCAATCTGTTAAAAAATATTTTTTTAACCACTTTTATACACAAGAGTGTCATATGAAATGTTTAAATAAATATTATTTACATTACTTTCCCAGTGCTGGGTTGCGGCTGGAAGGGTATCCGCTGAGTAAAATATACCAGAGTAGTTGGTGGTTCATTCCGCTGTGGGATTAATTATTTGCATTACTTCAATGATGGTGGTTAGTATTGTGGATGACACTGAACTAACTATATTAATGCTTTACTATAAATTAAGTTGAAATTGTAAAATGTATAATGTTACTACTGGATTAAATTTTTTTGCAGTAACGTTCTAACAACCACAACCTTTCTTTCTTTCTTTCTTTCTTTCTTTCTTTCTTTCTTTCTTTCTT
>CAIGQV010019356.1:15136774-15155067 GCA_903798115.1 Danio jaintianensis | reverse complement strand
TATATATATATGTATATATATATATATGTATGTATATGTATATATATATATATATATATATATATATATGTATATATATATATATATATGTATATATATGTATATGTATATATGTATGTATATATATATATATATATATGTGTGTGTGTGTATGTACATAGTATATAACTAAAAATAAAGGAGAGTAGATTACACACTCAATCTGTGCATGCAATAAAATAATACTTGTACATTGTGGAATAAATATCCAAGGCACTTTCAAGGCCATTTAAACTCTTATTTAAATTCTTATTTAAGTATTCTAGTCTAAATGGAATGTAAAAGCCTCTTTTTTTAATAACTCACCTCAGCACATAATTATCTCAGAAGAAAGCAGACTCTTCATTTCTTCCTTTTCTCAGCACTGAACAAACATGTTGTCATATGTATGTCATTGTATGTCTTGGGAATGGGAGTGGCCATTTGATGACATCACGACACACCTCCAGACCTCACTATAAAAAAAACTTTATGACAAAAGGTGAGTCACATGTTACTATTGAAAGCAACAGACTAAATTAACAAGACAGGAATTTGACTGTCATTTCCACAACGTCTGTACGGGAGAATCTGCAAGACCGAAAATGGTCAAAAACACCAATATTCGAATCAGTCTCCCTGCGGTTTGCTTTGTCTGGCAGATTGCAATGATCATCCTATTTGGTGTGTTCATTCGTTATAATGAGGAGTCTGATGCCCATTGGAGCGAAAACCGGAAAAAGAACAATATTTCCACAGATTTAGAGAATGACTTTTACTATAGATATGCAAGTAAGTAACACATCGATACGATTTGATGCAATTTGGTGTCTTGTATCCAACATTCTTATTATCAAACAGTGACATTCTGTACATTTTTGTTGTTGTTGTTACTGTACCTCAGGTTTTCAGGATGTGCATGTGATGATCTTTGTTGGTTTTGGATTCCTCATGACCTTTCTGAAGCGTTACAGTTTTGGTGGCGTTGGCTTTAATTTTCTCATCGCAGCCTTTGGCATTCAGTGGGCTCTACTGATGCAAGGCTGGTTTCATTCCCTTGACAAAACGGACTGGAAGATAAAAATCGGCATTGAGAAGTAATTAATCTTTTATTGACATAATAAAATATATTTACTTATGTTTATAGGCTATGTTATGTTCAGGCGCTGACTTTTTTACTGCAGGATAAAGAATATGGCATGTGTTTTCACTTTTGGAGCAGTGCTTATATAGTCCATTGAAGCATATTCAATGTTGGGTGATAACTGATTATGCGTAATTCGGATTGTGTACTGTAATCAGATTACAAAAGTGCTTATAACCTGAAAACAGGGTTGTTTTTTTATAGATTACATAATTATAAATTGTTTAAGCAATGGCAATACATTTGTTTATTTACATTTGTTAATCACTTGATGATTAATTTTTCACTTTATAATTGCTTTTTTTTCTGGGGGAAAACTCTACTGTGTGTCAGTTTTGGAATAGCCATGTAAATGACAAGTGAATTCATTTACTTCCATACTTCTCAATCTGGCGACAAATGTAATATAAAAAGGCAAGTTAAGTCAAAAGTAATCTAGAAGTAATCTAAAAGTCAAAACACATTAAAATAAGTAATCTAAGACTACATTACTGTCTGGAGGTTTTATCATGCAATTTGCAACAGTTAGACTACAATTTGTAATTAGTTCATCCAGTACTGAGCACATTCATCTTTTATCTGTATCTTAATTACTCTCTATTCTTTCCTGTGTCATCATTTAGCTTTTAATATTCACAATATAGAAGGACCATATACTGTAAAAGTCATGTTGATTCACCAATAATTGTGGATTTGGTAACAAATTGAAACAAAGAATCACAAAATATAAGCAAATCATGTTATGTTAGAGGCAGTTTAATCCAAAAATAGACCCAAATTACCTAAAATGAGTCATCTAGATTATGTTCCTGACTGCAGTTTTCATCATGTAATTTGTAATTAGTTAACTAAATAACTAAACTGTCATTTTCTTTCCGTCAGCCTCATCAATGCAGATTTCTGTGTGGCTGGTTGTCTCATTGCATATGGTGCTTGTCTTGGAAAAGTCAGTCCAGTGCAGCTGATGGTTCTTACTCTGTTTGGAGTCACTCTGTATGCAGTTGAAGAGTACATCATTCTCAGTCTCCTTCATGTAAGATTGAATCCACCCATTTCTCTCTCTCAAAGAATAACTTTTAAAGCTGAAATGGTGCATTTTGAATGGTTTCAGGTGAGAGATGCTGGTGGTTCCATGGTCATCCACACTTTTGGAGCGTATTATGGTTTAACCATATCTTGGGTCTTATATCGACCATTGCTGTCTCAAAGCAAACATTTACAAGCATCTGTATACCACTCTGATGTATTTGCAATGATTGGTGAGTACTGCAATGGTGTCCTTTTAAGATATAATTTGTCTGAAAATAATAATGTGGATATAACGGCCAGGATTTTTAAGACTGTTGATTTTCAATGGTATTTGAAATGCATGTTCATTCAAAATAAGAACGTGCAAATGATGCAATATACTGTTTCTTTCTTTTTTTTTTTTTTTTTTTTTTTGCACTTCAGTGCTTCTCATCTACTGCATCTTAGTCAAACATATATGTAAAACAAATTTTGCAATACAGGTATTTTGTATTCCCCTCTTTTTCCAATCAAAAAAATGCATCTTTGCTGGTCTTATCAAGCCTCAATCCATCCATCCGTCTATCAATCAATCAATCAATCAATCAATCAATCAATCAATCAATCAATCAATCAATCAATCAATCAATCAATCAGTTTGTTTGATTGTTTGTTTATTTATTTATTTATTTCGTCCCTCTCTTATTTTTTAAGTAAGGGTTAATCCACGAGTCATGTGCTTTAAATTATTTTAAATGTGCAATGTGGAGACAAAGAATAACTCAGTGAGCAATTTGCCTCCACGAAGTATGTTACAATAATTTAATACCCAGCTAGCTGTTATTCCACTTATACCACGGTCATCATCAAGCCAATGTGTGGGGACAAAAGCTGAATTTGCTTTGTATTCCTACTGACCCCATAATTATGAAAGAGAGGAAGAAGAAGAGGAACTTTATTTTTAATGAAAAAAAACATCTTGGTCCTGTATTAAAAATTTTTTTTATGTGGATTCATTTACAACAAACTACATTTGCTGCTTTACACAATGAATGAACTATATTGGATCTGGCAGTAATGCCAATCTACGGAGAAGACAGGCTGCCAATCATGCGTGCAGGAGTTTACATTAGTGGACGCATAGCTGTCATTTCCAACTTTAATTTTTTTTTTTTTCTAAATATGCAAACTGTTAGCCAATCAGAACGTCCTCATTACGTCCGTAACCCACGTTCCCCGAATAAGGGAACGGAGACGTGCGTCTGGTAACAGACTATGGGAGTACGTCAGATGACCAATCACTCTGAAGAGTAAGAAAACGGGCCAATGAAATGCCAAATTGCATTGGCAGAGCTCTGCTTCACAGCTGGCAGCAATGAGCCATCAGCGCTATATAAGCTGCACGCTGCGGTGTGAGCCTCAGAATTTGCCTGCTGAAGAGCCGATCACTCAACTAATCAGCTGGAGACTCAGCTGCTGTGGCAGTGGAGACGCACGTCTCCATTCCCTTATTCGGGGAACGTGGGTTACGGACGTAACCAGGACGTTCCCCTTCATACGGGAACTTCAACATGCATCTGGTAACAGACTATGGGAGACTGTATGGAAAACGCCACTGCAGCTAAGCCCGTCACGCTCCTGATGTGAAGTTTGCCAAGCATAGCGTGGGCGCACAAGCATCACCAAGAGCGCAACCTTCCAATGTCCCCTAGGCCTTAATTACCATTACATGGGAATAATTACAATTTAGATCGGGGGTCGTAAATGAGCTTTTACCTAGCTAATATAGTCTAGGGATTTTAGAAATACGACGGGAAAGCGTGCCAGTCCCCGAAGGGGGAGGACGCTGCGGAGGCCATCTGCTACCCAAGAGGGGAGACTTGATGGCAATAAGGACATATCGACTAGCCCTATGGAGGGGGAGTGCTACATATGATAAGCTGGTTAGCGGGTAGGGAAGACACGGGTCCGCCTGGTCAGGGGGAACACTCCGTGGCTGAAATAATCATATGGGATCACCATCGGGGACCGCGCATAGCTGGCACCGAACCTCAGCATGTGGGAAGACCAAGAGTGGGCATACCAGACATCACACTGAGCCAGGCACCTGGCTCCTCCGCTGAGTCAGGTGCTGGGGGCCTCGGAGGAATTCTCTAGGGTTCGCCAAGCGGGAAACTTACTAGCAGAATAGAAAAGGCACACGTATCTCCGGGTTAGGGAGCATGGCGCAGCAAGCGTTTTTGACACCGAGTTTAGTTTCATCCCGATTGACCGGAGTGACCCAGTAATCGGGAGGAAACCGACTCCACTCGAGGATTATAAAATCTTGTGAATGTGTTAGTTGTCGCCCAGCCCGCAGCTCTGCATAATCTGTTAAGAGGCGCTGCATACTCACGCAGAAAAGGAGGCACCGCTTTTTTTTTTTTTTTTTTTTAAGTGTGCTCTCTCTCCCGGGGGACACAGCTTGCCCTGGCACATGAGGCGAGGGCAATGGCATAACTATAAAATGGACCAAACTCTGCTTTGATACGGCACTTCCCTTCTACCGATCATAACAGAAAAGAGCTGCTTAAAGACGTATGCTCTACGTGTCACATTTAGCGCAGGCTCACTACCACTTTTAATATTAAAAGGGGTGGTAGGAACCTTGGCACAAGCTGAACCAGGGTCTCAGGTAAACGTGAGAGTAGGCCGGTCCATATTCCTGGCACGATTCGCTGACCGAAAATGCCACCGGAATCCTAACCTTTCTGACTGATACCAACGTGACCAGCAGAGCTGACTTCATGGACAGAAAACTTATAGATACTGAGTCGAGTGGCTCAACGGACCTAACCATAACCGCTGGGGCTAGAGAGATCCCGAGAGGGCAAGAGAGGGGGGCGGGGATGGAATTAACCATCTCGCGCCACGCACCTCTGAGGAACCGGCTGATAAGGTTATGCTTTCCCAGCGCGCTACCATCCGCCGCCACAGAGAGCGGGGATGGCAGCACGCCAAACCTTCAGTGTGGAGGGTGACAGCCTGCGCTCCAGTTATCCTAAAGGAAGAAAACACAACACTAATCTGGCATGTCCAGGGTTCTTCTCTGAGAGAAGAGCTCCACACAATGAATAGACTCCACTACAGGACATAGGGTTGCCTATACAGGGTGCTTTAGCCTGAGTGACGGTGTTAACCATCTACTGATAGGTCACCTAAGTCTACCGCGCTCTGTCTAGAAACCCTCAATGAGGGTTCCAGAATGCTGTGCGGGTGCCAGAGGGTGCCCGTCCCAGAAAAAGGAGTTCTTCCGGGGAATTCGTCAGGGAGGGCCATCACGAGGAGTGTGTGAGTCTGGAAACTCGGGTCCGGTTGGGCCAAGGAGGCGCAACGAGCGAGACCCGCACCTCGTCTCCCCAACCTTGCACAGAGTCTGTGCGCGCAGCCTCACTGGGGAAAAACACATATTGAGTAAACCCGGGGCCAGCTGAGAGCCAGCGCATCCGTGCAGAGCAGGGAAAGCAGCTGGTGACGGGCCGCTCGGGAGAAGCGGCAGGATGTCCTGGGCCTCTCTGAAGCGTGCCCATAACAGCTGGACTGTGCCGGGGTGGAGTCTCCATTCTCCCAGAAACGTAACTGTCGTGAGAACCTGTAAGCTGGCACGGTAGAGCTTGTATGGGATATGAACGTCGCGCAGCTATTACGCCGCATGACTCCGGAGGAGCAGATGGCGAGCGAGCTGAGACATGCGGCGGTAGCGCACATCAGCCAAACGGCTGATGTGCGCTATCGCAGCCATGCTGGCCGTCCTAACCAACACGTGTGTCCCCTCCCGTACCGGTAGGAACCTGCGGCTGCATGCTCGATATACACAGCCCACCAGCCCGTACTGGAAGCATCCGTCAGAATGACAGCATGACTGGACACTTGTTCTAAGGGCACCCAGGCCCGTAGAAGGCAAGGTCCATCCAGGGGCTGAAGGTGCGGAGACACAGCGTAGTGATGGACACCCGGTGCGTCTCCGCGCGCCATGCCCATCTGGGGACCCGATCACGAAGCCAGCGCTGAAGTGGTTTCATATGAACAATTGAGCGGCGTGACAGCGGCTACAAAATGTCATATGCCCCAGGAGCCTCTGAAAAACTTCAGTGAAACCACTATAACTGCAGAATTAAACGGACAGGGCAGCACTAGCCCAGCGCGCTAATAGCGCGCCGTGATGGAGACCGGGTCCAGCTCCAACCTGAGATGAGAGAAGCTCTGCCCGGGGGAGAGCTTGCTCATTCTCGGTTGACCCGAAACCCCAACAGGCCGAGGTGCCAGAGCACCAGGTCCCTATGCATAATCGACTAATTCAAGGTCAAGCTACTACGACGGGCTGAGCAGCGCTAACCAGGCTGACAGAGTCCGAATGAGCAGCATCACCGGAACGATCGCTGACGTACCCACGGAGGGGCAGCTTCGGGATGGGGAGTGCTCACCCCGGGAAGCAGAGCGTCCCGAGGAAGAACTGAAAATAAGAGATTGACTCTTACCTTCCTCCCAGGATCCCGCGGAGAGGCTGGAGGTGCGAGAAAGGAGATCATCCTCTGGCGCCCTCAAAGCCTGTGGCGAAGTGCACCAAAGCTGAGAGCTGGAAGGCAGTGTGTCCCATGCTGGCAGCAATTGGGCTTCCACACCCAGAGGGAGGAAAAGCCGCTCTTTTCGGATCGCTACATTCGTTCGCGGGGGAGCCCCAGCCCTCCACCGGGGAAAGAAAACTGGTTTCACACTGGTGAGTAAACTGGTTTCAGTCTTGAAATCAGGTTGGCAGATAGAGTGTCTTCAGTCTCTGTGAGAGGCTCTGAAGTAATTAAATTCTGAGGCTCACTCCGCAGCGTGCAGCTTATATAGCGCTGATGGCTCATTGCTGCCAGCTGTGGAGCAGAGCTCTGCCAATTCAATTTGGCATTTCATTGGCCCGTTTTCTTACTCTTCAGAGTGATTGGTCGTCTGACGTACTCCTATAGTCTGTTACCAGACGCACGTTGAAGTTCCCGTATGAAGGGGACATACGGGACATACTGCAATCTACCACTTCAATTGAAATTGTGTTTCAATGAGGGGTGTCAAACATGATAGAAAATAGCCTATTTATTTTAAATTAGATAGTTTAATGTTAAAATTTGTAATATCATGATACCATTGCTCTTTTTTAAAATAGAACTTTATGGCCCCTTTAAAGAACCAGTTTAGGTGTTTCCCAATTTTTATTGGCAGCTTCTTTGTGCATATTGGTTTTAAGTAAAAGAGTTACAACAAATGTCTTGCTCAGTATCATCCTTTATCTTTACAGGCACTCTGTTTCTTTGGATGTTCTGGCCAAGTTTCAATTCAGCAATTGCAGATCATGGAGATGGCCAGCATAGAGCTGCTATAAACACTTACATCTCTCTGGCCGCATCGGTTCTCACTACCTTTGCCCTTTCCAGTCTCTCAAAGAAATATGGAAAACTCGACATGGTGACTGAGCCTCTGCTTACTGTCTGTGAGATCTGAGTTAATCTTTTTTTGTGCTTAAAAATAACCTTTTCTTGCCATTGTTCAGGTACATATTCAGAATGCTACCTTGGCTGGTGGTGTTGCGATGGGAACTGCTTCAGAGTTCATGATTACACCTTACGGCTCTCTGATAGTGGGATTCTGTTCTGGCATTGTTTCCACACTTGGATATGTCTTTCTGACTGTGAGTTTTTACTATGTTTTATAGTACTTAAAATGCTCATATATTATACTGAAGTCAAATCATTTTATACTGTTATTACTGTATGTTGTACATAGTAGTACAGTTATACTGTATGTTGTTACTATACTTAATTTTGTTTCCAATTAAAATGTACATATTATTTTTTTCCTATATTAGCCTTTTATGGAAAAAACCTTGAAGATACAAGACACTTGTGGTATACATAACCTTCATGCAATGCCTGGAGTTATTGGTGGTATTGTTGGAGCTGTTACTGCAGCTTGTGCTAGTGAATCAGTTTATGGAAGTGAAGGGTAAGTTTGTGTCAATGAGACATATAGTTCACAAGTTTATTGTATATGTATTGCAAATAATTCCTCATTATTAATCATTAAATATGTATCACATTTCTTCTTATTATCATTATCTTAATAAAATTGTGCATTTATATTTTATTTAAAAAATTTATATAACAGTCACAGTTTGTAGTGTTACAAGAATGAAAAAAGATAAATGCTCAGTGTTGTTATTTTTTAGATTGATTAAAATGTTCGGCTTTGAGGGAAAGGTTTCTAACAGAACAGCCAGCGTTCAGGGAGGATACCAGGCTGCAGGTCTCTTTGTAGCAATGGCATTTGGCCTTGTAGGTGGAGCTTTGGTTGGTGAGTGCAAGTAAAGTCAAACTGGCTAACTTTTTTATACTGAATATATTACTGTGAATGAGAGTTTGAGATCATATATGTGGTTTTATTTTCCAGGTGGGATATTAAAGCTGCCAATCTGGGGAGACCCAACAGACAGCAACTGCTTTGATGATGATATTTACTGGGAGGTAAGAAATGTGTGTTTTCAGATTATCTATTGAGTTAAACAGGAATGATTCATTTGAGGACTCCTCTGTAAGCTTTATGTTGATTTAAAAATGTGGAGGCTAATTGAATTTGTGGTATTTGTTCTTAGGTTCCTGAGGAAGAGGATGAAAATATTCCTGCCTTTGGACATCAAAACATGCATCATGTAGGAAGGACGCCAGATGTGTGAGTCAAGTTTTAAATCACTTCATCTTTTCATGAAACTTACATTGGGTTTGAAACCTTCTGTTACAGTAAAGTTATATAAAAGTTATATTAAAAAAAATTTATTTAAATTTTATTTTATTTTATTTTTAGTTTTTAGTTTTGCAAAGACGTGAAAGATAGAAACTAGAAAGATAGGCTACCAATTAAATAGGGTTTGTCAGATAATTAAGGATATTACCACCTGTTGCAAGATAAACACCAAAAACTGGGAGGATCTGAAAGTGTTCTTTTATCAATGTTCTTTTTTTAATTTTCTTAATGAATGTTTTGATACTGTGCTTCAGAATATATTCAACTCTTTTACTCCTGTTGCGAAAACTTCAAATAAGATTGAGCAGTCACTTTTAAATGTAGGATATTGTACAATTGTACATTGTACACAGAAGAATAAACTGTATTCTTAAGGTAACTTATGAACTAATATTATAGGTATTATATTAACTAATATTGTCTGGATTGACCTAGACTTAGCTAAATGATAAGAGTTTAGTACATGGCAATGACATACCATGAGCTTCAAACACCATTGTTTTCATGCTATTATGTAAATCCCATATGTGTAAAATTCTGGTGAAAAACAGGCCAATCGGAACAAAACACAGACTGTGATGATCCACACAGGATAATTAATATGCACACCCCAAGCTGCAATTGATTGTACACAATATTTACTACTAATGTACTAGTGACATTACAACAATGGATTTTTTAAAAATTAAACATACAATGTATATGGGACACTTAATAATAAGGAATTTTGTGGGATAATGAGAAAGACAGGAAGAGTAAAGGAGTAGTTCTGTGAAATAGGCAGCTATGCGTCTCATTTCACAGCTGGTCAGAACACAAAATGCGGGATATATGGATTATAAATCTATTCAGCACCACCCCAAATAGACATAAGGTCTGTTTTGTTAGTTTAATGTGTATATTGTGAAATTTTCCACATATGTAATGAGACAACAGACACATGTAAACTGTAACTGTATTTAGTGCATGTTTATGCATTGTGTCATATCACTCAGCTTTTACTGTGATTTTCTGAAGTGCAAGGACAACAATAAAATTCAAAAACTGTCTGTGTATGCAGCGGTTGATATTAACTCCTGCCTGTGATTACACAAATGTTAAACCCAAAAAATACATCTCTGTCGGCCCCTTTTGTCTAGTATAATTATAATTCAGCCTATATTTTATTAACAATGCATAACCCAGGAGCAGTAATAGAGCAGCAGACTTAATTGCCTATAGGTACCTTACTATTCATTTGAACCTTTTTTTCCACTTCAGTTGAAATGATTTTCATTTCAAAGAACAATTTTACATATTGAATCAATGCACTTTATGACACCTTTAAATAACATTGAGTAGTGTATTTTATAGCATTTTTTAAAACAGTTCATTGTGTAAGTTCACAGTACATTATGTAATGATAACAGATGAAAAGTTTGATCTTAATAATTTGCAAACATTAGAGTTGGTAATTAATAGTTAAAGTTGCATTAACAAATGCTGTTGCGAATGTGCGAACATGCTGTAGAAGTATTGTTTGTTGTGAGTTCATTAACTAATGTAGTTAACAAAAGTTAGCGACTGCAACTTTATTGTGGAGTGTAACCACATAGTTTTGTTTTAGTTTTTCTCATTGTACAACAAAACTTGAATAAAGTGTCAAATAAATATATAAAAAAATCCTTGTTAACTAATTGAAATAAAATATTTTTTATTAGTTTTATTGTTTGTTTGTTTTATTAAATGTTGTTATTATTATTTCAAGTTTCAAAAAGTCAAGGATCTTAAATTCTAGCTTTATATTTTAGTTTTTGTTAACTATGATAACCCTTTATTTCTCATGTACACAGACATCATCGAAGTAATGTATAAGGGGGCTACACAACAACAGCAACCTGAAAAAACCAGAAAAATTCCACATCTAAAAGAATGAAGATGGAATAGGAATCATGAAGGCTTCAAAGACTGATTAGACAAGCTACTCAATGGAAAATTTTAAGTTTGTCATGTGATGAGATGTAATGTACGTTCAATGTCATAATCCATGTCATTAATCTTCTCTGTAGCACCAGACTAACCTGTGCTGCCACTGCTGCTTCTTCAAAAACAATTTCAAAAAGTCCTCACGGGTTTATTTCCTTTTTGAATTCCTTTCATTCCGACACCAGTGATGTGACACTTCATCTTATCTATGTCTGGAATATAACTATATATATTGATTAAATTTTAAGACTGCTTTAGCTTTTTTTATACATTTTTATACTGATAATAATCATCATATAATGCATTTGTTCAGACTAAAGAAACAGAACAGAATTGAATTAATGAATGCTAAAAATGTTAACTATTCTTGTTTGTTAACAAGCTGATAAAAGAGAGACACTCCAATAAAGTCAATTATTTTATTATTTATCTCTATATATCTTGTTGTTTTTGAAACTTTTTTTAATGCTGAAGGATGTTGAATCTGCAACAGACGATTTGCTTTGATGGGTGGATTAGTGTATTTGCCTGAGGCAAAGGACTCATTGTGAGCTTAGGAAGCTTCCTACTGTCTGGAATGATCAGCAACCAATCCAAACACTTTGGCAAAAGTCCAGATCATTAAATTAATGAGTGATCATTCCCATCAGATAGCATACAATCTTTAATTTTTGGCATGTCCTGTTGCTAAAGTTGACGCCTTTTCTTTTGTCTTCCCTACATTCACTCTCAGTATGCACATTTCTAAAATTGAAAGAAATGGACTATTTGCCAAACAGAAGCACTTACAAAAGTGGCAACTAGGGAAAAGGAAGCAACAAGTGATGCATCTATTTTAGCAGTAGACCTTGAGCTGAACCATTTTTAGTGGTACTCTGATAAAAGCCAGAAATGCTCTGTGCAGACTATAATGTGTTGATGTCTGTCCTCGAATTTGATAGATACAGACTCCAAAATTACAGCTCTAATGTGGTTTAATAATTTATTTAAAATAAAATGTCATTCAGGGCATCACGGTGGCGCAGTGGGTAGCACGATCGCCTCACAGCAAGAAGGCAGCTGGTTGGAGCCCCGGATGGGTCAGTTGGCATTTCTGTGTGGGTTTCCTCCGGGTGCTCCGGTTTCCCCCACAGTCCAAAGACATGCGCTATAGGTGAATTGAATAAGCTAAATTGGCCATAGTGTATGTGTGTGAATGCAAGAGTGTATGGGTGTTTCCCAGTGTTGGGTTGCAGCTGGAAGGGCATCCGCTGTGTAAAACATATGCTGGATAAGTTGGTGGTTCATTCCGCTGTGGCGACCCCTGATTAATAAAGGGACTAAGCTGAAAAGAAAATGAATAAATGAATGAAAAATGTCATGCAATAATAATAGACCTTTAAAACATGTGTCATATCTTACACTTACTTGTACTTACTTGACTTGTTTCTGAATTGCTCGTGTGTTTTCCATCTACTGTGTTTATTTATTTTATTTTTTTATCTGATTGTAAGACAACTGGCTACTGCAATTCTTAGTAAAACAAGTTGCATTATTCATTTAAATACTTTCCCCACATAAATATTGTCTAAAAGAGAAATTCCTACAATTATACAGTACACTATATGCAACAGGGTCAGCGAGGGAAAAAAGGCTTTTCATCAGTAATTTTTGACCTTGTGCTGTGTCTTTAGTAAATACTGAAAGTCTATTTTTATGTCAAAAGAGGGTTTGCACTATAATGCAACTAAAGCTATTATTAAATCTGGCCCCAAGTCTGATCAAAGGATCTAGTTAGTGGTTAATAATTCCTCCCTTTTGACAACCTTGTGATAATGCAAATGTATTGCTATAATTTGATCTCTGTCTTTTAAGCCAGAGAAGGAAAGTGCTTGAAAGTAATATATTTCTTACCCTGGAGAAAGTTGCCTAAAACCATTGTTAGCCAACTACGATTGTAAGTTATATCATTACAAACATAGTTCAGTTATTCTGTGTTTCAGTAATCCATTGTTTCAATGGAAATTTGCAAACAACATCACAAATTTGTGTGGTTGGAACTATAACTCTAGAACTTAAAAGCATAGTTTCTGGCTGTGTTCTATTTCAAGTTATCACCTCTATGTCTTGTCGTTTTCAACACTTTACCATTCATTTTGAATACTTAAAATTACTTTCTCATATTTTATATAACTTGCTTTAAATGTTATTTATTTTATAGTTCAGTTCTAGCAAGCTTTAGACTGAGAATTGTGCTCCCTTTGTAGTGCACTTCAAAAACAGTTATGCCATTTTGAACACAGATTCGAGATTGCTCGTGAAGAAGGATAACTTTTATGATTTACAAGTGGAAATCTGTTACATTTCCAATGCTTGTAAAAACAAAACATATACATTAATGATTTTAATGTATTAAAAATGTATCTGTACTTACATATATGCAACATAAATGCAGTGGTTTGAGTGTAATGGAAAAAATGGAAAAATAAATTAATTAAAAAAAATACACTTTTGTAAAATTTAATTTAAGGCAGGGCTTTCAGACTCTAATTAACCTTCATAGATGGTTGAGTGCAGAGTTCTACTTTCAACCTTAAACACTGTAGCTGTAGACAAGGCCTGGAAAAGTTTGGTTTTTGTTGTTGATGTGCCAAGAATGTTTTCTGCAGTGGAAAATTGTAGTTTGGTCTCTGACAGCATTGTCAGCAGACCAGGCCATCTGAACAATCAGAGCAGAGCAGGCTCTCAGACAGAGTGGGGTTTAGAGAGACCAGATTCTTGGACAACTCATTTGAGACTCTGTAAAAAAAAGGGGGATGCAACAATGTACATTATGAGAAAATTGTAACACTTTTGGACATCGGATGGATGCAGACCTCAAAAACAAAAGTAAAAGCATTCACAATAGCAAAATAATGGCATTTTAAAAGTGCATTTTATTTATGTTGGGCATAGGAAGTGAATCTATGTAATTAGTATTACATGCTTGTCCTTGGCATTGAAAAAACCCCCTGAGAATCCACTTCAACATTGAAAAGAGCCAAAAGGAGCGTGTTTACATCCACATTCTTAACCATGGTCATGTAAACCCATTCACCTGTTTTCCTTTATCAGAGTAAGGTCAAGAGTAAGTTGCTTATGCATAAATCAATGGACACAACTAGATTTTTGCCACTTATGCTGATTTTGCAGTTGGTTTATTGAAGTGCACATGTGATATGTGACAGGAACACGTCTTTACTGCAGATTTAAGCACACCCAGACAGAGGAAACTTTTTGCAGTCAGGATGGAGGAAATATACCGCAAACTCAGATGCTTTCTTGATCCAAAGAATTATAAAAATGTGTTTTCATCTCATGCAGCAGAACCAGAAGTGCTACAATCTAATTGTTGCATCTTACGAAGATAATATCCAGTCATGGCCAAAAGTTTTGAGAATTCTATAAATATTGGAAATTGGAAAAGTTGCTACTTAAGTTTTCATAATAGCAATTTGCATATACTACAGAATGTTATGAAGAGTGATCAGATGAATTGCATAGTCCTTCTTTGCCATGAAAATTAACTTAATCCTGAAAAAAACGTTCCACTGCATTTCAATGCTGTCATTAAAGGACCTGCTGAGATCATTTCAGTAATCGCCTTGTTAACTCAGGTGAGAATGTTGACGAGCACGAGGCTGGAGATCATTATGTCTGGCTGATTGGGTTAGAATGGCAGACTTGACATGTTAAAAGGAGGATGATGCTTGAAATCATTGTTCTTCTGTTGTTAACCATGGTGACCTGCAAAGAAACGCGTGCAGCCATCATTGCGTTGCATAAAAATGGATTCACAGGCTAGGATATTGTGGCTACTAAGATTGCACCTAAATCAACAATTTATAGGATCATCAAGAACTTCAAGGAAAGAGGTTCAATTCTTGTTAAGAAGGCTTCAGGGCGTCCAAGAAAGTCCAGCAAGCGTCATGATTGTCTCCTAAAGAGGATTCTGCTGCGGGATCGGAGTGCCACCAGTGCAGAGCTTGCTCAGGAATGGCAGCAGGCAGGTGTGAGCGCATCTGCATGCACAGTGAGGCGAAGACTTTTGGAAGATGGCCTGGTGTCAAGAAGGGCAGCAAAGAAGCCACTTCTCTACAAAAAAAACATCAGGAACAGATTGATCTTCTGCAAAAAGATGGCGAATGGACTGCTGAGGATTGGGGCAAAGTCATATTCTCCGATGAAGCCCCTTTCCGATTGTTTGGGGCATCTGGAAAAAGGCTTGTCTGGAGAAGAAAAGTTGAGTGCTACCATCAGTCCTGTGTCATGCCAACAGTAAAGCATCCTGAGACCATTCATATGTGGGGTTGGTCACTCACAATTTTGCCCAAAAACACAGCCATGAATAAAGAATGGTACCAAAACACCCTCCAACAGCAACTTCTTCCAACAATCCAACAACAGTTTGGTGAAGAACAATGCATTTTCCAGCACAATGGAGCACCGTGCCATAAGGCAAAAGTGATATCTAAGTGGCTCGGGGACCAAAACGTTGAAATTGTGGGTCCATGGCCTGGAAACTCCCCAGATTTTAATCCCATTGAGAACTTGTGGTCAATCCTCGAGGCGTTTGGACAAACAAAAACCCACTAATTCTGACAAACTCCGAGAAGTGATTATGAAAGAATGGGTTGCTATCAGTCAGGATTTGGCCCAGAAGTTGATTGAGAGCATGCCCAGTCGAATTGCAGAGGTCCTGAAAAAGAAGGGCCAACACTACAAATACTGACTCTTTGCATAAATGTCATGTAATTGTCGATAAAACTTTGAAACGTATGAAGTGCTTGTAATTATATTTCAGTACATCACAGAAACGACTGAAACAAAGATCTAAAAGCAGTTTAGCAGCAAACTTTGTGAAAACTAATATTTGTGTCATTCACAAAACTTTTGGCCACGGTTGTCACGATACTGGAATTCGGTACCTATCAATACTGAAGTTTTAAAAACGTCCATTTCCTGCTGACATTTGAGCGCTACTAAGCACGTTCTTAAACAGCGCTGATTTGCCGAAAACAGAAATAACTGTGATTGGCCGTAAAGGTCATAAACCACAGTTTACTTAGTGTAACCACAGATACAGGGACACTGGAGTGTTTCAAAGTCATATCGATCAGCTGTCTGATCAGATGTTGTTGTTGTTTTTTTGTTTTGTTTTTTAGAATTCATTGATTACTTCGTGTAAGCTACTTCATATAAGCTATTTTATGTCTACTACCAACATTTTCCTCTTGGGATCCTGTGTACATTGGTGCATATCACCTATGCATATAACAGTGCTGTACAAACTCAAGTCTAAGATTAATCCTTTTTTATTTACTATGCAAGACAAAGAAACTTTTCCCACTAAGACATGATATACTGTATCATTGGCCAGAACTACCTCCAGTAGGTGTGGCCTCTATACAAGTTAAGGGATACTACTCCAATTCAAACACTCAGCTGCAGTGGAGACTTGGAAGACAGACAGTCATGTGACCTGGTCTGTGACCATGCAGCATGGCCATGTGCTGCAGTCAAGCCTCACCCTTCTTCATCAAGTCAGAATATCATCTCTGAAGTTATTCTACACTTAAACAAGAGGATCTTCACCACCATCAGATGAGCCATCAAGACTTTTATGCGAGACTCAGCACCATGGCTGAGACATACTGTATGCAAGTAAACAGAGGTTTAGATTAAGCTTATAGGCCCCTTTGTAAAAGGTTGATGTTTTTTAGACTGTTAAACTGACTTGTCCTTGTTCATGCATTCCCCTACTTTATTTTGGTTTCATTCATCCATTTTCACTTTACACTACCCTTTTGGACGTATGCTTGATTGTGTGTATTTGTTTGTTTAGTCATTGCTTGTCACCTAAGCTTAATAAAACTTTTGTGCACGTCACATGATCAGTGTGTGATAGTAACTGCTTGCATCAAAGACACTTTAATGATTCTGATTTTGCTACATGCTCTATGCTTAAGCATTAAGAGTAGTTATTTTATGGGCCCACTAAAAATAACAGAGAATTAATACAACTAACATTCAATGTTCACTGGACAAACTAGTTGAAATTGTAAACCTAATTATTTTATTAAGTTAATAAATATAACTAATCCAAATATGCATAATTAGTTATGACATGTTATGATTAATTATGCATAATTGCCTATGAGCTTATTTTGCTACACAGTGTTATTGGTTTGCATATAAACTGTATAAACTGGAACAATGACTTCAAGTAAACTCAGTAAAGTGTGTGTGTGTGTGTGTGTGTGTGTGTGTGTGTGTGTGTGTGCGTGCGTGCGTGCGTGCGTGCGTGCGTGCGTGCGTGCGTGCGTGTGTGTGTGCGTGTGTGTGTACAGGTTTAGCTATACTTGAGGGCTCAATTGTCATAACTTATATAAATCAAAAGGACCCACTAGTGACAATGGTTTCACTGGTCTTTACTAATTAGACGTGATTATAAATTGACCAGAACACTTTTTTTTTTTTTTTTACCAATTTTTTTTGCACTTGTTTTGTGGGGGTTGGGTTTAGGGGTAGGGTTCATAATTAAAATTATGTTCTGGCAGAAACTGCAGTTTTGACTCTGAGCTTCTGTTGGTGTTTGAGGAGTTAACAGATCCAGAACAACTTTTCAGCCTCAAAAGCTCTTTGAGTGCTTTACACATTTCTTGCCTTGAATGTTGACAGCAGTTTGCAAGAACTGGTGGCAGTGGCAGTGGAGAAACATCCAGAGAACCAAGCCTTTAACTTCACAGTGAATGACATAAGGTGCAAAAAGAAATGGAGCAGAAGAAAGCTGAAGGAGCGGAGCAGCACTAAGCCAAATCATCTTCTGGTGGAGGTCAAACCTCTGCTAACTCTTGCCAGACCATCTGCCCTGAAGCTCATTGAAGAAAACCTATCTGTGCTTCCAAGTGTATCTGAAGACTTCACTCTTCCTGCTGCTCACATTCTGCCACCAGTGAACAAACCACCTGAGAAAGAACCATCCCTGTCAGAGTCTCCTTTTTAAAGAGTATCCCAAACTCTGCCTCTTCCTCCACATCCCATTCGTGCCCCAGATGAGCTATTCTCCCGCCACTGCTCTCCAGTTTGTTTTCCTAGCAGATGAGCTGCTCCTCTTAATCCAATTTCAGCTGTGTGTTTCTATCCAGTCTGCATCTCATCCAGACCTTGTGCTCTTTCACGTTGAGGATGGGGAGAGAGAGTTTGTTGAGATCCAGGCCTGCAATTTCCCTGAATGTCCTTGACTGCTGAGATGAATTGTAGCTTGGGAGGAAGAGGGGGAGGATGAAGAGGTACAGGAGGAGGATAAAGTGGAGCAGGAGGA
>CAIGQV010019356.1:15074105-15101774 GCA_903798115.1 Danio jaintianensis | reverse complement strand
TATATATATATACAGTGCTCAGCATAAATGAGTACACCCTATTTTGAAAATGAATATTTGTATCAATTTATCTGTAAATATAAGTAATATATTTTGATGCATTTTAACAAAACAGATTTATTAAACAGATATATTTATTTAAATAACATTTTAGTTGCAGGACATCCTTAGAAGTAGAAAGAGAGTACATTTAAATTCAAGAGAAATATTGCAAAAAAAATATACATACAAATTTCTTTTCTTTTTTTTTTTATAGTTACAAATTACAATTTTTTTAGTTTTTCTTTTTTTTTTTCTTCTTTCCTTTTTTTATTTAATATTTTCCCTAACATATACATTTTGTTAGATTAGCTGCAGATTTGGCTTCAGTACTGACTAAACTAATGTGTACAGTATGCACAAATATAATATTGCATTCCCTAAATAAGTGAGGTAACTTTTGAATGTGAGTTCAATGGTTCCAGTTTCTTATCTCTTTAAACAGAAACACACTTTCCACACCCGTTCTGCTGCCTAACAGCCACACGAGTAAACACTTGGGATGTATAGATAAGAGTAATGCACTACGCACTTTTATTTACTCTTGGTAACATCTTTCTAAATGGCCATTCAGGTCCAACAGAGATGAGCAGGTAAGAATAACTTATTCTTTATTTTATATTTTTTATTTATTTATTACCCCATTATGGTAAATAAGTTAAATGCAGTTCCGAATGCCAATCAGCAATAAATATTTACTTAAATTAAAGTTTTTTCTTTCATGTGGATTATAAATTGAATGATTGTGTCAAGACGCATCAGATAGACCAGTGTTGCAACCTGTTTCTGGTATAATATCTATATATTTACACCATAATTATGGCTTTATGTAATTCCCAACAAACACGCATGCACCTTATCTTTATTAGCTCAGTTTTTTTGCAACCTATTTTTATGCACTCTATTGGCCATTATTACTATGAGCAACTGTGTCAGCTTTCTTTAATGCTGCCTTCACATGTCATCAGAAAGGCAGTGTGGTAGAGCTCTTGTGAAAGAAAAACATAGAAAGGACATAAGTCATTTGTAGAAATCTTTCTCTCCTTCAACATGTTAAAACCAACTGATGATACTCCCAACTCATGTCAACAATTCTCACAGTTACCCATGTAGATACAATTTTAGAGGCTGCTTGTATTCAATTTTATAAAAAATTCTGACAACATGTGAAATCAGCATAATTTGATATAATGAATTTTATACTGGTAAGTCATATGAGTGTATTGATTCACACACAGGACATTTAATAATTAATAATTAGATATTGACAACAATATGGCCTTCAGAACTGTTTGTGACATTGCAAGTATTGGCAGGTCATGTAAAATATAGCATTTTAAGTCATATTCTTGTGAATGGGGATTGCTTTCAAAACTTTTAAAAGTTTCAAAAGGATTTTTAGTACACTGCTGTCATGTAAATGTAAGTTATGTTTAATTCTGTACAAGTTGCTTTGGTTTGGAACTTTGAACTCCATTTGCTTTTGTGTTGTTCCACAGCATGCATTTACAAAGTGCACAAGTATTCTTTTACATACTCGTGCAGCTGCACTGGAGCCACACAACACAGATATGTGCACCGGGTAAAGACTGCAAAAATAAAGAAGTGTTTGACAAATCAGTGACAACGATCCCTGAAAATCTAAAGGATGGAGCCGATGAAATATTTTTTGTAAACAGTAAGATTGATGTCATACCAAAAGGAGCTTTTTCTAAAAATCCTCAAATAAAGAAACTCGAATTTCTCAGTACTTCAACTGAGACTGTAGAGGTCGGAGCCTTTGAGGGTTTACCTGATATCGCCACCATTGAGGTATCTAGCACAAACATGACATCATTATCTGTGGGTGTTTTTAAGGATCTCGTCAACCTTCGAAGACTTGTTTTAAAAAGCAACAAAATCAACATCCTTGAAAATGGGTTATTTGATGATCTAAACCAGCTCCAGGAATTATTTCTACATATGAATGAGATCACCTCGATCGAGGAGGGGACATTTGACAATTTAGAGAATCTCAAACTTCTTCATCTTGCAAAAAACAACCTTAACTCTGTATCAACATCTCTCTTTTCCAAACTTAAAAGCTTACGCACTTTCAGGCTTTATGAGAATCTGCTGACTGCAATGCCTGATGGGATTTTTGATAGTCTTTCTGATCTGACAGAGATAGCCTTGCAAGGCAACCAAATTTCGTCCATACAACCAAATTTGTTTCCACACAAAAGCAAATTAGTAAAACTCTTTTTGGACCATAATCTTTTGACGGAGTTGGAGCAGGATCTATTTGTAGGTTTCATTTCATTAAAGACTTTAACTCTGCATAACAATCAACTCACCAGTCTTCCCAATGTCCTTTTTGGAGAAATGCCCAAATTGACTGAACTGAGCTTAAACCATAACAATCTCACACACTTACCACAGGGAGTTTTCAGCCCACTTAAGAAACTTAAAAAGTTAGACCTTTCTTCAAATCACTTCTCGACGATATCTGGAGACTTTTTTGAGGGTCTTGAGAAACTGACTGATCTGAATCTTCAAAATAACTACATAAAGTCATTAAAACAAGAAGACTTTGACAAACTTCCGATCCTTTCAATACTCAGACTGGAACACAATAAACTACAAAATCTTCCTGGAGATGTTTTTGATTCTAATCCAAAACTCAGCAAACTCTACCTGAACAACAACCCATGGCAGTGTGACTGTAACCTGTTGCCATTCTTTGAATGGCTGAAGAACAATGAAGAAAAGCTTCAATTCAAACCTCCAGTCTGTGAGTCCCCAACTCATCTGCAAAATCAAAAAATCCCCTCTTTAGAAGAAAAAGATTTAATATGCCTCACAACTTTACCACCTTCCACACCTCTCCTTACAACCACCGTTCCCATGACAACAACAAAGTTAACCACCACAGCATCCGCAGCACCCACAATGACAACCACAACACCTACAACAACTACTCAACCCACAACTGTGCCAACCACTATCGCTACAACTACAACTTTAACAACAACATCTATGCTAACCACAGTATCAACAACTACTCTACAACCAACAACTGCACTCATAACAATATCAGTGCCAACTACAGCATCACCAACTACATCCCAACCAACAACTACAACCCTTAAGACTACATCAATGCCAACCACGATATCAACAACTACACTACAACCAACAACTACAACACTGACAACCACATTAGTGCCAACCACAATATCAACAACTACATTACAACCAACAACTACAACCCTCAAGACTACATCAGTGCCAACCACCATCCCAACAACTACAATACAACCAACAACTACAACCCTGAAGACTACATCCATGCCAACCACCATCCCAACAACAAGACTACAACCAACAACTACCCGTGCCACAACTACAATTCCCACCACATCAACACTTCAAACAACAATTGCAACAACTTCAGTAACTACAACCATGTTAATCCCCACCACTATTACAAGTCACATAACAACCTTACCACCCAGCACGACAACAAGGAGAACCACACCGTTCCTGACCACAGTGAATAGTTTCACCTGTGGCTCTCTTCAGACCCCTCTGTCAAGCCACACTTCTGTCCACGATTGCTCCTCATGCAAGGAACTGGCGATATTTTACACTACAATGCTGCTGGTGGAAATATGCTGTACTCTGGTGCTGGCCAAATTCACTTATTCATTATACTGCTCACTGGAGCAAAGGGAGAGACTGCACAACCAAGTCAAGCTGACTCACTTCTCCTATACTAAGTCTATTACTCTTAGGCCAGTGGATGAGACAGAGACTATAGCTCTGTGATTTTATTTTATTCTATTTTATTTTATTTTATTTTATTTTATTTGAGGTGGTGGTACTACCAGTGTATGAGACAGAGACTGTTTTTATTTTTATTTTATTTACTTTATTATTTACTTTACAGTTTACTTTTTTATTTCTTAGGGGGGAGGTGGTGGTCAGCATATACCAGTAGACGAGGAATAGACTATACTGTAGCTCTGTGTTTTTAGTTTAGTTTTATTTATTTTATTGCTTTAATTTATTTTTCTATTTTTTTATGGGAGGTGATTGTCAGTATTATGATATACTGGTCTGCACCTACAACTAATGCTTAATGCTAAATGCCTTCATTTTGTGTACAGTAAGACTAGTTAATACAACATGTTAACTGCATAAAGGATAGTCTGCATTCAGCACAATGATTTTACAATAATTATAAGATTCTAATCCACAGCACTTTATGTTTGATATACAAGAGCCAGTGAGGTTTGTTTTAGTATACAATGCTTTGTTTGTGTGTCTTTGTATGTAAATAATTAATTAAATATGTTTTCATGTAGTGATTTAAATTGCTCAATTAATACACTTTTATTATCTTCTGATAAATATATCAGGTTTTCATTCATTCATTCATTTTCTTTTCGGCTTAGTCCCTTTATTAATCTGGGGTCGCCACAGCGGAATCAACCGCCAACTTATCCAGCATATGTTTTAAGCAGCGGATGCCCTTCCAGCTGCAACCCATCACTGGGAAACATCCATACACACTCATTCACACACATACACACTACGGACAATTTAGCCTACCCAATTCACCTATACCACATGTCTTTGGACTTGTGGGGGAAACCGGAGCACCCGGAGGAAACCCACGCAAACACGGGCAGAACATGCAAACTCCACACAGAAACACCAACTGACCCAGCCGAGGCTCGAACCAGCGACCTTCTTGCTGTGAGGCGAACGTGCTACCCACTGCGCCACCGTGCAGCCTATATCAGGTTTTATTAAATATTAATTGTTTGTGATTATTCTTATTAAATATTTATTATTTGTGTTTTGAATCAAAGTCTGTGAATCATGGGTTTTGAATAGTGTGAGATTAAGTAGGAAACAATGGACAATATGTATTTTTGGATGAACTAACACTTTAAATGTGTTAACTTTAAACAGGTATTGTAAATATTTTACAGACATAAATACATTTCAAACACATTTTACAGAACAAACATACATTTGAAGCTGTTTCATTTAAGAATTGTAAATCAGTATGTGATGTAACATTTACAGTGATCTGAAAGTGTCGTATATTAAAAGGGTTGCTTTGCTAGTTAAGTCACAACCATTGGGCTGCAGTTTGGGGCATCTGTTGGATACTATTAAGCAATTATTTACAGTTCATTAATACATGTCAGCAGTCTTGATTTATTGTCCTTAGACATAGCCTTAGGGCTTAAGTCACATATTAAGGAGCTATTGTGACCAGATGCTTTTAAAAACTATAGAGGCTAAATCAAAAGAGATACAAAGACCCAGATGTATACTTATTAACTGTATACGTGATAGTATAGCATTTAGTAAATTGCTGTTTAACTGCATTTATACATGCTGTTTTACATACAGTAAAAATGTATGCATGCATATGGATCTGAACATTGATTATTGATCAAGAATAGGCTAAATCACTTTTAAAATACAGTTGAAGTAGGCAATTTTCTAGGCCAGTTTCACAGGCATTTGGTCTCTTTTCACAAATCGAACTGTTCTTCAAAATAAATCTGAACGCACGTCTTTAACACTGCATGTCAACCACAAGGTGTCACTGTTACCACAAGCAACAGACATCAAATTAAAACAACCTGCACACAATCCTTCCAAAACAAGTATTTATTTATTTATTTATTTAATTTATGTTTGAAGTGAAGTGAAGTGAAGTGAAGTGTAGTGTGTTTGTTTGTTTAATAAAAAAGTGCTCATATACCATAACGTTGCTATATCGTCGTCAAGTCCAAACATATACTAATTTATAGTAAATTACTTTAGAGTTTTTGATCCATACTATGGTAAAGTGTATTAGGGTATACTGCATATATTAGAAACTATTGTGAACTGATAAAATGTCAAAAAAATTATTGTATACTTTAGTTTTTACTACAGCAAACTCGTGTATTTTAGTATAATATACCATACAGTTGTTTTAAAATGTACCCCATTGTATGATTTTAGTATTAGGCCTACCAAAGCAATATTACCGCAACAAGTATTTGAATTCAAAACAGTAATAATTACTATTATTATTATTATTATTAACAAAAAAGTCTTCTGTCGAGGTAGACTGAACGTTTGTGGTGGAAATATATTCTTAACGCATTTTCAAATGCACCACTAGATGGCGATGTTACCAACTGTCTATATGTAAACAGCAAATTAAGTGGCCTGAAAAATTGGCCGTTTGTAAATTCTCAGCCTTTAGAGTGCTCTGCTTTTATTCTTGTTATACTTTTGTGGTTCTTTTATCCAGTTATTTAAAGCTTACTTAAGTTACACACCAAGGTTTTGTAAAGATAGCCTAACTGTGAAACCGAATGTGTCATCATTATTTGCAAAGTAAACAAACAGCTCACGTTGTTTCAACACCTGCACCGTTCAACTTTTTGAGTAGAAACGTGGATGTGGGACGGGTGAGTAGTCTTTGCCATAAAGTGTTAATATGCTAAAAATGTTAAGTGACCAATTTTAAATATTATTGAAACAAAAGCACTGAATGCATCATGCCTGTGAATGTTTTAAAGTATTAGATAGAGGTTTAGAATGTGAAACTGCCTCGGATCAGAAATAGATACGAGAACCCAACTTTATTTAAAAAAAAAAAGTGGTTGCCCAGTTGTGAGGTTTTAATGATATATTTATTTATTTATACCTTTATGAGAAGATATTTTGAAGAATGTTGGAAACAATAACTACTGACGTCCATTGTAGAAAAAAAAAAACTATACAGGCTACTGCATAGTGGATAAAGACTTGTGTGGAAGAAACTCAAACACTGTAAAGAAACTCAAACAGTTTTGGAAAAAGTGAAGAGTGGGAAAATAATGACAGAATCTTTATTTTATGGTGAATTACACCTTTAAAAATGACTGTTTAAGAGGTGGTAGTGAGTGTGATCATTTTGTAACTTTAATATGATGCTTAGAACTGAATGAAATGTTATATATGTAGATCTGAAAACAATCAGACCAGTTGTGTTAAATGGTTCTCAAACACTGCATTTGACATTAACGAGTGTACTCACAGCCATGAGTTCTTATAGACTGAGAAGAACAAGGTTACATTCAATGACGCTGTTCCAGTTCCAGAGAGACCACATAGAATTGCCATGGTGATGTATGGTGGTATTTTGCAGCCATGGTGATGGCTATATAATGCATATATTTTATCTAGCCATGTTGAAATGTAATGAAAAGAAAAAAAAAAGCTTTAAAGTCTCAGCTGCATCAGAGTTTCGTTTTTATGATGCAAATCACACTGACAAAGAAGCATTTCAGATGCAAAACATAAATTGATTAATTGAATTATTTCAGATTTAAAGGAAAGCAATGAAGCCCTCTGAAACTTTCAGGAGGACCTTTGTGAATGAGGAAGAACCCTCGTGATAACTAGGATATTACTTTTTTAGACTTTTTAATAAAAAAATTATAAGTCTAAAGTCTAACCAAAAATTACAATTATTATTTTTTTTTTAACACAAATTTTGGTTAAATATTTAATGAAAATTGAATTGAGTTTTTCCAAAATGAGGCAGAGGCAGTATCCCGATCATAAAATTGTTGCTACTTGAAACATTTTCCATAATTCCTGTAATCTTACCAAGTAAAACATCATCTTATTTTCTTATTTAAAAAGGCTGACATTAAATGCAATTAAATACATGACCAGTGCTTGAAAATCCGGTCTGTCAGTACCCGTGATGCATGCCTGATTTTTGTCAAAAGGCAGGTGAGAGGTGATAAAACATTTGATGGAGGTAGCCACATTGTAATTCTCTACGTAGGAAAAACCCTGCTAGCTGTTGGGTTTGTCCATATTTTAGACAATTTCTAGTTGAAAATGCCTGGAAATATCTTAATCTTTGTCATCTAAGTTTATGGGTCCTTCCCTGCTCTGTCAGCTTTTATTGTTGAAAAAGGAACTCTGCACTGCAGCTTATCAAAGAACTTTCAAACTTTTTATTATATAATGAATAATATATATATTGAAAATAAATTCATAAATGTGTACCATAACTTACATGGCCACTCCCAGACAAGACTTTTAAACATTATATCAAGGTCCCACAAAATAATTAGAAAACGTGTAAATTAGCTGTCAATCACAAAATACATGAAACCATTAATTAACAGATTCTTTTGTGGTGTTATTTCTCAGTATGTTCATTACTAGTTTTAAGTTGTCCTCATGGATCTGCATGAACAGGGATTGTTTTGGCAGAGTTTGTGCATGAAACCTTTCTAAAACCCAAATGAGAAGCTATTGCATTTTTAGCACATTCTTGTCTTGCAAATCCACCCTTAGACTGATTATTTAATCATCCTTTTGTCATTATATGAACAGGTCTTAAAGAGAAAGTTCACCCAAAAATGTACATTTTGTCATTATTTACGCACCCTTTACTTTTTTTAAATGTATTTGAGTTTTTCAAAATATATTTTGAAGAAAACTGAAAATCGGTAACCATTGACTTTCATAGCATTTTTTTCTTCTTCTATGGAAGTCAACTTGTTTAAAACTTGTTTGAAACGTATTTGAGTTTTTTAAAAGAAGGTATTTTGAAGAAAGTTGGAAGTCTGTAACCATTGACTTCCATAGCATTTTTTTTTTCGGTTACAGGTTTCAGCTTTCTCCAAAATATCTTCTTTTGTGTTCAGCAGAAGAAAGAAACTCATAAAGGTTTGAAACCACATGATGGTGAGTAAGTGGAGAGTTATTTTATTTATTTTTTGTTGTGTGAACTATCACTTTAAAATAATAATTACCAACTCAATATAAAACACGGTATTATTGCAGATAACAGTTTCAGCATGTTGCTTGAATTGAATATATCCTTGAATGGCACCAAAAAGTGGATATTAATGTTTAAAACATTTTCTGAAACCAAAATAAGCAGGGAAACAAAAAAAAAAGAAGTCTATTTGAATCAGACTGCCAAATTAACCAATTACCAAGACCTAATTGCAGTCTCCTGAGGAGAGGTTAAGGACCGGGAGCAGAGTCTCTCTGGTTCTCCGCCACCAAGCCTCGAGGCCTAATCAAGTTATCATATCAACAAATCTCTCATCAGGGGCCCATGTCTGACACCGACAGAATGAGAGGCCAGTCGACGACTAATTTCCAGCAGCAGGGCGCTGAGACTCGCCTGCTAGGCGGGATAAAAAGTACCTGCAGACCCCAGTCGAGCTGCCCTCACCATCCCGCTGGGAGAGCACTCACGCTGGGCACAACAGAATGCTCTCTCTCCCTCTGTCTCGACTGGAAGGGGGGGATAGCAGCATCATAGAGGGATAGAGGAACATTATTTGGCAACGTACACAAAGAAGCTGGGCAGACAATGCAGTGATCATGCAGAGTTTGGAAGGACCTCCCGTGGCCACGAGAGGGGTTTTAGGGTCAGAGTTTTAGGGCTGGAGTGGTGCATCTCTGAAGAGGTTAATGTACTTGTTATGTGGGGTCAGGGTGCAGGCTTCACGGCAGTACATCACCAGTGACAGCCCCTCAGAGCCTTGACTGAAGCAGAAGGCTCTGATCTGGGGTAAGAAGGCTCGTTTTGAAGTCCATTGTATTGTAACCCTGAGGTCAGATCATAAAAGTTTAGTCAGAATGATTTGAGATGGCGGGGAAGATTGGAATATTGCCATTTTAGACATCTAATTGCAGTTTTCTTTATTTATTATTATGGGTAATATAATAGGGATGGGTGACATATTATTGTTTGTGATATAATTGTAAAAATGTTTGAATTTTCTTTTATCGTCTTCCCACGATAATAATTGTAAATCCTACAATCTGGATTCTGCCTCTACAGTTTGGAACTGGTTCATTCAGAGCTGTACTATTGTGAGACAAAAATGGTTTGCGCAATTAATAAATGTTCTACAGTAGCACATGTGCGATAAAGTGTTGCATAAGTATGAGATGGTTTACAAACAGTGAGACTACAACTGATATACATCCAATTAGGGCTGCACGATTCTGGCTAAAATGAGAATCACGATTTTTTTTGCTTAAAATCAAGATCACGATTTTCTCACGATTCTGTAGATGTAAAATAAGGTTAATGTGAGTAGGCTGTTATTATTGTTATTTCTCAAACATATGGTAAAACAACAATAATATTATGTGTAGGTCTACTGTTGGTTAAAATGCTACATTTTGTATAGACTTGGAATGGTGGACTTGAACAGACTTTAAATATGTCCTGATTGTTAATTCACAGTAAACTTATGGCATCAAAATACAACTATTCATAATTCTGAAGTTGAATTATTGTGTTTGAGACATATGCTTGTCATTTGTCATTGACAACATTATAAAAAAATTTTCACTGATAAAATAAGACATTTGTCGTTATCAGATTCCCTCTTGCATTATATTCTACATTATATAGGCTAGAGTAGTTATACTGAACCAGTAACATTTATTTTCATGCACAACACTTTGTTTTCGCTATGAAAGAAAAAACATATCAAATGCTTGTTGTATTTATAACTTTAAAATGCGATATGATCATTTAAATGATGTACGGGGTGGTTTCACTTTCCGAGTGCGGCTCATAGCTGCCGTCACTTTGAGAAAAAAACACACACATACAAATGGCTCCCAAACGATCGCTTGGTGCAACAAACTGAACGTTATTTACAACTTTATCAGATGTTATTCACATCCTATGCAGTTTCTGTCCACTAAAGTAGGCATCATTGGCAGGCTCGCGTGTGTCCTCTCTTCATAACATTCTGATGAATTGCGTAGTCCTTCTTTGCCATGAAAATTAACTTAATCCTGAAAAAAACTTGCATCCACTGCATTTCATTGCTGTCATTAAAGGACCTGCTGAGATCATTTCAGTAATCGTCTTGTTAACTCAGGTGAGAATGTTGACGAGCACAAGGCTGGAGATCATTATGTCAGGCTGATTGGGTTAGAATGGCAGACTTGACATGTTAAAAGGAGGGTGATGCTTGAAATCATTGTTCTTCCATTGTTAACCATGGTGACCTGCAAAGAAACGCGTGCAGCCATCATTGCGTTGCATAAAAATGGCTTCACAAGCAAGGATATTGTGGCTACTAAGATTACACCTAAATCAACAATTTATAGGATCATCAAGAACTTCAAGGAAAGAGGTTCAATTCTTGTTAAGAAGGCTTCAGGGCATCCAAGAAAGTCCAGCAAGCGCCAAGATCGTCTCCTAAAGAGGATTCAGCTGCGGGATTGGAGTGCCACCAGTGCAGAGCTTGCTCAGGAATAGCAGCAGGCAGGTGTGAGCGCATCTGCACGCACAGTGAGGCGAAGACTTTTGGAGGATGGCCTGGTGTCAAGAAGGACAGCAAAGAAGCCACTTCTCTCCAAAAAAAAACATCAGGAACAGATTGATCTTCTGCAAAAAGTATGGCGAATTGACTGCTGAGGATTGGGGCAAAGTCATATTCTCAGATGAAGCCCCTTTCCGATTGTTTGGGGCATCTGGAAAAAGGCTTGTCCAGAGAGGAAAAGGTGAGCGCTACCATCAGTCCTGTGTCATGCCAACAGTAAAGCATCCTGAGACCATTCATGTGTGGGGTTACTTCTCATCCAAGGGAGTGGGCTCACTCACAATTTTGCCCAAAAACACAGCCATGAGTAAAGAATGGTACCAAAACACCCTCCAACAGCAACTTCTTCCAACAATCCAACAACAGTTTTTTATTGAAGAACAATGCATTTTCCAGCACGATGGAGCACCGTGCCATAAGGCAAAAGTGATATCTAAGTGGCTCGGGGACCAAAACGTTGCAATTTTGGGTTCATGGCCTGGAAACTCCCCAGATCTTAATCCCATTGAGAACTTGTGGTCAATCCTCAAGAGGCGGGTGGACAAACAAAAACCCACTAATTCTGACAAACTCCAAGAAGTGATTATGAAAGAATGGGTTGCTATCAGTCAGGATTTGGCCCAAAAGTTGATTGAGAGCATGCCCAGTCGAATTGCAGAGGTCCTGAAAAAGAAGGGCCAACACTGCAAATACTGACTCTTTGCATAAATATCATGTAATTGTGGATAAAAGCCTTTGAAACGTATGAAGTGCTTGTAATTATATTTCAGTACATCACAGAAACAACTGAAACAGAGATCTAAAAGCAGTTTAGCAAACTTTGTGAAAACTAATATTTGTGTCCTTCTCAAAACTTTTGGCCACGACTGTACTCTCCCTTAAGTGGTTTTAAACCTTTATGAGTTTCTTTCTTCTATTGAACACTAAAGAAGATATTTTGAAGAAAGATGATATCCTGTAACCACTGACTTCCATAATAGGAAAAACAAATACTATTGACTTCCATATGGGAAAAACAGATACTGTTGACGTCAATGTTTACAGGTTTTCAGCATTCTTCAAAATATCTTCTTTTGTGTTTAGCAGAATAAAGAAACTCAATAAAGATTTTAAACAAGTAAAGGGTGAGTAAATAATGACAGAATTTTCATTTTTTGGGGTGAACTATTACTTTACTCAGCTACAGTGATAGCTTGATGTTTGTACTACTGTGGTTCATGTATGAGGGCGCTTCCAGTATGAATGAAGCAGTATACATGAACAGTATCACTTTTGTATGCCTCCCTGTTTATACGTCAATGATATCGTCATCACAATAAATGGCAGAAAAATTTGTGATACAATTTAAATCACCCATCCTTAGAATATTAAAGTAATGGTTAGCCAGAAGTCAAATGGCTGGCATTATATTATTATGACTTTACAGATATGGTGCTGGTAATAGACATGCGCTGAAGTTAAGCAGTGTGGTTCATTCCCTGGCTTTCACTGAGATGTTTATGTTCTGCTGGCTGATGAGCCATGTGGGCATGAGGTTTGGAACTCCCCGATGCTAAAATGCGATGTCAAGATAAGAAGGTGAAGGAGAGATCTGGCTTAAAGCATGACTGAATGTTTGACATACTTTGTCTTCAGGCATCCAATCCCATGATGAAATGGCATACATGTGCAGTGCACACACACAGATGACCCTTTCACACATTATACAAAACTGCTGGAGCAAAACACAGCAGTAGATTGTCCTGTTCATTGTCAGTGGTGTTGGGGAAGGTACTTTGTAACTTGTTAAGCCATGAGCTATTCATAATGTGAAGTATTAAAAAAAAAAGTTGTTGGCTGAATTACAAAATATTACAAGTGTCATTACAGTTACTACCAGGTTTTTAAAAAACTTGTCATTGACTTGGTGTCTAAAGGGAGAAAGCGTTTTAGCATTGTTTAACGTTTTTTGTGTGTTCTGCTGTTTAGTTTTTCAAATCAGGATTACAATTAAATACATTTTACTTGACTTATTTTACTAAAAAGCTATTAATTACTTTACTTTTTAAAAAGTCAGTAAACCCTGTTGCCCTAAAAGTGACAAGTTGACAAAAATAAAAAAAGAGTAAATAATGTTAACTTGGAACAATAAGTTGACTTATTTACTCACTCTCGCATAGCTCCAAACATTTTTTTTCTTTATAGTTTTTTTCATCTGTTGAACACACAAAAAAGGATATTTTTGAAAAAAGCTGGAAACCTGTAACCATTGACTTCCATATGGGAAAAACAGATACTGTTGACGTCAGTGTTTACAGGTTTTCAGCATTCTTCAAAATATCTTCTTTTTTGTTTAACAGAAGAAAGTAACTCATAAAGGTTTGAAACAAGTAAAGGGTGAGTAAACATTTTAATTGACATTTTTGGGTGACTATCCCTTTAACATATTTTTTAAGTTAAACTTCACTTTTCAAGTCAACTAATCGCTTTAAAAGCAACAGTTTTACTCACTTTTTTAAGTAATCACTTTTTACAGTGTTTCTGGCAAAAAAAAAACCTATAAATATGCTCTATTTTTATTTAGACTGACTTAAATTAGATTAACAAAAAGAACTAAAACAAAAAAAGAAAGAAAGAAAGAATGAATTTATTTGCAATGTATGGATGGACAGACATGTTATAGTAAGACGAGCAACAAACAAGCTGTTTGTATGCTTTAACATTGACATTGCCTCATGTCTGCATGTCTGTACATTTAAACACTTGTATTGTCAATTTCTTTGTTTAAAAGTTTTTGTATACTAGGCATGCAAACATGTACAAGGCAAAAACTACATTTTTTCAATTGCTCTTTAAACTCCGTCATGTATCTATGCAGACACGCTGTTGTTTTGACCATGTTAAAAAGGCCAAATCAGAATACAGAATAGAATTATCCAAATTCCACTTAGTGTTAAGAGGCTCTTTCTTGATGCCGTTTCTCTAGTTGTTGTCGTCTCTTGGCCAGATGCACTGAAAGGGATAGGGCAGGTATAGTGAAAGCCCGGTGGGGGAGACTCCAGAAGTTGGGTGACCCTTAACCCTGGCACTCACATTATTCTTATTGGACGGAGGCCACTGAGGAAGCCGGGACTGCCTGCTGATCTCTACAATACAGCCCTTTCCCCGGGCCATGGTTGGCAGAAAGACCCCCTGGAGCTCTAGTCACCATCTAAAGGCCTTTCAGCACAGTCCGACTGACCAGGGCCAAGTATCAGAGCGGAGGGGGCAAGCCGGAAAGCAAGAGAAAAAGTTTGAAAAAAAAAAAAATACAATAACGAATGAAAGTGAAGGGAAACAATGGGCTTTAGAGTCCATCTTAACCTACCACAACAGTGTCAACATCTGTGATTCTGCTCAAAGGATATAATCTGTGCCGAAGAAAGCCTGTCTTCCTCTATGGAAAAGGATACCATTTTTTTTGTTAATCTTATTTTTGTCATTTAGAAAAAATGTAGCCTTTCAAGAGCAGTTAAACCGCACTGTGATGTACGCCACAAATTGTAGTTTTAAAGCAGAGCGCAGAATGGCAAAAGTTCACAGGCTGGTTGGGGGAGATTTATGTCCACATTTATCAAGCAAGGTGATTTGAAGTCTTTCAGGGCGCTCACGATTGGTTTTGAGTCGTCTGAGGTCTAGAAAGTGCAACACATGGTTTGTGTGATTGTAAACAGGGCACATGCGAAGCCCAGACGTGTAGGAGTGAATTCTCACGGGGTGTTTTCGGGAGGGAGGCTGTCACTGCTTCTTTCTTTTTCCTTCACTCAGACGCTTCTCTGCCTCTTTATTGCGGTACATTCCAGCCACAGGACGTGCTGCACATAAAGAGTCACTTCATGTCGCTGACGTCAACGTGAAAGGAGTCAGTGAGTGTCCTTACCAGTTTGGATCCCACCCTAATTTATCAGTAACCGCCAATTGGTTCTAACACGGAGCCCATGGAGATCCAGGTGCTTATCGTTATTTCGTCTTTGTTGTGCTTGAAAGAAACTGACAGGATATGGAATGATGTGGGCAGATAGAAAGACGCTTGCACTGTACGACTGCATTTCATTTCCTTTAAATTGCAAATGAAAACCTTTTGAATTGATTCATAGATGCAGTTTAGCAGGGGAACAGACAGTTTGTTCTGTGATGCTTTGCGCTAACAGAACTTTTGCATACATAATCTTTGTGTTTTATACAATACATCTGGTGTGCATTTTGTAAAGTAGGAAAACAGTGTGTAGCATGTTTGTGCTTATTTGTTTAGAAAATTAGCCTAGCTTTGAAAGTTTAGGTTATCATCATTGACATGTCAGCAGTCATTACCCATATGACATATTTGTTTCAAATAGCATTACTGTAAATCTAGAACTTCAAATGTGATGCATTCATAACAGCAGTGGCACAATGTTGAACATGTTACCATTTTTTCTCAGAAAAAAAATTCTAATGCTGCTGTTGACTTGAATTATTTTTACCAGATGTGAGTAACAATTAAAGTAATCCATATATACAAAGAAAGCAAAACTAACTCTGATACAGTTAGGGTTAGATTTATAGGGATTAGGATTAGATAACATTTTTGGATAGTAATGTTGTTCTAGGATCAACAAAATATGTTGACCCAGAAACAAATCTAATGTGGATTACTTGGGTTACTTGCACATTTGCCAATTTGAGTTAATTTGCTACATTACACTTGTATTATTACATATATGAACACCTTATTGATTATATCCTGGGATATGTTTTCAGAAATGCCATGGTAGGGCAAAAATACAAAACGCCCTCAACTCTCTTGTAATATGAACAGTCCTCTCCAAAAGCGAATGTTTATCAAATCCTGTCCAATCAAGCATGAAACTTCAAGCTCTTTTTGGTGGTCGCTGTTGTCACGTTCTTTAGCATGTTAGTGAACCAGGCCATAATGTTCATTACTCTGTCCCCACGAGGGTGAACAAGCTTACCTTTGTCCACTCTAAAAAACGAGACCACAATTAGAGATGGCTGACCTGTAGCCAATGTTAGGTTAGGTGAGAGGGGGTGAGGGAGACCCTCTCGAACGATAATCTCTTGTATTACTCTCCCCATGGTACTCTTCATGTTCACTTCTCTATCACGCGGATAACAAGAGCTGTAAGCTCCTTATTGCTGAATTACAATTATTGGAGGAGAATTGCATCCCTTCTTACAAGCAAAGGCTCTCTGTAGTGGTGACCCCTTCTTCAGTCACAGCCACTCCTCATGAAGTGCCTTTAATGCACATATAATGAATGTTTCATTGAGCTTCAATGGCTTTTCATCAAGGAGTTACTTATGACTGTGTTTTTTTAATGCATTCCTACTTAGACGGTTTAAAAAATGGTAATCCTGTTCTCTTTGCTGTAGTGTGGACCACAAATGATTTTAGGTAGGGGCAAGCACACACAAAAATGCTGGGTTGTTTTGTTTTGCCTTAGCATGTTGTGTAATATTTTGTGTTATTTTTTTCCTTTTTTGGGTAGATTTTGTGTTACCCTGTGGATGGGTTTGTGGCTGGGTCGATAGACCCTTATCACAAGAACTTCTGTGCACAATTCTATGCAGTGTATTCATACCTCCCAGCTTAGCACTACCAGCACACAGTTCGCACAGTCCCTTATATCTGCTACAAAAACAGATTTGCAAGCATTTGTGTTAATAAAACACATTTTATCAGTTTTTAAGATCCTGTCAGATATCAACATAAAAATGTTATTAATTAGATCAATCAATAATTAATTTGACAATAAAATAGGTACACATAAAGTCAAACTGAAAGGAGCAATGCAATATTTTGTATATATAATTGCAACAATAGTCCTGTAGCACTATATTGACAGCTGTCCTATAGCATCATTTCAAAATAAGGCAATTTTTTTTACTTTATAATAATGCGTTTCTTTGCAGACCACTTGCATTTATGGATGTGAAATTTGCCATATGACAAGAAAGGATTCATATATGTATATTTAACTCATGGCATGTCTCATGTAGTAAAAAAAAGTGAAAACAGTAAATCCCACAACAATCCCCTGCTCCCTCTGACATCACAACCCAGCAGTGGCATTAATTGTAAATCAGAGTTAGTGCCAATACTAATAGCCTGATACATTTTTTATTTATTTTTAAAGGTTTACCTGGTGTACATTTATATGGAAATATTAATCCATGTACGAGGTACAATATACTTGTAAAACAAACAAGCATAGTTCAGCCTAAACAGACAACCCAACATGCTGGGTTAAAATAACACATGGTTGAGTTTATCCATGTTTGACCCTTCTGTGGGTTGCAAAACAACCTAAATTTGGATACTTTTCAACCAAATGTTTTAGTGGGAGGAAATCCAGAGTGTGTAAAGTATCAGAGGCAAATCAACAAACAAATGTTGTGGTCTTGTTAATTCTTTGTTGCCCTAAGACTCACATAAATTCCCAGAATTTCCTGTCTATACCATCATTTTCTCACCCGTGTGGTTGTGAATTTAAGTCTCAGTCCACTAACAGCCAATAATAATTTTTAAATTATTATTATTATTATAAAAAAGATAATCATAAATACAGTCTTTTTTTTCTCTTAAAAACATATCTTGGTTAATCAAGCTGCAGTATGTTCATCTTTCTTTGACTTTGATGGGCTAGAATAATAATTAAGGCGTAGTACCCTTATACCAAAACTACAAAGTATCAAATCTGAGTTTCACTGATAGTGTTGTTAGTAGAGCATTAATTCCTGACATAACATCATTACATCTAACAAAGACTTAAATGAAAGGGCAAGAGTTGATGTATGTGGATCCCAACAATTAATGATCTGTGGAAGCCTTCCAAAAAACAAAGAAAGTTGAAGTTGGTGAGAAAAATAAATGGAAATCAATTCTTTAGTGCTTTTAAGTACTGTGACCCAAGCTTAATGATTCCGCAGCATCTAATGAAGACTTTTTTAATTATTTATTAAGAATTTATTAAGATATGTTTTGTTTTCTGTACTTTAGATGAATGAAGTGGCCAAATTATGTTTCACTCTATGAAGATTCCTTGTCAGTGACTGTTGACTGACCAATTACCCAACTAAGGTAAGTTATGATGAGTCTAATGTTTTGCACACTGAATCTGACATTTCTGCACATTAAAAAAGAAATGTGATCTCATGCTGTTTTTTTTTCATCTGTGGAAAGTATTTTGATAGGGGTTTTGACAATTCAGAGCTGTCATACATGCGAAAGTCAAAATCCAGAATGTTGTCACTTGCGGAGAAATAAATTATTTCAATCTAGAAAATCAGCAAACTTCATAATATAAAGACAGAATGTATCAGATAGTTGAGAGCCACTGCTGTAGCCTAACCTTTCCCATGCCATTGTTTGGCAAGTTGTGTGTTTGTATGTCTGTACTTTTGACATAATGCCAGTTTGTAAATGTGAAACAGAAGCCAGCATCAATGTTGACACCCTATTTGCAAACTATTCCAAAATAGCTATTCAGAAAACCTGAAATTAGCTTTATGTTGAATGCAGGCCATCATGTGTGTTTAATAAGTGAAGTATACTTGAAAAAATCTAATGTTTATATCATAAATTGTACTAAAATTAGAATTTTTTTGAGTGGGAACAGTCCTTCTGTCACATAAAACAGAAGCAAAAGCACTTCGGCATGCCTCCTTAAGACAGTCAAGCAAATTAATTGAAATTTGGCCTAACCCATTGTTCAGTGTTTTCCTTTGTATGTCTAAAAACTAGGCGCTTTTCTTTCATTAAATAAGCAAATGACGGCAACCAAACAGCTTGTTTTTATACACTGAGAGGCTTCTGTCTTCATTGTCATTGAGTCTGTTGATATGGTGAATCATTAGGCCTGGTGCCTTTCCTTTGATGGTCTGTTTTCCTTTTTTTTTCATCTGATCCAAAATCTCCAAGGAAAGAGAAAACCTATTTTCCGTTGCAACCCTTTATGCCATCAGTGAAGTGAAGAGCGGCAACAATAGGAAATTGGCAGATGCTGGTCATGCCACTCAAACATCAATGCAAAAAAAAGATGATTCATGCCTGTGGTATCTTTCTATCAGAAAGGACCATTGCGAGGTTAGTCCTGCGCAAATGCCCTCAAACTGAATGCGTGTGTTTTTCCCCTCTCTAATTTATTTTTATATCTCTTTTCTCTGTTAATTGCAAGCCGTTGATTCTTTAATAGGATTGTCAACCACCAAGGAGTACAGGCTTTAAAGAAATGCTTTCCAGTTGAAATGTGCCTTTGAGCGCTGATTTTCCAGGGCTTTCTTGCTTCACTTTTAAGCTCGATCCAATTCGCAAGCTCTTTCAGTGTAACTGGGATACAAATCCATGCCATTGCAGCTATCAGTGGCCCGCAATGAGCATGAAAAAGTGGCATTACATCTTGCTCTTTTTGTAGGGCCCTTTTTGGCTTATTCCAGAGTGGAGGGCCCATCCATTGCAATGCAGCCCACATCCGTCTGCCAAGAGTCTCCGTTACTGGGATTCGTCATAGAGGAGTCACAAAATCTCAGCCGAGACAATGCTAGCAGCCATCATTTTCATACCGCCCAGGCTCTCTCCATCTTATCACTGAAACGCCTTTGTCATGCTAGCATCTGCCGTAGAGCTTGCTCCAGGCCAGCCCTTAAAAACAGAGGGAAAAACCTCTCAGCGAGTATCAACCAGTATGATTTCCTAGTTAGCCGGCATGTCCTCTTACATTTTTTAGCTGTCAAATTCTTCGAGCTGAAGGTTCCAGCGTTCTGGCGATAGGTTTGTTTCTACCGAGTTCAGTAATGAATGCAAACGATAATCATCCAAGCCAAAAGCCGCCGCTGTGCCTTGGCTCTCATCTCACGCCATCCTCCTGTAGGTTACCACAAAGGAAACACATTTGCAGACTTCCCCTGCAATTTCCCTCTCTCTTTGTTACTGGAGAGAAAATCACATTCTCTTCCTTCATAGCAGAACCTGGAGGTTCTTTAGTGATGGTTCAGAAATAGACGGGGCATAAACAGCCACAGATGTGAGGGAACAGAGACTAGCAGGGAATGCTACCCCATGGCTTCCACTTAAGCTTGTTACAAGACCACAGTATTAACAGAATGCGTGCAGTGCCTTTTAAACAAAATTAAAACACTGGGCTGACCAAAAAATCTAAAAATAAACATGTTAATGAAGTATTTAACTTAAGCCAGGATGCTAAATTAGAATTTAGAATCATTCCTAATTACACATAGCCAATTAATTCAGATTACAAATAATGCATTAAGTGAGAATATCATTGGTGTGATCACACTTGGCAGGTTTAGCCAATTAAAATAAACTCTGATGTGATTACTCTGTTAGTGTGGTTCATTTGAATATGTATGAATGCTTCCATTTAAACAATGGTGCACACCAATCAGCTGGACCAAAGCCTCTAAAAAGATGATTGAGCCCACTTTTAAATGAACTCTGGTGCAGTTTCACTGTAATAATAACATAGCATAGACAGAAGAAATCTAAATGAACCAGAAACAAGACATGATGTCACAAACCAACACTTAAAAATAATTAATTTCAGTCATTTTAATCTTTAAAATATTTTTTTTATTAACTAATATGTGTGAAAACAAAGTGAGTCCTTTAGCCCATAATTTTGCATAATTTTGATAGTAGCAGGTTTCCCATAGTTTGGATCTGAAAAGTACACTGATAATGCACATACAGTGTGTGATGGGGAGCAGCCATATACTGTATGTCATGTCATTTATTCCAAGGCTCAGAGAGAGAGCAGATTCTGAGATAAGCCAGTCCAGTGAGCTACTGCTTCTGCCAGACATCCCTGATGTGCAACTGAAAAGGGGAAGCCTGTAAAAAATAATGACAATTTACGAGCATATTTTCAAGGGTCTGCAGAAAGGAGAAACTATGTTTGAGATTTTAATTGAAAGCAGAAGACCCCCAGGCCTCTATTTAGAACTCTAAAATATAAAGGATTCTGTCTACCCCGAAGATGACAGTTTGTGAAGAACAAGTCATAAAAAAGGTCATTTTTATTTTATTAATTGTTAGCAAATTTGACAAAGAATTGGCATGTAACACATGGAGTAAAAATGAAATTTCAATTAGAAAGGATACTATTTTATACAGTATTTTAATGAAAACATACAATATATTTTCATATACATACTCTAAAAAAGTTTTTACAGTGTGTTTTCAATTACAATGATAAGAAATCTTTTTGAGCACCAAAACAGCATATTCAACTTAAAGGTTTTCTCAGTGGTTAGCATTATTGCCACACAGCAAGAAGATCCCTGGTTTGGCCAGTTGGCATTTCTGTGTGGAGTTTGCATGTTCTCCCCGTGTTCGTGTGGGTTTCATCCTGGTGCTCCAGTTTCCCCCACAGTGTATTGGATGAACTAAATTGGCAGTAGGAAAAAAGTGTTGTGATTTTGAAAGGCAATACCTAGTTCAACCACTGGGTGCCAATCTTACATACTGCACCTTTAACTAATTAATGTGAAGATTATGTAATGCTGAACGATTAGTTCATATTAACTAATGTACTTTCACATTAATTGATTTTGTTAACATTAACAAAGATTAAGTAATGCTTAACATATGTGTTGTTGGGCGACGCGGTGGCTCAGTGCTTAGCACTGTCGCCTCACAGCAAGAAGGTCGCTGGTTCGAGTCCTGGTCAGTTGGCATTTCTGTGTGAAGTTTGCATGTTCTCCCTGTGTTCGTGTGGGTTTCCTCCGGGTTCTCTGGTTTCCCCCACGGTCCAAAGACATGCGGTATAGGTAAATTGAAAAACTAAATTGGCCGTAGTGTTTGTGTGTATGGATGTTTCCCAGTACTGGGTTGCAGCTGGAAGGGCATCCACTGTGTAAAACATATGCTGGATAAGTTGGTGGTTCATTCCGCTGTGGCGACCCCTGATGAATAAAGAGACTAAGCCGAAGGAAAATGAATGAATATGTGTTGTTCATTGTTAATTGACATCAACTGATGCATTAACTAATGCTAGCTAATACAACTTTATTGTAAAGTGTTACCATAGTAGTATTTTAAATTGTTTTACTGCAAGTATCTTACAAGCAACTCTCAGATTGTAGATGTATCTAGTAGATTTATGTAGTTTTGATAAAAGCTGCTATCTTTTGTCATTGATGTTCCAAATGGATCTGTTCTGGACCTTTTTTTTTTTTGTAATTTCTCTTTTCTTTTGGTTGTGTTTTTAGGGATTTTATAATAATAAACCTAAATTTATCCTTTGAACATACCTATTTTTACTTTTCCTCCATCTTACATCTCTCTGACTGCTTAGTTGATATTAAAACTTGGTTTACATGCATGTTTTAATTTACAGTTTGTAATATTAATTGATTTCATTCTGGCTTAGCAACGAGGATATAAGAATAAAGAGCAAAAATAAAATAAAATGTATTAATAATAATAATAATAATAATAATTTAATTATTAATAATGATTTTGACTCTAAACTTTAGCATTGGTAGTGGATGTTTGCAAATAAAGTAAATTTTCTGTTAATAATATAGTAAGTAGTAAAAATACAGTGTGATAAATTCAGAAATCTAATATTCAAGTAAATTAGAAATACTAGCAGTGGTATAGCAGTGGTATACAGATGGCAATGTGCCACAGTCATAATAAAAGCATAAGATGACACTCCGTGCTGAGGCTCAACAGCCTACATATGGGTTTTTCATCAAGGCAAATGTTGCACGCGATAAATGGACCTGTAGTTCGGCTAATTTATGAGATTTGCCGGCCAGTTCTTGCTGCAGTCTTTGATGGGACACCTGCAGTGAAACAGTATCTTTACTGCTCAGTGCAGAAACTCGAGCCAGCCTGAAGGCTAGTTCCATGTTCGTGCAAGACGACAGCTATAAGTGTGTGTGTGTGTGTATGTGTGTGTTCATGTTCATTAATACGTGTGTGTGGGCTGACAGCCAGACATGCCACCTCGTGTCTTTGAAGATTATTATAGGTGCTGGTAGTCAGCAGAACACGAGGCACTGGTTTAACATTTACGTCATGCTTGCCTGTGGTGGTAACTGTGATATAAAGGTTAGTCACAATGCTCAGAGTAGTGATTACATGCACTTCCCCATCCTGTGATGACAGATTTGGCTTTATATAGAAAGTTAAAAAAAAAAGTGTTTTTAATGAAACGGATCAGTTATGAGCCAAAAAAAGAGAGAAACAGACAGAAAGAAATTGATATAGTTTTTAAATTAACAGAGTAACAATTAATTATTGAGCAAGTGAATGTGCAAATGAACATAGTGATCTAATGATTGAGCAAGTGAAGTGACTTGAAGTGAATGAGCAAAATAGATTTATAGAATGAATACATTTCCAAGTGAATAATAAAATAATAAAAACATACATTTTAAACAGTAAACTCCCTGATGTAGTGCATTGTTTTTCTTAGTAATCTTGCATATTTTAATAGTACATTAAAAATATTTGAATAGGCTTTTATTTTTTTCAATTTTAATTTTGGTTTTGATAAGTGTGTGTGCTTATGTTATTATTATTATTCAGACATTTCTATAAGGTAATAACTTTAAACTTTAATAAAAAGAAAAAAAAAATCATGTATTCATTCAGTGTAGTGACTTTAGTTTATAACCCAGTTGTTGCAGTGGCTGTGATAAAAATCTGATCATGTGTTAGGTGACTTTTATGCTTCCAGTGCCTGAGGTTAAATTCTCTGTGATAAACACAGGGACCTGCTCTATAATTGGTTAAATTGATGGGAAAAAAGTTCCACATTCCCATGAGGGCAGAGGCCCTGGTTAGGGCATGCAGCATGTGCAGATGACTGCTCTGATCTGGAAGTGAATCTAAAGAGATTTTTCTGCACAGGAATGCACCCGGTTAATCTGTAGTCCCCTGTAGGAAAAGACCACTGGACTGAGGAAAGCAATGGTTTGTTATAGCTAAGAATGTGTAAACTCATAATTAAACTTTAACACCACAAACATTTTCTTTTATTTTTTATTGACCAAATGTGCTTTTTTGCTGCATTTTCTTTTTTATATATATTGACCAAACATGCTTTTTTCTGCAGTCATATTATTATTTTTAATTGCTTTTAAAATATTTTATATATTTTATACGCAGAATAATCATCCACAAGGACTAGTTAACATACTAAATAATAGGCATAATTGTTACAGAATATATAATTATTACAAAGTATATTTGCTTCTGTTATTAACATAACTTTGCACTTAACTTTATTGTAAGACTTGTAGTATAAGTAAATGAACAATGTTTACTCTTTGTCTGTTACCTTGCCTGAGACATTCACATTCGTTTATCAGCAAAAGACAGCCTGATGACACAAAACCCTAACATTTTCACAGGTCTTGAGAAAATGCTGATTTTACTATAGCATTGTTTTGTAAAATGAAACATTAAAATAAAATCATCAATTTTGTTTAGTGTGTTAGCTTTAGGGTTAAAGTTGCATATAATAAAATCATTAGCTTAAAAAAAAGTTGTTTATGGAAGTTCCCATCATTATAATGTGTGTATGTGTATAATATTTGCTGGGCCCTTTATATGGATGTGTTTTTTCTAGAAAGCCTTTGGAGGCTAATGAGATTTAAAATATGCACTACAATTTGTCTGGAAAGTCTAAGGCCTACAATTACTCAGGATGTAATCACAGCCTGGAGAGAGGGAGGACTAAGTAAAGGGCCTTGTGTTAAGCGACTGTGGGAACAGATCAACCCTGGACGACTACAATCCGGACATTAGAGAGCATTACCTCAGCTTCTCATGTTCGCTGGGTGACACGAGGTCGAAGATGGGCTTAACAGCTGTCAGAGCAAGAGCCTAAACTGAGACCATCCGCGCTGCTTCCTACTGTTTATTTTCTTTTACAGTTATGCCAGTTATTTCAGTAGCTCGCCCACATAAACTGGGCTGATTAATATACATATTCATACAGATGTCAAGACAGTAAATCAAAGGCTCTTAAAGGGGCTTTCCCCATAACTCTGCTTTATCCATGTTACTCTTGAACTCATTAGAGCTTAATACCATGGCACAGCTGCTCACAGGACTGGATCTCCTGTCCCGCCAGTCGGACCCTCCCCGGGGCACGTTCCCGAATTCCCACTGCTCGGATTCAGTTTCCTGCCCCTGAATTGGAGCAAAAGCGTCACCACTAGTCTTAAAACAATTACCCATTTAAGAGCTCCAAATAAGCCGCTTCATGGAAAACAATATAATGACAGAAACTGTTATTTACTGTAATGAATTGGCCCCTATTATGAGCATAGGGTCCTGCGGGGACCGCTCATTGAGGCCTTTCAATTCTCTCCCAATGAATGCATGTCAGGAGACATAAAGGCCGCTCAAAGCAACACTAAGACTGTAGCTTTGCCGATAAAAGAGTTGCGGTAAGATCATATTTACAGACCATTCACTAACATTTTAAAGCCTGTTGAGCCACATCCTATTTGGGTAAATAAAAGGAGTCTGTGTGGTGGGAAGTGTGGATGTGTGTACTGTATACTGGAGAGCCGGTTCAGAGGCTGACTTGACTCGGGCATGGGAAAGCAAATAAGTGGGATTATCTGCCTTCAAAGGTGCAGCTGAATGAATGCTAGGGCACAAAACTCACACAAAGGTGGGTGAGAGAGAAGTGCTTTAACATCGCTTGTGCAGATACATACACACACACCTGACTGTGCCTTTATTATTTGTGCAGCTATTTAAGTGCAAACTGCATGAAGGGAGCATTATTTGTTGTCAGATACAGCTGCTTAAGAGGTTTTTGATCATTAGGTGAGATTTTGCTTTTGTAATTCCACTGCTTGTCCTGACAAATGTTGATGTAACATACAAAATGAGATGCATATGACTATTTGCAGAGTGTATGAATAAATAAATATAGTAGGAATTTTGCAAAGCATCATTTGTTATTCTATATCTAGATGTGTGACAAGATTTTAAACTAGTGTTGGGAATAGCATTTATGTTAAAGGTGTCATAGAATGGAAAACTGTATATTCTTGATTACAAAGAGTTCAATAGATGGAAATTACATGCTGTGAACCTCAAACACCGTTGTTTGCTCATTCTTATATAAATCTCATTTAAACAAACGTCCATAGAAAAATATGCGGTTCAGATTGTACTGTAATGTAACACTTCCAATATAAGGTTAAAAAAAAGAGCATTTCATTTTAGGGTCAAATTTTGCGCTTACCCAAACCGTACAACTTATAGAATGTAACACAATGTAGATACACGATGTAGAACCATTTTATCTATGTAGATACATATTGTATCAGTGCATTATATGGAACCTTTAAGAATAACTCGGTGACAAGTCTGTGCTGCTATTTCCAAAATTACCTTTTAAAGCTAGATACTGAGGCTTGAGCCTTTTTAAAACAGGTTAATGTAGTTGTTACAGAGGGAGAGGGATTAAGTGTGTTGATTACTGTGTCTCTCAAGAGACAATTAATCAATTAAATATAAAATGAATGATCTGAAAATGAACTGAAATAAACATGCCTGACATGTTATATTCATATTTTAGTCCTATTGTATTTTGTAATATTGCTTTGTTCATAGATGTGTGTTCATATATTAATAAGAAAGTGTTTATGGTTAAGGGTAGGTGTAGGGAGGGCTAAAGTCACAATAATTCAGCATTCATTTGGTAAATATTCTCATTTAAATTCAGTATGATATTATTTCAAACTGTTTTATAATGTAGCCTTAATACTTGAAATTATCTGACTAAATATAAATAGCATCTAAAAGCACTTATTGCAAACTGTTCTTACTTCGTGTTGGTAGAATAAATCGCTATTAGCACTTAGTGTAAATAGCATGTTGCTAAGAAAATACTTCTATTTTTGCTTTGAGTAAAAATCATTTACTTAGCATAAGTATTTGCACTTAGCATAAGTAGCTGCTGCCTAATAATACATTTGGTGATCAACATTTCTGAAGTATCATTTGACAATCTGAATCAATGGCTGCTTAAAAATTCAGTTTTGTTATCACAGAAATGAGATACATTTTAAAATATATCAATATTATATATATATGCTAAGTGCAAATACTTATGCTAAGTAAATGATTTTTACTCAAAGCAAAAATAGAAGTATTTTCTTAGCAACATGCTATTTACACTAAGTGCTAATAGCGATTTATTCTACCAACACGAAGTAAGAACAGTTTGCAATAAGT
>CAIGQV010019356.1:15053024-15073705 GCA_903798115.1 Danio jaintianensis | reverse complement strand
ATATATATATATATTATTATACTATATATATTATTGCATATGTTAATATTTAAGTAATTAGACATGCAGACACATCAGTTCAGAGACGCAAATCTGTGAATCGTTCTTGATTTGAACCAATTAATATACATGAATGAACCAATTCATCAAAATGTCTACAATTTCCAACATCTTTTTATAAGAGAGAATTTTTTGCTTGTTGCCTCATTATTACAAAATTTGACATCGCTGCTGTCATATCTGGAATTTGCTTGTAAGTGCATGGGGAAAAAAAACTAAAGTGTAGCAGTTGTTGTTCCTCCTTAACAGTAAAAAACATGCCCATCTCTTACAGATGTCTTATAAGCGAATGCGCAGCTGTGTTTGAGTTTAACCATATATTGTTGCTCCTCTACTCTCGCTAATACATCTCAACAACAGCTCCTCCATCTGCATTCTCACACATACAAACAAGCAGACGCACATATATTACCGAGCTTCTCCCTTCAGGCAGCCTTGGAGAAAAACGATACCATAGAGCAGAGCATTTTGCACATGCCTTTGCGGACAGTTCCCACACTCAAAGCTGTCTTGGGGTGTCTGACCTTTGCCAAGTGCACTGTCCTCCAATCCCAGCTTCTCTCCTCCCCTTCCCAAGGCCCTCCGGTTTGGACAGCTGCAGCCAAGCTGGCCGCCTCGCTCGTGGAAAACATCCGCCACACATGGAGGCCTTCAGTTGTGGCCTCTGTGCCAGAGAGAGAGAGAGAGAGAGAGAAGGAAGGAGAGGGAAAGTGAGTGTGTGTGGGTAGCACTTTTAACCAGCCTTGTGGACACATGTCTGCCCGCCTCCCCTGCCTGGGTTCATAGGCTTAATCCCCTGCAGCATGGCTCCAATTTAAGTCCTCCACACCGTCAGAATGTGGAACATAAACAGGACTGGGGTTACATGCTGCAGCTCTGCCTCTGCTCGGCCCGGGCCCTCAGCCAGCACTCGGCATCTGAGATTCATTCACTTTTGAAGCTGCATGGCTGCACTCCTTTGCTGTCTTTTTTTTCCTTCCTAACCGTTAGGTTGTACAGCCTGGATGTTTTTATTCTGGCCTTCACCTTCTTTGACTTCTCTGTAAGGTGTTTTTTTTCTTCTTAAAGGGATAGTTGCCCAAAATGTAATATTTTGGCTACATAAACCAGTCATTCAATCAATAAATAAATTAGTTTGCGTTCCACAGATAAAACATATATAGGTTTGAACAATATGAGGTTGATAGAATTTTCATTTTGGGGTATTTTCTTTCAACTATACTTGTAAAATATAATACTACACTGTAAAAAAAATATTGCTGCCTTACATTTGAATCAAATGAACTTTTTTAGTCATCAATCAAACTGATTAAAAATATTAATTAATCTTTGTATAACTTTAAAAAATTAGTTGAAACTGGATTAACTTATAAAAAAAAGTTAAAACAACATAAATATATTTGTTGTCTTAACTTTTTGTTATTTTATTTTTTACAGTGTAATAGTAATACTACGACTACTACTACTAATAATAATAATACATCGTATCATAAACATTTTGATAAGTAATAGGATAACTTATTAAGAGTATAAATGTTAATTTAATGATCAAGCATTTACCTGGATGTACCATAAAACTTGAGGGTGAGAAATTGATTTTAATTGAGATAGTTTTTTTAATCTTTAAGGGATAGTTCACATTTTAATAATGAAAAGACTGTTACTTTTTTTTCTCATGATGTTCTAAACCTGTGTAAATTTATTTGAAAATATGTGAAAGTTAGTCTTTTATTTTGAACCCAATTAATTTCCACTGAATAGTTAACCCATCCTGCATTTCTGTTACACACATTTTACCTTTAAGTGAACTATGCCTTTAACTCCTTCCTTTAAACCCCATATTCATTGTGTGTTTTAGACTAGCATTCATCCATTTTTTTACCCCTTCTTGTTTGTGCTGATAAAACTGCTGTGAATACAGCACAGGATTACTTTAAGATTGTGGCTTGGAGCAGGAACTTTATGATTGGAACCTTTTTGATGTTGCTGTGACATTGCATCATATTCCTGTTTTGGCATCCATAACCTTAAAACAGTAGGATGCGGCAGTTAAAGGGAGTTACATTTTATCCTGTTCAGCTCTATTGAGCTCACTCAAATATTGCATTGACTCCAAGCACTGAACCACTGCTCATTGAATCCTAAACTGTCTTTAGGAGGTGAATGCCACAGGCTCATTAGATATACACGCGTCATCCTACATTTTTTGCCAAATGTAAAATGAATTGTTCCAGGTACGTTTCATTGCACGTTTCAGATGACAAATGCACTTTAGGGCATTGTGTACATTGAATTTGAAATGTACAGTCGTGGCCAAAAGTTTTGAGATTGACATAAATATTGAAAATTGGAAAAGTTGCTGCTTAAGTTTTTATAATAGCAATTTGCATAAACTCCAGATTGTTATGAAGAGTGATCAGATGAATTGCATAGTCCTTCATTGCAATGAAAATTAACTTAATCCTGAAAAAAACTTTCCACTGCATTTCATTGCTGTCATTAAAGGACCTGCTGAGATCATTTCAGTAATCGTCTTAATAACTCAGGTGAGAATGTTGACGAGCACAAGGCTGGAGATCATTATGTCAGGCTGATTGGGTTAGAATGGCAGACTTGACATGTTAAAAGGAGGGTGATGCTTAAAATCATTGTTTTTCCATTGTTAACCATGGTGACCTGCAAAGAAACGCGTGCAGCCATCATTGCGTCGCATAAAAATGGCTTCACAGGCAAGGATATTGTGGCTACTAAGATTGCACCTAAATCAACAATTTATAAGATCATCAAGAACTTCAAGGAAAGAGGTTCAATTCTTGTTAAGAAGGCTTCAGGGCATCCAAGAAAGTCTAGCAAGTGCCAGGATCGTCTCCTAAAGAGGATTCAGCTGCGGGATTGGAGTGCCAACAGTGCAGAGCTTGCTCAGGAATGGCAGCAGGCAGGCGCATCTTCACACAGAGTGAGGCGAAGACTTTTGGAAGATGGCCTGGTGTCAAGAAGGGCAGCAAAGAAGCCACTTCTCTCCAAAAAAAACATAAGGGACAGATTGATCTTCTGCAAAAAGTATGGCAAATGGACTGCTGAGGACTGGGGAAAAGTCCTATTCTCAGATGAAGCCCCGATGAAGAAAAGGTGAGCGCTACCATCAGTCCTGTGTCATGCCAACAGTAAAGCATCATGTGTGTTACTTACATATTATGCACATGAAAAAATACTCCAATAATTTGTTTTGTAAATACTGTAGTGTTTTTAAACTATACTAATTGTACTATACATTATAGCATGTACAACACTTTGTTAATGAATCCTACAGCATACTGTAATATCAACTATAGTGAACTGATAAACTGTAATAAATTGTAATAAACTGTAATAAATTGTAGTATACTTTATTTCTTACTACAGTAAACTCTGGTGTAGAATAATATGCCCTATAGTTGTAGAAACCTTAGTACAGTATTGGATAATTACCACAACAGATTAAGTATTTTTCAAGTGTATTTCAATTATTTGAATATAGTATGGTTCAATAGTTAAATAGTATGGTATTAAGTTATTATATATATATATATATATATATATATATATATATATATATATATATATTTATTTTTTTTTTTTTCATGTGCATAGATCATAATTTGGGATTATTTTAGACATTAGCTGGTGTGCGAAAGTGTTTTGACCTGAACTCACTTTAAATGTTGATACATGCTGGTAGATAATTGATATAAAAACATGTAAAATGAGTGGCAGTGCCAATCATCTCTTAAATCTGGGAAACTCCACCCATGTTCATGACTCTTCTGTCCTACTTTGGCCCAAGGTATTTAATGGGACAAAAACCTCTGGTCATTGCCCTGAGAAAAGAAGAGGTCTAATTAAGAGGCAGAAGTGAAAGTGGCAATGTGACTGAGAAGTTAATAATGTAATGAAATATTGATATTTAAAAAATAATTTAAAATGTATCAATGCTAGAGGTTAGACAATCGATACAAAATATATAGTGATACTTAGCTGTATTGATATTTTACTAAGCCCTTTAGTTTAGCCTATATGCACTGGTTTTACACATACAGTGAAAGTCAACTTGTTACGACTGACTTTCATTTTATGCAAAAATAAATAAATAAATAAACAAAACACAAAGGCATTTTTTGGAATATCTTATTTTGTGTTCCACGAGAATAAAGAAATGCAAACAGGTTTGGAAGGACATGAGGGGTGAGTAAAAGATGAAAGAATTTAGTAAGCAGAATAAATTTAGCTCTTTTGTCTGGGAAATTATAATTACAAATAGCATGTAAATTCAAATGAGAGTGAAACATGAATTTCACTTTGTTTAAAAAAAACAACAAAAAAACAGATGTATTTATTAAGGTTATTGCAAAGAACATGATCCACTGATCTTGTTTTCCAGTACACATATCTTTTTTTTTTTTTTTTACTCAAGAGACGCTCCGAACAAGCAAACACTATCAAAGATGTACAGAGATAACACAGAGCTGCAAGTTGCCGATATAAAAAGATCAAAACAGCGACTTGTGAGTGTTTTCTCCCCCGCGTGGCCCTTTCAGAAGCGTGGGTCACACCACGTCGAGGTTACGGCAGAACCCAGTGGAACCTCAGTCTTATTTCAGATCGCATATAAGCTGCTCCAGCTCAGACACATCAAAACCAAACTCATCCTGATGCAGATTTTCACCACAGGCCCACCGGGAACCACCACTACGAGGTGCTGCACCCCTAAACTCACCCTGCTCTGAGAAAGTGCCTGGGAAAAAGAAAAAGTGGGCAGCTTTTTGCTCAGAGCTCTCAGCTTAAGCTTCCCCAGTGCCAAGATCTTTCATGATTTAGAAGTCTGGCACTTGTTTCATACCTTCTGGCTACAAGCAGTTGAAACACTGCTCCTTTTTACTTTACTGAAGGCAGCTAAAAAACTCTGGAGAAATCCATGTCCAGGTTTTAAGTTGTTTTATTGGTGTTGCTGCTCTTTTACTCATGCTGCAGTTTTGGAGCTTAAAAATAATATTTGTGATTATGTAATCTCTAGTGATATCTGTAAAGTTTGAAAGAGGGCATCATTGTGACCTTGTGTGTGTGCGTGTGCATGTGTGTGTGTGTGTGTGCCTTCGATCATTGGCGTTACACTTTTCTCAATACTAAGTGTTTCATTTTGTGCAAGTACAAAAGTGTAAGTGCCATGGTTAAATGTTGAGTTACTAGGGTTAAATGGCGTCAACCACTAAAAATCATCCCATTTTACTTATGGTATGTATTAGTAAGTGTCGAACTAATAGTAATAGGTGCTGTAGGAAAGTACAATAAACTATTATTAACTAATGAAGCCTTATGGTATGTTTTACTTACATCTTTTACATTTTATTTACATGCAAGAGATAAGTTTACCGTAGTTGATACTTTTGCCTTGAAACTAAACTAAACTCATCTCTAAATATGTTACAAATATATAAATTTAGCAGAAAAAGCTCAGCATCCTTGAGTGTTAGATACTAGCCTACTTTCAAACTGCATTGTTGGTTTATTAATTAATCTGCACTTTAAAGCACACACAGTTTTCTTTTGATTAAAGCAAAATAATTTGATGTTAATTTGTTGCATTTATGCCTCTAATTTTAGCTAAGCTATTTAGTTGATTGTCACTATTGATAGTTCCAGAGAGGGGAATAGGTCATTGAAAACAATAGTGTAAAAATAAGTGTCGGTATTCATGGATTTGCATTCTTTAATATTTGATAAATGTTCTCATCTATAGTGCTTTTTTCTTTTAATCAGATGAATTGATTACTGAGTGTCTGCACAGCAGGAACCCAAAGGCACCCCACTAGGGGTTCTGAGAGCTGGCCATCTGCTGGGGGTCTCTTTACCCCCTGGTCTGGTCCTAGAGCTGACATTTCACACGGGTGACACTGAAGCTAAGCAGGGTGCCCATGTCCAAAAGTCTGGGTTGAGAGAGCTTCTGTAGACTGTAGAGTTTGTACCCATAGAATACAAAGCGATGTCCATTACTGTTATTTTCTTAGCCTCAAGATTCATACATTTAGTTTTCATTTCATTCATTCATTAATTTTCTTTTCAGCTTAGTCCCTTTATTAATCAGGGGTCGCCACAGCGGAATGAACCGCCAAACTTATCCAGCATATGTTTTTTGGAGCGGATGCCCTTCCAGCTGTAACCCATCACTTGGAAACACCCATACACTCTTAGTGAAACACATACACTATGGACAATTTAGCTTACCCAATTGACCTATACCGCATGTCTTTGGGGTGCCCGGAGGAAACCCACGCGAACACGGGGAGAACATGCAAACTCCACACAGAAATGCCAACTGACCCAGCCGAGGCTCGAACCAGCGACCTTCTTGCTGTGAGGCAACAGCGCAACCCACTGCGCCACCTTTAATAAGGGTTTATTATTATTTAATAAGTTATAATTATTATCCAAGACTCGTTAACATCAATTGATATGGCAATAATCACCCACACCTGTTTGAAGATGCAATTTTCCAAAAATGAAAATGCAGTTATCCTTTCTTAAGACTTTCTTCTGTGGAGCACAAAACAAGGTAATTTGTACATACACATTGTTTTTTATTAAATAAGTGGCATAAAAAACAACACTAGACCCAATGGAACAGCTTTAGAATAAAATGAGGGTGAGTGAACTGAATACAATTTTCAGTTTGAGGGATTATACTTCCATTTGGAGGGCTAATATTTGGAATGTGGTGTGAGTGCACCATAGTCCCAGCATTATGCTGAAATAAGCCCAAACAAAGGTGAAACTTCATATTTTACCCTACTTTCTGTATAGCTTATGCAATCTTTTAATTTTTGTTTTGATTAATGGTCTATTTCATCACTGTCCCTGATACCTGCCACAACCAATAAGGCACAAAAACGAGGGGCTGTGGCAGAACTAACTTAATTCTTGTCATCCGCCCCTTTGCAAGGTATGGGAAAAATAGCATGGTCTGAAGTTTTTGGGATGAGAGAAGTGCTCTGAATGGGGGAAAGGAGAAAGGAGCTGAAAGGAAAAGGAACTCAGTCAATGGAAAGGGGCTGGAATGGATGAATAAACCAATACCCCAGTCCACGGTGTTGATATTTCCCTCAATGGCTCCTTCTAAAGTGAGCATTTTAAGCCACCCCGACACACTAAATTTGCCCATTGTGGCGGGAGGGGCCCCTGCCTCTCGAAAGACTAGGTAAGGAGGCACTGGGGGCAGATGGAACCTGCCTATCACCTCAATGGCGCCTTTCTACCCCTGTGCCTTCCCCCTATGCCTCCCTGCCATTCACTAGGCCCAGTGGGAATGTCCCTGGACCTGGCTCTTTGGTAGCAGCCCCATACAATGAGTCTCTCTAGCGAGGTTGAATGTGGCCCCATTGTTGCACCCAGGGCCATTAAACCACCTCCTGGGCAAACAAGAGCGTCCCTCTTTCTTTATGAAGGCCGAAGAAGCAACAAAGAGAGGAGTCATCGAGACAGAGAGGGGCTGGCCTTTGTTTGGTGTCTATTCTGATGGTCTTCAATAGCTGAACTGGGAAGGGGAGGCTTCTGTTTGGTCTTTAGCCTGCCCATATTGCTGGACACTGTTGTTTGGTAAAGCGGAGATGTGAAGTTAATTGACTGAATGGCCCCTAAACGCCATGCCACAAATAATTCGAGAGGGCAGAAAGAAAACATATTGTGTAGCAATAAGTTCCCACTTCTCTCACATGGGAGAAATTTTAGCTGGACTCCCTAAGGGTCGAGAAACATTAATGGCTGTTGAAAGTGATTAGTACAGTTTAAGGGAAATGAATACTATGGTGGCTAAGAAAAGGGACAAGGCTGACTGTTTTGGATATAAAAACTGGACACAAGGACAAGTTTGTTCAATTTAGAGAAATATTTCAGGTTGAATAAGAGTTCGACTCATTTGACACATATTTGTAGCATCAAGTAGACACTTTAAAAAAAACCCACAAATAATTCTCAGGAGCTGGAAATCAGAGGATGCCCCTTCCATTCAGCAGTGGCCAGTAGAATTAACCAGAGTGGCTGCTTGTAAAAAAAATGTCATGTAAGTGAAATGGGTCAAAGGTTACAATGAGTGAGAAATATTATGGCAGTGTAAATTTTATGGTTTAAAAAGACTGGAAAGATTTTATTTATTCACCTCGTTTATTTTCATTTAGTTTTTTTTTTCATCTCACTTTCTGACTTGTATATCGAAGGTTTTAATTGTATTTAATTATAGCCAAGTTGTGACTACAATGCCCTAGTTAGGGACTAGTTTGTTTGAGTTTGTTAATAGGGTAAAAGTTTGATTCTGTACAGAGATACTGTATTCTATTCTGTATTTTGCTCAAGAATCAATAAAACTGTTAATCACTAAATATGGACAAAGCCAACTGTTGGTTTAAAACTTAAATTTAGTTCAGTGGTTGGGTTTGTCTGTTTGACCAAACTTTGTCCTTTTTTTGTTTCTAAAATGATTTTTTTTTTTTTTAACTAATCAAAAATCAAGAATATGTTGAGGCACTTGTGACAGAAGTAAATGGTGACCATTTCTAGTGGATTTTGGAAATTGGTCATTCAAGGTATTTTTTTCTTTTTTTTATTGTAACCTCACAAATGTTTTTTGAATTAGCTGAATCTGAAATATTCATATTCTGATGTGAGTTGACCCTTGTTGCCTCCATTGTCCTCCTCTTCCAAGTCTTACCTGCCTGAGATCCAACCTTATCCAGAAGGCCGTAGTTTTGAGGTTGCAGCCATTGTAAAGTGGAGACCCCATCTAGTCTCCAGACTAGCACAAGTCTCCCCATACTGGCTCTCTGCCACCATTGCCCTCAAGCCCGAGGCCTAATCGAGTTATCATATCAACAAATCTCTCATCAGGGGCCCACGCCTGACACCAGCAGAAAGAGAGGCCAGTCGACGACTAATTTCCAGCAGCAGGATGCTAGAGCTCGCCTGCCAGGCAGGATGAAAAGTACCTGCAGACCCCAGTCGAGCTGCCCTCACCATCCCGCTGGGAGAGCACTCACGCTGGGCACCATGCTGGGGCTGTTATTCGATTAGCTGCAGCGCTAAGTGGGGAGCTCCATTCTACATTCTGAGCGAGCGGCTAGCCTCCCACAGGGCTGACGCTCCTCTCAAATATAAAGGGGCGAAAACAGAGACAAGGCGAATCAAAGGGAGTGTGCAACTATAATCTGAATAAAAAGGCTGTCTGTGATTCTGTAATGAGCAGGTTCTTGACACAGAAGACAGCTATGATGCGCCTTTTATTGGTGACAGCAATACGGTAACATCCAGCTGAGATCAAGCCTGCCAAGACCCACAGTGGTGCAACACACATTTTAACTGTGTGCATAAATACTTAAAAACACATAATCAGTAAGAATGGTAGAATTAAAGTGCAAAGATATCAAATTTATAGCGAAATTAATAATAATATTTTGCTATGTATACTATCTACCTTCAAATTATGAGTTGCACTTCTGGTTTAGGAAACTTCCCATTAAAAAAAACTGAAACAATCACTTTATATAATAAGGTTGCACTAAAATGAATACATATCTGTAATGAAAACTGAGTTATAGATTTGACTTTGTGCTTTATTTTCATCCATAATGAAAATAATGTTATGTATTTTAATGTGACGTTTGTAGTGACAAAGCTCTTTGACATTCACTTTTTTGTTCCTTCAGAATATTTTCTCCATGTATTCCCTGTAGTATTATGATCTTATACTCATTTTACCCAGTTTTTAAACAGTTCACTGATTGTTTACAATTTAAAAGAAGTTACTACCATAACTCATGCAAAGCATCATGGTATATAAGGTGGATAAGATTTTAGCAAAGATACAACCCATAAACAAAATACTTGTATTTCTGACTGACCCACCATTTTGCTCTGTTACAACAGTGGAGTACAGGTCGGTTTCTCTAAGAATAAGTGGGCAATGATAGGTGGCAAGTGGGGCCCTCAAGTTGACCTGACACTCTTCTGCTACCTGCTGTTTCACACAAAGAGAGCCAATGCCAGAACTCTTCAGAAGAAAGCCAAGCAGATAATGAGAGCACTATGGCTCTCGCCTCTATTCGCCCAATGGACACTTTGTATGCCATGAATAAGATTTATACTCCAGGAGTCATTATTCGCCAGACTATTTTTCTTCTTTCTTTTTTGTAAGAGTATTCCCTTTCTTTCTCTAGCCCTCTTTTTTTTTTACAAGTTGAATCGTAGAGATGCCCGTCAAGCATTGCAAATTGATTATAGTCTTAAACATTTATTAGATTACCACGGCCAGACCAAACAATCAAGAGGGTGAGAGCTGTCAAGTGGTCTGGAATTCCCCTATAGTCTTGTCATTGGGATGCTCGCATGCTTCAACTCTGCTTCCTGGCTGCAAAATTGTACAAATCCACAATATCAGCTTGAAGGCATCAGTGGGACTTGAAGTAATCAGAGACAGTTTTATTTTATTTTATTTTTATTTTATTTTATACTGATTAGATTATACTAAGCTAGATTTATAAAAGGTAGAATGTTTTTGATATATTTAATAATTTTGTAATTTACAGTTTTTCGCAATTGCTTTGGCTCAATTCTCGAATTAAATTTTCAAAACTTTTAGTTCTCTGAACAATGAGCTTCTTGTTTACATCAGAGTGGAATTTCTTGTTGATTTGGGCAAATTGCAAATGTTTTGGCACGTGTGCAAACAGTAAGTACAATTGTCTGTAGTCAATTGTCAAACTCTTTACTTCTCAATAATTTTCCATCGTGTAAGCCGTCACACTCAAAACTATTTTTTCAATTATCAAACATTTATATACACGCATGTTTTCAGCATAAATATCTGATATTGACATTGTTTGTAAAGTGCTAAATTAGTAAATGACCTCTAATTGCAATACAATTTGAATCAACCATTAAACCAATCAAGTTTGGGAGCGTATATATGTAGATTGCCCACAGGTCAATCACTACCTCTTTTTTTGAGAATAGAGAACTTCCACAATCCTGAACTGGAAGAGCAATTGGTCTCTGGCCCGACCAACAAGAGCGACAGGATGTCCACCAATAATAACTTTTTTCATAGATGTTATGTTGTAGTATTTTTGTATATTTGTGGTAACATAAGAAATGTGAATTGTACAATACAGTCTCTCTCTCTCTCTCTCTCTCTCTCTCTCTCTGTTTCTTTATATATCTATATATCTATATATGTGTGTATATATATATATATTAGAGAGAGAGAGAGAGATACCTACTAAAATGCTCCTGATGGATGGATGGATGGATGGATGGATGGATGGATTGATTGATCGATTGATTGATAGATAGATTCATTGATTAAAATGGGTTTTCATCAAAAGATTTATCCTTCTATTGTCCAAAATTCCATTATGTCTAGGCCGTTTTCAAACTTTTGAAAGCTACTGTACCATAATAACTGGTGCATGATACAAATGAATAAATATAATACAAACCTGACAGCACCAATACAATAGTCCTCCAACCCCAAACCCCCCCACTCCGTCTCTTACCCTCACACACTTTCGGTGGCATATCAGTGCAGTCGTATAGCTCTCAGTGGCTTGCAGAGTGAAATAGATTTTTCTCCCTCCATTATCCACCATTTTAATCCCATTTTCATCTTTCTCCTGTCACACAAAGAGAGCTGGCATGGCAGGGGCGCAGTGAGTTCTCCTCTGAGCGGGCAAGCCATCAGGGTTATGATTACAATGTCAGAGTCAGCTTGCTGTTCAGTGCTGGACTAACACACATTGAATCTAAAGCCTGAATTCTCCAACCTGCCAAAAGGCAAGTCCTCTAAAAAAATAGAAAGGCAACCACAAAAATAACCAAGAACACCCCCAACCTCACACATTTACCCAGATCCTAAGAAAACAGGGGTGCTCTTCTTTTCAAAATGTGATTTTCAATCACCGTCCAGAGATGCTGAGGCCTGCAAATCTGCCACCGTTAAAAAGGCTGATGGAAATGGATGGAGGTCTGTTTGAAAGGGCTGCAAACAAAGAACTGCTCCATCAAAAGGTGGCACTGCCAAGGCTCTCAGAGTTAATCCCTAATTAGCTGAATCAGCAACAAAACAAAAGCCATCCAACAATTATTAGTTTAGAGAGTTTGCGGGAATGAAAAGCGAAGTCCAAAGGGAATCATTATACATTGACTTCGGGCCCAATGAGTCACGCATAGTTCAGCGGTTAAGAAATGGCAGGACCAAAGATAATTAACCAAAACAAACTATTAATTTTCAAATGTGACAAGGGGGCAGACACTAGAATAATGAACGAATGGGACACAATCACCAAGAGCCTTGGAGCTGTCTGGTTTAGAGAGCGAGTTTCCTTTAAGATTGCTTTGTAACCCAGTTGCCTTATATATGCATATATACGCTAGATTGGAATGTTATTTAAAGTGGAAGTGATTTGTCACTTCTGCCTCTGTTTTAAATTGTCTGGCTTTAATGTAGTTTTAAAGGTCCGAGATTTGTGTAAGTCAGTCGGACTTTTGTATCATGAAAATATTCAGGATCAGTCAATTATATAATGGAGCAAGACATTTAGTCATCATTTGCTTTAGGTTTTGTTATTTTCATTTGCTTTGTTAATGTTATTTAATGGTAATAAAGTTGTTTATTAGTTCATGGTGCATTAACAAATCTTAACAAATTTAACAATCTTAACAATCTTAATCTTAACAACAAGCAAGAAGTTGTATTTGAATAATGCATTAGTGAATTTTGAACTATGATTCATAAATGCTGTATAAGGGTTTTTAATTCTTAGCTCATGTTAGTAAATGCATTAATGAATCCTTATTGGAAAGTTTGACCAACAATTGTAACAATTTTAATATAAAAATGAATAATCCAATATAAATAAGTCCCAAAATCTGGGCTTTATTCTGTTTGTTGCATAATATGGGGAAAATGAAACAAATTAAATAAAAATAATTTTATATATATATATATATATATATATATATATATATATATAGTTTTTATTTTTTATTTTATACTACTATTAAAGTATAAAATAACTATGAAACTTTTCAAAAACTTCAAAAAAGTTATCTTTATCGGTCTGAAATTCCACATCGGTGCATGACTAAATACTGTGTATGGGTGTGGGTGTGTGAAACATATACACATTTTTGTTATAGCATCAAGCTTTCAATACATTTAATCATTTAATTTCCTGCTAATAATGATTTTAAATGAATTAAATGTATGTATGTTTATTTTATGTTATTTAATTTTTTTATTTTTTATTAATGATATTATATCAAACTTTTTTATACATTTATTTAATAATAATAACAATAACATTTAAATTTACATACAGTATTTTTTTTTGTCTAAAGATCCAAGTAGCATTGAAACTTAAAATCTTGTCAAAGCAGTTTCCAGACCACACTTGTCACTTCAGCGCCTTGTGTTTAAAAACTTTGAGGGCCCTCGAGTCTTATGGCTTGGAACACAAAGCTTGGAATGTGCCCTCGCCGGAGGAGAGAAACGTGGAAGGACTTCGCCCATCTCTCTCACATTATGGTATGGAGCAAACACACACTCGTCTGCCGCTGGTGGGAAAGCTATGCCTAGCTTGGCGTGGGGCAGGAGGGGGGGGAGGCGAGTGGGGGCTCTTTGAGTTTTTGTATGGGAATGTGTGGTTACTCAGTGAGACTGCTTTGAATGTGAAAGCGCACCCACCTCAGAGAGACAGCCCAGGCGGCCGGCCCATGAAAGACGGGTTGGCAGCTGCACGGCACGAAACCAATGTGACTGTGAAGGGGCAGCACGGGGAGCATGCAGTATGTGGCAGAACCTTCCTGGCACCTCACGCCAGCTCCACTTTCCACGCCGCTCACTCTCCACCCCGGGACCTCCACCAACAAGCCCTCCAGACCCTGGCCCGCACCCTCCATAATCCCACTGAAAAAAAGGAGGGCGATGCAGGTGGTCTGACTCTGACGGTGCTGCGCGTCCTCGCCTGCCGTCACTCTATCTGTGCGCAGCTGAAGGAAAGTTAGATGACAGATAAAACGCTTTTTTCAGAAAAGTGGCTTGGGGAAATACGATGCTCTACACCACAGGGATTTCTTCTGCTCTTCAAGCTCCATTAGTAGCCGACGCAGAGCCTTTTCTAATTTGGCTGCCGCTTTTGTCTCTTCCAGATCTTGTCTGGAGTGGGTGAAAGGTTTAGATGTTGAGGTTAAATAGGCATTATTCTCTCAAAAGCCTTTTAAGGGTTCTTCTTTTCTCTGTTGGTCCCTCTGGTTGAGGTCTAGAGAGAGTTTCGGAGGCATTGAGATCCTCTCTGGGGTCACTAGCAACAACACCTTCACGTGTGATTGTTTATGATCGTGTAAAAAGACTCTTTTGTGTGTGCTGTGTTTTGGTTAAATGCTGATACAGAAAAATATTGCTCAATAAGTGAAATTATTTGATAGATGGATGGATGGATATATATTTTTTTTATTTTAGGATGCAGATTATTCTTTCCAGTCTTCAGTGCGACATTTTATTGTAATGCTGAGCTGCATATTCAAATGCAAAATAATTATTTTAAGCTGGAAAATGTTTACCTATTTATTTTCTGTATTATGGATCAAATATAAGCAGCATGGATGAGCATTAAACATTTTTTTTTAAAAACAACGTACCACTCTAAAACTTTTGAATGGTTGTGTTTTTGTATATACCTTCATGTATACCTTAACTGTACAGAAAAGAGATCTGTGGGAGAGGGAGAAGAGACAATGAACCTGCATCCAATCTTTTTTTAAAGCTTCCTGTGTAAGAGAGAATCTGCACGCTAGAAGTGATGAAAGGGGCTCATTCTCCCAATGCGAGATCCACACAGATTCTTCAGGCTCGCTTAAGCAGAACCATACACACACGCACACACACACACATCCCACTGTCCATCAGACATGATCCAATTCACAAAACCTCCAGTTTATCTCACACCTGAAGCATCTACTCTGAACTCCTCCTATCGAATCCAAATACAGTCTCTCAGTGCAGTCTTACTCATGTCAAATCAGAGAGGGATCATAATGTTCAGAAAAGCCTCGGTGGTGTTTTTTTTTTTCCTTTTTTTTTCCCTTTTCTTTATTCACACTTAGAATATACTATAGGAAGAAATATCTCTATGTCTTTCTCTTTTTTTTTTCTCTCTCTCCCTCTGATTAAGTTTATTTCACACTAACAAAATATTGCACAATATTAGCCTACAGTTACTCTGGAAAATCAACTAAAAAGGTTTAGATTAGAATTAAATACATCAGAAATGATAGGACGTTTTTTGCTGCTTATTTCTTTTTTTATTTGAACTTTGATTAATTATAGTAAATCAAATATGAACTTGGAAAAAATCTGCTGTTACTTATTATTATAGACTTTCCTTAATTAATATATTTGTAATATAAAATATTTTATATTTTAAATGCTATTTTAAAGGCGGTGGCTCAGTGCACTGTTGCCTTACAGCAAGAAGGTCACTGGTTCGAGTCCCGGCTGGGTCAGTTGGCATTTCTGTGTGGAGTTGCATGTTTTCCTCGTGTTTGTGTGGGTTTCCTCTGGGTGCTCCGGTTTCCCCCACAGTCCAAAGACATGCGCTATAAAATAAAATTGGCCGTAGTGTATGAGCGCGTGTGTGCATGTGAGAGTGTATGTGTGTTTCCCAGTACTGGGTTTCAGCTGGAAGGACAACCGCTGATTAAAACATATGCGGAATAGTTGGCGGTTCATTCTGCTGTGGTGACCCCTGATAAATAAGGGACTAAGCTGAATGAATGAATGAATGAATACTATTTTAAAATAATTTATATTTTACGTATATTAATAATATTAAATCATATATATATATATATATTTTGTTTTGGGAGAAACTCCCAGCATTTTCCTCAGGCTCCTGCACTCTGCATGTGAGCTAACCACACTCAGCGCATGTAGCGGTATATATAGAATAAAAAAATAATAATAATAAAAAAAAAAAAAATATATATATATATATATATATATATATATATATATATATATATATATTACGTTTGACATTTTATTTTGCAGTAATGATGTATATATAGATCACTCAGCCCTACATATTAAAATACAGTGGTGTCCAAACTCATTTCTGGTGGGCCACTTGACATGCAAAGTTTATCTTCAACTTACATCAACACTTGTCTGAAAGTTCTTAGTATGCCTAGTAAGACCATAATTAGCTGGTTCAGGTGTGTTTATTTAGGGTACAGGTAGGAGCTAATACATGCAGGACAGTTGCCATAGAGGAGATGGATTCAATGCTTCTGTTATAATGCATTGGTTAGGCAACGTAGAAATTTTGAACGTTTCTTTGGTCACTTTCAAGCAGAAAGGATGCCTACAATTCATGCACTTTATTGCAAGTCTTCTGAAACCTCATGATAGCTAAAGCATGGCAAAATTTAATTCATTATTCATAATAAACTTCCCCTCCAGTGAGCTAATAACCCTTGCAATCAGTCAATGAATTGAGATTTTCTTTTTTATTCACAGATCAGACAATGCTACTTTTCTCAAGAACAAACGATTTTCTTTTTAAAATGATAATACAAAAGCCGTGTGGGTCACGTCTTTGATGCTTTTTTAATTCTCTTTCATTAGGATGAAAAGATCGGCCTGATATTTTGCAAAACTTAAATTTTTTGTGCTCTAAGAACGAAAGAAACAACATGAGGGAGAACAATAATTGAATCATTTGAATGCGATGAGCTAATCCTTTAAATGGAGGCCTGCAGCCGTTGGAGGCAAACTTTTGTCTGCTTTTCCCAGGATATAAGGCTTGACATTTTTTTGCGCTTCCTAAGGAACAAGGCAGCAAATAACCCCTTGGGCCCTATCAGTGAAATCTACACCACTGAATGATTTCACATTCTCTGTCTGTGTTTTCAGTGACCACCTGTTCGGCTTTCTGCTGAGGACTGATCTCTGTCCGACCCTATTGTAGTACCCAAATATTCCTTACATCTATTACTGGCCAAGAAACTAAACCCTTTTCCAGTTTCCCCCATCATTTTATGGAGCTTTATTATCATCTCACCATGGTTACATGTCTTTCTTCACCTTTTAACCAGACAAGCGGTGCAGAGGAAGAAGTCTTGTTAGATTTCTATATGTCTGCCCGTCTGTCTCGTATAGCAAGACATGCTGTCAAAGGGAATTCTGGGAGCTATGGGAGTTTGCTGCTCTCACGACAAAAGGTTTAGATTTACAGGGATTTTTTGGGGGGTGAGACTGCAAAATGGACTGTAACACTGAAACGTTTATAGAAGGAGGCTTCAGATTTAACAGTGCAGTTTGAAAGAAGGTTCTTACAGCATGTAGGTTCTATAAATGAAAGCGAGAAAGGTCTTTCTTGTACAGCACATCTACATTTTTACAGCAGACTATACATTGATATGCAGGACACAAGCCGTACAGTGTTCAGTCTAGGGAATGTCCATATAGCGAATGTGGTGTTTTGATATAGGTGTTTGCATATGAAACCCAAATAGACTGTAAAATCTACACTAAAGTCTGCACTTCAGACAGCATGCAGAAGACTTCTAAAAATTTACAGACATTCTACACTGTAAAAAATGCAGGGTTCCACACAATTCCTTCATGTTGCTCCAACACAAATTTCTTAAGTTAACTTAATTGTTTTTACAAATTTAAGTTGATTGAACATAAAACAGGGCATCACGGTGGCGAAGTGGGTAGCACAATCGCCTCACAGCAAGAAGGTCGCTGGTTCGAGCCCCGGCTGGGTCAGTTGGCATTTCTGTGTGGAGTTTGCATGTTCTCCCCGTGATCGCGTGGGTTTCCTCCGGGTGCTCCGGTTTCCCCCACAATCCAAAGACATGCGGTACAGGTGAATTGAGTGATCTAAATTGGCCGTAGTGTATCAGTGTGAATGCAGGAGTGTATGGGTGTTTCCCAGTGTTGCGTTGCGGCTGGAAGGGCATCCGCTGCGTAAAACATATGCTGGATAGGTTGGCGGTTCATTCCACTGTGGCGATTCCTGATGAATAAAGGGACTAAGCCGAAAAGAAAATGAATGAATAAAAGAACATAAAACAATTAAGTTATCCCAAAAAAAATCTCAAGAATTGTGTCCAGCTCATTATGAATAAGTAGTTTGAACAAGCATATTTTTGAGTGTGTGCATCATTTGGTGTTTTGTAATATTGGCAATAAATAATATCTTGATATTTAGATTTTGTTATTATATTTTATTAGCCTGTGTTAAGTGCTATTTTGATGTATGTTTTTCTGGATTATTATTGTCATGAATAAATAAATATGACTCTAAAATCCTCAGTTGGTAGCGGCAAGTCCCTGTAATGAATGATTAATTGAATTGTTCGCTCATGATTCAATCAAACAAGCTGATTCATTTAGAAATGTATGGATAGGTTTTGATGAATAGATCATTGAATCGTTGGCTTACTTGATTAGCTAAAAAGCAGATTCAGCAATAAAATATATTTATATTTTTTTAATGAAATGCACAAAATAGGCTTCAGCATTGTTTGAAACAGCATTGTTGGCGAAATTAAACATTTACTAGTTAAAATCACACATTCATATTCAGGATACAGCACTCTTGCTTATGTGATATTGCTTAAGTTTATAATATTCTAATATCAAAAAATAAATATTAAACAAAGGGATATCTTTGCTTTAATAATTTGTATTTTAGCGTTATTCCAATTGACTTCTAATGTATGCTTTCAGGCTCTTAAGACTTGTGATAGTCGGTAATTACTTATTAATTAAATATTAGACAGTGTACAATGTAGAGAATTAATATATATATATATATTCATGCACATCAGACTAAGATCAAAAAAGCTAATGTAAAGACGGCAACACCAAAGCTCCAAAAATATTCAAATTTATTAAAAGGCTATAACATAACATATGACATTTCTAGCACAGTGGCTCTTGATCTGAAGAAGAGCTGCAACACACTCCACTCTATGCAATAGCCTTATAATAATTTGGATATTTTTGGAGACAATAAATATCAGGCATGCTGCATCACTTCTTGTAGTACTACATGAACGTCTAGACAAAAGTTGTGAAATACAAGCATCTGCGGGCCAGTGATACAGAAACAATTGTTTCTCCTGCCATCTGAGTAAAATCGACGCTGCTTTCAGCGGGCATCATGCAGTCTTTAGAGTTACGCAGAGATGATAATACAACTTGACTATTATTAATATTCTCTCAGGCCTCATACATAGAAAGCTCACCTAAATTATGCTAATAAAGGCAGATTTTGGCCTAAAAGGGAGCACAACTTGAATACCTCCAATGCCTTCTTGGGACAGGCCACTGCTCAAAGGAGGATTATAAAAACATTAGTCACAGAATTCACATTTCAATGACGCCACATATTTCAAGTCACTGCTGATTACTCTGACACCGTTTGTAGAGGGTTCTGGCTTTCAGAGGTAAAAAAAAAAAAAAAGGAAGCCACGTTGCTTTGAGGAACATGGGAACAGAATACTTGGACTCCCTCCTCAGTCCTGCATGTTAGCGGACTGAAGATGTTGTATCAATTACGGATATTTCAAACTGTTAAATGTGTTTTGATGTATCCGTGTATCAAAAACAAGTTCAATTTCCACAGATTAAAGGGTTAGTTCACCCAAAGCTAAATATACTCTGTCATCATTTTCTCACCCTTTTTGTCATTCCATATCCGTATGACTTTCTTATGCTGAGCACAAACAGAAAGTTATAAAGGTTTGGAATGGTGTGAGGGGGAGTAAATGATGACATAATATCCTTTTTTGGCTCATTTTTTCCTTGAATACCAGTTTTGTTACCACCATTCTTTAAAATAATATTCAAATGAAAATCCAGTCAAATTCAGCTACTTTTTCTGCAGGTTCTACAATTCTACTTCTGCTTCTGCTGAACATGAACAACAATATTTTGAAGCATGTTAATCATAATTTTCAACCACTTACAAACAGTTACAGTGGAAGTCAATGGGAACCAAAACCTTTTCATTATAAAATATCTTCTTTTGTCTTTATGAGAAGCAAAAAAGTTTGGAATTACATTATGGTGAGTAAATGATCTTGAATTGCCATCTCTGATGGAACTTTTAAGCCATTTACTGCAAACTGTATTTTTAAACTGCATTATTTGCCAGTAAATGGGTTAAGCATCGAAAAAATTAAAGTGTAATATGATAAAAGTGTAATTACCTGTCTGTCTGTCTGTCTGTCTGCTTATAGTGCAGCTTTTAAAAATATGTTCTTATTTCCATTTGTCAACCATTTGTCAGAATTATTAAACCCCCTGAATTATTAGCCCCCTGTTCATTTTTTTTTCTCCAACGGAGAGAAGACTTTTTCAACACATTTCTAAACATAATAGTTTTAATAACTCATTTCTAATAACTGATTTATTTTATCTTTGCCATGATGACAGTAAAACTATATTTTACTAGATATTTTTCAAGACACTTCAGCTTAAAGTGACATTTAAAGGCTTAACTAGGTTAATTAGGTTAACTAGGCAG